>CM055120.1:234485854-235085854 GCA_029206835.1 Rana muscosa
ATCAACCACCTGCCCCAAATCTTCTCATATTTGAGAGAACAGCCTCTGTGTGTATAGATCAATTTTTTATAAGGGAGAGTATCATTAATCTCCCTTTTCCAGCCTTGTAACACAGGGGGTAAAGCCTGCATCCAGTTTCGAGCTACTGCCTTTCTAGCCAGAAATAGTGTTTCACGTACAAAGATGGCCAGAGATTTGTCAATGTCTGGGTCTGGCAGCAGTCAGAGCAGGCACATTTTTGGCTCTAAAGTAACAGGTGAACCCATTTGATCATGGAGAAGGCAGATCACTTGTGTCCAGTAGTGATGAGCCGAACACCCCCGGGTTCGGTTCGCACCAGAACCCGCGAACGGACCGGAAGTTCGAACGAACATTAGAACCCTATTAAATACAATGGATGCGAACGTTCGAATTCTAAAGTGCTAATTATAACAACTATTATGCATGTTATTGTCCTAAAAAGGGTTTGGGAACCCGGGTTCTGCACCAGGGGACATGTATCAATGCAAAAAGAAGTTTTAAAAACGGTCGTTTTTCGGGAGCAGTCATTTTAATGATGCATAAAGTGAAAAAAAAAAAGTCAAATATTCCTTTAAATATCGTACCTGGGGGGTGTCTAAAGTATGCCTGTGAAGTGCCACGTGTTTCCCGTGTTTAGAACTGTCCCTGCACAAAATGACACTTCTAAAGGAAAAAAAAGCCATTTAAAACTGCTTGCGGCTTTAATGTAATGTCTGGTCCCGGTAATATGGATGAAATTCTTTAAGAAAAATGGCATAGCTACCCCATGACCCCCCCCCCCCTACCCCAGCCCATTACCAGCCCCTTTGGGTCTTGTATGGATATTAAGGGGAACCCCGCACATAAAATAAAAAAGGCCCTATATACTCTGAACAGCCGTATACAGGCGGTGCATACAAGACAGGGACTGTAGGTTTGTTCTTATGTAGAATCTGTTTGTAATTTTGAACAGGTACATTGTTGAAGTGTAGCTCCAGCCCAAAAATCTATTTTTAAACTTTTTGGAAAACATAGGTAAGGGTTATCACCCCTGTAACATTTGTTTTGCTGTCTGTGCCCCTGTTCAGAACATTTCACCTCACTTTCCGTCCCAATGACAACTGTTTTTGAAATGTGGTGTTTTTCTTGAAACAAGGATTGCTGATAAAGCATCAGTACAGAGGAGACACCTTTCTCCCATATTTATTCTTACAGGAGAGAATTTTCCTTCCTAGTGGTAGATTTCCTCTCACTTCCTGTTGTCTTCTTGCGTTTGCAAGTAGGAGTCGTTTGTAAGTTGGATGTTTGAAAGTAGGGACCTGCCGTATATACTCTGCAGAAATAGGCCCCTTAGTTGTTGGTGTTGGCACAACACTGTAAGCACTCACAGTTACTCTTGGTTGGTGCTGGAACGCCCTGCTGTCAACTATTATATCAGGAATTTTAATTACATATAATTGTTGAACAGTGGTAGTAAAAATTGGGCCTTTGATGGTGGTGCTGGTGCCACAACACTGTAAGCCCTGACAGTTACTCTTGGTGGGTGCAGCAATGGGCCCTGCTGTGAATTATTAGATCAAGAATTGTAATTACATGCCCCTGTTGAACAGGGGCTGAAAAATTGGGCCTTAGGCACTGGTGGCACAACACTGCAACCCCTCACAGATACTGTACTTGGAGCACAGCAATGAGCCCTGTTGCAAAGTATTGCTTCAAAAATTGTAATGACACGCCCCTGTTAAACAGGGGCTGAAAAATTGGGCCTTAGGCACTGGTGGCACAACACTGCAACTCCTCACAGATACTGTACTTGGAGCACAGCAATGAGCCCTGTTGCAAAGTATTGCTTCAAAAATTGTAATTACACGCCCCTGTTAAACAGGGGCTGAAAAATTGGGCGTTAGGCACTGGTGGCGGCACCCATAAACAAAAATGATCTTCCAAGCTATCATCATCAATCGTATCATTGAGGACTCGGAGGAGGAGGATAGCCAGTCAACATAACAGCACAGGCACTCAGCATCAGCATCAGTCTTGAAGGGATGTGACATTTTAAAATCAATTAGTCTGTTATATCAGCATCAGGTGTGTGGTAGCTGGTGGTGATCCAAGACTGGTTCATCTTGATGAAAGTCAGTCGATCAACCGAGTCGGTGGACAGGCGCACCCTGTGATCCGTGACAAATCCTCCAGCAGCACTGAATGTGCGTTCCGAAAGAACGCTGGATGCAGGACAGGCCAGTAGCTCAATTGCATACTGTGCAAGCTCTGGCCAGTGATCCATCCTCAAGACCCAGTAAGCCAGAGGATTTTCGGTGGGGAAGGTGTCCAAGTCTGACCTTGCCCCTAGATATTCCTGCACCATGTTTATCAGACGCTGGCGATGGTTGCTGGAACCAATCATACTTTGGGGCTGCGGACTAAAGAATTGTCTGAACGCATCGGTCAGACGGCCACCTTCCCCACCGCTCCTTCTTTGACTGGCCGAAGCCTCAGCAACTCGTTGTCCAGGACCAGGAGTTTGCAACCTCCCAGTCTCTGGGAACGCGTTGCACAGACCTTTCTGCAAGGCCTCCCGGAGTTGTCTCATCCTCTGCTCCCTCTGCGACGGTAACATAAGGTCCGCAACCTTACCCTTGTACCGTGGATCAAGGAGAGTGGCCAGCCAGTAATGGTCCCTCTCCTTGATCCGAAGAATACGAGGATCCTTCCGCAGACTTTGCAGGATCAGGGAGGCCATGCAGCGTAGGTTTGCTGAGGCATTCGCTCCGGAGTCCTCTGGGTCACTAAGGACGACATGATCCGCAGCCACCTCCTCCCAGCCACGTACAAGTCCACTGGTTTCTTGGGACTGTAAATCATCCCTAAAAGACTGCTGCTGATGATGCTGAGTGCCAGCCTCCACCTCCATGCTGACACAATCCTCCTCCTCCTCCTCCTCCTCCTCCTCCTCTTCCTGTGCGATGGGTGGGACAGAAGGAACACTGTCTGGGTAAAGGGGGCCTTGAGAGGCAAGGAAGTCCTCCTCTTCCTGCCTCTGTTCTGCCTCAAGTGCCCTGTCCATTATTCCACGCAGCGTGTGCTCCAACAGGTGGACAAGAGGTACAGTGTCACTGATGCATGCACTGTCACTGCTCACCATCCTCGTGGCCTCCTCAAATGGTGCCAGGACAGTGCATGCATCCCTGATCATGCCCCACTGGCGTGGAGAAAAAAAACCAAGCTCCCCTGACCCTGTCCTGGTGCCGTAGTCGCACAGGTACTCATTGATGGCCCTCTGCTGCGTGTGCAGCCGCTGCAGCATGGCCAACGTTGAGTTCCACCTGGTGGGCATGTCACATATAAGGCGGTTCTTGGGCAGGTTCAACTCCTTTTGCAGCTCAGCCAGGCGAGCACTGGCATTATAAGATCTGCGGAAATGCACACAGACTTTCCTGGCCTGCCTCAGGACATCCTGTAAGCCCGGGTACCTGCCCAAGAACCGCTGCACCACCAGGTTAAGGACGTGAGCCACACAGGGCACATGGGTCAGTTGTCCCTGTCGGAGGGCGGAGAGGAGGTTGGTGCCATTGTCGCAAACCACCATTCCTGGCTTAAGCTGGCGTGGCGTCAACCACCTCTCGGCCTGGCCCTGCAGAGCAGACAGGACCTCTGCCCCAGTGTGGCTTCTGTCCCCCAAACACACCAGCGCAAGCACGGCATGGCATCTTTTTGCCTGCGTACTTGCGTAGCCCCGTGAACGGCTACGGAGCACCGCTGGTTCATAGGACAAACCACAGGAAGAGGCCATGGAGGAAGAAGAAGAGGAGGGGGTGGAGGAGAGAGGTGTGTCACAACCAGTAGTAGCATTTTGGAGGCGTGGCGGTGGGACAACCTCCAACACTACTGCACCTTGTCCTGAATCCTTCCCAGCTGCCAAAAGAGTGACCCAATGGGCCGTGAAAGAAAGGTAACGTCCCTGTCCATGCCTGCTGGACCATGAGTCAGCGGTAATATGCACCTTACCGCTGACCGCCCTGTCCAGCGAGGCCAAGACATTGCCTTCCACATGCCGGTAGAGAGCCGGAATAGCCTTCCGTGAGAAAAAGTGGCGTTTGGGAACCTGCCACTGAGGAACCGCACATTGCACAAACTCACGGAAGGGGGCCGAGTCTACCAACTGAAAAGGCAGCAGTTGAAGCGCTAGCAATTTAGCCAAGCTAGCATTCAACCGCTGGGCATGTGGATGGCTGGGAGTGAACTTCTTTCGACGGTCCAGCAGCTGGGGCAGGGAAATTTGCCTGCTAGAATCGGACGTCGGTGTACTGCTAGCAGAGTGGGCGCAAGTACTTGGCTGTGACACACCTAATTCTACACCTTCATTCCTCTCAGTGCATGTTTCAGAGAGGACTGAAGTTATAGTGGGGTTGGAGATCCCAGCTGATGCGGTGCAAGGAGAGGTCCGCTTTGTTCTTTGGTGTGGGTCTTTGAGGTAGGCTTGCCAACGAGCTGCATGGCAGGTCAACATATGTCTGGTCAGGCATGTGGTACCCAAGCGGCTGATGTTTTGGCCACGCGATATACGCTTGAGACATATGTTGCAAACAGCAGCTGTGCGATCTGATGCACTAGCCTCAAAAAAGGCCCACACCAAAGAACTTTTTGAATGACGGGCAGAGGCAGCGCCCTGCACAGGCGGAGCTCTGCGGTGTGATTCCGTCGGTGTACTGCCCTTACGCTGGCCACCAAAGGGCATCCTGCCTCGTTGGAGATGTGCCTCCTCCTCATCCTCCTCCTCCTCCTCTCTCCTATTAGGCACCCACGTGGAGTCATTGACCTCATCATCCCCTCCCTCCTCATCACTGGAGCCAATCTGGCAGTATGCTGCAGCTGCTGGAACATGACTGCCAGATTGGTGTCCTTCTTGAGCATCCCCTCTGTCTGCTCTCACGCTACTGCCTTCCTCTAGCTGGGTTTCATCATCAGACCCTTCGAAACGCTGGGCATCCTCCTGGAGCATGTACCCAACACTGTGCTGAAACAGTTCGGGGGACTCCTCAGGAGGAGGACATGGTGGGTCTAGGGAAGGAGTGACTGATGATTTGTCTGACATTGATACCAGGGAAGACGACGCTTTGGCAGCTGCTTTTCCAGTACCCTGAGCCTGGGTGAGAGAGGATGAGGAGGAGGAGGAGGGCTTGGTCATCCACTCTACCAAGTCTTCGGCATGATGTGGCTCAACATGTCCAGCTGCCGAAAAGAAGGACAAGCGTGTCCCATGGCCATGTGCTGATGACAATGCACCGCGTCCACGACCAGCACTGTTGCCCCCAGACACAGAGCCTGCTTGCCCTCTTTTATTGCCTCCTGACTGTCTGCCTCTCCTTGTTTGCCTTCCAGACATTCTAATAGATGGCCTGCAGGGAGATGGGAAAAAAGCAATAAGGGCTACCTTCAGGTGTCCTTCTCTGTCCCTGGAAACAAGGACTTGCAGAGTGAAAGAAAAAAAACACTCTCCCTACCTACAGTTTTCTGTCCCTAGAAAAAATTTTTTTTTAATCACAATATAGCACAAGGAAAATTAACTCACTGTCCTTACAGGTCCCTGGAAACAAGGACTTGCAGAGTGAAAGAAAAAAAACACTCTCCCTACCTACAGTTTTCTGTCCCTAGAAAAAAATGTTTTTTTTAATCACAATATAGCAAAAGGACAATTCACTCACTGTCCTTCCAGGTCCCTGGAAACAAGGACTTGCAGAGTGAAAGAAACTGACACTGTCCCTACCTAGAGTTTTCTGTCCCTAGAATAAATGTTTTTTTTAATCACAATATAGCAAAAGGACAATTCACTCACTGTCCTTCCAGGTCCCTGGAAACAAGGACTTGCAGAGTGAAAGAAACTGACACTGTCCCTACCTAGAGTTTTCTGTCCCTAGAATAAATGTTTTTTTTAATCACAATATAGCAAAAGGACAATTCACTCACTGTCCTTCCAGGTCCCTGGAAACAAGGACTTGCAGAGTGAAAGAAACTGACACTGTCCCTACCTAGAGTTTTCTGTCCCTAGAATAAATGTTTTTTTTAATCACAATATAGCACAAGGAAAATTAACTCACTGTCCTTACAGGTCCCTGGAAACAAGGACTTGCAGAGTGAAAGAAAAAAAACACTCTCCCTACCTACAGTTTTCTGTCCCTAGAAAAAAATGTTTTTTTTAATCACAATATAGCAAAAGGACAATTCACTCACTGTCCTTCCAGGTCCCTGGAAACAAGGACTTGCAGAGTGAAAGAAACTGACACTGTCCCTACCTAGAGTTTTCTGTCCCTAGAATAAATGTTTTTTTTAATCACAATATAGCAAAAGGACAATTCACTCACTGTCCTTCCAGGTCCCTGGAAACAAGGACTTGCAGAGTGAAAGAAACTGACACTGTCCCTACCTAGAGTTTTCTGTCCCTAGAATAAATGTTTTTTTTAATCACAATATAGCAAAAGGACAATTCACTCACTGTCCTTCCAGGTCCCTGGAAACAAGGACTTGCAGAGTGAAAGAAACTGACACTGTCCCTACCTAGAGTTTTCTGTCCCTAGAATAAATGTTTTTTTTAATCACAATATAGCAAAAGGACAATTCACTCACTGTCCTTCCAGGTCCCTGGAAACAAGGACTTGCAGAGTGAAAGAAACTGACACTGTCCCTACCTAGAGTTTTCTGTCCCTAGAATAAATGTTTTTTTTAATCACAATATAGCAAAAGGACAATTCACTCACTGTCCTTCCAGGTCCCTGGAAACAAGGACTTGCAGAGTGAAAGAAACTGACACTGTCCCTACCTAGAGTTTTCTGTCCCTAGAATAAATGTTTTTTTTTAAGCACACTATAGCAGAAGCACAAAACACACTGACACTCTCCCTACCTATCCTTCTCTTTCCCTAAACTAAAGGAATCCAGGTTAAGCAAGAAAGAAATAACAGTCACTGTCCCTGCCTATGCTACTCTATCCCTGCTCCGGAACACACTACACTAGGCCGCCGTGCTGGCGGCCTTTTATAGTGTGGGGCGTGTACTAAACACCCTCAGCAATAATTGGCCACAGGCATCCTGCCTGTGGCCAATCATTGCTCTCCTCGCTGCCGGCGCTGTGATTGGCCAAGCATGCGGGGTCACAGTGCATGCTTGGCCAATCACAGCGCCTGGATGACACTGCGATGGCGTAGTGCATTGTGGGCCGTTCGCGTCACTCGAATTTGGCGCGAACGGCCCAAATCGTTCGATCTTCGTCGAACGATCGAACAGCCAATGTTCGAGTCGAACGTATGTTCGACTCGAACACGAAGCTCATCCCTAGTGTCCAGTATGCTTGGATAACTGGACAGGTCCAGATTAAATGGTAAAAAGAGCCGGGGGTTTGGTTGCATAGACGGCACCCTGGATTGTACGGCGACCCTTTGAGGTGTTAGATATGTCCTGTGGACAATGTACAGTTGTGTAAGACGATATGATAACTTAGGGGAAAACTTAACATCCTCCAAGATTTCATCCCAGTCCTCATCGTCAATTTCCTCAACATCCGACGGACCGTCTCCCATCTAGTCTTGGCCGCATAGGCTAGAGCTGTAATGCCAGGGAGGCGAATGGCAGAGTAAAGACTAGAAATAAATTTAGACGGTTCCGTACCCAGCACTATGTCCACTATGGAAGGAGTGCTTAGAGAGGGATTGGAGGCCTGGAACTGGGTTTGAACGGCATGGCAGAGTTGAAGATATCTAAATAGGAGATGGTTAGGGAGAGTAAATTCGTCCCTTCAGTGTTTGGAAGGTCAGAATTTGGTGTAGGTATATAACGCCATGTTTTATCCAAATGGCGGGGTCCGGAATGGTCAGTAGTTCAGGTAGGCGCGTATTAAACCACAGAGGGGTATGGGAGTGAATTTGGGGGACTTTGAGTTTACGTAGTGCCGTCTGCCACACACGCTGGTGGTGTGTTAACATATCGTCTTTGTGTCGGGAGAACCCTCGAACTGGCGGGTCTCTGAGTACAGTCTGGATTGGGGTGTGGGCCTGGTAATCTGGGCTTGCGCAAAGTAAAGATTGATATCTCGGGAGTTCGCTTTTATCAAAGTAGTAAAAGTGGGAGAGTTGGGAGGCAAGATAATAGTCTTGAAAGTCTGGAAAGGCTGCACCTCAGAGTGTTACAGGGTTCTTCAACACTACCCAAGATAATTTGTGTCTGCTGTGGCCCCATATGAACGAATTCAGAATAGAATCAATTGTTTTGAAATTCTTTAGAGGGATATATAGGGAGCCATGTCACATCAAGTATAGTATCTTGGGGAGGAGTATCATTTTTACCAGACTGACGCGCCCCATAACACCCAGAGGCAGTCTGGCTCATGTGACACATACCTTGGAGATGAGCCTGACATGCAGAGGGAGACCTCTCGTACAGCCCTGGGTCACTGGGGTTAAGACAGTGACCGTAGGAGCACAGTGAGGTATGAGTGCCTGCTGAGTTCTCTGAGACCGGAGATGATGACCACTGAGAGAGGCTGGAGCCAGCTGGAGTGCTGGGGATGCAGGTCAGCTGGATGCAGGTCAGTGGATGCAGGTCAGCTGGATGCTGGTGCGCCAGGGAACAGCAGGTGCATGCAGGTGCAGATGGCAGGCAGGAGAGGGGTCAGACATGCCAGGTCATACACAGAGGATCAGTTCAGGCAGAAACGGCAGGCAAGGGATGGTCAGAGTTCAGTCTGGTTTTGGCAACGGAAGATCAGGCAGACAGGTAAACAGAGCAGGGTCAAAGAAGCCAAAGGTCAGGACTGGAGACAGCAGCGAGGTCTGAGATCAGGTGCAGATTCAAGATCAGGTCTCAGGATAAGCTGCAGCTCAAACAGCAATGGATTGAGCAGTAGGAGCCCCTTTTAAAGGCCACTGGGCACTAAGGCAGCGTTACTGTGTGCGTGTGCACGCTCTCCATGATTGGCGCACGCGCATGCGCATTGGCGCACGTCTGTTCACTGCTGGAATCCTGCTGGCTGGGATGCGCCTGAGCCCTGTTGCAGGTCTAAGAGCCATGCGTCCATGACACCATGTCTGTATTTTGGTTTTGATCAGGCTGTATAAGGGTTCAATATTCAGAGGTATATAGTCTAGTAACCGTCACTCCTAGGTACTTGATTAGGGATACTCTAGGGAGGGCGAGGGGGGACGGGGAACGTGAGGGGAGGTGGGAAGTGGTCGATGGGAAGAATTTGGGACTTGGACCAATTAATTCTGAGATCTGAGTGGCTACCTATGCATTCTATAGATCGCAGAGCTGTAACCAGAGAGGGTTCCGAATCTGCTAAGTACAAAATCGTGTCGTCCACATACATTCCTATCTTTTCTTCTAAGTTCCCTATCTTTAGGCCTCGGATATCGACAACAACAGTTTTTGACAAGTCCTTTATTTAAAAAAAAATCATTAAACAAGAAAAAATCCCGCCTGCCAAACAAGACCCGTCCAGGGACACAGCTGCCTGACGGGTTAACATAGGGGTGGAGGTTACCCAGTGAGGTAAACGGGTGACCTTGCCCTAATGTCTACCTCTATTTGGGCTAGTTTCATTGCCAAATGACAGATAAACATGGGGCGGGGTTACCCGGTGACATCACTGGGTGATCCTGCCCCATAATGACACTTGCCAAATGAGAGGTAGACATGGGGGCGGGGTCACCTTATGGTAATCTGTCATTTGCCTGTGTCCCTGGACGGGAACAGTCATGTTCGGTGGGCAGCGTTTTTGTTTTTTTAAATAAAGGACTTGTCAAAAACTGTTGTGTTTTTATTAACTTTTACTTTTTTTGGTGAATGAGTAGGGGTACTATATACCCCATTCTCATTCACATAGGGGGGCAGGATCTGGGGGCCCCCTTGTTAAAGGGGCTTCCAGATTCTGATAAGTCACCAAGTCAGTCATTCTTTTGTTTACATTTCAGCTATCAGCGGGGAAACCCGCTGACAGCCGATGAGTTATTGGTTGTTAAGTGCGCGCCTGGACAACCAGCTATTCTTTACACAGAATTCAGATCGGTCGATCATGGGGTGAAATCAACTAACTAGTTTAGCTGTTCAGGTGACAATGGTTGAAGAGTGGATTCCCTTAATTATACTAAGATTTCCCTGCACTTCCTTTACTGTGTAAGGGACAGGAGGATAAGAGAAATCTTTGCAAAAAAAAAAAAACTCCCTACTCTACCCAGGACTCATAATATCAAAGAAGCCCTCACTAAATTAGGTATCAGCAAGCAATCATTTTATTAAAGAAATTAAATTGTAATTTTTCTAAAAATAGTTTTTATAAATAAATATTTTCAAGTTTTCCATATTAAAAAATTATTTAAGTGGTTGTAAACCCTTTCATATATTCAGTGAAGTGACTATCGTCAGGTGATACACACAGATTAAACAAATCCTCCTACATAAGTTGTATCTGTCTATCTGCAGTCTACTCTTCTCTATATCCGTTCAAAGTGCTGAATTTATAAGCTTGTCTGAGAGTTCAGAAAAAAGGGTGCGGAGAGCTGAAGTTACACTCTACAAAGCTCAATGAGGAGAGCTCTGTGAGCTGATTGGAGGGAAGAGACACACCCCCTTCATACAGCTCTAGGGAACAGAGCTGAGGCTGTCAATCTGCTGGAGCTCCCTCCCCTGTCACCATTTTTCTCTTGGTGTTAGCAAAACTTGTCAGAAGTGATTCACGCTAATACAAGGTAAAGGGGTGATTATTGGCGCAAGATGGGCACTTAGCTCTACAAACAATATCCAAGTTAAAGAGGAACCAGTTCATAAACAATATATATATGGCAAACTGTAAACAGAATGGCTCATACAACAGAGTCCATTAATAAATGAAATAAAGGTCCGGGGGCAGTTCACTGAGGCAGCTCTGTGTAGAAGCAAGTGGCTCTAGAAGAAACAGAAAGGGAAACACAGGCACTTTCTAAGTGTAGCTTTGTAGCAAGGATTTATTACAGGTTAAAATGAAACTACCCACAAGTGTAGTTAAAATCTGGCATATACAGTAGCTAAGCACTGTGTCGGGTAAGGTCCTTAGCAGCATTGTCCGCGGGGTCCCCAAGGAACATAGTCACCCATCCGCTGGTACAGGTAGTCGGCGCCGGTGCCACTGGTGTTTCATCAGATTTGGCGACCCGTCAAATTAGCAAACCTGTGACATGAGCAAGCTTGCAGCTGCTTTTAAAATTCAACATCTAACCAGTCAACGGACTTGTAAGTACTGTATTTCACTATATAAACTCACTTTACTGTTAAAAATAAGTGTAAAATGCAAAACTCCGGTGGGTGTAACAAGATGTACGCTTTCCCCCTTCTCAGTGTATCCTTACTATGGAGGAGTGCGGGGTGTAGCAAGATGGTGGCGACCAGGCCCGGACTGGGACAAAAAATAGGCACGGGCATTTTATTTTAGACTGAGCAGACCCCCCTTCTTTACAGTGAGCGGCCGCTATTCGTTTGGGAGCGATCAGGGATGAGGGGACAGCCGTTCGATTCCGGCCACCCCCTCTCGATCGCTCCCGGCGAATGAGAGAACTTCCCTGCCTTTGTAATGTTTACACAGGCAGAGGAAGTGTTGTCATCTCTCCTGCGGCGCTCACATATACCGAGCGCCGTACAGGAGAAGATGCAGGTTAGTGCACAAAACACTACACTGACACCAGGACACATAGGCACATAAATCGCCCCCCCAGGCCCCCCCAGACACCCCAGATCACCCCCCAGATCTCCCCCCAGCCCCCAGTCACAGTGTCACTGATTGCAGTGACCATTTATTTACTGATCACTGCAATCAGTGACATTTGTGACTGTAAAAGTGTCACTAAAGTTAGTTTTAGGTCCAGTGTAGCCCCCTAACCCCCCCTAATAAAGGTTTAACCCCCTGATCGCCCCCAGATAACCCTTTCACCCCCTAGCACCGCCGTCGCTAAGCGATCATTTTTCTGATCGCTGTCTTAGCGTCGGTGATGCCGATCGGTAGCCAGTTATTTTTTTTAGGTTCGCCGCAGGTTTTTATAGCGTCGGGTACCCCCATATATTACCTAATAAAGGTTTAACCCCCTTGATCGCCCCCCAGATAACCCTTTCACCTCCTATCACCACTGTCGCTAAGCGATCATTTTTCTGATCGCTGTCTTAGCGTCGGTGATGCCAATCGGTAGCCAGTTATTTTTTTTAGGTTCGCCGCAGGTTTTTATAGCGTCAGGTACCCCCATATATTACCTAATAAAGGTTTAACCCCCTTGATCGCCCCCAGGTAACCCTTTCACCCCCTATCACCACTGTCGGTAAGCGATCGTTTTTCTGATCGCTGTCTTAGTGTTGGTGATGCTGATCGGTAACCAATAATTTTTTTTAGGTTCGCCGCAGGTTTTTATAGCGTCAGGTACCCCCATATATTATCTAATAAAGGTTTAACCCCCTTGATCGCTCCCCAGGTAACCCTTTCACCCCCTATCACCACTGTCGCTAAGCGATCGTTTTTCTGATCGCTGTCTTAGTGTCGGTGATGCCGATAGGTAGCCAGTCATTTTTTTTTAGGTTCGCCGTCAGGTTTTTATATAGCGTCAGGTACCCCCATATATTACCTAATAAAGGTTTAACCCCCTAATTGCCCCTAGTTAACCCTTTCACCAGTAATCACCATATAAGTGTTACGGGTGACGCTGGTTAGTTAGTTTGCTTTTTATAGTGTCAGGGCACCCGCCGTATATAACCCAATAAAGGTTTAACCCCCTGATCGCCCGGCGGGTGATATCAATTAGGTTTTAGCGTTAGAGAGGGTCTGCGTCACACCCCAGGCAGCGTCAGGTTAGTGCCAGTAACGCTAACACCCACGCGTGAAGCATACACCCCCCTTAGTGGTATAGTATCTGAACAGATCAATATCTGATCTGATCAGATCTATACTAGCGTCCCCAGCAGTTTAGGGTTCCCAAAAATGCAGTGTTAGCGGGATCAGCCCAGATACCTGCTAGCACCTGCGTTTTGCCCCTCCGTCCAGCCCAGGCCACCCAAGTGCAGTATCGATCGATCACTGTCACTTGCAAAACACAACACACATAACTGCAGCGTTCGCAGAGACAGGCCTGATCCCTGCGTCTCCAGTGCTGTAGGAGGTGATTTCACCACCACAGTTTAAAAAAAAAAGCATATATGCCGAAGCATTGGGGCAGCAGGGGCGGAGGAGCGATTTTGCTCCTAATGCCACGTACATACGGTCGAAATTCCGACGGAGGCTTGACCGTGGAAAAGTCTGACCATGTGTACGCGGCATAACTTTTGCGGGAAGATGCACCCATGCTTCGGCATATATAAATGGTGCATGTATGCCCATCATTAGAAGTGGGTGGATGAAGGGCGGTATTCTAATGGTGGGCATACCCACCGATCAATCTTTTTTTTTCGTTCAGCCAACAGGCTGCATGAAAAAAAAGATTACAATACATGTCCAACAAGGACCAGCAACGTACTGGTATGTTGCTGGACTTTGAATGTTTATACCAGAATGATGCCTGCGGGTTTAGGTATCATCTTGGTATCATTATTTTCAGCCAGCGGCCGGCTTTCATGTAAAAGCAATCCTAGTGGCTAATTAGCCTCTGGACTGCTTTTACAAGCAGTGGGAGGGAATGTCCCCCCCCCGGATATAAAAAGCGCCATTGGGAAATTGGGAAAGCATTTTATCACACCGATCTTGGTGTGGTCAGATGCTTTGAGGGCAGAGGAAAGATCTAGGGTCCAATAGATCCCAGTTTTTTCAAAAAAAGAGTACCTGTCACTACCTATTGCTATCATAGGGGATATTTACATTCCCTGAGATAACAATAAAAATGATAAAAAAAAAAAATATGGAAGCAACAGTTTAAAAATAAAATAAAAAAGCAAAATTAATAATAATAAAAAAAAAAAAGCACCCCTGTCCTGCCCTGCTCTTGCCCAATGGCGAACGCAAGCGTCGGTCTGGCGTCATATGTAAACAGCAATTGCACCATGCATGTGAGGTATCACCGCGAAGGTCAGATCGAGGGCAGTAATTTTAGCAGTAGACCTCCTCTGTAAATCTAACGGCGTAACCTGTAAAGGCTTTTAAAAATGTATGTAGTTTGTCGCCAATGCACGTTTGTGCGAAATTTTAAAGCTTGTCGTGTTTGGTATCTATGTACTCGGCCTAAGATCATATTTTTTATTTCATCAAACACTTGGGCAATATAGTGTGTTTTAGTGCATTAAAATTAAAAAAAGTGTATTTTTTCCCCAAAAAATGCGTTTGAAAAATCGCTGCGCAAATACTGTGTAGAAAAAAAAAATGCAACACCCACCATTTTAATCTGTAGGGCCTTTGCTTTAAAAATATATATAATGTTTGGGGGTTCAACATAATTTTCTTGCAAAAAAAACCTATGTTTTCATGTAAACAAAAAGTGTCAAAAAGGGCTTTGTCTTCAAGTGGTTAGAAGAGTGGATGTAAGCTTCCTAATGTTGTGTATAAAATGCCAGAACAGTTCAAAACCCCCCCAAATGACCCCATTTTGGAAAGTAGACACCCCAAGCTATATACTGAGAGGCATGTCGAGTCCATGGAATATTTTATATGTTGACACAAGTTGCGGAAAAAAGACAATTTTTTTTTTTTTTTTTTTCACAAAGTTGTCACTAAATGATATATTGCTCAAACATGTCATGGGCATATGTGGAATTACACCCCAAAATACATTCTGTTGCTTCTCCTGAGTACGGGGATACCACATGTGTGAGACTTTTTGGGAGCCTAGCCGCGTACGGGACCCCAAAACCAAGCACCGCCTTCAGGCTTTCTAAGGGTGTAAATTTTTGATTTCACTTCTCACTGCCTATCACAGTTTCGGAGGCCATGGAATGCCCAGATGGCACAAAACCCCCCCAAATGACCCCATTTTGGAAAGTAGACACCCCAAGCTATTTGCTGAGAGGTATGGTGAGTATTTTGCAGATCTCGCTTTTTGTCACAAAGTTTTGAAAATTGAAAAAAAAAAAAAAAATTTTTTCTTTCTTCATTTTCAAAAACAAATGAGAGCTGTAAAATACTCACCATGCCTCTCAGCAAATAGCTTGGGGTGTCTACTTTCCAAAATGGGGTCATTTGGGGGGGGTTTTGTGCTATTTTGGCATTTTATGGCCTTCGAAACTGTGATAGGTAGTGAGGAGTGAAATCCAAAATTTGTGCCTAGAAATCCTGAAGGCGGTGCTTGGTTTTCGGGGTCCCGTACGTGGCTAGGCTCCCAAAAAGTCCCACACATGTGGTATCCCCGTACTCAGGAGAAGCAACAGAATGTATTTTGGGGTGTAATTCCACATATAACCATGGCATGTGTGAGCAATATATCATTTAGTGACAATTTTTGCATGTCTGCACAATTTACAGTTAAAGCAGCGCAGTGCAAAATTCTGAAAACAGCTCTGGTCCTTTAGCTACAAAATGGCCCGGGGCTTAAGTGGTTAATGATGGGATGTGGGGTTCCAGCACCTTGTACCTCTGGACCCCTTTACATTACACAGCACCCTGCACCTCTGGACCCCTTTACATTACACAGCACCTTGCACCTCTGGACCCTTTTACATTACACAGCACCCTGCACCTCTGGACCCCTTTACATTACATAGCACTGCACCTCTGGACCCCTTTACATTACACAGCCCCCCACAGTTTGTTACACAGACAGCCCCCTAACAGTTCTGGGCCCCTGCATGTTACACAGACCTCCCTACAGTACAGACCCTCTCCCTACAGTACATACCCCCCTACAGTATAGACCCCCTCTACATTACAGACCCCCTCTACAATACAGACCCCCTCTACAATACAGACCCCCTCCCTACAGTACAGACCCCCCCTACATTACAGACCCCCTGTACAATACAGACCCCCTACATTACAGACCCCCCTCTACAATACAGACCCCCCTCTACAATACAGACCCCCCTACACAATACAGAACCTCCCTACAATACAGAACCCCCCTACAATACAGACCCCCCTACATTACACACCCCCCTACAATACAGAACCCCTAAAATACAAAATCCCCCTACATTTAAGACCCCCCCTACAATACAGACCCCCCTACAATACAGAACCCCCCTACATTTCAGACCCCCCTACAATACAGAACCCCCCCCCTACATTTCAGACCCCCCTACAATACAGAACCCCCCTACATTACAGACCCCCCTACATTACAGAACCCCCCTACATTACAGAACCCCCCTACAATACAGACCCCCCTACAATACAGACCCCCCTACAATACAGACCCCCCTACAATACAGAACCCCCTACAATACAGACCCCCCTACAATACAGAACCCACCAACATTTCAGACCCCCCCTTCATTACAGAACCCCCACTACATTACAGACCCCACTACAATACAGAACCCCCCTACAATACAGACCCCCTACAATACAGAGCCCCCCACTACATTTCAGACCCCCCCTACAATACATTACAGACCACCCTACAATACAGAACCCCCCCTACATTTCAGACCACCCCTACAATACAGAACCCCCCTACAATACAGAACCCCCTCCTACAATTCAGACCTTCCTTCAGACCCATAATGTACCTCAGATCAGCGCGGGACTGCATGTCGGGTCCCCTCCCCCTGTGTGGACATAAAGGAGGAGGGGGAGGCGGCTTCACTCTGCTCGGCTGTGTGAGACAGCCGAACCGAGACTGATCAGATCATCAGTGCCACGGCCACCTTGCCAGAGAGAAGGGGATCGTTGCAGGTCCTGGCCCCCTGATGTGCCGACGGGTTTTACTGTCATTTGAGTGCGGCTCCGACTCGAAGCTGATAGTGCACTGGGGGGAGACGTGACATGTGGCCCGGCGGCCCCCGGCTTACCGGGCATATGCCCGGTATGCCCTATGGCCAGTCCGGGCCTGGTGGCAATGGAACGTCACTTCCGTTACACACTCTGACGGGTCACGTAATCTGATGAAACACCGGCGCTTCCTGGTCCGTGGAACGCACTGGCGGGCTTGGGATGACGTCACTTCCCGGATACAACGTTAAGATGTCTCAGAATCTTCAATGGTTTTGCGGAGCATGCGCTCCTTCTTCAGGCCATTATGGAGCCATGTTGAAAGAGGGCTTTATATGGGCACTATCGTGGCAGTGTCTGAGCGGAATCCAACCCAGGAAGATTAACACATTGGGGGCTGAAAACGAACTAGTCACAGTACTAGGGTACATATAGCAATTTTTAAAACAGTATTTAAAAAAACATAGCAATGTTTAAAAGACATGGCAGTATGAAAATATAGAGCAGTATAAAAATACACATATATTCCGTTAAGACTGGTGGTAATAGATTCTAGAAGATGACATGGAATGTTTTTGGCACATGTAGGAGAGGGACCATTGTTTAAAGAGACATAGCTAATAATAAACGGGGGGGGGGGGGGGGCATTAAGAAAGATTGTATGAACAACAAATATTTATGTGGGTGAGAATAGAAATAGCAATGAAAATAAAAATAATAATAAAAAATGAAAATACAAATGAAAATGAAAATAAAAATTGAAAATAAATAAATTGAAAAAATAAATAAATAATAAAAATAACATTGAAAAGAAGAGAGAGAAGAGACAAGACCTGTACGAATGCATCTACCTACAATACTCACTCATGTAGGGTTTTATATACTAGAGCGTATGACAAAGCCCACTTACATGAGCTGCACATACCTAGATGTGCACACTGTGGGTGCTAGTGGGAATATAATAATGATGTTAAGGGGGGTGAGATGTTACTATAAGTTTAAGACAATTTTAGTCCAGTAGTTCTTACTGTAAAAAGTGTCTGGGAAGACCTTAAGGGTCCATAACAATAGGTAAAAAAATTATACACATTATTAATATGTCATAGGCCAGCCCTCAAATTTTCCACTTGCCTACTCACATTTTGCGAGTGGAAAATGAGGGCTTGCGAGCTGGGCTGCCTGGAAGAGGGGGGGAGAGCACCGCCGGCGGGGTTGATCGGGAGCCGTTCTCCAAGCGATCGCTCCAAAGGGAAGAGAGCATGGAGGAAGAGGAGAGCCGCGGGAGAGCACGCTGTTACAGCTTACATTATAATTGTCTCCGCTCTGCTCGACACAGCCCCGCCTCCTCCTGACCTGCGCCTGTGATAGACAGAACGCCGGTTTAATGCTGGGATGCGTTCTATCACAGGCACGGGGTTAGGAGGAGGTGGGGCTGTGTCGAGCAGAGGGGAGACAATTATAATGTTAGCGGTAACAGTGTGCTATCCCGCGGCTCTCCTCTTCCTCCAGTCATGCATTCCTCTGCCCAGGCGAGGCTGCAATGGGCACAGTGAGGCTGCAATGGGCACAGTGTGGCTGCAATGGGCAGAGTGGGGCTCCAATGGGCACAGTGGGGCTGAAATGGGCACAGTGGGGCTGCAATGGGCACAGTGAGGCTGCAATGGGCACAGTGAGGCTGCAATGGGCACAGTGGGGCTGCAATGGGCACACTGTTGCTGCAATGGTGGGCACAGTGTGGCTGCAATGGTGGGCACAGTGTGGCTGCAATGGTGGGCACAGTGAGGCAGCAATGGGCACAGTGAGGCTGCAATGGTGGGCCCAGTGTGGCTGCAATGGTGGGCACAGTGTGGCTGCAATGGTGGGCACAGTGTGGCTGCAATGGTGGGCACAGGTGAGGCTGCATTGATGAGCACGGGTGAGGCTGCATTGAGTGGCACAGGTAAGGCTGCACTGATAAAGTTGTTGTTAATATTTATTTTTGCATAAAACATTTAAGTGTCATTCCATGAGATAATTTATGAGGGCGTGATTAGGGGCGGGGAAGGGTAGGGATTTAGTGGGGCACTGGTCGTGAGTAACCCTTGAGGCCTGGCTAGTAGCTGAGGACTTGAAATTTTGAGCCCTGTCATAGGCTAGAAACACTGAAAATATATATAACCAAACTTGCCCACACGTGTGTGTATAAATATATATCTATATATATATATACATATATATATTGTGACAGCAGGAAGGTAAAGTCACCTGGTTGCATCCAGGGGGGTAGATATATTTCGCCCAGATTCAGGCTTTACGCCGACTTATACAACTAGGTGGAGAGTTGTATAAGCCCAGCTGAGGATAGTGGGCTCATGGATGACTCATACCTCTAGGGAGAGTGTGGGGCGTCGTGCAGACAGGGAGTTGATGAGACCAGCTGAAGCTTGTCAGCTCATTTAGGCCTCTATAAGAACTCCCAGCTTCATTAGGGGTTAGCTCATGCCTGGAAGCAGACCTGTGTGGACTTCCTGGAGAGAGTGAACCCTTGTGCGGTGAGACAAAGCCTGTGTGGCTATTTGCTTGGACATTTAAAACCAGGGACTTAGGGACTAGGACAGCACTAGGCTGATCCCAGTTGTTAGTTAGGAAACCTGTATGTTTAGTCAGAGGTCAAATTGACCAGGATTTATTTTGTTTATGTTTCTTTTGCTTTGCTGTGTTTTTGTCACTGTAAATAGAAAATAAACCGCACCTTTTTGATTTTGAAAACCACAACCTCCGTCTGCTGGGCCTGTTTTTGTGTGGGGAGCCCATCCCGGGGGTCACACACACCCGCTGCCGAGCTAACCCCCTCACAGTTGGTGGAGAACCAGTGGCAGTTTTTTTTAAGCCAGCATGGAGGAGATACTGAAACAGCTGGCTCTAGCAAATGCCAATCAACAGCAGACAAATGCAGGTTTGCAAAAGAGCCTTGCAGCTCATCAACAGAGCCTTGCAGCTCAACAACAGAACTTCGCAGCCCAGCAGCAAGCTCATCAACAGAGCCTTGCAGCCCAGCAGCAGACAAACGCAACTTTGCAACAGAGTCTGGAGGCTCAGCAACAAGCCCAGCAGCAATCTGAGGCCCGCTTCATAGACCTGTTGCAGAAGCAAGAGCAGAGACTACAACAACAGATGGAAGCAGTAATGCAGCAACGTCCGCAGACCAGTGAGGAAAGCCGTCCCACTAATACCGCGTCCTTTGGGGTGAGTCGTTTATTGACAAAAATGACTGGAGAGGATGATCCAGAGGTATTTTTGACCACATTTGAAAGGACCGCTGAAAGAGAAAAGTGGCCTGAGGAGCAGTGGGCTCAGGGCTGGACTAGTGGCTCCTCTGTTAACTGGTGAATCGCAGAAAGCTTACTATGACCTAGAGCCTAACCAAGCAAAAGACTATGTGATGCTAAAAGCTGAAATATTGGCAAGGCTGGGTGTCACCCTGGCTGTCCGGGCTCAGCGTGTGCATAACTGGACTTTCCAGCTTGGAAAACCCCCCAGGTCTCAAATGTATGATCTCATTCACCTGAGCAGAAAGTGGCTACAGCCAGAGACTTTGTCCGCACCAAAGATTGTGGAACGTGTTGTAATGGATCGGTTTTTGAGAGCTCTTCCTACTGCCATCCAAAAGTGGGTAAGCCATGGAGACCCAGAGACGGCCGATGGTCTTGTGGATCGTGTGGAGAAATACTTGGCTACAGAGAACCTGACGGTCTCTTCCAGAGACACTCGGACTTTCCACCCTAAGACCAGACCATCCCCAGGGGCGGATAAGATGATTCCAAGGGGTAAGGGTGGAGAGAGTGAGAGGGTGGGAGCTCTACCCCAAGTTTGGCGAGAACAGCCTGGGAAATCAGCGGCTCAAGAGGCGGCAAGAAGGATCTTTTGCTACCGCTGCCGGCAAGCGGGACATATTGCAGCAAATTGCCCGGTTGTGGAGGAACCCATGCAGTGTGACTTTCTGACGGGCAGACGTCAGTCGCTGTGTGCGACAGTCGCATGCACTGCCATTCGAGGAACTGAGAAACATTTATGCAAAATGTGTGTTAATGGTAGAAATGTTGTGGTATTGCTGGATTCAGGTAGCCTTGTGACCCTGATAAAGGCTGAGTTAGTTAAAACAGAGGTCTCTGGGAATAGCAAGGTAGCTGTTATTTGTGTGCATGGGGACACCCAAGAGTATCCAGTGACTACAGTGTGTTTCGAGACCCCCAAAGGTACCCTCTCTCATCCAGTGGGCTTAGTATCTCAGTTACCGCATGACGCCATTGTGGGAAGGGATTTTCCGAAGTTTTGGGAACTGTGGGATGATCCTGAGCCCCCCACTGGTGCCCCTATGTACCAGGAATGTGATAGCCAGAACTCCCCTGAGAGTGGTGAGGACTCTCCGGAATTTCCCTTGTCAGTATTGGCAGGGGAGACTCAAGAAACTGGAGAGGAGCCCACCTCCTCAGACGAAAACCTACCGTCTGTGGAGTTTTCTGATCTTGAGGTTCACAGGGAAAACTTTGCCACAGAACAGTTGAAAGACCCCGCCCTAATAAAGGCACGGGAAAACGTAGTGAAAATAGATGGCGAGTTAGTGAACCCAGATAATACCTGCACTTACCCATACTTCAGCGTAGAGAAGGACCTACTGTATCGGGTGGCAAAAAGGGCAGAAGAAACCGTTGAGCAGCTTGTGGTGCCCAAACCGTACAGGAAGTTGGTGTTGGAGTTGGCCCATGGGCACATTCTTGGAGGTCATCTGGGGACAGAGAAAACCCGAGAGAGGGTATTACAGAGATTCTATTGGCCGGGGGTGATGAAGGACATAGAAAATTATTGTTCCTCCTGCCCTGTGTGTCAGAGGTCGGCCCCGATGCCACATTTCCGTAGCCCGCTGGTCCCTCTACCCATCATTGAGGTCCCGTTTGAGAGGATCGCCATGGATTTGGTAGGTCCTATAATCAAGTCCGCTAGGGGGCACCAGTACATATTAGTTATAATGGACTATGCCACCCGTTATCCAGAAGCGATCCCTCTCCGAAATACCTCGGCCAAAACCATAGCCAAAGAGCTATCTCTTGTGTTTAGCCGGGTGGGTATTTGTAAAGAACTGCTTACGGACCAAGGTACACCCTTTATGTCCCGGGTTATGAAGGAGCTATGTAAATTGTTCAAAGTGACGCAATTACGTACATCTGTGTATCACCCCCAAACCGATGGGCTGGTTGAAAGATTCAACAAAACCCTAAAACAAATGTTGAAGAAAGTGGTGGATAGAGATGGAAAGGATTGGGACTGTCTACTTCCTTATCTGATGTTTGCTATTAGGGAGGTGCCCCAATCCTCTACGGGATTCTCCCCCTTTGAGTTACTGTATGGGAGACACCCAAGTGGGCTGTTGGATATTGCCAAGGAAACTTGGGAAAGTGAGAGTTCTCCCCACAGGAGTGTGATTGAGCATGTCGCCCTGATGCAAGACCGAATTGCACAGGTAATGCCCATCGTGAAGGAACATTTGGCCCAAGCGCAGTTAGCACAGCAGAGAGTGTACAACCGTGGAGCCAAGACCCGTACCTTTTCCCCGGGGGATAGGATACTGGTACTGGTCCCTACGGTTGAAAGTAAATTCCTTGCCAAATGGCAAGGCCCCTACGAGATAATGGAAAAAGTGAGCGAAGTGAATTACAAGGTCAGACAACCAGGAAGGCGAAAGCCCGAACAGATCTATCACGTTAATCTGTTGAAAGCCTGGAGGGATAGAGAGTCCCTAGTCGCAGACACTTGGTCACCAGCTCAAACTGGTTGCGTGATTCCTGAGGTTGGAATCGCAGCCACCTTGTCACAACCCCAACAACAGGAGGTTAAGCAGTTTGTGCTTCGCAACAAGGAGGTATTCTCTGAGCTGCCGGGACAAACATCTGGGGTAGAGCATGACATTATTACCCCGCCCGGTGAAAGGGTGAAGTTAAAACCCTATCGGATCCCAGAGGCCCGACGGGAGGCAATACGGGAGGAAGTACAGAAAATGCTGAACTTAGGGGTGATAGAGGAGTCCCAAAGTGATTGGTCTAGTCCCATTGTGTTGGTGCCTAAACCGGATGGGAGCTGGCGATTTTGTAACGATTTTCGTCAGTTGAACAAAATTACAAAATTTGACACCTACCCCATGCCACGTATAGATGAGTTGATCGACCGGCTGGGAACAGCCCGATACATGACGACTCTTGACCTCACAAAAGGGTATTGGCAAATCCCCCTGGCCAAGTCGGCCAAAGAGAAAACCGCATTTGTAACCCCAGACGGGGCGTTCCAATATAAAAGAATGCCGTTCGGGTTACAGAATGCGCCGGCCACATTCCAGCGGAAAATGGACCAGATGCTGAGGCCCCATCGGAAGTATGCTGCGACTTACCTGGATGACGTAATTGTCCATAGCACAGATTGGGCCTCACATCTGCCAAAAGTGCAAGCAGTCCTGGACTCTGTTCGGGAAGCGGGGTTTACGGCTAACCCCAAGAAGTGTACCATTGGGCAGGAGGAGGCCAAATATCTTGGGTACACCATTGGGAGGGGAGTAATAAAACCCCAACTCAACAAAGTCGAGGCCATCCAGAGTTGGCCACGTCCCAACAGCAAGAAGCAGGTACGAGCCTTTCTGGGAATCGCTGGGTATTATCGGCGATTCATTCCCCACTTTGCTTCTAAGGCTGTGCCCCTAACCAACCTGATGAAGGGGAAAGGGTCGGTCATGATTAAATGGACCCCCGAGGCTGAGGCAGCATTCCAATTCTTGAAACAAGCCTTATGTAGCCAGCCAGTGTTGTACTCACCCGACTTCTCTAAAGACTTTGTCGTACAAAGTGATGCGTCAGATGTGGGGTTAGGAGCAGTATTGTCCCAGGTCTGGAACGGGGAAGAGCACCCAGTCATTTACCTCAGCAGGAAGTTGAAGTCCCATGAGGTAAATTACGCCACCGTTGAAAAGGAGTGTTTAGCGGTGAAGTGGGCTCTAGATTCCCTTCGGTACTACCTGCTAGGTAGGCACTTTGACATGGTTACGGATCACGCTCCGTTAAAGTGGATGGCTCAAAACAAGGAAACAAATAGAAGAGTGAATAGGTGGTTCCTGGCCCTCCAGGAATTCAACTTCACAGTAAAGCATCGCCCTGGCGTTCAAATGGGGAATGTGGATGCTTTGTCTCGAGTACATGAATGCCTGATTGCTGGTGTTCCAACCCCGAGGTTAAAACAAGAGGGGGGGGTATGTGACAGCAGGAAGGTAAAGTCACCTGGTTGCATCCAGGGGGGTAGATATATTTCGCCCAGATTCAGGCTTTACGCCGACTTATACAACTAGGTGGAGAGTTGTATAAGCCCAGCTGAGGATAGTGGGCTCATGGATGACTCATACCTCTAGGGAGAGTGTGGGGCGTCGTGCAGACAGGGAGTTGATGAGACCAGCTGAAGCTTGTCAGCTCATTTAGGCCTCTATAAGAACTCCCAGCTTCATTAGGGGTTAGCTCATGCCTGGAAGCAGACCTGTGTGGACTTCCTGGAGAGAGTGAACCCTTGTGCGGTGAGACAAAGCCTGTGTGGCTATTTGCTTGGACATTTAAAACCAGGGACTTAGGGACTAGGACAGCACTAGGCTGATCCCAGTTGTTAGTTAGGAAACCTGTATGTTTAGTCAGAGGTCAAATTGACCAGGATTTATTTTGTTTATGTTTCTTTTGCTTTGCTGTGTTTTTGTCACTGTAAATAGAAAATAAACCGCACCTTTTTGATTTTGAAAACCACAACCTCCGTCTGCTGGGCCTGTTTTTGTGTGGGGAGCCCATCCCGGGGGTCACACACACCCGCTGCCGAGCTAACCCCCTCACAGTTGGTGGAGAACCAGTGGCAGTTTTTTTTAAGCCAGCATGGAGGAGATACTGAAACAGCTGGCTCTAGCAAATGCCAATCAACAGCAGACAAATGCAGGTTTGCAAAAGAGCCTTGCAGCTCATCAACAGAGCCTTGCAGCTCAACAACAGAACTTCGCAGCCCAGCAGCAAGCTCATCAACAGAGCCTTGCAGCCCAGCAGCAGACAAACGCAACTTTGCAACAGAGTCTGGAGGCTCAGCAACAAGCCCAGCAGCAATCTGAGGCCCGCTTCATAGACCTGTTGCAGAAGCAAGAGCAGAGACTACAACAACAGATGGAAGCAGTAATGCAGCAACGTCCGCAGACCAGTGAGGAAAGCCGTCCCACTAATACCGCGTCCTTTGGGGTGAGTCGTTTATTGACAAAAATGACTGGAGAGGATGATCCAGAGGTATTTTTGACCACATTTGAAAGGACCGCTGAAAGAGAAAAGTGGCCTGAGGAGCAGTGGGCTCAGGGCTGGACTAGTGGCTCCTCTGTTAACTGGTGAATCGCAGAAAGCTTACTATGACCTAGAGCCTAACCAAGCAAAAGACTATGTGATGCTAAAAGCTGAAATATTGGCAAGGCTGGGTGTCACCCTGGCTGTCCGGGCTCAGCGTGTGCATAACTGGACTTTCCAGCTTGGAAAACCCCCCAGGTCTCAAATGTATGATCTCATTCACCTGAGCAGAAAGTGGCTACAGCCAGAGACTTTGTCCGCACCAAAGATTGTGGAACGTGTTGTAATGGATCGGTTTTTGAGAGCTCTTCCTACTGCCATCCAAAAGTGGGTAAGCCATGGAGACCCAGAGACGGCCGATGGTCTTGTGGATCGTGTGGAGAAATACTTGGCTACAGAGAACCTGACGGTCTCTTCCAGAGACACTCGGACTTTCCACCCTAAGACCAGACCATCCCCAGGGGCGGATAAGATGATTCCAAGGGGTAAGGGTGGAGAGAGTGAGAGGGTGGGAGCTCTACCCCAAGTTTGGCGAGAACAGCCTGGGAAATCAGCGGCTCAAGAGGCGGCAAGAAGGATCTTTTGCTACCGCTGCCGGCAAGCGGGACATATTGCAGCAAATTGCCCGGTTGTGGAGGAACCCATGCAGTGTGACTTTCTGACGGGCAGACGTCAGTCGCTGTGTGCGACAGTCGCATGCACTGCCATTCGAGGAACTGAGAAACATTTATGCAAAATGTGTGTTAATGGTAGAAATGTTGTGGTATTGCTGGATTCAGGTAGCCTTGTGACCCTGATAAAGGCTGAGTTAGTTAAAACAGAGGTCTCTGGGAATAGCAAGGTAGCTGTTATTTGTGTGCATGGGGACACCCAAGAGTATCCAGTGACTACAGTGTGTTTCGAGACCCCCAAAGGTACCCTCTCTCATCCAGTGGGCTTAGTATCTCAGTTACCGCATGACGCCATTGTGGGAAGGGATTTTCCGAAGTTTTGGGAACTGTGGGATGATCCTGAGCCCCCCACTGGTGCCCCTATGTACCAGGAATGTGATAGCCAGAACTCCCCTGAGAGTGGTGAGGACTCTCCGGAATTTCCCTTGTCAGTATTGGCAGGGGAGACTCAAGAAACTGGAGAGGAGCCCACCTCCTCAGACGAAAACCTACCGTCTGTGGAGTTTTCTGATCTTGAGGTTCACAGGGAAAACTTTGCCACAGAACAGTTGAAAGACCCCGCCCTAATAAAGGCACGGGAAAACGTAGTGAAAATAGATGGCGAGTTAGTGAACCCAGATAATACCTGCACTTACCCATACTTCAGCGTAGAGAAGGACCTACTGTATCGGGTGGCAAAAAGGGCAGAAGAAACCGTTGAGCAGCTTGTGGTGCCCAAACCGTACAGGAAGTTGGTGTTGGAGTTGGCCCATGGGCACATTCTTGGAGGTCATCTGGGGACAGAGAAAACCCGAGAGAGGGTATTACAGAGATTCTATTGGCCGGGGGTGATGAAGGACATAGAAAATTATTGTTCCTCCTGCCCTGTGTGTCAGAGGTCGGCCCCGATGCCACATTTCCGTAGCCCGCTGGTCCCTCTACCCATCATTGAGGTCCCGTTTGAGAGGATCGCCATGGATTTGGTAGGTCCTATAATCAAGTCCGCTAGGGGGCACCAGTACATATTAGTTATAATGGACTATGCCACCCGTTATCCAGAAGCGATCCCTCTCCGAAATACCTCGGCCAAAACCATAGCCAAAGAGCTATCTCTTGTGTTTAGCCGGGTGGGTATTTGTAAAGAACTGCTTACGGACCAAGGTACACCCTTTATGTCCCGGGTTATGAAGGAGCTATGTAAATTGTTCAAAGTGACGCAATTACGTACATCTGTGTATCACCCCCAAACCGATGGGCTGGTTGAAAGATTCAACAAAACCCTAAAACAAATGTTGAAGAAAGTGGTGGATAGAGATGGAAAGGATTGGGACTGTCTACTTCCTTATCTGATGTTTGCTATTAGGGAGGTGCCCCAATCCTCTACGGGATTCTCCCCCTTTGAGTTACTGTATGGGAGACACCCAAGTGGGCTGTTGGATATTGCCAAGGAAACTTGGGAAAGTGAGAGTTCTCCCCACAGGAGTGTGATTGAGCATGTCGCCCTGATGCAAGACCGAATTGCACAGGTAATGCCCATCGTGAAGGAACATTTGGCCCAAGCGCAGTTAGCACAGCAGAGAGTGTACAACCGTGGAGCCAAGACCCGTACCTTTTCCCCGGGGGATAGGATACTGGTACTGGTCCCTACGGTTGAAAGTAAATTCCTTGCCAAATGGCAAGGCCCCTACGAGATAATGGAAAAAGTGAGCGAAGTGAATTACAAGGTCAGACAACCAGGAAGGCGAAAGCCCGAACAGATCTATCACGTTAATCTGTTGAAAGCCTGGAGGGATAGAGAGTCCCTAGTCGCAGACACTTGGTCACCAGCTCAAACTGGTTGCGTGATTCCTGAGGTTGGAATCGCAGCCACCTTGTCACAACCCCAACAACAGGAGGTTAAGCAGTTTGTGCTTCGCAACAAGGAGGTATTCTCTGAGCTGCCGGGACAAACATCTGGGGTAGAGCATGACATTATTACCCCGCCCGGTGAAAGGGTGAAGTTAAAACCCTATCGGATCCCAGAGGCCCGACGGGAGGCAATACGGGAGGAAGTACAGAAAATGCTGAACTTAGGGGTGATAGAGGAGTCCCAAAGTGATTGGTCTAGTCCCATTGTGTTGGTGCCTAAACCGGATGGGAGCTGGCGATTTTGTAACGATTTTCGTCAGTTGAACAAAATTACAAAATTTGACACCTACCCCATGCCACGTATAGATGAGTTGATCGACCGGCTGGGAACAGCCCGATACATGACGACTCTTGACCTCACAAAAGGGTATTGGCAAATCCCCCTGGCCAAGTCGGCCAAAGAGAAAACCGCATTTGTAACCCCAGACGGGGCGTTCCAATATAAAAGAATGCCGTTCGGGTTACAGAATGCGCCGGCCACATTCCAGCGGAAAATGGACCAGATGCTGAGGCCCCATCGGAAGTATGCTGCGACTTACCTGGATGACGTAATTGTCCATAGCACAGATTGGGCCTCACATCTGCCAAAAGTGCAAGCAGTCCTGGACTCTGTTCGGGAAGCGGGGTTTACGGCTAACCCCAAGAAGTGTACCATTGGGCAGGAGGAGGCCAAATATCTTGGGTACACCATTGGGAGGGGAGTAATAAAACCCCAACTCAACAAAGTCGAGGCCATCCAGAGTTGGCCACGTCCCAACAGCAAGAAGCAGGTACGAGCCTTTCTGGGAATCGCTGGGTATTATCGGCGATTCATTCCCCACTTTGCTTCTAAGGCTGTGCCCCTAACCAACCTGACGAAGGGGAAAGGGTCGGTCATGATTAAATGGACCCCCGAGGCTGAGGCAGCATTCCAATTCTTGAAACAAGCCTTATGTAGCCAGCCAGTGTTGTACTCACCCGACTTCTCTAAAGACTTTGTCGTACAAAGTGATGCGTCAGATGTGGGGTTAGGAGCAGTATTGTCCCAGGTCTGGAACGGGGAAGAGCACCCAGTCATTTACCTCAGCAGGAAGTTGAAGTCCCATGAGGTAAATTACGCCACCGTTGAAAAGGAGTGTTTAGCGGTGAAGTGGGCTCTAGATTCCCTTCGGTACTACCTGCTAGGTAGGCACTTTGACATGGTTACGGATCACGCTCCGTTAAAGTGGATGGCTCAAAACAAGGAAACAAATAGAAGAGTGAATAGGTGGTTCCTGGCCCTCCAGGAATTCAACTTCACAGTAAAGCATCGCCCTGGCGTTCAAATGGGGAATGTGGATGCTTTGTCTCGAGTACATGAATGCCTGATTGCTGGTGTTCCAACCCCGAGGTTAAAACAAGAGGGGGGGGGTATGTGACAGCAGGAAGGTAAAGTCACCTGGTTGCATCCAGGGGGGTAGATATATTTCGCCCAGATTCAGGCTTTACGCCGACTTATACAACTAGGTGGAGAGTTGTATAAGCCCAGCTGAGGATAGTGGGCTCATGGATGACTCATACCTCTAGGGAGAGTGTGGGGCGTCGTGCAGACAGGGAGTTGATGAGACCAGCTGAAGCTTGTCAGCTCATTTAGGCCTCTATAAGAACTCCCAGCTTCATTAGGGGTTAGCTCATGCCTGGAAGCAGACCTGTGTGGACTTCCTGGAGAGAGTGAACCCTTGTGCGGTGAGACAAAGCCTGTGTGGCTATTTGCTTGGACATTTAAAACCAGGGACTTAGGGACTAGGACAGCACTAGGCTGATCCCAGTTGTTAGTTAGGAAACCTGTATGTTTAGTCAGAGGTCAAATTGACCAGGATTTATTTTGTTTATGTTTCTTTTGCTTTGCTGTGTTTTTGTCACTGTAAATAGAAAATAAACCGCACCTTTTTGATTTTGAAAACCACAACCTCCGTCTGCTGGGCCTGTTTTTGTGTGGGGAGTCCATCCCGGGGGTCACACACACCCGCTGCCGAGCTAACCCCCTCACAGTATATATATATATATATATATATATATATATAGATATATATATCTATATATAGATATATATATGTATAAAATGTGTAAATACATACATTGGCAAGCACATATACACACACGTGTGGTCCTCCTACCAATAATTTATACCAGTTGAGGTTATCGCAGAATGTTCGCCGCTGGGCTAGTGTTGTGGTGAAATGATGTAGCTAAGGTGGGGTATGGGCGAAGGGTTGGAATAATTAGTGAAAGGAGACACCATATTGATTCAAAAGAGGGTATTGACCTCAATCTCCTCATTCAGGCCTCCAGGTGTGAGAGAATCCAAAGTGTAGATCCAGAAGGTCTCTCTCTGGGAGAGACGTTTATAATGCTCTGCCAATGAGAGGGACCCCGGGATGTACTCGATGACCCACAGCCTCAGACCCACAAAGGATTTTCTGTGGTGCTCGTGGAAAATGACGGGGAACACTTTATTTGTCATCGCCTCCCTCCACAAAGCGGCGGTGCTCTCCAAACCTCTTCCTCAGTGTTCTAATGGTTCTTCCAACATAAAAGAGACCACAGGGACACGTGAGGCAGTAGACAACAAATTCACTCGAGCAGTTGTAAAATTGTTTGATAGTGTAGGTTTTGCCCTTAACAGTGAAATTCTTTTGACCGTGGGTGACGTGTTTGCAGGCTAGGCATAAGGCTTTTTGGCATTGAAACATGCCAATGAGGAGAATAAGAAACAATGTGTGAGGTCCAGATGTGGGTACAGGTTTAAGTTTACTGGGGGCTACTGAATTTTTAACATTTTTGGCTTTTCTGTTTGAAACTTTTGGTCTGGGGGGAAATGGCAGATTTTTGATACCGGTCTTCTAATAGAATGGGCAAAAGTTTATCTGCTTCATTTTCTTAACATTAATGTGGAACTGTGTGGTAAATCGGATGGGTTGTGTATTGGATGTGGGTTTTTCATCTGAGGAGGTAAAGTGTCAGTTAGTTCAGTGTTTCTCAACTCCAGTCCTCAAGGCGCACCAACAGGTCATGTTTTTGGGATTTCCATTGATTTGCACAGATGATCTGAGCAGTTTCACTGCCTTAGTAATTACCACAGCTGTTTCATCTGCAGAAAATCACAAAAACATGACCTGTTGGTGCGCCTTGAGGACTGGAGTTGAGAAACACTGAGTTAGTTAGTAATAAGCTTTGGTCCTTGTAATCTATTTGTCTAGTGCAGTTTCTCCTTAACCGCCAAAACTGACTCTTAGGGATATTCGATATCCACCTGGGATGGTGACAACTGTTAAAGCGCAGGAAGGAATTGATAGCTGTGGGTTTCAAATTGTTTTTGGCCATTATTTTGCCTCCATGGTGGTATAGCAGGAGATCTAAAAATGCTAGTTGGTCAGGCTCTTGAACAGAAGTGAAAGACAGCCCATTAGTTTTATTGTTGCAGTGTGAGACAAATTCCTGGAGTAGGTCCTCTGGGCCATCCCAGAAGACAAGAATATCATCTATATACCTCCCCAAAATAATAATATGGGAGGTATATGGGTTATGTTGCTAGATGTGGTTGGTCTCCCAGAGTTCCATTGGCAAAATGTGCCCCCATGGCTGTGCCAACGAATTGGAGAAAAAAGTCACTGTTGAATTTAAAATAGTTGTGGGTGAGACATTTTTCAGTGGCATCTAAGATAAACTGGGCTTGTTGGGAGTTTATTAGCGGGGCTTCTATCAAGAAATGTGTCACTGAAGGCCTACTGCATGAGGAACGGAGGTGTAGAGGGAATTTACATTGAGTGATGCCCACCTGTAGATGGGCTCCCAGGTGTAGTGCACTAATTGCTCTAGCAGATGACAGACACACTGTGCGTTTGTGTGTGTCTGTATCAGAAACCATGAAATCAGACCGAGACAGAAGTGCAGTTAAATAACACTAGTTTAATAATACATGATAAAAAGGTAAACAGAGTAAGCGTAGTCAAAACATAGCTAGAGTTCAGTAACCGGATCGGGTAGTCGGCCAAGCCAAAGTCCAAGAGCCAGCGATAAAAGTAAAAGGTAAAAGAACAGCAAGCAGGATCCGTAGCCAGAGGGAACAGCAGTCAAGCAGGTCTTCAACTGGAACGCAGGAGAAAGTCTCTTGTGATGTTAACACAGGCGAAGGTGAAGATCAAGTGAACTGGAAGTCCTTAAGTAGGCAGAGCTGACGAGCGGATCAAAAACAGGTGGATCACTGTGGAGAGATGGAAGCTGGCAATAAGCTGACAGCTGAGCTGCCAGCACAGAGAAGGAAGGGCTGAACCCATCCCTGACAGTCTGTCATAAATCTGTTTAAAGCGGTATTAAATAAAAAAAAGTATTGAATTGCAGCTTACCAATTCTTAGATGTGATAGCTGCATTTGTTTTCTAATTTTAGGCTTTTTTCCTTTTTTTTCACCTGGTGATCCGGCCAGTAATTCTGTTATTTTTCAACTTCCTTTAACAGACCAAGCTGTGAAGACAAAGTAGCAGTTAGAGGGTTGAGACAAACCATTTATCACTTACAAGGGTGTTTACAATAGTAAGCGTTTTAAAAAATCTGTGTGCTGTTACCGCTTATAAAGTGATAGCTGGAGTTCAGATTTAATTTGTTATGCCAGGTACACACAGGGAGCTTTTTGAACTCAGTAATCTGCGTACTCTGGTTTTCAGCATGCCTGTTGACAAAATTCAGTCGTTGGACTGGCTTCTTTCGGACAGGCTGTTGCACGCAAGGGCCGAATGTCAGCCAGTTTCTGTTGAACCGGCCAATATTCCCCTTGTACGTACAATCTTTTAGTCAAGTCCATCTAAATCTACTTGTCTAACACTACCCTCCCCCTAGACTGACAATGCTGCTGTCCAAAGGTGTCTTTTGCTACTCTATCAAGAATGTACATACTAGGGTGACCACGTGTCCCAAATTGCCCGGAACAGTACCACATTTTGCAGATCTGTCCTGGGTCCCGGGCACCGTCATTCCAGGACAATGACACTGCCACCCTAACGACGAGCCAACAATGGAATCTGTCACTCCTTTCCCTCCTGCACAGCTATCAGGGTGCAGTAAAAATAGGATTTTTAAAACAGCTTACCTGTAAAATCCTTTTCTTGGAGTACATCACGGGACACAGAGCAGCATAGTCATTACCTTCAGGTGCTGGCACTGGCAACTTCCAAAACAGGAAGTACCCTCCCCTATATAAGCCCCTCCCATCCGGGAGTACCTCAGTTTTGTAGCAAAGCAATACGTGTCCCCAAAAGAGGGGTGGGAGCTCTGTGTCCCGTGATGTACTCCAAGAAAAGGATTTTACAGGTAAGCTGTTTTAAAAATCCTATTTTCTTGTTCATACATCACGGGACACAGAGCAGCATAGTCATTACTATGTGGGACGTCCCAAAGCAATGCCAAATGAGGGGGGGGATACACCATACATAAGCTGGGCGCCATCAGGCATGAGGATCTTTTGCGGCCTGCAACACACTGCGCCCAAAGGCGACATCCTCCTGACTTCTAACGTCCACCTGGTAGAACCTAGTAAACGTGTGTACTGAAGACCATGTTGCGGCCTTACAAATTTGAGCCAGGGAGGCCTGGTGATGCACTGCCCATGAAGTTCCAACTGCTCTCGTGGAGTGCGCCCTAACTTTGAACGGAGGCGGTCTACTTCACAAGCCATAGGCTTGTATTATGACCTGTCGAATCCACTTGGCTAAAGTAGATTTTGATGCTGCCTGACCCTTTCTGGGGCCTTCCGGCAGAACAAACAAAGAATCCGTTCTAGGAATCTGAGCAGTGGCTTTTAGATAAGTTTTAACTGCTCTTACTACATCCAAAGAATGCAATAACTTTTCCTCTACCGAGCTTGGTTTGGGGAAAAAAGAAGGAAGAACCACATCCTGGTTCAAGTGAAACCTCGATACCACCTTAGGAAGAAAGGCTGGGTGAGGGCGTAATACTACTCTGTCCTTATGAATAACCAGATATGGCTCCTTACAGGACATGGCGGCTAATTCCGACACTCTTCTAGCCGAGCATATGGCTACTAAAAATATAAATTTTCTGGTGAGTAGAACCAAGGAAATGTGCCACAAAGGTTCAAACGGCTGCTTCTGCAGAACCGACAGAACCAAATTTAGATCCCATGGGCATATGGGAGCTTTAATCGGTGGAATAATACGAGTCACCCCTTGCATAAAGGATTTGACAAGTGAATGCATAGCCAGGGGCCTTTGAAATAGTATTGATAAGGCCGAAACCTGGCCCTTGATAGTACTTAAGGCAAACTTCCTGTCTACAGCCCACTGCAGGAAGTCCAGAATTCTGCCTATAACGTACTTACGTGGATGCCATTTTCTGGCCTCGCACCAAGTGATGTACGCCTTCCAAACTCTATAGTAGATCTGCCTGGATACAGGCTTCCTGGCATTGATTATAGTTGATACCACAGAGTTAGAGAGACCTCTCTTCTTTAGGATGTGGGATTCAATAGCCAGGCCGTTAAACTTAGAGTTAGTAAGGAAGGGTGGTATATCGGTCCTTGCGAAAGCAGGTCCGGACGACGTGGAAGGGTCCAAGGACTCCCCACAGACATTTTGATGATCTCCGCGTACCAGGCCCTTCGGGGCCACGCTGGAGCCACCAGGATCACTGGCTTCTTTTCCAACCTGACTCTGCGAAGAAGTCGAGGCAACAATTGTAGCGGAGGGAATGCATATATCAGTCTGAACTGATCCCAAGGGAACACCAGAGCATCCGAGCCGCAAGCGAGGGGATCCCTTGTCCGGGAGACAAATCTGTCCACATTTGCGTTGAATCTGGATGCTAGCAGATCTACATCCGGTGTTCCCCACCGCTGACATATTGCTCGGAAGACCTCGGGATGAAGGGACCATTCCCCTGGGCATAACTGTTGGCGACTCAGAAAGTCCGCCTTCCAATTCTCCACCCCTGGAATGAAGACAGCTGATATACATGGGACATGCTTTTCTGCCCATTCCAGGATGTGACTTACTTCCCTCTGGGCTGCACGACTCCTGGTGCCTCCCTGATGATTGATATATGCCACTGCTGTGGCATTGTCTGATTGAATTCTGACAGGGGACCCTTGGAGTCTGGATGTCCAGGCTACTAGGGCATACCGGGCTGCTCGTATCTCTAAGAGATTGATGGGCAGGGTTTTTACTACATTTGACCATCTGCCCTGGAGAGACCATTGCTCCAGTACTGCCCCCCAGCCTATAAGGCTGGCATCTGTAGTGACCACCTTCCAGGATATCGGACTGAAGGGTTTTCCCTTCTGGAGATTCTGGGGGATCAACCACCAGCAGAGACTCTTCCGAACGGAAGGGGACAAAGCCATCGGGAAGTCTAGAGCCTGAATTTTTCCGTTCCAGGCTGACAATATGGCCCTCTGTAAATTCCTTGAGTGGAATTGGGCGTATGGCACAGCTTCGAATGATGCTACCATCTTTCCTAGCAGCCTCATGCACAGGCGTATGGACGGCTGTCTTTTTGCACAAAGCAGACGGACCAAGCCCCTCAAAGAGGATACCTTGTCTAGAGGTAAGAAAATCTTCCTCTGGTCTGAATCCAGCCGTAGCCCTAGATATACCAGGTTTTTCACTGGCTGTAGGGCTGACTTGTCCAGGTTGATGACCCAACCGTGAGATTCTAGATACTTGATTGTATCGACAATTACCACTTCTAGCTTGGCAACTGAGTGGTCCATCAACAACAGGTCGTCTAGGTATGCCATTATCGTTACACCTCGTGTTCTTAGATCGGCCAACAGTGGGGCCAGAATTTTTGTGAACACTCGTGGTGCTGTGGCCAGACCGAATGGTAAGGCTCTGAACTGAAAATGGCGCCCTTCTACTGCAAAGCGTAGAAATTTTTGATGACCTGGAAAGATGGGAACATGCAAGTAAGCATCTTTGATGTCGATCGAGGCTAACCATTCCTCCCCCTGTAGGGCAGCGGTGACCGATCGGATCGACTCCATCCGGAAAGACCGGACGTTTAGAAATTTGTTTAGACTCTTTAGGTCCAATATGGGTCTTATGTCCCCGTTTGGTTTCGGGACTGTGAAAAGGTTTGAGTAGAAACCCAACCCCCACTCTTCCATAGGAACCTCCATAATTACTCCTTGGAGCAATAGTTGTTCTAACGCCAATAGGAGAGACCCTCTTTTCAGAGGGTCTCTTGGCATGCCTGACCACAAAAAATGGGAAGGAGGAGACTCTTTTAACTCCAAATTGTATCCCAGAGTTACTGCGGAGAGCACCCATCTGTCTTTGATCGTCTCCCGCCAGGTCTCTGCGAACAACTGAAGTCTTCCCCCCACCCGTTTGAGTGGGGGCAGCCCTTCATAGGCTTGACTTGGAGGCTGGTTTAGTACCCCTTCGGATCCAGGGTTTCTTATTACCCTGTGACTGTCCCTGATTTTTACCCCCTGAGTTTGACCGAGGAGGCCGTCGGAACTGCTTAGTAGCAGACGTCGCAGGGATAGGAGAGGTAGTCCTCTTAAAAGATGGACCCCTAGACCTCTTCTTACTCGGTAAGAGAGTACTTTTACCACTGGAAATCTTCTGGCTATACTTATCCAGGTCCTCGCCAAAAAGGCGTTCCCCATGAAATGGGAAGCTAACTAAGAGCTTCTTACAGGGAGCTTCAGCAGACCAGTTTTTGAGCCACAGAAGCCTACGCATATGTACCAAAGACAGCGTGAGGCGGGAGGCCTGATGGATAGAATCCTTGATGGCGTCAACCGCAAAGCATAATGCTCTAGGCAGATCAGCCAGAGCCTGGGCCTGCTGGTCTGGCAAATCCCTCAGGACCATTTTCATCTGATCCTTTAAAGCTTGGCAGACCCCAATAGCTGCCACTGCTGGCTGTGTAACAGCCCCTGCTGTGGAAAAAGCAGATTTTAATAAAGATTCCAATTTTTTATCTACTGGATCTTTGAACATTTGAACATTATCTACTGGGCATGTCAGTGATTTGTTCACAGAAGAGATGGCTGCATCCACCGTATGAACATTCCATCTCTGGGTGAACTTTTCCTCCATGGGATAGATCACCGGAAATTTCTTAGGCGGAACAAATAGTTTATCAGGATGTTCCCAGTCCTGGTATATAAGTCCTTCCAATAATGGATGTATTGGAAAGGAGCAATTAACCTGGGGAGCTTTTAGCGACCCCAATGAGGAGACAGCAGTAGTTGATGGTTCAACAAGAGGCATTTTAAATGCAGATCGAACCATGTCAGTTAGGGTCTGGACCCACAATCTTTCAGTCTGTGATGCTGAAAATGGTTCATCTACTGTCGATTCCTCAAAAACAGAGTTAACCTCCTCCTGATCCCCTTCAGGTAGGTCGGTCCCTTCCTGGGACTGTTGCTCTGCCAACAGGCACTCTAATAGAGGTGATGGAGATCTGGCGCGCTTTCTTTCCTGTAGAGAAGAAGCGATCAATGCTGTCAATCTCTGCTCCAATCCCTCCAGAGTTGAGGCAAAAACCTCCTCTGTTATATATGCAGGAGCAGGTGGACTGAGGACAGCCGCAGTACCTGGCACTCCCGGGGGTTCCTTATGGGTATTAACCTCTGATTTCTCAGGGGAGGAGGGTGCAGATGACTGCTCCAGATCCTCAGAGCCCGATTGGAGACCCCCTACACTTCCTGAGAGGTATATCTCAGAGTTTTTTAGGTGGCATATTCCTTAGTTCAAAGCTGAGGTATTCCAGCCGCAATACACCCCTTTACTGAAATAGTCTAATGCAATTTGCTGCTATGTACATCAGTGGGTATCTACTAATGCGTCTTTCTGGGGATGCCTGTATCAACCGCCCGCTGTAAGCCCCTATACTATGCTACCAGCTCCTTTTCATGCTCTGTGTCCATAGCAAGCAGCGTGGACTGAGTCCTTTTATCTTGCTGGGACGCCCGCACATGCGCAGAAGCGCTGGGCGCACAGAGCGCGTCATCCGCCAGGCTCCGCCCACTTTTTTGAAGCTAAATCTATAAAAGAAAGCGTGTGCGCGCGCGCGTGCACGTGTGCGCTCTTGGCGCCCTGTAGGGAGAGGAGCCAGGGTCCCTGTTTCACCAGGACTCGGGGATGGAAGGAAACTACTTGGCAGCATGACAGAGGAATGCAGCTTCCCTGATAGAGAGCTCACTCATCTGCCTGGACTTTCACCATGGAAGGAATAGTCCCAAGAAAAAAAGACGTTCCACAGCGGCCTCTAGTGGACAAACACAGGTACCGCACTTTTGTCTTTTTTTTTTTTTTTTAAAACCTCCTTTATGAAAAACATTTCCAGGTTTACAGTTTTTAAAACTTCCTTTATGAAAAGACATTTCTAGGATTTCTTAGGCATATACAGCTATTAGCGGGAATACCTTTAGGTAACAGGCAGAAAGACATATTAGGCTTGGGGGTCCCCTCAATAGAACCAAGTTCCTGAGGGGCCCCCACTTACCTTTTCCCCGCCGCAGGACTTTGTTTGGTCCACAGAAGCCCAAACTTCACCTCTCACGGCAGGCATTGTACTAGACCTTCAGGGACCGGGTTCCCAAGGATTCCACTCCCCTGGACCTGTATAGCACCCTGCACAGATAGCCTCTTGGTTTTGGGTATGACCAGAGCTCTGGATCCCAGGGTCCAGCCCTCCTAAGAGAGGCATTACAGGCAAAACCCTGCTCTTCTCTGCAAGGCCCGGGTACCGACCGTTTAGCTATGAAGCTTTTTTGGTCGGATCCGGAATAGCTTGCTAAGGCCCAGAGAACCTGTACACAAGCCCAGATGAATACATGTTAACCTTGGCCAACACCTTAGACACTGGCAAAAAACTGAGGTACTCCCGGATGGGAGGGGCTTATATAGGGGAGGGTACTTCCTGTTTTGGAAGTTGCCAGTGCCAGCACCTGAAGGTAATGACTATGCTGCTCTGTGTCCCGTGATGTATTAACAAGAAAGCTGGTTGTTAAGGAGTGGGGTCTGGAAGCCGGCCGTGGCATCCGTAACAACCAATGAGTCATCAGCTGCCCATAGGCTTCCCCGTTGACAGCTGAATAATAAATAAAAAAATTGCCTATATGTAGCGGGGTCTCCTTTAAGGCCCCACGGACTACGTTACCCAGAACCCCGTTTAGCACCCAAGGTGCAATTGCCCACCGCAGAGAATCATGGGTGGGGGTATAAAAGGGAAGGGCGAGGCTAAGTTTGGCCTCTTTGGACACCGCGCTGTTATCAAGAGGACTCCCTGTGCGGATCTGCTACAAGTGCAAGGCCCAAAGCCTGGCCCTTGCGCACTTCCAAAGAGCCTTCCACCCCACTGTGGAGCCTGGGTGGCACCTGATCTCTATTTACATCAGTTGGACCGGAGACCTGGCTGTCGCAGACCCTGTGTGCGGAGACACAGCGGTGGAAGTCACGGACTAATGCCGCGTACACACGACCGTTTTTCCCATCGCGAAAAATTAAATTTTTTCCTTTGGACGAGAAAAACGATCGTCTCTGGGCTTTTTATTGTTTTTCTCGACGGGAAAAACGGCATTAATCACGACGAGAAAAATTAGAACATGCTCTAATTTTTCTCGTCGTGATTCCCGTCGTTTTTTTCTGCGGCAGTTTTCCCATAGGGAAACACTGCCGCGGAGCCCACACACGGTCGTTTTTTTCGACCAAAAAAAAAATGTAATTTAAAACGGCCGTGTGTGGGGGGAACAAGCTGTTCCTCGTTTTTTACGTCGATTTTCTCGACGGTGTTTTCACCGTCGAAAAAATCGATCGTGTGTACGCGGCATCAGACTGAGTCCGGAGGGGTGAGAGAGCACCTGCTCACAATTATAGCCGAGTACTTTGTTTAGGCCTATTGACTGCCTAGGCCCATCATGTTATACTTGCTATCCTGACCGGAGACTAGTTCCAGAACTGAGTTATATAGTCTCCGGGGAGTTGTTTCAATTACCATAAACCGTTATTTGGATTTACAAATTGTTGTTCCTGTATGTGCACCACCGATCAGCTTGCATGCGAAGATTCCTCATCTTAAGACTGAGCTTTAACTAAGTCAGGCCTGACTGGCGGGGTAGAACTTTACTGAGCGCCATATTGCTCACAGGGAGAATAGCTGCACGCGGTGTATGATCTATTTCTATACAGTAGTTGTCTAGTGTCATTATTACTGCAGGGCTCTGCATGTATGTGATGTATTGTATTGATCGTTAACTTTTATACTCAAAGTAAATCTAATATAGTTAATCATTCCGGTATTAGTGTCAATCACTATATTTTACAACCGTTTGCATTACTGTGGGATTGCTCTTAGACTGGTACAGAGCTATACTAATACCTCATTCCCTAGACTAGGTGTGCCAGAGTAGGGTCAAGTAGATTGCCGGGGGTTGGCAGCGCTGTGTACAGGGCCCGAAACAAAACCAGCGGCTCTCTTAGCTTGGGGGTATCGCTACACGTGGGGGCTCTCGAGTCCGGGATCCTGTATACGGCAAGCAAACACGCCAAAAGTACCGGCATGGACCCTCGAGAAGTTAAAGCGTGGTGCGAAGCAGCCGAGGCTAGCACAGACATGTCAGTGGTCATCAGTCTCCCGGGAGAAGAATGGCCAAAGGATGCGGTGGAGCGACTTCTAGTGTCGTTATCCCTGAATCAAGAGCCAAGGGTGATGGACATGAAATACAACCCAGAAGCTTAATTTCAGTATGTACTGCTACAGTGGAGGGATGGAATACTGGAAAACTTTAAAGGCCGAAGTGTGCGGACGTTCGATAACAAAACTTATGGTTGGCGCACGCGATGACCGTAAAGACAGAGTCACTTCCGCCATCCCCACCGGGATCACCACCAGGGACCTCCCATGCGTCAGAGAAGCGCAAAGGCATGATACCTCCGGCGGCACCCATTGCTACCATAGCACCAGAACTGTTAAATGCCTTAGGGGATCTGCTCGCGAAGTGTCAGAAAACCAACACGGTACACATAGAGGCTAGTTACCGGAAGCTTAAAATATTTTCAGGGAAGCTACCCATCCCTGTAGGGGAGGAAGACTTCCATACCTGGATCGAGCAGGCCTTACTAGCAGTAGAGGCATGGGAAATGCCTGAAGCGCAGAAGAAGCAGCGCGTGATTGAGAGTCTGAAAGGTGCGGCTGCGGAAGCAGCACGGCCTATGACTGTTTAGCCATGCTGCAAGAAGAGTTCGGTCAGTTAGAGAAGGTGACAGAACTAATATACCAGTTTGAACACACTTTCCAGCAGCCGGGAGAAAAATTGTCGGAGTATGTCAGAAGACTGAACAAGATGCTTTGCCAAATCGTGCTAAAAAAAGGAATGGTTCCCCAAGCCATAGATGCGGCAAGGATGAAGCAGATCCTAAAGGGAGCATTACGTTCAGATCCAGTCTGGCTCCATCTGAAAACCTTAGGAGGAGGTATGTCACTGAACCACCCTGATCTGGTAAAGATCATCAGAGACGAAGAGGCTCTACAGAAAGATCAGCAAGCGATCAAGACTCACACCTCTTCTACACCTGTAGTGGTCAGATCAACCATGACCCCCGAAAGAGACTCAGAAGTGGATACCCTGAAGTCACAGATGTCTCAGGTATTGGAGATGCTGACCTTTCTGATGACAAAGGATTCAAGGGTCTCAGAGAGAGAGGGACCGAAGAAGGAGTTGTTCCCAGATACCTCAGCGCCCGCTCCCCTACAAGTTTGGGGGGATGCGATTTGTTTTAACTGTGGAGGAATTGGCCATATTGCGAAAGTATGTTCAAGTCCCAAGAAGAAGAAGATAAATCGCAAGCCGGCGGAAAACTCCAGAGGGCCCTGGTGAAGGAGTCAACCGGGTGCCCATCATCTCCAGTAAGCTCCATTGGATCCAAACTGAATGAGAAGCCCAAACATAAAGATCCCCCTATTACTCCACTAGAGAGCAGTGACGCTGAGAGCAGAGCAGAGAGCAGTGACGCTGTTATCCCCGTAGGAGACAAATTCACTGGACAGCATTTCTCGCCTCACTACACTGTCTGCTCCCTGATACATCAGCTGGCGTCGCGGCGGGGTGACGTCATAGATCCGGAGGAACGCAGTGAGGGATTCCCCCTGTCCCAGCCGCGCTGTGAACCTGTTTCTGTACCCCTCGTTGGAGGGTCCTCTACACGCCACTCTGTCAGTTCACATCATACAAGGTACTGTACCTATAGAGTGATCGGATTGTAGGCTTTGTGCTGACTTTCTTTTAACCCCTCCTTGCTCCACGGATTTTTGCAAGCTTAACAAGGGGCATATCAATGGCGGCTAGAGAGTGAAGATTCACCTGCTTTCTGTACATTTGGGAGTGGACTCCCTCTTTTTATTGCAATTAATAAACAGTCTAAGTTTTTTTCATTATTATTTCCATAGTCTTCATTAGTTATTGGGACTTTCCATGAGCGCTGGACAATTGTGTGTGTACAAAAAGAAAGGGGGCAAACCCCCTCAGAAGAAGAACAGTGTCCCTCTGCGGGAACATACACCTAAAAAGAGGGGGGATATCAATGCATACCAAGCCCAAGAGGGACTAAAGTCGTCAGCCAATTGCAAGAAGGAAAGTCACAAGGGAGAACGTAGGGATCAAAGGAACGAGACCCCTCCGAAGCCATACCCAGAAAAACTGGTAGGCCCTTCCCCCATAGTACCTATTCAAGTGGAGGGAGTCTACACAAGAGCCATTTTGGATACTGGGGCGCAAGTGACCCTATTATATAGGGACTTCTATGACAAACATCTGAGTCATCTACCCATCCAGAAAATTGAAGACTTGGAGATATGGGGGATCGGAACACAGAGTTTCCCTTATGATGGTTACCTGCCCATAAAATTGACCTTCAACCCCTCAGTGGCCGGGAAGGCTGAAGTGTTTGATACCCTGGCAATGGTATGCCCCCAACCACCTGGAGCCAACAAGAGCTCTCTAATAATAGGGACCAACACGGACTTGGTCCGGAGGCTCTTGGCCCCTCTAGCATGAGGGAAGAATCCCGCAGTCACCAGAATCCACCCAATGTTGAAGACAGACTATCAGCGACTAGTCTTAGAACAGAAGGCCCCAGAAGAGGGGGTAGGAAAAGTCTGGAGACTGGGAAAGAAGGGAATATTGTTGCAGCCCGGTGAAGTAACCTGTCAGAGCCACTGTGAAGCTTACTTGGGAGCAACCTGGCCCCTTTGTCATATTGGAACCGGATCCCCAGGAAAAACACTCAGGCTTAGAAGTAATTCACGAAGTGGTTCCGTTAAGAGCCTTAAAGAAGGCACATTGTAAGGTGCCGATGAGCGTCAGGAACATTACAAGTGCCCCCATGAAGATCCCAGCCAGGATGTTGCTAGGCCAGGTGAGCCCTGCTGCCCCAATTGTCTTATCAGAGGTGGAGAAGACAGAGGGAGAAAGGACTATCTGGGAGAAGCTCTGCATGGAGAACCCGAACCTGCCAAGAGCCTGGAAAGAGAGAGCAAAGACCCAGTTGACCAGATGGAGGAAGATTTTCTCTAAAGATGAGTTTGATGTAGGGTGTGCGAAGAGTGCCACCCATCGAATCTGCCTCCAGGAGGACAAGCCTTTCAGGGAGAGGGTCAGGCGAGTTCCTCTAGCCGACCTTGAAGACCTGAAAGAACAGCTCGCCGAGCTCAAGCGAACCAGTGTTATCCGGGAATCTAGAAGCCCCTATGCCTCTCCAATAGTGGTGGTCAGGAAAAAGAATGGGTCGTTGAGACTGTGTATTGACTACAGGACCCTCAACAGGAGAACGATACCCGACCAGTATACCACCCTGAGGATAGATGACACCCTACAGAGCTTGTCTGGGGCCAGGTGGTTCAGCGTCAAGGACCTTAAGAGCCAATACTACCAGATCCCCATGCATCCGGAAGATAAGGAGAAGACAGCCTTCATAACCCCTGTGGGATTCTTTGAATTTGACCGGATGCCCCAAGGTCTGTCTGGAGCCCCTGCCATCTTTCAGCGCCTCATGGAGAAAACCGTAGGAGACATGAACGTCATCGAAGTCCTAGTGTACCTAGATGATATCATCGTCTTTGGGAAGACTCTAGAGGAGCATGAAGAGAGACTGGAAAAAGTCTTGAGAAGGCTCAGTGAGGAGGGACTCAAGCTTACACCAGAGAAATGCCGGTTCTACCAGTCATCAGTCAACTATCTGGGGCACATAGTGTCCGAAGAAGGGGTAGCCACAGATCCCGAGAAGTTGGAGGCGGTTACCTCCTGGCCACGGCCCACCACTGTGACAGAACTCAGGTCCTTTTTGGGGTTCTGTTCCTACTATAGGAGGTTCGTAGAGGGGTTCTCACGGATTGCCAGACCCCTGAATGAACTGTTAAAGACGGAGGGATGACTCGGGGCCCAGGAAGCAGGGAGAGTCAGTCAAAGACCAGTGGAATGGGAAGTGTGAAGAGGCATTCCAAATGCTGAAGAAAAACTTAACCACTGCCCCTGTCTTGGCCTATGCAGACCCAAAGAAACCCTATGAACTCCATGTGGATGCCAGTCATGATGGTCTGGGAGGAGTGCTCTATCAGGAGCATGGAGGGCAACTGCGACCCGTTGCATATGTGAGCAGGAGTTTGACCCCATCTGAAAAGAACTACCTCACTTACAAGTTGGAGTTCCTGGCCCTCAAGTGGGCTGTGGTAGATAAACTGAAAGACTACCTGTATGGGGCAGAATTTACCGTGAAAACTGACAACAACCCCCTTACCTATCTTTTCACCACAGAAAAGCTGGATGCCACAGGCCATCGATGGCTGGCTGCACTGTCTGGATTCAATTTCAGCCTGAAATACAACCTGGGGCTGGAAATCGAGACGCAGATGCTCTGTCCAGAAGGTCTCATGTTCCCACCAGCAGTACAGAAGACTGGACCCAAGTGGCACCGGACGGGGTGCAGGCCCTCTGTCAGGGAGCTGAACTTCAGGCCAGTGGTGGATCCAGAGCGGAAGAGATTGGGGTCACAGTGGTAGGAGTACCCAAACAATACTGTGGAGTAACTCAGATAGAAGAAGATGACTTGCCAAAGCTGTCCAAGAAGGAATTGAGATGTGACCAATTGGAAGACCCCTTGGGGAAATTGGTCCTGGAGGCCCTGGAAAATCAGGATCCCGACAGGCTCCTGCATCACCCTTTGAAGGACGCCCGCCTGCTGCGGAAGGAGTGGGACAGGCTGCAGGTGCATCAAGGGGTGATCTACCGAAGGGGCCCCTCTGATGACCTGGAAGACAAATGGCAACTGTTTCTACCCGAGAAACACAGAGAGACCGTCTTGGTTGCCCTACACGACAACCATGGCCACTTAGGAGCTGAAAGAACCTTTCAACTCATCAGGAGTCGATTCTATTGGCCTTGCATGAGGGCTGAAGTAGAGGAGTACTGCCACTCATGCGCACGCTGCATTCAGCGAAAGACTTTACCCCATAAAGCTGCCCCAATGGGCCACCTGCAAAGTCAAGGTTCATTGGATTTGGTATGCATTGATTTTCTCTGCCTCAAACCCAACTTGAGTGGACTAGGAAATGTTCTGGTGATAACCGATCATTTCACCCGGTATGCCCAGGCCTTCCCAACCAAAGACCAGAAGGCTTCCACCGTGGCCAAAGTACTTATGGAAAAATACTTTGTGCACTATGGGCTACCACAGCGTCTTCACTCGGATCAAGGGAGGGACTTTGAAAGTTGGCTGATCCGGAAGCTCTTGGACTCCTTAGGGATCCAGAAGACCCGTACCACCCCCTACCATCCACAAGGGGATGCTCAGCCGGAGAGGTTCAACCAAACCCTACTTAACATGTTGGGGACTTTAAGTAGCGAAAAGAAGTAGCACTGGAGCAAGCACATAGCAGCAATTGTGCATGCTTACAACAGTACAACAAGTGACGCCACAGGGTACTCTCCCTATCGACTTATGTTTGGAAGAGAAGCAAGACTACCCGTAGACCTGGCCTTTGGCACATCCATAGACCATTCCTCAGCCACTTCTCACAAAGGATATGTGGACAGGCTGATGCACAGTTTAAAGTTGGCCTATGAGCAGGCTCAAGCAGCTTCAGATCAAAGGGGAGCTCGTAACAAGAAAAACTTTGACCTGAAAGTCCGGATTCAGGATCTACAACCTGGGGACAGAGTGCTGCTATGGAACTTAGAAGTCCCTGGGAAGCACAAGCTTGCAGACAGATGGAGACCTGAACCTTATGTTATTTGCAAGAAGCTGCCCGGCCTACCAGTCTACAAACTGAACCCGGAAGGGAAGGTGGGACCATTGAAGACTTGGCACCGAAACCATATACTTCCATGTGACAGGGGTCACTTTGGGCACAGGGTGAGCAAGAAAATAATGGACATTAAGAATATGTCTTGGATTGCTTTAAAATGGGACAGTGATATTTTTCCACAATATTCCCCAGGATATCTGTAAATAACTATTTACTGTTTGATTATGAACTCAACAGGTTAACTGAAAAAGTGAATCCTTCATAATGTTGGGACACATACTGTTAGATGCTAATGTCACCAACTCCAGCCCCCCTGCCTGTTGTGATGTAAATGAATCTAGGATGGCTTCTGAGGATCTTTCATTGTGATAATTGGCCCTGTATTGTGTAAAGAAGTCCTTTGATAATGGTCATCAGCTGTAGTTAATTAGCTCATGTAAATTAGGTCTGGTCAAAGGTGTATTGTCAGAGGAAAATGAGGAGAATGTAAGAACCTCCTCTCTGTGTGTATAAAACTTGGAGTTTGTCATTAAAGATTGTCAGACCAGCTGGAAACTTCATACAGAGCGTTTGTCTCGTACTTCTGGAAGAATTATTCCTATGTCGCCTGACTGTGGAGTGTCGGTAGTGGATGTGTGTTCAGGAGAGGGAATATCCTAAACGGCGTTAACCCCTTTCATACTTGGGGTGCCGTTACATTCCACTTGCCGAAGTAGTTCGGATACCCCCTATAAAAGATTTCCCTGAGCCGACTTCCATCCTGGATACTCCTAGGCCAAATACCCGGTCCCGGACGTCTCGATCTGAAGGAATAGATGTGTCTGAACTCAGTGAGGATGAGGGGGAGAGCTTGAATGGCTATGGCCTTCCCAGGCCCCTGTAACATCTGCTATAGATCTTCCACCTTCTGAAGACACCAGCGACAGTACACTGAATGCAGAAGCTACTGAGTTCATCTCATCCAGTCCTCTATCAGACTCATGGGAAAATGCCTCCGACTCATTCTCAGAGGAGGAGCCAAGAGATTCCATGTATCTTCCTGCTCCTGAGTTAAATGTTCCAGAGACAATGGAAGCTTCTATGTCTGTTCCAGAAGAGGAACCTACAGTGACCGAACCAGAGATCCCAAGAGAGCAGAGGATGAAAAGGACCATACGCCCCCCCGGAAGTTGACTTACACACAAATGGGGGAGAGTTCGGAGGACACTGTAGTAACCGCCAGGAGGAGTGCAGAAAACCCTGATCCCTCCACTGTTCATTTGGTGGAGGCCAACCCCAACTCACCCTCTGGCACAGTTAGGCAGGCCACTTATGACAGTGTGACCTGTGGGCAAGGAAGTTCCCCCCCCTCGTTTTTGGTGGGAGCTTCCTCTGCCGACATCATACACAGCTTTGTCTAGTGTTGTGCGTAGTGTATGTTGACCTTATCTTTGGGGACCAAAGAGTTTAAGTGGGGGGAGTGTGTAGCGAGGTCTCCTTTAAGGCCCCATGGACTATGTTACCCAGAACCCTGTTTAGCACCCAAGGTGCAATTGCCCACCGCAGAGACTCATGGGTGGGGGTATAAAAGGGAAGGGCGAGGCTAAGCTCGGCCTCTTTGGACACCGCGCTGCTAGCAAGAGGACTCCCTGTGCAGATCTGCTACAAGTGCAAGGCCCAAAGCCTGGGCCTTGTGCACTTCCAAAGAGCCTTCCACCCCACTGCGGAGCCTGGGTGGCACCTGATCTCTATTTGTTTACGGACATCAGTTGGACCGGAGACCTGGCTGTCGCAGACCCTGTGTGCGGAGACACAGCGGTGGAAGTCACGGACTAAGACTGAGTCCGGAGGGGTGAGAGAGCACCTGCTCACAATTATAGCCGAGTACTTTGTTTAGGCCTATTGACTGCCTAGGCCCATCGTGCTATACTTGCTATCCTGACCGGAGACTAGTTCCAGAACTGAGTTATATAGTCTCCGGGGAGTTGTTTCAATTACCATAAACCGTTATTTGGATTTACAAATTGTTGTTCCTGTATGTGCACCACCGATCAGCTTGCATGCAAAGATTCCTTATCTTAAGACTGAGCTCTAACTAAGTCAGGCCTGACTGGGGGGTAGAACTGAGCGCCATATTGCTCACGGGGAGAATAGCTGCACGCGGTGTATGATCTATTTCTATACAGTAGTTGACTAGTGTCATTATTACTGCAGGGCTCTGCATGTATGTGATGTATTGTATTGATCGTTAACTTTTATACTCAAAGTAAATCTGATATAGTTAATCATTCCGGTATTAGTGTCAATCACTATATTTTACAATCGTTTGCATTACTGTGGGATTGCTCTTAGACTGGTACAGAGCTATACTAATACCTCATTCCCTAGACTAGCTGTGCCAGAGGAGGGTCAAGTAGATTGCCAGGGGTTGGCAGCGCTGTGTACAGGGCCCAAAACAAAACCAGCGGCTCTCTTAGTTTGGGGGTATCGCTACATATAAAAATACATTTATTAAAAAAATGCCCCCCCTAAATCCATGCCAGGCCCTTATCTGAGCATGCAACCTGGCAGGTCAGTAAAGAGGAGGGATGTGCGAGCCATACCAGGCCACATCCCTCAACATGTCCCCCCACCCCAAAGCATCTTGTTCCCATATGGGGGGACCCCACGCCTTTTTTTTTTCAATAGCTGGGTGTCGGCAATTGCAACCGTCAATTTAAATGCCATTTGACTCCTTTTGTTTTTCTTTAGAAATGTCATTTTTGCTGCAGCATTTTCTATGCATGCTACAGATGCACCACTTTACAGGCAGACTTAGGGGACCCCTCAGGCACTATATATTTTTTTTTAAATATATTTTTATTAAAGTTTTCCACAGACTGATAAACAAAAAAAAACACAATACACAAAAAAAAAACAATCACCGTACCAGATAGACTGGTCTGAAACGATAAGCAATATGCTCAGACATAGAAAAATAAAGGAATATCAATACAAAGGATATACAGTAGGCACACTAGTAAAAGGGCATGTATACCGATACGGGCATAACAAAGGGGGGGTCTAGACACTAGAGATCCTTAGGGCACTGTCCATCTAAGGTTAAGCAAGGGTATTCCAGTTAGTGCTGAGAAAGAGTCAGTGGGCTAGTCAGCCACCTACCCCAAATTTTATGAAAGGTTTTGGTCCGTTTCTGGATTTCAAAAGTAAGTTTGTATACCGGGATAGAATCATTAATAAGTTTCAACCAAAGGGATTTCAAAGAGGTCTGTGCACCCTTCCAGGACAGTAGAATGTTTTTTTTTAACATAAAAATATAGTATACGGAGCAGTCTCTTGGCATGTGTTGATAGGTGTAAGTCACCAAAAACGCCTAGTAGGCAGTTCTTGGGGTGAATTATGTTTAGAAGGCCCAACTCTGAGGAAATAAAGGCACCCACCTCCTCCCAGAAGTCAAGAACTATCGGGCATGACCAACAACAGTGCAAGAAATCGGCCTCCTGGCCACAGCCGCAAAAGCAAGCGGCTGAGGGCAAGAGACCCATCCTGTGCAACCTCGCCGGAGTAAGATGGGTCTGGTGGAAAATCTTGTACGATTCGGTCTCTGGAGGCAATGACAGAAGTTTTGTAGGCATCCCTAAATTCCGACCAATCCTCATCCTCCAAGGGGATGTCCATAGAGGTCCATTTGTCCTGAGCCTTGTGAAACCTGGGGTTAGACTCAGTCAGCAGGGTTGTATACTAAGTGGAGATAAGTTTAGTGGGATCTGGTTGTCGGAGCAATTTTTCCAATGGTGGCAGTTCAGTGGGGTCTTTCAGGGAACCAAACTGGGCCTGTTTAGCATGCCGAAGCTGGTAGTAGTAAAATAAGTATGAGTTCGGATCCTAGAGCATGGACAAAATTCGAAGTTAAAAAGATATCACAAGTAATATACGAGGGAAAAATATCTTCATTTACAGATATGAGAAGGAACTGGAAAATCCCCGAGAGCTACCTCTTTAGATATATACAGCTAGTACATGCACTGTCAGCCCAGTTTCCACAGGGCATCCCCCAGTTAATAGAAACAGGCTTAGAGAAAATGGTGAGAAAGAGAAGAGAAAAGGGGATGATCTCAATTCTATATAATCACTTATTTAAGATAGAACTATCAGATACGAACAAACTGTGGGAATGTTGGTTAAGAGACATTCCAAGATTATCAACAGAAAACTGGGGAAAGATATATAAATTTCCATTTCAGATTTTAATTTCACTTAGAGATAAACTAATTCAATTTAAGATAACACACAGGAGCTATTTCACACCATATAAACTATCTAAAATATCAATATCTAATTCTCCAAATTGTTGGAGATGTGAAGGTACACCTGGAAATTGTATCCATATCTTCTGGACCTGTCTGAAGATAAGGGTATTCTGGAGAAAGATTCTGAGAATAATTGATAAAGTCACATCAGTTCAACTTAACCCAGAGGCAGAGATCTGCCTACTGGGACTAGTTGAGGAAAACACACTTTCTATAGAAAGAAGAACACAACGTGGTCTTTTTCTCTTTTATGCACGGAAGACAATAGTGCTGAACTGGAAGAAGGTCGAAGCTCCCCCATTGGCACAATGGAAAAATCTAGTAAATAGCAACCTGATACTGTATAAAGAGACATACTGCAATAGAGGAAGGGAGGAAAAATATGGGAAAGTCTGGGCAAACTGGATGGAGAGTACAATGACAGCTGCAGGAGAGGGGGATGGGTAATTGAGATAAAACTACACCAATGGAGGAAAGGGTTATGGAACAAACAAACCTATTATTGTGAATGTTAGGATGGATGGGATAAATTGCTGCTGCTTTTTTCTTTTGTTTATTGTTGGATGTGAAATATAAGATGTAAAATTTATAATTTTATAGGATGTATAAGATGTAAAATGTATGATGTAATGTGAGAAAGAAAAGGAAAAATTAATAAAGAGAATTGGAAAAAAAAAAAAGTATGAGTTTGGCAGGTCAAAATCTAAGCGTAGTTGAGAGAAAGTTTTAAAGCCCTGGGCGTTGTATAAGTGACATAGGTATTTAACCCCCTTAGAGTACCAGCGATTGGGATCAGGAAGAGAGTACAGTTCCTGCAGATTAGGGTTGAACCACAGAGGGTTGTTGGGAGACTGCGACCAGGTATGCATGGATACCTTCTTGACAATGTAACGGAAAGTTGAAAGGGAGGTGGCCAGTAGAGAGGTTTCGGGTTGGTCAGGGACCCGTCCTCTGTAGATGATATTATGCAGAGTCTCCAGGAAGGATGCTATGGCCCCCTCCGTGAAGGTACAGGCATTTTCCGGGACTGGACACAGACAATCATGGATGTGCACCAACTGTGATGCTAAGTAATAGTGTGCCGGTAATCTCAACGTTTCAAGTGCCACCCTGGGGGAGCCCACTTTCCACAGGAAAGTCGTGCATATTGTGTCTATGCATTTAAAGATAGCTTTAGGCACCTTGCAGGGGGAGTTAGCAAGGATATAAAGTAATTTTGGTAAGTAAATCATTTTTAGGACATTGGCCCTCCCCAGAGGTCCAATGGCAAGTCCATCCACTGCTTGGTCTGCTCCTGAAGGCAGACCAATAGGGGATCAAGGTTATTGGTGATATATGTAGATAAAGGGTTTTGTACCAAAACCCCAAGGTACCTAAAGGAGGACACTACCTGAAGTTTGGAATCCGGGTGAATCAGGGGGGGCACAGCCACGTCCAGTGGAAAAAGACTGGACTTATCCCAATTCACCCGGAAGCCTGAATAATCACCAAAGGTGGTAATCTCCATCAGCAAAGCCTGCAGCGACCCATCGGTATCAGCCAGATACACTAATGTGTCATCCGCATATAATGAAATACGTTCTTCTATAGTGGCCCCTAGTTATCGGAAAGGGTTTAGTGATAGAGGAGTTGACCGGCACCCGAGCCACCGGGGAAGTGTAGAAGGAGTTGTATCCATGCTACCACCCGTGGGCCGAAAGCCATAAATTTGCAGTACCCGGAAAAGATATGGGCATTCCACACTATCAAATGCCTTGCATGTGTCCAAGGACACAATGGCACGAGTGGGAGGACAGTCGTGAGGATACTGCAGGTTGTGGAACAGCCTGCAAATATTCATTCTGGTGGACCTGTCGGGAAAAAAGCGGTTATCTAAAATTTTGGCCAGAATCTTAACGTCCACATTGATAAGAGAAATGGGACGGTAAGATTCGCATTTAAGTGGGTCCTTACGGGGTTTTAAAAGAAGCACAATCAGAGCCTCCCGCATCATTGGGGGGAGGACCCAGGCCTCTTAAGCTTTGTTATATGTCCGCAAAAGGAGGGGGCACAAAAGGTCTTAAATTGTTTATACCATTCAGTCGGGAAACCATCTAGCCCAGGGTTCTTATGAGCAGGCATTTGTGAAATGGCTGCAGCAATCTCCTCCACCGAGATAGGTGCCTCCAACATATCCCGCCCCTCAGTAGACAAGGAAGGGAGAGATATGTCAGCCAGGTAATCAGTCAGTTGGGTGTCGTCATAATCAACCCCAGAGGTATATAGATCTTTATAGAAACAGAAAAAGGAATCTAAGATATCCCCCGGGTCGTCACTGATACAGCCTTGGGTAGTAACGATATGTGGGATGAAGATAGGGAGTGGTCAGGTCTAGTCAAGTATGCCAAGAGACGTCCAGCTTTATTGCCATGTTCAAACAATTTCTGAGTAATGTGTAACATGCGTTTTTGCGTGAGGTCCAGCAGGCGGAGTTCATACTCCCTGCGGCACTATAACCATGTCTCTCTCATGTCAGAGGCAGGGTTGGAGGTGTAATCAGACTCTGCACTCACCATAGAAGTCTCAAGTTGCTCAGTAAGCATTCAGTTATTTTTGCGCAAGACCCCCATGATGGACATGAAGGTGCCCCTCAGGGTGGTCTTAAACGCATCCCATTCAGTGGGGGGGGGTCCACCTTCCCCAAGTTGTCTCTCCAGTAGTTTGCAATGCCCTTCTTACATTCACCCTGCACGATTTCGTCCTCCAGCCAGTAGGAGTTCAGGCGCCAAATAGCAGGCCCCGAACCTGGAAGGAGAAGGAGATCCACCGAGAGAGGGGCATGATCTGAAACCCCCCTGAGCAGATATGAAGCAGCAGAGACAACAGCAAGGGTCAAATGCCATATCTAATCGGGACATGGTGTGGAAAGAGTCCGAATGACAGGAAAAATGGCGTACATCCGGATGTTTCCAGCGCCATACTTCTGTAAGGCCATGGACCTGGATCCAATCTAGGAAGGAAGGAAAGGGTCTGCCCTCACCCCCCAGTCGGTCCATTGCTGGATCTAAAATAGCATTAAAGTCCCCCACGTAAAGTAGGGGTCCAGGAGGTCTAGTCAGCAATTGAAGTGACAGTTTAGAAAGTAGCTCCGCTGATCTGCCAGCAGGAGAGTAGGAGCCCGCATTGGAAAAAATAAAAATAGTAACAATCTGCCTTAGGCAGCAACCTGAGAAGACAATTTCACAGTTAAAATACAAAGCTGCAAGAAAATTGGAAAAAAGAAAAGAGGGAAAAAACAAAAGTCCCAAAAAGAAAGAACCCCCCATCCCCACCACCCACCCAGCTCCGCCATCCCAAACATAGCGAGCCTTGGATCCCCAACTGAAAGACCTCCCCGACAAAAAGGGTCAGGAAAGGTCACAAAAAAACTTGTTCCGTGGCCTCGCCACTAGCTGGTGTGAGGGTAGTGTGGAGTCAGGTGAGGCTCTCAACCGGTGGCAGAAAAAATTATATAAAACATGTCCGGGTGTAGAGTGCAGAGTCCCGACGGCCGTGGGAAAGTGCAGGATTCGCTGTCCATCAATCCAGGCAGGGCAGGATAGGAAACAGTGCAAATAGGGGATAAATTCCAGAAGCGAAGGCCTGGTGGGATAAGCATAGAAATCACAGCATCCGGCACATCAGGGAAAGGGTAGCACCCATCAGAGGAGACTAGGTGGCTAAAACAGCAGTCAGTGTAAATTGCAAGAAAGGCACAGGATACACATGGTGGTGCACAGAGGTCTGTTAGTAAGGCAGTCGGTATGTGATGTCCTGAGACTACTGACACAGTCAGTCAGCTCTGCGTCTGTAAGCAGCTCCAAAACGATCATTCAGCTACGCCATGGCCTCCTTGGGGCTGGTGTAGAAATGAGCCTTACCATCATAAATGATGCGCAGTTTGGCAGGGAAGAGCATGGCATAGGACAAACCTTCTGTGTGCAGGCAAGATTTCACTGCAGAAAATGAGATTTGCTGGCGTTGAACTTCAGCAGAAAAGTCAGGATAGACTGAGATGGTGTCCCCATTATATTTGAGAGGGCCTTTCTCCGTAGCCAGGCGCAGGATGGTGACTTTATCCTGGAAGTTGAGGATGCGAGCAATAATGGAGCGTGGTGGGGCACCCTCAGGGGGAGGGGTGCAATGCACTCATTAAATGACATGGGAGAATGAGGGCGCATCAGTACCAAAAATGTCCCGTAGCCAGTGTGAGGGGGTTAGCTCGGCAGCGGGTGTGTGTGACCCCCGGGATGGGCTCCCCAGACAAAAACAGGCCCAGCAAACGGAGGTTGTGGTTTTCAAAATCAAAAAGGTGCGGTTTATTTTCTATTTACAGTGACAAAACACAGCAAAGCAAAAGAAACATAAATAAAATAAATCCTGGTCAACTTGACCTCTGACTAAACATACAGGTTTCCTAACTAACAACTGGGATCAGCCTAGTGCTGTCCTAGTCCCTAAGTCCCTGGTTTTAAATGTCCAAGCAAATAGCCACACAGGCTTTGTCTCACCGCACAGGGGTTCACTCTCCCTAGACAGTCCACACAGGTCTGGTTCCAGGCATGAGCTAACACCTAATGAATCTGGGAGTTCTTATAGAGGCCTAAATGAGCTGACAAGCTTCAGCTGGCCTCATCAACTCCCTGTCTGTACGACGCCCCACACTCTCCCTAGAGGTATGAGTCATCCATGAGCCCACTAGCCTTATACAACTCTCCACCTAGTTGTATAAGTCGGCGTAAAGCCTGAATCTGGGCGAAATATATCTACCCCCCTGGATGCAACCAGGTGACTTTACCTTCCTGCTGTCACATACCCCCCCCTCTTGTTTTAACCTCGGGGTTGGAACACCAGCAATCAGGCATTCATGTACTCGAGACAAAGCATCCACATTCCCCATTTGAACGCCAGGGCGATGCTTTACTGTGAAGTTGAATTCCTGGAGGGCCAGGAACCACCTATTCACTCTTCTATTTGTTTCCTTGTTTTGAGCCATCCACTTTAACGGAGCGTGATCTGTAACCATGTCAAAGTGCCTACCTAGCAGGTAGTACCGAAGGGAATCTAGAGCCCACTTCACCGCTAAACACTCCTTTTCAACGGTGGCGTAATTTACCTCATGGGACTTCAACTTCCTGCTGAGGTAAATGACTGGGTGCTCTTCCCCGTTCCAGACCTGGGACAATACTGCTCCTAACCCCACATCTGACGCATCACTTTGTACGACAAAGTCTTTAGAGAAGTCGGGTGAGTACAACACTGGCTGGCTACATAAGGCTTGTTTCAAGAATTGGAATGCTGCCTCAGCCTCGGGGGTCCATTTAATCATGACCGACCCTTTCCCCTTCGTCAGGTTGGTTAGGGGCACAGCCTTAGAAGCAAAGTGGGGAATGAATCGCCGATAATACCCAGCGATTCCCAGAAAGGCTCGTACCTGCTTCTTGCTGTTGGGACGTGGCCAACTCTGGATGGCCTCGACTTTGTTGAGTTGGGGTTTTATTACTCCCCTCCCAATGGTGTACCCAAGATATTTGGCCTCCTCCTGCCCAATGGTACACTTCTTGGGGTTAGCCGTAAACCCCGCTTCCCGAACAGAGTCCAGGACTGCTTGCACTTTTGGCAGATGTGAGGCCCAATCTGTGCTATGGACAATTACGTCATCCAGGTAAGCCGCAGCATACTTCCGATGGGGCCTCAGCATCTGGTCCATTTTCCGCTGGAATGTGGCCGGCGCATTCTGTAACCCGAACGGCATTCTTTTATATTGGAACGCCCCGTCTGGGGTTACAAATGCGGTTTTCTCTTTGGCCGACTTGGCCAGGGGGATTTGCCAATACCCTTTTGTGAGGTCAAGAGTCGTCATGTATCGGGCTGTTCCCAGCCGGTCGATCAACTCATCTATACGTGGCATGGGGTAGGTGTCAAATTTTGTAACTTTGTTCAACTGACGAAAATCGTTACAAAATCGCCAGCTCCCATCCGGTTTAGGCACCAACACAATGGGACTAGACCAATCACTTTGGGACTCCTCTATCACCCCTAAGTTCAGCATTTTCTGTACTTCCTCCCGTATTGCCTCCCGTCGGGCCTCTGGGATCCGATAGGGTTTTAACTTCACCCTTTCACCGGGCGGGGTAATGATGTCATGCTCTACCCCAGATGTTTGTCCCGGCAGCTCAGAGAATACCTCCTTGTTGCGAAGCACAAACTCCTTAACCTCCTGTTGTTGGGGTTGTGACAAGGTGGCTGCTATTCCAACCTCAGGAATCACGCAACCAGTTTGAGCTGGTGACCAAGTGTCTGCGACTAGGGACTCTCTATCCCTCCAGGCTTTCAACAGATTAACGTGATAGATCTGTTCGGGCTTTCGCCTTCCTGGTTGTCTGACCTTGTAATTCACTTCGCTCACTTTTTCCATTATCTCATAGGGGCCTTGCCATTTGGCAAGGAATTTACTTTCAACCGTAGGGACAAGTACCAGTATCCTATCCCCCGGGGAAAAGGTACGGGTCTTGGCTCCACGGTTGTACACTCTCTGCTGTGCTAACTGCGCTTGGGCCAAATGTTCCTTCACGATGGGCATTACCTGTGCAATTCGGTCTTGCATCAGGGCGACATGCTCAATCACACTCCTGTGGGGAGAACTCTCACTTTCCCAAGTTTCCTTGGCAATATCCAACAGCCCTCTTGGGTGTCTCCCATACAGTAACTCAAAGGGGGAGAATCCCGTAGAGGATTGGGGCACCTCCCTAATAGCAAACATCAGATAAGGAAGTAGACAGTCCCAATCCTTTCCATCTCTATCCACCACTTTCTTCAACATTTGTTTTAGGGTTTTGTTGAATCTTTCAACCAGCCCATCGGTTTGGGGGTGATACACAGATGTACGTAATTGCGTCACTTTGAACAATTTACACAGCTCCTTCATAACCCGGGACATAAAGGGTGTACCTTGGTCCGTAAGCAGTTCTTTACAAATACCCACCCGGCTAAACACAAGAGATAGCTCTTTGGCTATGGTTTTGGCCGAGGTATTTCGGAGAGGGATCGCTTCTGGATAACGGGTGGCATAGTCCATTATAACTAATATGTACTGGTGCCCCCTAGCGGACTTGATTATAGGCCCTACCAAATCCATGGCGATCCTCTCAAACGGGACCTCAATGATGGGTAGAGGGACCAGCGGGCTACGGAAATGTGGCATCGGGGCCGACCTCTGACACACAGGGCAGGAGGAACAATAATTTTCTATGTCCTTCATCACCCCCGGCCAATAGAATCTCTGTAATACCCTCTCTCGGGTTTTCTCTGTCCCCAGATGACCTCCAAGAATGTGCCCATGGGCCAACTCCAACACCAACTTCCTGTAAGGTTTGGGCACCACAAGCTGCTCAACGGTTTCTTCTGCCCTTTTTGCCACCCGATACAGTAGGTCCTTCTCTACGCTGAAGTATGGGTAAGTGCAGGTATTATCTGGGTTCACTAACTCGCCATCTATTTTCACTACGTTTTCCCGTGCCTTTATTAGGGCGGGGTCTTTCAACTGTTCTGTGGCAAAGTTTTCCCTGTGAACCTCAAGATCAGAAAACTCCACAGACGGTAGGTTTTCGTCTGAGGAGGTGGGCTCCTCTCCAGTTTCTTGAGTCTCCCCTGCCAATACTGATAAGGGAAATTCCGGAGAGTCCTCACCACTCTCAGGGGAGTTCTGGCTATCACATTCCTGGTACATAGGGGCACCAGTGGGGGGCTCAGGATCATCCCACAGTTCCCAGAACTTCGGAAAATCCCTTCCCACAATGGCGTCATGCGGTAACTGAGATACTAAGCCCACTGGATGAGAGAGGGTACCTTTGGGGGTCTCGAAACACACTGTAGTCACTGGATACTCTCGGGTGTCCCCATGCACACAAATAACAGCTACCTTGCTATTCCCAAAGACCTCTGTTTTAACTAACTCAGCCTTTATCAGGGTCACAAGGCTACCTGAATCCAGCAATACCACAACATTTCTACCATTAACACACATTTTGCATAAATGTTTCTCAGTTCCTCGAATGGCAGTGCATGCGACTGTCGCACACAGCGACTGACGTCTGCCCGTCAGAAAGTCACACTGCATGGGTTCCTCCACAACCGGGCAATTGGCTGCAATATGTCCCGCTTGCCGGCAGCGGTAGCAAACGATCCTTCTTGCCGCCTCTTGAGCCGCTGATTTCCCAGGCTGTTCTCGCCAAACTTGGGGTAGAGCTCCCACCCTCTCACTCTCTCCACCCTCACCCCTTGGAATCCTCTTATCCGCCCCTGGGGATGGTCTGGTCTTAGGGTGGAAAGTCCGAGTGTCTCTGGAAGAGGCCGTCAGGTTCTCTGTAGCCAAGTATTTCTCCACACGATCCACAAGACCATCGGCCGTCTCTGGGTCTCCATGGCTTACCCACTTTTGGATGGCAGTAGGAAGAGCTCTCAAAAACCGATCCATTACAACACGTTCCACAATCTTTGGTGCGGACAAAGTCTCTGGCTGTAGCCACTTTCTGCTCAGGTGAATGAGATCATACATTTGAGACCTGGGGGGTTTTCCAAGCTGGAAAGTCCAGTTATGCACACGCTGAGCCCGGACAGCCTGGGTGACACCCAGCCTTGCCAAAATTTCAGCTTTTAGCATCACATAGTCTTTTGCTTGGTTAGGCTCTAGGTCATAGTAAGCTTTCTGCGATTCACCAGTTAACAGAGGAGCCACCAGTCCAGCCCACTGCTCCTCAGGCCACTTTTCTCTTTCAGCGGTCCTTTCAAATGTGGTCAAAAATACCTCTGGATCATCCTCTCCAGTCATTTTTGTCAATAAACGACTCACCCCAAAGGACGCGGTATTAGTGGGACGGCTTTCCTCACTGGTCTGCGGACGTTGCTGCATTACTGCTTCCATTTGTTGTAGTCTCTGCTCTTGCTTCTGTAACAGGTCTATGAAGCGGGCCTCAGATTGCTGCTGGGCTTGTTGCTGAGCTTCCAGACTCTGTTGGTGAGCTTGCTGCTGGGCTGCAAGGCTCTGTTGATGAGCTTGCTGCTGGGCTGCAAGGCTCCTTTGCAAACCTGCATTTGTCTGCTGTTGATTGGCATTTGCTAGAGCCAGCTGTTTCAGTATCTCCTCCATGCTGGCTTAAAAAAAAACTGCCACTGGTTCTCCACCAACTGTGAGGGGGTTAGCTCGGCAGCGGGTGTGTGTGACCCCCGGGATGGGCTCCCCAGACAAAAACAGGCCCAGCAAACGGAGGTTGTGGTTTTCAAAATCAAAAAGGTGCGGTTTATTTTCTATTTACAGTGACAAAACACAGCAAAGCAAAAGAAACATAAATAAAATAAATCCTGGTCAACTTGACCTCTGACTAAACATACAGGTTTCCTAACTAACAACTGGGATCAGCCTAGTGCTGTCCTAGTCCCTAAGTCCCTGGTTTTAAATGTCCAAGCAAATAGCCACACAGGCTTTGTCTCACCGCACAGGGGTTCACTCTCCCTAGACAGTCCACACAGGTCTGGTTCCAGGCATGAGCTAACACCTAATGAATCTGGGAGTTCTTATAGAGGCCTAAATGAGCTGACAAGCTTCAGCTGGCCTCATCAACTCCCTGTCTGTACGACGCCCCACACTCTCCCTAGAGGTATGAGTCATCCATGAGCCCACTAGCCTTATACAACTCTCCACCTAGTTGTATAAGTCGGCGTAAAGCCTGAATCTGGGCGAAATATATCTACCCCCCTGGATGCAACCAGGTGACTTTACCTTCCTGCTGTCACACCAGGAATAAAGAAATTTTTCAGGATGAGGGCCCTCAGCCCTTTCTGGGAACCCTACAAATCTGAGGTTGTTCCTGCGAGAACGATTATCGTCAATTTTGGCACGGAGTGCCGCCATTTCGCTAGTGACATGTTAACTGATAGGGGATTGACAGTGTCCTCCAGGGAGCTAATACGGTCCTCTGTCTCTCCGGTTCTATCACGGAGGTTTTGGACATCCTGTTTAAGTACTGAAAAATCCATGCTGATATATGCTATCTGAGTAGAAAGGGAGACCTTACAGTCCTGGATAGATAGCATAATGGTGGACAGTGTAGGTTCAGCAGGGGTAGGAGAATCCACAGACAGTTCAGTCTCAGTTAATGGCTGGGAGTCTTGGGACAACAGGGGGTCTGCTTGAGAGCGAAAGAGGGCAGGAATAGAAGCACTCACCCCTGTAGCATGGTTCTTGTTAGCAGAGGAGGAGGCCTACAGCGTGTCTGTCTACCCTGCATGTGTCCCGGCGCCATCTTGCCTCCTGAACCGTGCTAGTTGCTCCGCCGTGGATGGGGTCGTATTTCACCATTTCAGCCAGCCTGCCAGATGCCCACCTCCAGAACAGATTGGTACCTTTGGCGAGGATAACGGACCCAGGATAAGGTAAGGATGTTGGTTGAGAGCCGGAGCAGTATGCCTATGCGACTGCTCTCTTCACCATCCGGCCACGTCCCCCCCCAGGCACTATATTTTTTTTGTTTATATTCTCTTTATTCATTTTCTTGCATATTCAAATTAACATTGTACATGCTTATATATATTTATTTTTCACAACAATAAATCAGCAAAATGTTATCAGTGTAATTTTCACTCTGTTGACCCTCATCCCTCCCTCCTTCCCCCCTCCTCCTTTACTATTTCTCATATTAGTTTTTTTCCTATTTTCCTTTCTTCCATTTTTACACATTATTCAAAGTTTATTTTTGTTTTCATTTATTTTCCTTATACCATTTTTCTTACTCTCTTTCCCTTCTCTTTTTCTCCTCTTTTTCTTCTCGCTCTCCGCTTTACAGGGGTGTCCCTATTTTTTCCAACCACGGGTTCCACACCTTTTCAAACTCTCTTGTGTTTCCTCTCTTAATGTATACTACCCTCTCCTTCCATATTGTTGCGGTGACTGTATTAGCCCATTCTCTCACTGAGGGGGGGGTCTTCTGCCTGCCATCTTTGCGCTATCAATTTTCTAGCGTGAAAAAGGCATCTAAGCACTGCTTTTGTTATACTGGTCGCTCTGCTTGTTCCCTCCCCTAGTCCCAGGACACACATTCTAGGGTCCATTTCTATTGTTGTCATATATGTCCTATTTATGCTATCCAGTACCCCTGTCCAATACCTAAATAATTTCGGGCACCTCCATAGCATATGTATCAGGTCCCCTGTGTCCTGACATCTGGGACACCCTGCATCTGCTCTCCACCCAAAATCAAACAGCCTTTTTGGTGTATAGTATGTCCTATGTAATAGCATTAAAAATGAAAACTTCTGGGCCGGTGAAACAGATACAAGGTGTCCACTCTCTAGTACCTTTTTCCATTGCCCCTCGGATATGGGCCCTAGATCTTCCTCCCATTTCCCTTTGCTTTTGAGATGTTCAGGGGCTGTCATACTTCCTTTGCATAGATGTGGGTATATTTCGGATATACGGCCCCCGGTCTCACTCTGATTGCCCAATCTCTGAAAGATAGGGGATTTGTGCCAGGTTGGTCCCTGTCTATCAAACTGCATATTTAGTGCGTGTCTAATTTGCAAATATCTATAAAATGTATGTTTAGGGACATCATATTCCTCTCTAAGTGTAGAAAGTTTTTAGGATTTCTCCCTCATACAGCTGGGCCAGCCTAGTTATCCCCTTCCCTTCCCATTCCTTAATTTTCCCCATCGGCTCCAACTCCTGAAGATTCCTATTATCCCAAAGGGGTGTATATTCTGTCTCTCCTTCTAATCCCCCTATTGCTTTCACAGCTTTCCACACCTTTATTTCCATCTTGACCGTAGGGGATTTGTATAAAAATGAATTTGCCTTCAATGCCTCCATCACCAACTTGTGGGGTGACCCCATTGTCATCAACCGCCCATTTGTATCCCCTCCCATCTCTGGTCTCATTCCTATATGCTGCAGCTGTGCTGCCAGGAAGTAACACCGTGGGTGTGGTACCGCCATACCTCCCTCCCTTGTTGACAGTTGCAGGGTCTGTAGTCCTATCCTCGCTTGGCCTCCTTTCCATATTAATTCTCTAAATAGTGTGTCAATTTTCCTAAACCATTTCTTATGTATCCATGTTGGTGTATTATGCAATACATATAATAATTGTGGCATCCACAGCATTTTGATCAGGTTACATCTCCCTGCAACTGACAGTGGGAGCCGCCGCCATATTTGAATTTTATTTTTAAATTTAGACAGGAGGGGAACTATGTTGTTATTTATATATTTGTTTGGGTCAATTGTTATATGTATTCCCAGGTATTTCATTGCATCCACCATATCTAATTGGGGTATTTCTGCTGAGGTTTGATTGGCAATCGGGTCCACCGGCATCAAGGCTGATTTTTCCCAATTTATAACCAATCCTGAGAGTCTACCAAATTCTTCAAAGATACTCATAGCCTGCTTAAGTGAATGATCTGTGTCCCCAAAGAAGAGAAGAACATCATCCGCATATAATGCGATTCTCTCCTCTCCTGTCGGTCTCACAAATCCTTTCATTTTTGTATTCGTTCTTATTGCTATGGCCAATGGCTCCATTGCTAGTGCAAAAAGCAGGGGTGACAATGGACACCCCTGCCTTGTGCCCCTCTCCAATTTAATCTTACCTGAATAATCATTGTTGACTCAAATTTTTGCACTTGGGTCACTATACAGGATTTTTATCCATCTAATAACTGATGGACCAAAACCAAATGCTCCTAGAACATGCCAGATATACCCCCACTCCAAGCTATCGAACGCCTTAACCACATCTAAGGACATAACTGCCCTAGTACCCATATTCTGTGTTGGAGTTTGTAGGTTAAGGAAAACCCTTCTAATATTCATACTAGTTGATCTACTTGGGATAAACCCAGTTTGATCTTGATGTATTAGTCTTGAAATAATTTTGTTTAATCTAGTTGCCATTATTTTGGCCAATATTTTAGCGTCTGAGCAAAGCAGGGAGATGGGCCTATAGGATGAGGTCTCTAGTGGATCTTTCCCTTCCTTGTGCAGAACTATAATTATTGCTTCTGTCATTGATTTAGGCAATTCCCCCTCCTCCCTTGCCCAGTTCAGTGTTTTAAGAAGTTCCGGCAATAGCACTTTCCCGTAGTGTTTAAGTTTCTATAGGGAGACCATCAGGTCCAGGCGATTTCTGATTGGCCATCTCTGCAACTGCTAACTGTACTTCTTCAAGAGTTATCGGAGCCTCCATTCCCTCTTTCTCTGCTTCAGTAAGAATTGGTATTTTAATTTTCCCAAAGAATATTTCCAATTCCTCCTCTCCCGCTGCACCCTGCGATTTGTATAATTTATCCTAATATTCTCTAAAGGTATCTGTGATCTCTGATACCCGAGTGGAGATTTCTCCTTTCGAAGTCCTAATCGCGGGTACTGCGGATGGGGAGGAATTGGTTCGCACTAAATGTGCCAGCATTCTTCTGACACTCTCCCCCTCCCCAAATGCGGCTTGTTTCTGAAATAATCTTTTATTCTCAGATTTTTTAATCATTTCTATTTTATATTCTTGTTGTTTATTCATCCATATTCTTTGTCGCTCTGATGTTGGGTTTTCAACATATTCCTTTTCTGCATTCACTAATTCCCGCCTTATCCTATTCTCCCACTCTCTGGATGCCTTTTTAACTTTTGCCACTTGTTGAATACATATTCCCCTTAAAAATGCCTTCAGCGTATTCCACATCACTCCCTGTGTCACAGTTCCTTCATTAAATTCTATAAACTCTTGTAATTTGTCTAGAATCTCCACAGGACCTCCGATAACTTCAAACCATAAAGGATTCATCCTCCATACTCCCTTGGTTCTATTCCCTTCTAAATTTACCAGAACTGTCACTAACGAGTAATCTGACACCCCTCTTGGCTGGTATACTATGTTTTTTATTATCTGGGATGTTTCCGTATTACCTAGAACTAGGTCTATCCTAGAAAGTGTTAAATAGGAACTAGAAAAACAGGAATACTGCAGCACATCTGGGTTCCTCGCTCTCCATATATCAAACAAACCAGCTTCTTGTAGAATTTGATACAATCGACTCTCTGGAGGATTTGGTTCCCTTCCCCCTGGAAACCTATCCCATTTTCTATTTATAACCTCATTAAAATCCCCCACTGCTATGATTGGCATCCCCATCTTATCCACCATAAATTCCATTAGCTTATATATAACCTCCATTTTAAAGGGCGGGGGTATATAAATATTTGCAAGAACATATTCTCTACTCTCTATTACGCAGTGAAGAAAAATATAGCGCCCCTCCTCGTCAATGCTGATCTGTCTGCAAGTAAACACCACCCCTCTTTTAACCAGTACTGACACACCTCTGGAATAAGAGGTGTGCACTGAGTGGTATTAGTATTGGAACTTCTTACTTTGAACTTGTTGTATGGTAATTTTAGTCAGGTGAGTCTCTTGGAGACAGATCAGTCCCACCTCATACATTTCCAGCATCTCAAATACTGCAGCTCTCTTAGCAGGGGTACCCAACCCACGGACATTCCAAGACCCCATTTTCATTACTCTGGACTGCATAAAACAATCAATTCATTCAAGATGGCATCAACTAACCAAAACACAAGTTACCTGAAATAAATTACCAAAGAAATCATAAATCTCTCATAGCGATACACTGTGATTAAAACTTTTGACTTCCCCCTATACCACACAGTGCAAAAGTATTCTTTCCTTTTCTTTTCCCTTCCTTTCTCTTTTAAAAAAAAATGTGATTATGTGATTTACTCCACTTTTTACTACCAATTTACTTAATTGTTTTATCATTATTTAGTGACGTCACTGTACTCTTTTCTTTTACCCCTGCAAAAAGTGCTATATTTTTTTTTTTCAAGAAAAAAAAAGAAAACAAATGTGCTCCATATATATATTTGTGTAAATTTTAGCCATAATTTTAAATTCCAACCTTTTTGTGTTCCTTGTGATGACTCATTTTGGTCCCTCCCTCCCCCCCCTCCCCCCCCTCCCCCCTACACCTTTCTAGGTATTCCCTAGGGGCTTTTTTTGTGAACGGTCCATACATCTCCCCACTCCCCCCATTTATATCTTCCATCCTCCCCTCCTCCCTCCCCCCCCTCACCCCAAATTCTATTTTACTACATTCTCCACCCATTCTTTTACTCCTCCAGTGGTGTGTGTCTCCCCTCCCCCTCATCCTCACATCCGTGAACTTTCCTTTCCCTTCCCAACAAAAAAAAATAAAAAATAAAAAGGGGGGGAAAAGACAGAAAGGGATAATCAACAAGTGAAACCTAAATGTATCACATCATTAAGCTAAATGTCACTTCACTTTGTTGATAGCTGATCCTTTTTATCTTCCAACCACCCCAGCACTCCTTCAGGGGTATCAAAGAATTGTGTCCCGCCTAACGCTACCACCCGTAGTCGTGCTGGGTACAGTAGTGCATACGTAACATCAAGAGTTTTCAGTCTACGTTTGGCTTCTATGAAACCCGCCCTTTGCTTCTGCAGATAAGGGGAGAAATCAGGATATATTGATACCCTGGTTTCTCCATAAAAAATGGACCCCATCTCTCTACCCTTTCTTAGTAGGGTTACTTTATCCCGGTAATTAAGGAATTTCATTAACATTGAACGTGGGTGCCCTCCTGTGGGAGGGGGTTTAGAGGGGACTCTGTGCGCTCTTTCTATCGAAAATTGTTGCGAAAAACTTTCTCTTCCAAACAACTTTATGAACCAGTCTTCCAAAAACTCTATAGGATTAGTCCCTTCACACTTCTCTGGTAGTCCCACCAGTCTTATGTTGTCCCTACGATGTCTGTTCTCCATTTCGTCCATTTTTTCCTGAAACTTAGTCATTTGTCCCATTAGTTTTCTATGCTCTTGTTTTACCGGGTATAATTCATCCTCTATCTGTGAGATCCTTCCTTCTGTTTCAGTGATCCTTTCATTTGTCTTTTGGAGTTCAGACCGCATTGAGACTAGTTCCTCCTTAATACCTTTCATCTGGTCACATACCTCCTCCAATGACTGTTTACACGCATTGACCACTAAGAACACATCCTGTAGTATCCTGTAGTGTGGGAATCCCCTCTATGGCAATATTTGATCCCAAGTTTATCTCTGTCCCTTGGATGGCCGTAGCCGTGCTTTTATTATTGATGTTTTTAACTGTGGCTGCTACAGTATGGACCTTGGCTTCTCCTGTCTGCTGTCCCTTTGGCCTGGGTCTGTGTTCCCCCTCTAACTATATTTAAATGAATTTTTCATTTTTATTGTTGCACGTTAAAATCACAGAAAAAACAATCATTAACAGAAAAAAAAAATTGCAATGGTACATGTCCCCGAGGGGAGAACCCGGACCCCCATACCACTTTTATGGCCAATTACTTGCATATAAGCCTTCACGATTGGCACTTTTTATTTTTTTGATCTTGTTAATATTTTTTTATTTTTTTAAGAATATATGTATAGTAATACATCTGTTATTTACACATTAAGAAATATGCGGATTTGTTTGTGGTTTATTATATATGGTTAGTAGTTTGTACATAGATTCAAAAAGTTCTTGCTCATTGAGAAAACGATAAGGGCACTTTCACACTGGGGCAGGGGGATGTTGGCGGTTTTAACGGCGCTTTACCTTTGTTTTAGCAGCGCTTTTCGGCCACTAGCTGAGTGCTTTTGACCCTGCTAGCAGGTGAATAAAGGGTTAAAAGTACCCGCAAATTGGCCCTCTGTAGACACTTCAGCGACGCTGCCCATTGATTTCAATGGGCAGGGGCACTTTAGGAGCAGTGTATACACCGCTCCTAAAGTGCCTCAAAGATGCTGCTTACAGGACTTTTTTTAAGGTCCCGCAAGCACACCACTCCAGTGTGAAAGCCCATAACTCTTTGCGGCTTCACAGCCGGCTTCCCACTTTGCATGCACAAGCCATGCAGCACCTTGTGAATGGTCATATAAAACCTCTGATGTGTCCCAAGAGGTTGCGGATGGAGAGAGGCTGAACTTGTAATCACCTAGGCGATCCCACTGGAAGTGGGAGCGGATACCTACCAAAACTAGGTACCCCCACAAAAAAATTGCCCAAAAGTGTTAGAGGAGGGTGAGGAGGACATAAAACGGAACTTCCCCTTTAGGGTGAAATTCCACTTTCACAACCCAGTTGCAGGCCCATCCCCAGTCCAGCAAAAATACATCCCCATCCCCATCAAGCAAAGAGACATCCCCAGTCCAGCAAATAGACAACCCAGTCCAGAAAAAGAGACATCCCCATATAGCAAAGAGACAGCCCAATCTAGCAAAGGAACATCCCCAGTCCAGCAAAGAGACATCCCCAGTCCAGCAGAGAGACATCCCCATTGCAGCAGAGAGACATCCCCATTCCAGCAGAGAGACATCCCCATTCCAGCAGAGAGACATCCCCAGTCCAGCAGAGAGACAGTCCCAGACCAGCAAATAGACATCTCCATATAGCAAAGAGACATCCCCAGTCCAGCACAAAGACATTCCCAGTCCATCAGAAAGACATCCCCATTCCAGCAAAGAGACATCCCCATTCCAGCAAAGAGACATCCCCATTCCAGCAAAGAGACATCCCCAGACCAGCAAAGAGACATCCCCAGACCAGCAAAGAAACATCCCCCATCCACCCTCTTTCCCCGCTGCTACAGAGCGGCACTTTGTCTGTAACACACACTGGATTAGTTTAGGGTTCAGTGACGGCCCTCTCTACCCCTGTGCAGCTGTCATGGTGTGCCGGCCGGTGTTAGGAGAGAGCTGAATCTCCAGTGACCGGGCTGTGAGGTGTCTGTTCCTTGCAGGTGCTTCGTATGTCATTGGAGCCGTCTCTCCAGCCTTCTTCTGCACCTCCCAGTTTGCTGCCACAGGCCGTGCTTTAGGCATGGCTGCATAGCGGGAGGTCAGCGGTCTGTGCCCCATCCAAATATAGGTAAAACCCCCTACATACAATAATAATAGCAGATACGCAAATCAACCAGTGTATTAGAACATAGTAATGACGGTGTCACCCTCTCTGCAAAAGTTAAGAAATAGTGCAGAGCTGCAATGTGCAAATAGTGGTGAAACCCCCTATATATAATCATAATAAAATGTAAAATGGATGTACATATTTTACATGTATTATTATTATTATATATAGTTGGTTTCACTACTATTTTTGCAGAGAGGGTGACACCATCACTACTATATTGCAATACATCGGTTAATTTGCACTGGATATTCCTATGTAGGTTTTACCATTGCATTATAAGTCCATTTGTACAATTTTATAGAGGAAAGCCTCGTACACACGAACGAGTTTCTCGGCAAAAACCAGCAAGAAACTTGCTGGCAGAGATTTTTTGCAGAGAAATTCGTTCGTGTGTATGGTTTCTCGTCAAGAAAAGCGACAAGAATCTCGACGAGAAAATAGAGAACCTGCTCTCTATTTTCTCGTTGAGATTCTCGTCAGCCTGTTTCTCGACGAGAAAATTGTGTGTGTGTACACTTACCTTTTCGCCGGGAAGCCCGCGCATGCTCGAAATGACTTTGACGCATGCGCGGTAGCTTCCTAGGCATAGGTAGGGTGAACCAAGATGGCGGCGACGGCATCGAATGTGACGAGCGCATGCTCGTCGTATTCGATGACGTCACCGCGTTCGCTCCATTCAAAGAACCGCGGGTTCTTTGAATCGAGCGTGTGTACACTCGGCCGGGACAAGTTTCTTGTCCAAGAATCTCGTCGAAAAAAACGACATGTTTTTTTCGACGAGAATCTCGGCCGTGTGTACGAGGCTGAAGTGTAGGGCAGTGCTGCATTTTTTGCTTTTTATTGATTCACGTTGGATGTGGGAACCAGCTAAAGATTTTGTGATTATTACTTTTGAGATTTTTTTTGTGGCATGGTAGTTGTTTGATTTGATTTGTTATGTCCTCTGTATACTGGTATCCATTGGCCCTGCATACTGGTTGTCAGTCCCCTTGTATATTGGTGGTCAGGGGTTTTTCTCAAAAAATAGGTGCAGGATCTCAACCACGCTTCCACCTCTCCCCCACTGAGGGGGAGAGTATGCCGTAAATGGTGGTTCTGGCCCAACTGTACTAACAGTGGAAGGGTCTTAAAGGGAAGTTGTTAAAGACCAGGAGTGCCTTACACACAGGGTGCAGAGTTCAGGAGTACGCTATGCAAAGAGTAAAGGGTTGAGGAGTGTGCAGTGTAGTATGTACAGAGTGCAGGGTTGAGGAGCATACTACATGCAGGGTGCATGTTTCAAAAGGATGCTACCTGCAGAGTGCAGAGTTCAGGAGGATGCTATGTGCAGAGTGCAGGGTTTAGGTGTGTACTACGTAAAGAGTACAGGGTTCAGAAGGATGCTACGTACAGAGTGCAGGGTTCAGTTGTGTACTATATACAGAGTGCAAGGTTCAGGAGGATGCTACATACTGGGTGCAGAGTTCAGGAGTTTGCTATATGGAGTGCACAGTTGCGAATTGGCTGATTGAATAGATTGCATGACATGAGGGAGAGATAGTACAGAGTGAATGTTTACGTTGCTTTTATTGAGATTCATGACTATTGTATAACAGATGTATTACTGATCTGCTTACCACCTTCTACCCCCTAACCTTACTTATACTTAAACCATGACACCACACCTTTTGTTTGGAGTAAAACATGGCCGTAGCAGCCTCCTTTATTTTAAACTTTACATCAGTTATAACAAAACACCATCATCAAACATCATCAGAAACCCACGTTCTCCTAAACATTGCCTCCTAGCGTTGGTCTTTGCAGGAACCTCTAATTAGCATAATAATATTAATAATCCTAACCATAAACAAACCACCTGACACTGCGGTACCTTAAATGGTCATAGGCCTCAAGCCGACCAGCTGCTCAGAGACGACCACTGACCGCAGTGCCCCCATTATCAAACTCTTCCAGCTAAACCCTGTTAGCTGGAATACACCCTCAGAACCCATACCACCGATAGGTCCTGACCACTTGCTTTTGAGGTATCTTCATTCCCCCGCAAAGACCAAACACCCGCCTCGGCCACGACAGTCCGATCACCTGTAGTAAAATAAAACACAGAAAACAAAACGCCCAACATAAAAACTAAATACATAAATCAGGGAGGGTGGGTGAGAACTTTCCCCCACGCTGTGTTGACTTAGGGGGCGGGGATTACCTTTTTATCTAGCCTTAACCCCTCCCCCCTACACTTCATTTAAGCCAATCATTAATCCCTTCACATCTCCATACCCTGTTCACTCAGTCATGCCAGCCCTCCACCTATGGCATTCTTTCTTTCTGCTCCGGGCTTTTCTGGGCTCTTGCGCACAGATGACTGAGCCCATTCTGTGTAATTGCAGTTGCATTTTTTCCATACAGGCAGCCTAGGTGCAGCATACAGCATAAAGGAATACAGCAGCATACAATTATTCATGTAAATGACAGGCTGTACACTGCACCTGGGCTGCAGTTACACTGAAAGGGCTCAGCCACTTGCGTGCAAGAGTCCTGGCTTGGAAAACAGCGTTAGCAGAATAACACCAAAGGACAAAATCTTTTTTTATCAATCTTAAATAATAAATGTGCAGCACTTGGTAAAAGTGGCAAAATATATATAGCAAAAAATTCAATAAGACAATCCAGTATAAATGAAGTATAAAAATATACAAGTATTAATATATACAATTATGAGAAACAGTCCATATGCTGTGGATACAAAAAAGTCCAATAGGTGTACTATAAGCTCACCAGAGGTCAAAGGGTATCAGGCAAAGCATGACATCCACCAGAAACCACCAAACCCCCACAAGTGATCCTTCACCCAAACTATGCACTCACCAGAAATAAAACGTATGTAAGCTTCAATCAATGACCAGTCATCTTCAGTTTATACCATAGGCAACATGGAGACTTGCTTCCAGAAGACAAAGCACTAAATGTAAAAAAGCTCACCAACCAGGAACCCAGAGAAAGCTTTCATAGTGTAGTATTGATTGTAGAAATTTTTAAATATCTATAGATGTACTGTAGCACAATAAAAACCGACCAAGTGCACTTACAATGGCAGCCGCCACTCCAAGCACATGGACGCGGCAGCATGACATCAGCACGTAAGCCCCTCCCTCCTTTTTTCAATCTATTCATCTTGTATTGTGACACCAGCAATGTTTATGTCAAAGTCTCTGTAAGACTACTTTCACAAATAGCACCTGCAAAACACCTGTAAAGCACCTCTTCTGTCACTCCAGTGTAAAAGCCTGAGTGCTTTCACACCGGAGCGGTGCGCTTGCGGGATGTTAAAAAATGTCCTGCAAGCAGCATCTTTGGGGCGCTTTTTGGAGCTGCATATACACCACTCCTAAAAAGCTCTGCCCATTAAAATCAATGGGCAGCGCCGCCGAAGTGCCTGCAAAGCGCTTCTGACATGTACCTTGGGAATGAGCCTGACGTGCAGAGGGAAACCACTTGTATCACCCTGGTTCCGGGATCACTGGGGTTGAGACAGTGACCATAAGAGCACAGTGAGGTATGAGTGCCTGCAGAGTTCTCTGAGATTGGAGATGAAGGCCAACGAGAAAGGCTGGAGCCGGCTGAAGCGCTGTAGGTGCAGGTCCGCTGGATGCAGGTCAGCGGATGCTGGTTAGCTGGTTATTGGTTAGCTGGATGCTGGTCAGCAAGATGCAGGTCACTGGATGCAGGTGCCTGGATGCAGGTCAGCAAATGCAGGTGCGCCTGAGAGCAACAGGCGCACGCAAGTGCAGACGACAGGCAGGAGAGGAGTCAGACAAGCCAGGTCATACACGGAGGATCAGTTTAGGCAAAAGCAGCAGGCAAGGAATGGTCAGAGTTCAGGCTGGATTCGGCAACAGAGGATCTGGCAGACAGGTAAACAGAGCAGGGTCAAGGAAGCCAAAGGTCAGGACTGGAGATGGCAGCGGAGTCAGAGAGCCAGGTCAGTATGATATCAGGTGCAGGTTCAGGATCAGGTCTCAGGGTAAACTGCAGATCAGACAGCAAAGACACAGTGCTGCTGAGGGGTTTAAATAAGGCAGCCTGTTGCCAATCACTGAAATCAGTCTGCACTATTAACCCTTAGGTGGCAGATCCCTGACATTGCTCCCCCCCCCCTCATGGGCAACCTCTGGGTGCCCAAAAGAGCTCTTTTTTTTAGGGTGGCTGCGGAAGAAGACCTGGATCAGCTCTTGGGCATGCACATTCTGCTTGGGTTCCCAGGATTTCTCCTCTGGTCCATACCCCCTCTACTTGACCAAGTATTGTAGTTGATTACCTCTTCTCCTGCAGTCTACGATAGCCTCCACCTCATATTCCTCGTCTCCATCAACCATCACGGTTCAGTTGGCCCCGGTCCTCTGTCTGGGAAGGGGTCAGGTACTGTGGGTTTCAGCAGGGACACATGGAACACCGGATGGATCTTAAGCGAATCAGGTAAGATAAGTTCATAAGACACTTCATTTAGTTTTTTTTTGACTGGAAAAGGGCCAATAAACTTTGGTGCCAATTTCTTCGAGGGACAAGCCATTCTAAGATTGGTAGTAGACAACCACACTTGGTTGCCTGGTTGGAGACACAATTCGCCTCTTCTCTTTCGGTCATATATTCTCTTATTAGTTGCCTGTGCCTTGACCATAGTCTCCTGTAACAATTTGTTGTTGCGACCCAGGAAGTCAACAGTATTCTTTACCGCTGGAACCGGAGATTCAGGGATAATGTTAAGTAAGAAGACAGGATGGAACCCATAATTTGCAAAAAAATGGAGACTGACCCGTAACTGAGTGACTGGCATTATTGAAGCCGAATTCTGCCAACGGTAATAGTGCTACCCAATCGTCCTGAACAAATGTGGTAAAGCATCGTATATATTGCTCAAGAGTCTGGTTCGTCCTCTCGATTTGTCCATTTGTCTGAGGATGGTAGGCAGAGGACATAGATAGTTCAATTTTCAGGGCCTGGCATAGTGCCTTACAAAAGCGAGAGATGAACTGGACCCCTCTGTCAGACACAATGTTTGTTGGAATTCCGTGTAGCCTTACAATCTGCCGGAAGAACACCTGGGTGGTTTCCATGGCAGAAGGCTTCTTTTTCAGGGGTATGAAGTGGGCCATCTTCGAGAGACGGTCGACCACTACAAAGATAGCTGTATGTCCTTTGGATGGGGGGTAACTCGACTATAAAGTCCATTGCTATCATACTCCAGGGATGGTCAGGGACTGGTAATGGTCTTAGAAGTCCCCAGGACTTGGTCCTAGCAGATTTGCTTTGGGTACAAACAACACATGACTGCACATATTCTTTGCAATCCTTCTCAAGCTTGGGCCACCTGAACATGCGCTGAATCAGGTTAAGGGTCTTGTGGACCCCGAAATGACCAGCCAAGGGATGATCGTGACACAGGCTCAGAACTTTGGTCTGGAAACTTGCTGGTACAAAAATTTTACTGTCTTTCCAAAGTAACCCATCCCTGGGTATCAAAGACACTCCTGGTGGACTGGGCATTCCTGCTGAAACTTGCTTTAAGCTGGACATCAGATCTGTCTGGACCAGCAAAAAGTTGCCTTCAGATAGAATAGTATCCAGAACTGAGGCATCTTTTGGATCATCGAACATGCGTGAGAGAGCGTCTGGCTTGGTGTTTCTTGATCCTGGCCGATAGGTGATGTGAAATGAAAATCTGGAAAAGAATAGCGCCCACTGTGCTTGACGCGGCTTCAGGCGCTTGGTAGTTCTCAAATACTCCAGATTTTTGTGATCCGTATAAATAAGTATGGAAACAGGATTTCTCTTTTTTCTTTTTAGGGTTACAAACACTTTACCATGGGGATTTTATACACTGACTGTTGTAGTGGTATGGTACCCACACAAAAGAGTGTTGTAATCTGTCTCTTTTTACTGATGGGGAAATGGCACACTTTTTTAATATTAAAAACTTGTTTCCTTGTTCCCTCATCTGGTTTTGGTTATGTTCCCATATTTTAGTGTACCTTATTTAAAAAATGTTAGATGTAAATAAACATTGCAAAGGTAGTAATGATACTGAAGAGCAATACCTTTCTGATATGCAAAGGCTAAAAAAAAAAAAGCTTAATGAGTGTTACTGTATTTGTGTACTTGTTTCCAGAACCCTGACTGATCTCTTGAAGCAACCAGCTCAAATTGACTTCCTGAATGATGGGCATCGAGGCAGTGTACAGGTCCAAATCACAGAAGTTATACCAAGAATATCACCACGAAACAGTATAGGTGAGAGCACAGAAAGCCTCTTTACGTTCTTTTGCACTGCCAGTGTGTACTTTCTAATTCTGCTCATTGTAAATCTCTTATATTCAAATATTTACAAAATAAAAGCAAAAGTGGTGATACCTTTATTTTTCTAATGCCACACATTATCTACCTATATTGGGGCTAAAGTTGTTCATAGATGTAATATTGGGGGACATAAGGGGACACAATCTGAACACAGAGTGACTTTAGATAATAAGATCAGCAAATAAACATGTACCTTATTTCATGATGCAATTTCATACAGTCTTCCATCATTTTGGCACTGAGTTAAAACCAATAGCTATCAGTCAATAAAGTGTAATCTTGCTAAAATTAACCAGTAATAATCATTTTATTCCATAAATGTAAGGCCTCGTTCACACAGACATAATGCTGTGTACATCCATGCGTGTTCCATGCAGACAGTCCCATTCATGCCAAATGGGACACAGCGGCTACACGGACACAGCCACTGTTCCTAATTTGATAGCCATGCAGGTTGCACTTCCCCAAATGCAGACAGTGTCTTAATCCTGACCCCTGGACTATGTGCTTTACTTAATCCTGACCCCTGGTCTATATGCTTTACTTTATCATGACCCCTGAACTTTGTGTGCTACTTAATCCTGACCCCTGAACTCTGCATGCTACTTAATCCTAGCCCCTAAACTCTGTTCATTATCTAATCCTGACCCTATGATCACTGTGCGCTTCTTAATCCTGACCCTTACATAATTCTGACTCTTAAACTCTGTATGTTACCTGATCCGGAATCTTGTGTGTTACCTAATCCTGACTTCCCAATTTTATGCATTACTTAATCCTGACCTCTGAACTTTGTGCATTATTTAATCCTGATCCCTGGACTTTGTGCATTAATAAATCCTGACCCCTGAACTTTATGCATTACTTAATCCTGACCCCTGAGCTCTGAGCATTACTTAATACTGACCCTTGAACAATGTGTGCTATTTAATCCTGACCTTAATCCCTGTGTGTTACCTAATCCTGACCCCTAAACATTTTGCATAACTAAATCCTGACCCCTGAACTTTTTGAATTACTTAATCCTGACTAGGGATGAGCTTGATGTTCGAGTCAAACTTAAGTTCGACTTGAACATCGCATGTTTGCCCGTTCGCCAAACAGCAAATATTATGGGGCGTTCGCGGGAAAATTTGAGCGCCGCGGAACACCCCATGATGACAGTGCGTTGATGTCTGATGATTGGCCAGAGCATGCACCTGACCTGCATGCTTTGGCCAATTACAGCTAGCTCTGCTTCGAGAGCCATAATTGGCCAAAGGAAGGTTGCCCTTGGCCAATCATGGCTCAGGGGGACTAAGTCCACGCCCCACACTATATAAGGCTGCTTACATAGCGGCTGTGTATAGTATGTGACTGTGGACGGAGATAGATTGAGCTAGATTAGGCAGGCAGGTTAGTTAGTGGCAGTGTATTTAATATATATATATATATATATATATATATATATATATATATATATATATACATACATACACAGTCTAGTATATATATACTCTGCATTTCTTGTAGACTAGATATTCAGTGTACACTCTATATTCAGTCAGTGCAGACAGTGTAGTATAAATAACACACTGTATTAAAGTGGTTAAGGGGAACCCCGCGCCAATATTTTTTTTTTAATTTGCGTGGGGATCCCCCCAAAATCCATACCAGGTCCTTCAGGTCTGGTATGGATTTTAAGGGGAACCCTGTGCCAAAATAAAAAAAATGGCGTGGGGGTCCCCCCCAAAATCCATACCAGACCCTTATCCGAGCAAGCAGCCATGGCAGGCCAGGAAAGGGGGAGGGAGCGAGCCCCCCCTCCTGAACCATACCAGGCTGCTAGCCCTCAACATGGGGAGGGTGCTTTGGAGTCCCCCCAAAGCACCTTGTTCCCATGTTGATGGGAACAAGGGCCTCATCCGCACAACCCTTGCCTGGTGGATGTGGGGGTCTGCGGGCAAGGGGCTTATTGGAATCTGGAAGCCCCCTTAACAAGGGGGCCCCAGATCCCGCCCCCCATGTGAATGGTTATGGAGTACCCATTCACAAAAAAAAGTGTCAAAAAAGTAAAAACGACAGGAGACAGTTTTTGACAATTCCTTTTTTTTTTTTAAATAAAAGCGTCCCGCGATGTCCATCCATCTTCAATCACGGCACCTGGAGGACACGGAAAAAAAAAAAGCTCCTCCTCGATGGGAGACCTCCCGACGATTGCTGTCTCATGGCCGTGACAGCTGTTAAATAGGCAAGGGCAGGGCCACCCGGTGACGTAACCGGGTTACCCCGTCCCCTTTTGACATCACCCTATATCCATTCACATAGAGGGGACGGGATCTGAGAGCAAGCGGCCTGGGATGGTTCAGGAGGGCGGAGGGGTGCTCGCTCGCCCCCCCTTTCATAGCCTACCATGGCTGCTTGCTAGGATAAGGGTCTGGTATGGATTCTGGGGAGACTCCCATGCCATGTTTTAAAAAATTTGGCCACTTCCCTACCCAGCCATCGTCAAATGACGTCCACAGATGGGATCTCCCATCCTGGGTGGACATCATATGATGTCCTGGGCTTCCCGGGTGTCAAGGGGGCGCGCGCGCCCACGGAAATGCTCGGGAACCGGTGCGTGTGCCCGACAGCCGTGATGTCCGCCGGCCACCCGTGATTGCCCGCAATCACGGCAGGACCGTGAATCTGTGTGTGTAAACACACAGATCCATGTCCTGTCAGAGGTGAGACCGATCTGTGTTCCCAGTACAGAGAAACACAGATCGGTCTCCTCCCCTTGTGAGTCCCCTCCCCCTACAGTTAGAATCACTCACTAGGGAACATATTTAACCCCTTCAGCGCCCCTAGTGTTAACCCCTTCCCTGCCAGTCACATTTACACAGTAATCAGTGCAGTTTTATAGCACTAATCGCTGTATAGATGTGAATGGTCCCAAAAATTGTCAAAAGGGTCCGATATGTCCGTCGTAAAAAAAAAAAATGCATTAAATCAATCCCCTATTTTGTAGACGCTATAACTTTTGCGCAAGCCAATCAATATATGCTTATTGCGATTTTTTTTACCAACAATATGTAGAAGAATACATATCGGCCTAAACTGAGGAAAAAAATAGATTTTTTGGGGATATATATTATAGCAAAAAGTAAAAAATATTGCATTTTTTTCAAAATTGTCGCTCTATTTTTGTTTTTAACGCAAAAAATAAAAACCGCAGAGGTGATCAAATACCACCAAAAGAAAGCTCTATTTGTGGGCAAAAAAGGACGTTAATTTTCTTTGGGTGCAATGTCGCACGACGACCGCGCAATTGTCAGTTAAAGCGACGCAGTGCCGAATCACAAAAAGTGCTCTGGTAAGGAAGGGGGTAAATTCTTCCGAGGCTGAAGTGGTTAAAATCCATACCAGACCTGAAGGGCCTGGTATGAATTTTGGGGGGACCCCCACGCCATTTAAAAAAAAAAATTACATTTTGGCGTGACTTTCCCCTTAATATCCATACCAGACCTGAAGGGCCTGGTATAGACTGGGAGCCGACAATACATTACAGCTGCTAACAATTTTAGATTACATTTTTTCCTTTAGAAATTTCGTTTTGCTGCGGTACTGTAATAAACATCAGGAAGATGCACTACTTTATAGGCAGACTAAGTAAGGGGACCCCCCAGCCACAAAATTTAAAGGAATATTTAATTTTTATTGTTTCACTTTAAGCATTATTAAAATCACTGCTCCTGAAAAAACTGTAGTTTTTAAAAAAAAAATTGGACTAATACATGTCCCCTGGGGTAGTACTCGGGTCCCCATACACTTTTTATGGCATAACTTGCATATAAGCCTGTAAAATTAGCACTTTTGATTTTTCATGTTCATGTCCCATTGGCTTTAATGCCGCGTACACACGCTCGGAATTTCCAACAACAAATGTTCGATGGGAGCTTGTTGTCGGAAATTCCGACCGTGTGTAGGCTCCATCTGACATTTTCTGTCGGAATTTCCGACAAAAAATTTTGAGAGCTGGATCTCAAATTTTCCAACAAAATCAGTTTTCGTAAATTCAGAGCGTATGTAGACAATTCCAACGCACAAAATTCCACGCATGCTCTGAATCAAGTACGAGACGAAAGCGCTCGGTCTGGTAAGACTAGTGTTCGTAATGGAGATAGCACATTAGTCACGCTGCAAACACGTCACGGAGTGAAAAGCACGAGGCTGAAAAGCGTGAATCTCACCAAACTTCTACTAACACGAGATTAGCAGAAGGAGCCCAAAGGGTGGCACACTTGGTATTGAACTTCCCTTTTATAGAGCCGTCGTACGTGTTGCACGTGACCGCGTTCTTGGCGATCGGAATTTCCGACAACATTTGTGCAACCGTGTGTATGCAAGACAAGTTTGAGCCAACATCTGTCGTAAAAAAATCCACGGTTTTGTTGATCGTGTGTACGCGGCATAACAGTGTTTTGTTCACATGTTCTGGTGCAAATCGAATAGGGGGGTTGTTCGGCTCATCCCTAATCCTGACTCCTGAAATCTTTTCAATACTTAATCCTGACCCCTAATTTCTGTGACTAAATCCTGACTCAGTTTATTACCTAATCCTGATGCTTGAACTCTGTACACCATTTAATTCTGACCCTGAACTCTGTGTGCTACTTAATCCTGACCCTTGAACTTTCTGCATTACTTAACCGGAACCCTGAACTATGTGCATTTCTTAATCCTAAACCCTGAACTCTGTTCATTACTTAATCCTGACCCTGAACTCTGTGTGTTACTTAACCCAGACCCCTAAACTCCATGCATTACCTAATCCTGTCCCTTGAACTCTGTGTGCTACTTAATCCTGAACCTCAAATTTTGTGTGTTTCCTAATTCTGACTTATCAATTTATTTATTTTTTTAAATACTGTTTACTGCAAAAGTACACAAAATACAGAAGTAAGAAATTATGAATAAACTGGTTACAAAACAGACTGTGTATAACCTTATATAGTAGGAGAACAGGTCAAAAAACTTAAAACAATTAAAATTATTTTGAAATCATTGGTTTGTAACAAGGAAATGATGGAAAAATGTACTTTATAGATTATTAATTAGCTATACAGGTGTTATATAGATACTATGATGGATAATATATGCGGCTTACTTTAGGATATACCCCCTTTAAGAAGCAAATGGTAAAGCAAAAGTTAGAAAATAAGACTAGTTTAAATATGCAAGGGTTATGAAAAGGAAAATAATCCTTGAATATGGTATTGGAAGGAGGGGAGGTAGGGGAGGGAGAAGGGGTGGAATTATGAATTACTTACCTCAATTTGATTTATTTTCAGAAATCCCCTCTTTCATTTAGGTGGTTGAGTTGTCCTTATATAATTTAAGTAAAAAACAGCCATGGGGATAGGGCCCGTGGCTCCGCCATTGTGGCCGCAGCTGGACAAACCCCCCATATTCGGTACCTACAGGTAAATAGGTAATCCCAAGTAGGTACCGGTGTTATAACCCCGGGGTTTTTTTTTGTTTGTTTGTTTTTTTCTCTCCGCATCCTCTCTCTGCCTGCTGGACTATAGAAGATGGGAGGACTGAAGGTGACCTCCATAAATACAAGGGGTTTGAATATCCCAGAAAAACGTAGGATGCTACACCATGACTTGAGACAGACTAAAACAGATATTGGAATGATACAGGAAACTCATTTTAAGGAAGGAAAATTTCCATACCTCCAAAATAGATACTTCCCTAATGTATATTTGGCATCTAACAAAGAGGCCAAAACTAAGGGAGTGGCTATTTTAATATCCAATCGAATAGCATGGTCCTTGTTGGATAAATACACAGATCCAGGAGGGAGGTATTTATTCTTGAAAGGATTTATTGGGAATACAAAGGTAACTTTAGCTACCATTTATACTCCAAACGTTAATCAAGAGAACTTTATCGGGAAAATGCTATCAAAATTGACAAAATTTAAAAAAGGGAAACTAATTCTGGGGGGGATCTCAATATACCCTTAGATCCAAGAATTGATACCTCTAGAGGTTCCTCCTCAGTATCTAGCGGGACAAGGAAACGCATTCTTCAGAAATTTCATGAAAATCAATTGATAGACGTCTTGGGTATCCTGCACACAGATGAGAGGGATTACACATATTTCTCTAACCCACATCAATTATACTCAAGGATAGATCTTTTTTTGATACCACAGCAATTACTCTCCAGTGTGCAGGATATATCAATTGGTAGTATAACTTGGTCAGATCATGCTCCAGTCATAATAGAACTCTCATTATCAGGGGCAGTTCACCCGATGGAATGGAGTTGGAGATTGAATGAGAGCCTATTACAATCACCAGAAATTTTAGAAGACCTGAGTAAAGAAATTACATGGTATTTTGAAATAAACAACAGTGCAGAAAGTGACCCTGGAATTGTATGGGAAGCACATAAAACAGTTATAAGGGGGATCCTAATTAAACATGGCTCTCGAGTAAAAAAGGCCAGAGAAAAGGAAATAAATGAATTATTGGGAAAGATGCAAAAACTGGAGATATTACATAAAGAAACATTAGAAAAGGGAGTAGGAAATGAGCTAGCACATTTAAGACAGATATCAGATATCCTACGATATAAAGCAAAGGCGGTAATACAAAGAGGGAGACAGGCCACATATGAATCTGGAGACAAGTGCAGCAAATTATTAGCAAAAAAATTGAAAGAACAACAAATGCGATCGTATATACCTTATATTAAGGGAAAAAGAGACCAAAAACTCTCAATCCCGAAAGATATCGCGCAGGAATTTGGGGAGTATTACTCCTCATTGTATAATTTAGCACATCCTTCTTTGCCTCACCTGTCTCTAGATGAATATCTAGCCTCTGCACAACTAGCCCGATTACCATCTCTGGTCCGAAGAAAATTAGAAGCGCCCATTACATCTGAGGAAATATTCACAGCAATACAAATGATAAAACATGGAAAGGCTCCTGGACCAGATGGTTTCTCGATACAATATTTTAAAAGTTTTTATGCTTTATTAAGTCCATACATGACCAAACTATTTAATGCCATCGGTCAGGAAACTACCTTTGCACCAGACACATTAAGAGCACATATTGCGATTACGTGAAGCAAGAGACAGTACCATTAAAGTACTAAACTTATTTCAACAAGCAAACCAATTAAAAAACCCTAGCGTGTTCATAAACACGGATGCAGAAAAAGCCTTTGATAGGGTGAATTGGAGATTTATGTTAGGAGTACTGAGACACATGGGGCTAGGGAGTCGGATGCTACAGTGGATAACTGAGCTGTATTCAAAACCACAAGCCACGGTCAAGGCAAATGGAGTATACTCTAAAATATTCCCGATATCAAATGGGACTCGTCAGGGGTGTCCCTTGTCGCCACTCCTATTTGCTCTGACACTAGAACCTTTTCTGAATAAGACCAGACAGAACCCAGACATTGTAGGAATAAGAATAGGAGGAGAAGAATATAAGGTATCGGCGTATGCTGATGACTTGTTGTTTTCATTAGCTTCTCTGCAAATATCATTGCCTAATTTACTGAAGGAAGTAGAACAGTATGGAGTGTTGTCTGACTTCAGGATAAACTATGGTAAGTCGGAGGCTATGGGAGTGGCGATGCAGGGACACTTAAGTAGAACTCTCCAACAGAACTTTAAATTTAGATGGACGACAACGGCACTGAGTTATTTGGGGACACAGATCCCATCAAATTTAACGAAAATTTTTGATCTGAACTTCCGACCATTACTAGTAACTGTCAGAATATTGCTAAAAAAATGGAATAAGGGTATGCATTCCTGGTTTGGGAGGTGCAATATTTTAAAGATGAACATAGTTCCTAGGTTCCTGTATCTGTTTCAGGCATTACCTGTATATATCCCTAGGTCTTACTTTAATCAGATAGGGATAGAATTTTCAAAATGTATCTGGGCCTGCAGACGACCTAGCATTAATAGGAGCTTATTAACAATACAGAAGGAGCGGGATGGAATTGCAGCCCCAGATATGTACAAGTATTATCAGGCAGCGCAACTAGGCAGGATTATTGATTGGTGTAGACACACAGAATATAAATTATGGATCAGAATTGAACAACAGATAAGTATTATTCCACTGAATAGAGCCATCTGGTGTTATGTATCTCTACCTTCCTCATTGAAAACGCACCCTATAATAGGGCCTACACTTCAAGTGGGATATAAGATAAGGAACTCTAGTATGACTACAGAACAGTCACCTTTGACACCAGTCCTGGGGAACCCAATGTTTCCACCAGGGTTGGAGGTAAGAGGCTTTCAGGGACTTAGAGACAGAGGATTATATCAAGTATCTGTCACGTACCTGATGGAAGAGTCTGATTATGCAGAGGGAGGCCTCCCTTACACCTCTCACTCGCGGCCCCTGGTAGTGAAGACAGGGGGCGCAGGAGTGTAGAGTCGCACGAGAGCCTGGTAGAAGTCGCTGGTGGTGCGCTGGACCGGAACTGGGACGGAGACTGGAATAGATCTGGAAACAACTGACAGCCTAACAACTAGAGCTCAGGCGGGTGCGGTCAGATGGGCTGGAAGCGTGGGTACACCAGTCCCAAGCAGGTAGGTACTGGAGCGGGATCAGGTATGAGCAGGTTCAGGCAGCTGGCAGGTCTCAGGTTCAGGTAAGTACTGGAGCAGGATCAGGTATGAGCAGGTTCAGGCAGCTGGCAGGTCTCAGGTACAGGTAAGTACTGGAGCAGGATCAGGTATGAGCGGGTTTAGGCAGCTGGCAGGTCTCAGGTTCAGGTAAGTACTGGAGCAGGATCAGGTATGAGCGGGTTTAGGCAGCTGGCAGGTCTCAGGTTCAGGTAAGTACTGGAGCAGGATCAGGTATGAGCAGGTTCAGGCAGCTGGCAGGTCTCAGGTACAGGCAGGTTCGGCAACGGGCAGGCAACAAGGCAGCAGAAGGAACAGGCAGGAACGTAGTCAACACAGGCCGGGGGTCAGGTACAGGCAGATCAGCGAGGATGGTCAAACAAGCCAGGAAGGGTCAGCTGGAGCAGGATTCAGGTAAGCAGGGGTCAGAGGTCTCAGGTAACGCTGTAGACCGAACAGCACAGAGCCCAGCCATCAGCCCCTTCAAATAACCCCATCTGGCGCCATGAGCCGCCGCTGCGCGCTCCCGCGCGTGCCCGCGTGCGTACCGCTATCGCGCATGCGCACATCAGCGTGCGCCGATGCGCCACTACCGCGCATGCGCGAAGAGGCGCCGATATCGTCAATGACATTTCTGGTTTGCCCTTCCTGACATTGCCCCCTCCCAATGGGCAGCCTCCGGATGCCCAACCGGGCGAGCTTCAAAGGATGGGATCTCTTGAATGCCTGGATAAGTCTTTCAGCATGGACATCGTCCTCGGGTTCCCACGAATTCTCCTCTGGGCCATAACCTTTCCATTTGACGAGATACTGGATCTGATTTCTCTTTTTCCTACAGTCCAGGATTGCTTCGACTTCGAATTCCTCTGTTCCGTTAACTAATATTGGTTCGGGTGGGCCTGTATCCCGGTCAGGGAATGGATCAGGGGTTACAGGTTTTAGTAAAGCCACATGAAAGACAGGATGTATTTTGAAGGAGTCTGGCAGTTCCAGCTCGTAAGACACGTCGTTGATCCTTCTTTTTATCGGGAAGGGTCCCATAAATTTAGGGCCCAACTTCTTAGAGGGGCACATTAGTTTTAGATTTGTAGTGGATAGCCAAACCCGATCACCAGGTTCCAGTATTAATTCTCCCCGCCTCTTCTTATCAAAGACCTGTTTGTTATATTCCTGAGCTTTAGTCATAGTTGTCTGTAGAAGTTTGTTGTTGGTGTCAAAGAAATTTATGGTTTCAAGAACGGCAGGTACAGAACTCTCCGGGAAGGTACTAGTCAGAAATGATGGGTTGAACCCGTAATTGGCAAAGAATGGAGACTGTTTTGTGGCAGAGTGGATGGAATTGTTATAAGCGAATTCCGCTAACGGAAGTAGTGCGGCCCAATCATCTTGTGAGTATGAGGAGAAGCACCGCAAGTATTGTTCCAGAGTTTGATTGGTTCTTTCCGTTTGCCCATTCGTTTGGGGGTGGTATGCGGAAGAAAATGATAACTCGATTCCCAAGGTTTCACATAAAGACCTCCAAAACCTTGAGGTGAATTGTACCCCCCGGTCTGACACGATGTTTGCTGGAACTCCGTGAAGCCTAACAACTTCTTTCACAAAGATTTGGGCTGTTTCCGGGGCCGATGGTGTGCCTTTCATGGGTAGGAAGTGGGCCATTTTGGATAATCGGTCTACCACCACAAAGATGGTGGAGAACCCGTCAGATGGAGGAAGTTCCACGATAAAATCGATCGAGATATTCTTCCAGGGTCTCTTCGGGACTGATAGCGGCTTCAACAAGCCCCATGCTTTGGTTTTGCTGTTCTTATTCCGTGTGCAAGTGGTACAGGACTCTACATAGCCCTTGCAGTCTTTTTCCACTTGAGGCCACCAGAATGTGCGTTGCACAAGTTCAGCAGTTTTACGGATACCGAAGTGTCCGGCTAATTTGTGGTCGTGACATAATCCCAAAACGGAGACACGTAGGTTTTCTGGTATGAATATTTTGTCCTTGTGCCAAAGTAGATCATCTCTGGCCTGCAACGTTATTCCCGGAGATGAAGGGGCATTTACAGAAGCCTGTTTAATTTGAGAGAGCAGGTCTCCCTGAAGTAGCAGGAAGTTCTCAGAGGACAGGATAGTGTCGGGCGGTGCGGATTCCCTGGTAACACAGAACATCCGAGAGAGTGCATCAGGTTTGGTGTTTTTAGATCCTGGCCTGTACGTGAGATGAAAAGAGAACCTGGAAAAGAAGAGTGCCCATCTAGCCTGACGTGGTTTGAGTCTCTTGGCAGTCCTCAGATACTCCAGGTTCTTATGATCCGTATAGATTAGGATCGGGTGCGCTGCTCCTTTTAAAAGGTACCTCCACTCTTCCAATGCATTTTTAATGGCCAGAAGTTCTCTATCTCCGACATCATAATTCCTTTCAGAGTTAGACAGTTTGCGGGAGAAAAAGGCGACTGGGTGTAACAAAGCCTTGGGTCCCCGCCTTTGGGATAGTACTGCTCCGACTGCCGTTTCTGACGCGTCTACTTCCAATACATAGGGCAATGTTGGGTCAGGGTGCTTCAGAACTGGTGCGGAAGTAAATAGTTTCTTAAGAGACTCGAAAGCATTTTGAGCTTCAGGAGACCACTGGAAACGGATGCCTTGTTTGGTCAGTTGTGTGATTGGTGAAATGATGGCTGAAAATCCCCTGATGAATTTTCGGTAAAAGTTTGAGAACCCGACAAAGCGTTGGATGCCCTTTTTGTCCACTGGGGCTGGCCAGTCTAAGATGGCAGTGACCTTTTGTGGGTCCATCTTGACACCTTCGGTGGAGAGGATTAGTCCCAAAAAAGTAATGCTTTGTCGCTCGAACTCGCACTTCTCCGGCTTGGCGTATAGCCCGTGCTGTCGCAGTCTGCTCAATACATTTTTAACATGTCTGCGATGGTCATCAAGGGAAGCAGAGAAAATTAAGATGTCGTCCAGATATGCTACAACGAACAGGTCTAGGAAATCGCGGAAGATATCGTTGATAAAGTGCTGGAATGTTGCTGGGGCATTGCATAGGCCGAACGGCATCACCAGATATTCAAAATGTCCGAATCGGGAGCGAAAAGCCGTCTTCCACTCGTCTCCCTCCCGTATCCGTACCAGATTATATGCCCCTCGGAGATCCAGTTTTGTAAATATGGTTGCTGCTCCCAACCTCTGGAACAATTCGGGTACCAAGGGCAGGGGATAACGGTTCTTGACCGTAACCTTATTGAGTTCACGATAATCTATACATGGGCGAAGGGAACGATCCTTCTTCTCCACAAAGAAGATACCCGCTCCTGCTGGAGAAGTGGAGGGGCGGATGAAGCCCTTCTTTAGATTATCGTCTATATACTCTTTCAGGGCGACAAGCTCCAATTCTGACAGAGGAAAAATCCTTCCAAAAGGGACCTCAACACCCGGGATGAGATCAATCGGGCAGTCATATGGCCGATGTGGAGGGAGAGTTTCAGCTCCTTTCTTGCTAAAGACATCTAAAAAGTCATGGTATGCAACTGGTACAGATAAGCGAGTTTCAACATCAGAGTCCAAGCATAACAAGGATGGCGGATCAGAAGAGAATTTCCGCAAGCAGTGTTGGAGGCAGTAGGAAGAGTGAAACTTAACCTCCCCTCCGACCCAGTTGATGAGAGGATTATGTGCTTGGAGCCATGGCATGCCAAGGATTATGGGGAACAGCGGGGATGCGATGGCATCCAGGCGTAACAATTCCTTGTGACTATCGGCAATAATGACAGGCAAGGGTATAGTCTGTTGAGTCACTAGTCCGGATTTGATAGCAGACCCGTCGGCCAGATGTACTGAAAGTCCCTGGGCCCTAGGTTGCAAAGGGATTTGATGTTTAGCAATAAAAGACAAGTCCATAAAGCAGCTACAGGCACCGGAGTCTATTATAGCGGAGACAGGAATACTTCTTCCCGGAAGCTGTAATACAATGGGGAGAGCCAGGTGGGTTGGCAGGATGGGCGTGCTGGCGGAGAAGATAATTCGACCCTTGCGGGTCTTGGCTGGACATGACCTCACGTAATGCCCGGGTCTCCCACAATACAGGCAGAGGTTTTCGTGTTGTCGGCGTTGACGTTCCTCAGGGGAAAGTGAGGGACGGGGCACTCCGAGTTGCCTGGGTTCAGGGACATCAGATGTGGGTGCAGCAGTGGTAGAAGATGTCAGGCTGCTGATGTTAGAGGCTCGGGCTAATTTCCAGGCTGGACAGGACGACCTCACAGGTCTCTCTGACTTCTGTCCTCGTAATCGGTGATCACCGGTGAATCTTTCAGGCGCAGGAACCCCGGTTTCTGGAGGTAACATTGCTATTGCTGAAGTAGCTCTTTGCGGGGCCGAGGTAGGTGAGGAAAGAGCCTGGATGCTTCCTTCCAGTCGGATATACGCATCTTGTGCGATTTCAACAGTCTGGGTGAGGTCTTTGAGGTGTAAGCAGAAACCCTCCATGGGAGAGGCTCCCTGCACAGACTCTGACTTGGCTGTTCGGTACTGTCACGTACCTGATGGAAGAGTCTGATTATGCAGAGGGAGGCCTCCCTTACACCTCTCACTCGCAGCCCCTGGTAGTGAAGACAGGGGGCGCAGGAGTGTAGAGTCGCACGAGAGCCTGGTAGAAGTCGCTGGTGGTGCGCTGGACCGGAACTGGGACGGAGACTGGAATAGATCTGGAAACAACTGACAGCCTAACAACTGGAGCTCAGGCGGGTGCGGTCAGATGGGCTGGAAGCGTGGGTACACCAGTCCCAAGCAGGTAGGTACTGGAGCGGGATCAGGTATGAGCAGGTTCAGGCAGCTGGCAGGTCTCAGGTTCAGGTAAGTACTGGAGCAGGATCAGGTATGAGCAGGTTCAGGCAGCTGGCAGGTCTCAGGTACAGGTAAGTACTGGAGCAGGATCAGGTATGAGCGGGTTTAGGCAGCTGGCAGGTCTCAGGTCCAGGTAAGTACTGGAGCAGGATCAGGTATGAGCGGGTTTAGGCAGCTGGCAGGTCTCCGGTTCAGGTAAGTACTGGAGCAGGATCAGGTATAAGCAGGTTCAGGCAGCTGGCAGGTCTCAGGTACAGGCAGGTTCGGCAACGGGCAGGCAACAAGGCAGCAGAAAGAACAGGCAGGAACGTAGTCAACACAGGCCGGGGGTCAGGTACAGGCAGATCAGCGAGGATGGTCAAACAAGCCAGGAAGGGTCAGCTGGAGCAGGATTCAGGTAAGCAGGGGTCAGAGGTCTCAGGTAACGCTGTAGACCGAACAGCACAGAGCCCAGCCATCAGCCCCTTCAAATAACCCCATCTGGCGCCATGAGCCGCCGCTGCGCGCTCCCGCGCGTGCCCGCGTGCGTACAGCTATCGCGCATGCGCACATCAGCGTGCGCCGATGCGCCACTACCGCGCATGCGCGAAGAGGCGCCGATATCGTCAATGACATTTCTGGTTTGCCCTTCCTGACAGTATCACACTTTACGAATTTAGATAATTGGCCAACAATAGAAAATATGACTCAACAGGGTGGCCAATTTGAAATGACGGCCTGGCAGGCACGACAAGTGAGACATTTCTTGGAATCTCTGGGCCCAATGGAGAAATATTGTAGACCATGTACAAAATTTGAGATATACTGCGAAGAAAAGGAACCAATCTCCCATGTTATATCCAAAATATATGCTCTCCTGGTAACACCTCCAGAGGAGTACAAAATAAAAAGCTTGAGCAAATGGGAGAGAGACCTGAATCAAAGCTTCTCATCAATACAGAGTAAGAAAATAGAACAATTGATATTGAGTAGCTCTAGATGTACCAAAATACAGGAATCTAATTATAAATTGTTAACACAATGGTACTATACACCAGCAGTTCTAAATAATTTTTTTCCAGAAGAGTCAGATAGATGTTGGAGAAATTGTGGCGAACGGGGGACTATTTTTCATATTTTCTGGCAGTGTCCAGTGATTAGACGGTTTTGGCTGGAGGTGCAGAGAATAACGCAAATGTTTACGGAATATCAAGTTCCGAATGATCCAGCCTTCTTTTTGCTACAAAGCTCTCAAATCCCAAAGAAAAGATATAAAAATAAAATAATATGTCACATGGCGAATGCAGCCAAAAGCTGCATATCTTTATGTTGGAAAGAAACTCGAACACCCCCTATTTCTATGTGGCTGGAAAAAATAAGACGAGTTTGGATAATGGAATATTTATGGCCCAGCACATTAGGAAGAATGGAACAAATTAATGAGATACGGACACCATGGGAAGAATTTGTAAAATCGGAAGAGGGAAAAAAATTATTTGGAGAAGATAGAGAATGGGGCCCTGAAGCCCCATAGGGGAGAGGCCGATCAAGTCTGGCAGGCAGAGATGGGGAGAGGCTTAATTTTATTTATTTATTTATTTATTTATTTTGAAATATTTAATTTTTTTTTTTTATTCCGGGATGAAAGGGGTTAGGGTAGATGAATGTGATAAAAAGAATGGGAGGGAGGGAAGGGTAAGTAGAGAAATAGACAATCAATATCTTGTTTTGTTTTTGGGTTAAGAAAACATAATTGATGTATAATATGTAATATGTTTTGTGATGTGGTGGATATTATGTCGTTGATACTGTCTATGGGGAAAGAAAAAGATACAGAAATAAAGAATTGAAAAAAAAAAAAAAAACTTAAAACAACAAACAACAAGCATTTACGGTCTCGGTCAATACAAGAACAAATATCACGTGAAGGCACATATAGGGGTACTCATATTGAAACGCATGAAGACCATACACACATTATCCACTAGTAATGGTAAGATCTGAAGAGCACCAAACATGCCAAACTTTGTTATATTTCTGTGGACAACCCCGGTGTTCAAAGAAAACTTTCATATAGGGCAGTATTTGGTTAACTGCATGCAGCCATTGTGTTACAGAGGGGGCTGCATACACCTAAGAGCTATCTGTTTCTGGGACAAAAATAAGGATTCGTACAGAAGCATTCTGAGGGGGCGAGTCCATAACTCTTCATCCAATAAGCCCAAATGACACACCTCCGGTGTGAGTGCAACTGGCAAAGAGAGAAGTCTAGACAACAAAGTCATGACCTAGGTCCAGTGAACCGCAATCAATGGACACAATCACATCAAGTGATTAAAGTCTGCTCCCAACTGTACGCAGCGCGTGCATGCGGAGGTAGGGAGATGCCCCATTGCATGTTGCCGCACCAGAGTAAGGTATGTTTGATGTATTATATACAATTGGATGAGTTTTTTATAAGCTGCTGGAGAAGCTGATAGGTGAGATGCACATGCCTCATCCCAGTCATCTTCATCCAAATCCAAACAGATCTCTTGTCAGCGCGACCTAGCCGGGAAGGACACTACACAAATTATGAGATTTAGTAGATGAGAGTATAAGCTAGCGATTAATCCCTTCGGGCCTTGTGAACATAGTATCCCAATCAGTGGGTATGTAGAAATGGAGGAGTTCTGATTACCAAATTGGGCATAATAGACATGCCTAAGCCATAAGTAACGATAAAAAGCATTATTGGCTATCTCAAAGCATCTACATAAATAGTCAAAGGATTGTATGGTACCATTATCATAAACACCAGACTGTATGGAAACACCAATTCTCTGCCAGACATGTTTGTCCTCCAATGCTGCAATGTGTGGGAACATTGGGTTGTCCCATAATGTTAATTCTAGGGGAGAATCAGTGTACCCAGCCAGCTTCTTAGTTTCCTGCCACACTGACCTAGCTAGATTTAAAATAGGTAACTTAGTGTTAAACCTACTGGATATTGGGGCCTCCAATCCCACCAAAAGGTTGGTTATTCTTAGCACAAATAGGATATGAGCCGCTGCTCCCATAGGTAGGTCTGTAGATACCCAGGATTGTATGTGCTTGAGCTGGCCTATTAGGTAGTATAGGTAGACATCTGGCAAAGCCATACCAGCCTTACTCTTAGGTCTCTGTAGGGTAGTGAGTTTCAATTTACATCTGGAGTTTACCCAAATAAAAGTGGTAAATAGGGAGTTCAAGTTTTTAACGATTGACTTAGGGACAATTACTGGTGAGTGCATAAGCACATAGAAAGCACTTAGGCAATAGCACCATTTTAATGAGGTTAATCCGGCCAACTACCGACAAAGAAAGTTTGGTCCAGATCGTCAATTTATTTTGTACAAGCTTCAAAAGTGTGGTTACGTTGGCCTCCACAGCAGTACTGTAGTAGGGGTATCTGTAATTATTATCCCTAGGTATTTGAATGCGTTCCCCACCTGAAGCAGAGAAGCGGGGATAACAGAGCCAGGCAGGCAGGGACATAGTGGCATTAGGGCTGACTTTTGCCAATTTATACGTAAACCAGAGAAGGTGCCATACCTATCAATTATGTGCATAGGAGTGTCTAAAGAAGCTGTGGTATCTGGCATATAAAGCATGAGGTCATCAGCATATAGACCAAGCTTTTCCGTATTTTCACTGATAGTGATACCTGGAAATGTAGGCGATTGCCTAAACTTTAAGGCCAGGGTTTCCATTGCAATGACAAATAGAAGCAGAGCAGCCATCAGAAATTTTGGGGCCCCTTACACAGCTTCAGGCCTGGGCCCCCCGGGGTCTGACCACCAACATTCCCCCATGGTCCGCCCAATGGCCGTTCCACTGAGTCCTTCGGTGCACCCAATTTTTATTTTGACACTATCCCCACCTCCGCCCAGCATCATCCATCCCTCTCCATAATATATCCCCACCTCCACCCAGCACCATCCATTCCTCTCCATAATATATCCCCACCTCTGCCCAACATCATCCATCCCTCTCCAGGATTCTGGGTGGGGATGGGGATATATTATGGAGAGGGATGGATGGTATTGGGCGGAGGTGGGGATATATTATGGAGAGGGATGGATGGTGCTGGGCGGAGGTGGGGATATATTTTTTTCCTCTTCTCTATAGCTAGCGAACGAGCAGGGGGAGGTGGTAGTGAAAAGAGGCAAAGGATTCTGTCTCCTTTTCCATAGTGGGCGCAGGCTAGTGATGGCACAGGTGACAGTTTTACTTCATGTGCTGCTGTAGTGGGAGTGGGCCCTGTACAGGCGGGCCCCTTGGGACGCCTCGGGCCCCTTACATGAGTACTGCCTGTACCCCCCTGATGGCGGCACTGAATAGAAGTAGGGACAATGAATATCCCTGCCTTGTACCAGGATATAAAGTCAACAGGGGAGAGGGTACCATTCACTAGCAAATTGGATGTGGTATGGACACCCAGCGCCAAAAGATCTCACCAAAGCCAAAGCATTGTAGTGTTACTTGCAAAAAAGGCCATTTAATGGAATCAAACACCTTGACCGTGTCGAGAGACGCCAAGGCACTAGTCTTTGGGAGAAAGTCAGTCAGCTGTGCTATTATCTGGGTTCTCAGAATATTGATGGAGGTGGACTTGCCTGGCATAAATCCGGTTTGATCTGGGTGTATTACAGATAGAATCACCTCATTCAATCTAAGGGCAAAAATCTTGGCCAGGACTTTATAGTTTATACTTAAAGTGGAGGTCCACACAAAAAGTGAACCTCTGCTTTTCGGAACCCTCCCCCCCTCCGGTGTCACATTTGGCACCTTTCAGGGGGAGGGGGGTGCAGATACCTGTCTAATACAGGTATTTGCACCCACTTCCAGGAATAGACTCCCGCGAGATCAGGCCCCTTTGCGTCACCCCCCGCTGTCTTCTGGGAAACACACTGGTCCCAGGAGACAGCGGGGACCTGTGAGGACCGGCCATTTTACTTGCGCATGCGCAGTAGGGAACCGGGCAGTGAAGCCGCAACGCTTCACTTCCTGATTCCCTCACCGAGGATGGTGGCGGGGGCAGCCGAGAGATGAGCGATTGCTCGGCTTCGGCTGCCCTCATCGCGGGCACCCTGGACAGGTAGGTGTCCATTTATTAAAAGTCAGCAGCTGCAGTATTTGTACCTGCTGGCTTTTAATTATTTTTTTTCGTGGGACCTCCGCTTTAAAGCAGAGTTCCAGGCTTTTTATGTTTATTAAAAGTCAGCAGATACAAAAAGTGTAGCTGCTGACTTTTAATAAACAGACACTTACCTGTTCCACGGTCCAGCGAGGCGGCTGCCTGGAGCATCGCTCCTCTCCCCCTCCTCTCCGCCGACGCCTCCATTGCCACTCTGGGCACCTGGCCGTGACAGCTTTTGGCTTCACGGCCGGGCACGCACTGCGCATGCGCGAGTTGTGCTGCCCTCCCGGAGTGGACAGGCGATCTCCTGGGACCTATCACGTGTCCCAGGAGATCACCTAGAGAGAGGGGCTGCCTAGGGGCAGAGGAGGAGTCGCCTAGGTGGCCTGTAGGTAGAAGTAGAAAGTGGGAAAGGAAGTCCCACTCCTAACGAAGCCCCCACTCCCCCCCCCAAAGAAATTACATGCCAAATGTGGCATGTAAGGGGGCGAGGAGTGCTTAAAGCGGAAGTTCCACTTTTGGGTGGAACTCCGCTTTAATAAGGAGTTGGGCCTGTACAAAGTGCATTCTAACAGGTCCTTGTCAGGCTTGGGCAAAAGAATAACCATAGCTGCATACTTTGAGGGGGGAGAGCATTGCCTCTATATGCCTCTTTGTACACAGAAGTCAAAAGGGGAGCCATAATGTCTACATATCTAGAGTACACCTCTAGAGGTATACCATCTAGTCCCGAGGCTTTCCCTGCCACTAACGACTTTGAGCGTTGCTTAACCCTGACCCCTGGACTTTGTGCGTTACCTAATCCTGATTCCTGAACTCTGTGCATTACTTAACCACTTGACAACTGGGCACTAAACCCCCTTTGTGCCCAGACCAATTTTCAGCTTTCAGCGCTCTCACACTTTGAATGACAATTACACAGTAATGTAATACTGTACCCAAATGATTTTTTGTCCTTTTTTTCATACAAATGGAGCTTTCTTTTGGTGGTATTTGATCACCTCTGGGTTTTTTATTTTTTGCGCTATAAATGAAAAAATACGGAAAATTTTGAAAAAAAAAAAACATTTTTTTTTGTTTATGTGATAAAATTTTGCAAATTATTAATTTTTCTTCATAAATTTTGGCCACAATTTATACTGCTACATATCTTTGGTAAAAATAACCCAAATTAGTGGATATTATTTGGTCTTTGTGAAAGTTTATAGAGTCTACAAGCTGTGGTGCGGATCATAAACAATTGATCACACCTAATGTACTGGTGGCCTATCTCATTTCTTACGACCCGAACAAGCCAGCGAAGTACAAATACCCCCCAAATTACCCCTTTTTTGAAAGTAGACATTCCAAGGTATTTAGTAAGATCCATGGTGAGGTTTTTGATGTTGTAATTTTTTCCCACAATTCATTGCAAAATGAATATTTTTTTTTATTTTTTTATTTTTTCCACAAAATTGTCATTGTAATAGGTTATTTCTCTCACATGGCATGTGTATACCACAAATGACACCCCAAAATACATTCTGCTACTCCTCCTGAGTATTACGATACCACATGTGTGGGACTTTTTCACAGCCTGGCCACATACAGAGGCCCAACATGCAGGGAGCACCATCAGGTATTCTAGGAGCATAAATTACACATCTAATTAGTTGACTACCTATTACAATTTTGAAGACCCTGGAGCACCAGGACAATGGAAACGCCCACAAAGTGACCCCATTTTGGAAAGCTAACACCCCAACGTATAATCTATGAGGCATAATGAAACTTTTGAACGGTTCATTTTTTTCCTGAAGTTTTTGGAAAAATGCGGGGAAAAAATGAAAACGCTATTTTTTTACGCAAAGTTGTCCATTTATAAGATATTGCCAACACATAGCGTGTACATAGCAAAAATGACACCCCAAAATACATTCTGCTACTCCTCCTGAGTATGGCGATACCAAATGTGTGAGACTTTTATACAGCCTGCCCACATACAGAGGCCCAATATTGAAATGGCACCTTCAGGCATTCTAGGAGCATAAATTACACATCTCATTTCTCAACCACCTATTACACTTTTGAAGGTCCTGGAGCACCAGGACAATGGAAACGCCCACAAAGTGATCCCATTTTGGAAAGCTAACACCCCAACGTATAATCTATGAGGCATAATGAGTCTTTTGAACACTCCATTTTTTTCCTGAAGTTTTTGGAAAATGCGGGAAAAAAATTAAAACGCAATTTTTTTACGCAAAGTTGTCCATTTATAAGATATTGCCAACACATAGCATGTACATAGCAAAAATGACACCCCAAAATACATTCTGCTACTCCTCCTGAGTATGGCGATATCAAATGTGTGAGACTTTTATACAGCCTGCCCACATACAGAGGCCCAATATTGAAATGGCACCTTCAGGCATTCTAGGAGCATAAATTTCACATCTCATTTCTCAACCACCTATTACACTTTTGAAGGCCCTGGAGCACCAGGACAATGGAAACGCCCACAAAGTGACCCCATTTTGGAAAGCTAACACCCCAACGTATAATCTATGAGGCATAATGAGTCTTTAGAACGGTTCATTTTTTTCCTGAAGTTTTTGGAAGATGCGGGAAAAAAATGAAAACGCAATTTTTTTACGCAAAGTTGTCCATTTATAAGATATTGCCAACACATAGCATGTACATAGCAAAAATGACACCCCAAAGTACATTCTGCTACTCCTCCTGAGTATGGAGATACCAAATGTGTGAGACTTTTATACAACCTGGCCACATACAGAAGCCCAACATGCAAGGTACACTGTCAGGTGTTCTAGGGACACATACCATGAACATACCAAGAATTACACCCCAAAATACATTCTGCTGATCAAATGGTAAACAAAAGATTACCTGTGGTTTTAGTAGCGCAGTTTTCCACAGGAGGGTAGCACTGGTCCAGGCAGCAGGCAGGGACTTGGTCAGCAAAAGCGAATGCAATTGTCCAGGCAACAGGCAGGAATACTGTCCATAGTCAGTACAGGCAGCAGGCAGGGATACTGTCCATATACAGTCCAGGGTCAGTGCAGGCAGAGATTGTCAGCAGTGCCAAAATATTGGTCCTGGTAGTAGGCAGGTCCATGTGGTGTGGTCAGTTCATGCGACAGGCAGAGGCATGATGGCATAGGTCCTACAGGCAGTTGGCAGAAGTAGGGCCTCGTTCAGGACTGAATGGGGACAGGGGTAGAGGCTTCTCCCACCCAAATCTCTTTGAAGCCTCCGAGTCTCCAGACCCTAATCTGGGAATGAGAAAAACAAAAACAATTGTTTTCTTCATCCAGAAAAACAATTCTGGAGCCCCTCACATATGTGAGACCCCTGTGTTATGAATCCCACTAGTCCACTGGCAGGGTAAAAGATCAGGTCAAGAGGCAGGCAAAAAGCATGGTCAAACATTCCAGGGTCAGTTTCAGATCAGGCAGAGGTATGTACAGAATCGGTAGGCAGAAGCGTGGTCGAATAACAGTCCAGGGTCAGTTCCAGATCAGGCAGAGGTATAAACAGAATCGGTAGACAGAAGCGTGGTCAAATAACAGTCCAGGGTCAGTTCCAGATCAGGCAGAGGTGTAAACAGAATTGTTAGGTAGAAGCAGAAGCGTGGTCGAATAACAGTCCAGGGTCAGTTACAGAGAAAGCAGAGGCATAAGGGGTGTGAAGATAAATGTCAGGAAGTGAACTAATAATTTATTTTGGTATGGTAATGGCGGAAGAAGTCGCCTATGCAGAGGCCTGGTTCTGAAGGACATTGGGCACAATAATAAATGGTGTCTTTTCTCTCTCCTCTTTTGGTGCACACCCGGCATTTTTTCTGGCGTTTTTGGCCTGTTGGACTGGGAGGGATTTTATCTGGGAAGTGGCGCTCGGAGAGTCGGCTAATGACATCGGATCTAATGTTTACTGGTGGGCTGTTCGGGTATAAAAGGGCAGTGGTGATTTCCTCCTGGAAGAAAAGGAAGGATTTGGGTCTTTAAGTGGATTTTCGATATATTACATATGAGTTGTACATGGCCAAATTAAACAAATAAATGGAAACTTTCTTATACCACTGGTATGATCTTCTTGTGGAAAGGTAGGGTTCGAGCATCTGGTCGTTGAAGTCGACACCCCCATGAACTTATTGTACTCGTAGATGCATTTGGGTTTTTGGATCCGGCCATTCCTCCTGGTGATCTCAACAAATTCATTGTTGTGGATGGAAGAAAGTACGTAGACGTCCCTTCTGTCCCTCCACTTCACAGCCAGAATTTCCTCATTACGTAAACTCGCCGTCTCCCCTCTTCTCAATTTTTTAGTGACCAGGCTTCCGGTTCGTCCGTACGGTGCCGCATGCTGGAGTCTTCATTCTGTGTAGGTTTCGGAACAGGGGCAAACTTGTATAAAAATTGTCCACATACAAGTGGTATCCTTTCTCCAGGAGTGGGTTTATGAGTTTGTTTTGCTTTACGTCTATCTAGCAAGGTTACTCTTGTGGTATAACAAGGAAGCTGAGACTTCTGCAGTGTGTAAATGTGCTTTTACTATACAAGATGCTGTACATACAAAACTATTACAATATTAGGAATACACTACAAGACTGACATATATCTATAACAAGCAAAATGCCTAGAAAATAGAACAGCCTATGGTCTATAACTACAAATACATTTAAAGGTTACTTAACTTAGATTACGCTTTGTTCATGATCTCCATTGGCAATGATTCTTCTTGGAGACCAGGTCCTGTTCTTCTTCATAAGTGGCTTCTCACTGATCTTACAGCAACATGGTGTGTGTCCCTCCTAGCTTACTGTCCTGCTTTTATGTGTGTCAGGCTGTTTACCATTGTTACCAAAACAGAAAACATAGATGTATTTCAACAATAGCATTGAATACAACAATGCTATCTACCTATTGTCTACTCAAACGAAACCTGTATTCTAAACTGTAATTCTTTTCAGTTTGAGAGCTGAAAGAAATCTCAAACAGGTAATGTCTATAGAGACATTAGTATATTGGATACAACAATGGTATCTAACCTATTGCCTACTCAAAACGAAACCTGTAATCTAAACTGTAATTCTTTTCAGTTTGAGAGCTGAAAGAAATCTCAAACAGGTAATCTGACCAACTCACTATTGTAAAATTGTCCCATGTATCCTATGTCTGATTAATATAATACAAATCATATTTTTAACAAACGCAATACAGAGTTCCCAAACTACTTTCCCACTGGTTCCAATGTAGACTGGGCAATTAGGGGGGTGCAGTTCGGTGTCCTTCCCTTCATATACAATAAAGGCATACACATACCCAGTTGCTCAGTCGCACAATTTATACAGCTTCACCCCATAGCGGGCCCTTTTGCTGGGTATAAATTGTTTTATGCCCAGCCTGCCAGAAAATTTGATAAGGGACTCATCCACGCATATATGTTGGTCTGGGGTAAACAACAGGGGAAAGGTTTCAGAAAAATAATTTAGTAGCGGCCGAATTTTATAAAGCTTATCAAAATTTGGGTCATTTCGGGGAGGGCACTGGGTATTATCATTGTAGTGTAGAAATCTCATAATCATTAGATATCTGGACCTGGGCATTACTGAGGAAAAGATGGGCATGTGATAGATAGGGCGGGTTGACCAATAGGAACGCATCTTATTTTTTCCATTTAATCCCATGCAGAATGTGAGGCCCAAAAAAATTCTAAACTCCTCCACTGTAAGTGCTCTTGACACGTAGGGATGGGCATAAGAGGACGTTGGGTTGCTGGTTATAAGCTGTTGGGCATATAAGTTGCACTGGGCCACAATTGTTGCCATCATGTCCTCAGTAAAAATTTAATTAAAAAAATGAATTGGGGAAAAGTTTTCTGTATCCACCTGGACTCCTGGCTGGGCAGTGAAAGGGGGAATGTTGGCTTCTCCTGAATTAGGAGGAAGCCACAAGGGGTACTGAAGGGAATAGGGAAGGCTGGCATGGGACCTAACCCTTTGGGGCTGAGGTGACACCCCACTGGTACGTGGCCTTGCTTCCCCAGGGAATGCGGTGCTGGTGGATGGCACTGCAGTGGTGGATGGCACTCCGGTGCTGGTGGATGGCACTGCCTCCTCAGCAGAACGCCTTCGTCTGGCGGGCGGGCCCTCCTCCTCTTCTTCTTCCTCCTCCTCCTCCTCCGTCATTGATCCACTGTTAGGACAGGCTCGTAGTCCACGTCAGACTCATCTGAATTTGCGGAGGAATCCAAATCGGAGAGCTCCCTGTTGCTCCCGTCGGCCGCAAGAATTTCGTACGCCTCCTCGGCAGAGAATACTCTTTTAGCCATTTGATAAGATGGCACTGACAGGTTTCACTGATGGCAGATGGCACTGACAGGTGGCACTGATGGCAGATGGGACTGGTGGCAGATGGCACTGGCAGGTGGCACTGACAGGTGGCACTGATGGCAGATGGGACTGGTGGCAGATGGCACTGGCAGGTGGCACTGATGGCACTGACTGGCAGGTGACACTGATGGCAGGTGGCACTGGTGGCAGATGGGACTGGCAGGTGGCACTGGCGGCAGATGGCACTGGCAGGGACTGTGGGCACTGTTTTTTTACTTGTGTGTGTATGTGTTTTTTTTCACTCACAACTGATGCTGCAGCACAGATCTCTTTCCCTCCTCACACGCTGTCTCTGTGTGAGGAGAGAAAGCCGGCAATGAGAGATGATCTCATATGTTTACATTTGAGATCATCTCTCATTGGACAGTGAGATCGAGTGCTGAATGGCCTCTGTGATTGGCACACCGTCAACACAGATTTTCCCCGATGAGGGCGCGCACGGGGGGGGGGGAAAGAGGAGGACGTCCATGTCAGCACTTCGGCGCCGCAATGCAGACGTCCTTTGAGCATTACCCGGGCGCAAAGTGGTTAATACTGACCCTTGAACAATGTGTGCTATTTAATCATGACCCTGATCTCTGTGCATTACTTCATCATGACCCCTGAACTCTGTGGGTAACTAAATCCGGACCCCTGGACTTTGTGAATTACTTCATCCTGACCCCTGAATTCTCTGCATTACCTAATCCTGACCCATGAACTCATGTTTATTACTTAATCCTGAGCTTTGTGCGTTACCGAACCCTGACCCATGAACCCTGTGTTACTTAATCCTGACCCCTGGACTTTGTATTTTAGTTAATCATGCCTCCTGAACTTTGTGAATTATTTTATTCTGACCCCTGGACTATGTGCATTACATAATCCTGACCCCTGAACAGTGGCGTCACTAGGGTTGGTGTCACCTGGTGCAGAAAAACATGGTGTCAGCCCCCCTCGCACTTATCAGGCTAGTGCATCAGTGTGGCTCTCCCCCCTTAACCTGCCACAATGGATGGAGCTGGGATGGGATTGGGGGGTTGTAGAGCTGGAATGGATGGAGCCAGAATGGGATCGGAGATGGATAGAGCTGGGATGGGATCGTGGGGGTAGATGGAGCCGGGATGGGATCGGGGGATGGATGGAGCTGGGATGGTTTGGGGGGATGGATGGAGACGGGATGGAATCGGGGTGGTAGATGGAGCTGGGATGGTTTGGGGGGATGGATGGAGCCAGGATGGGATCGGGGTGGTAGATGGAGCCAGGATGGTTTGGGGGGATGGATGGAGCCGGGGTGGGATCGAGAGAATGGATGGAGCCAGGATGGGATTGAGGGAATGGATGGAGCCGGGATGGGATTGAGGTGGGGTGGATGTAGACGGGATGGGTTTGGGGGGGTGAATGGAGCTGGGATGTGATCAAGGGGGTGGATGAAGCTGGGATGGGATAGGGGATGGATGGAGCTGGAATGAGATCGGGGAAATGGATGGAGCCGGTATGGGATTGGGGCGGATGGAGCCAGGGTGGGAGGGGGGTGGATGGGATTGGGGGATGGAGCCGGGATGGGATGGGGGGTGGATGGAGCTGGGATGGGATCGGGGTGGATGGAGACGGGATGGGGTGGATGGAGCTGGGATGGGATCGGGAGGATGGATGGAGCTGGGATGGGATCCGGAAAATGGATGGAGCTGGGATGGGATTGGGGAGATGGATGGAGCAGGATGGGATCTGGAAAATGGATGGAGCTGGGATGGGATTGGGGGTGGATGGAGCGGGATGGAGGGAGGGGGTCAAACTTCAAATCTGCCCCCCTCCTTCTACTTCTAGTACAAGTCCTCTCTAACCCAAAACAAAGCACCCCCTAGCACCTATCCTCTAACCCCCCACCCAAAATCACTTCTGGCTGCATAGTTGTTACCTGCCAATGCCCCCACCCCCCTCCCAATCACTATGTCCCTCCTCTGTAGTACTTCTGTTACATACCTCAGGGCAGGTGGCGTGGATTGTGTCCCTCCTCGGCTCCTCCTCCCAGCCTGTGTACACGTCAGAGCCGAGGAGGAAGCGTCAGTGAGTGAAGCCTGCGGGGACAGAGATGTGATTGCGGCCGTGGTGTGTGGGGTGTGTGGGGACGGTTGGACCCTGGGCACCTCTGTCTCTACCTCACTCCCTCCTCCCCCACATCGCGTGAAGCTGAAGAGATTTTGGAAGGGAAGGAGGGAGCCGCGGCGCACCTCTCAATGCGGCGCCAATGCTAGTCTGAGCCTGGTGACACCCTCTGGCGGGTGTCACCCAGGTGCGAGCCGCACCCTCTGCACCCCCATAGCAACGCCACTGCCCCTGAACTCTGTGTGTTACTTAATGCTGACTCCTGCACTTTGTGCATTACTTAATCCTGAACTCTGCATTACCTAATCCCGACCTTTTCACTCTGTGTGTTACCTAATCCTGATTTCTGCATTTTGTGCATTACTTAATCCTGACCCTGAACTCTGTGGGTTACATAACCTTGGCCACTGAACTCTGTGGGTTACTTAATCATGGCCCCTGAACTTTGTGCATTACCTAATCCTCACTCATGAACTCTGTGTGCTACCTAATCCTGATCCCTGAACTCTGTGTGTTAGTTAATCCTAGCTCCTAAACTTTGTGTATGATTTAAGCCTGACCTCTAAACACTGCGCATTATTTAATCCTAACCCCTGAACTCTGCATTGCTTAATCCTGACCCCCTGAACTCTCTGTGTTATTTAATCCTGATCCCTGAACTGTGTGCATTACTTCATTCTGAACCCTTTACTTTGTGCATTACTTAATCCTGAACTCTGCATTACCTAATCCTGACCTTTCAACTCTGTGTGTTACTTAATCCTGATTCCTGCATTTTGTGCATTACTTAATTATGACCCTTGAGCTTTGTGCATTACCTAATCCTGACCTTGAGCTTTGTGTGGAGCCTAATCCTGACCCATTAACTCTGTGTGTTACTTAATCCTGACACCTGGACTTTGTATTTTAGTTTATCCTGACTCCTGAATTTTGTGCATTACTTAATCCTGAATCATTACATAATCATGACCCCTGAACTCCATTTGTTACTAAATCCTGAACCCTGAGCTTTGTGTGTTACTTAATCCTTACCCCTGAACTTTCTGTATTACTAACTCCTGACCCCTGAACTTTCTGCATTACTTAATCCTGACCCCTGAACTATACAGTGGGTCAAAAAAGTATTTAGTCAGCCACCAATTGTGCAAGTTCTCCCACTTAAAAAGATGAGAGAGGCCTGTAATTGTCATCATAGGTATACCTGAACTATGAGAGACAAAATGTGGAAACAAATCCAGACAATCACATTGTCTGATTTTGAAAGAATTTATTTGCAAATTATGGTGGAAAATAAGTATTTGGTCAATATCAAAAGTTCATCTCAATACTTTGTTATAAAGGGATTTTTATAACAGCTTACCTGTAAAATCCTTTTCTTGGAGTACATCACGGGTAGGGATGAGCTTCGTGTTCGAGTCGAACATACGTTCGACTCGAACATTGGCTGTTCGATCGTTCGACGAAGATCGAACGATTTGGGCCGTTCGCGCCAAATTCGAGTGACGCGAACGGCCCACAATGCACTACGCCATCGCAGTGTCATCCAGGCGCTGTGATTGGCCAAGCATGCACTGTGACCCCGCATGCTTGGCCAATCACAGCGCCGGCAGCGAGGAGAGCAATGATTGGCCACAGGCAGGATGCCTGTGGCCAATTATTGCTGAGGGTGTTTAGTACACGCCCCACACTATAAAAGGCCGCCAGCACGGCGGCCTAGTGTAGTGTGTTCCGGAGCAGGGATAGAGTAGCATAGGCAGGGACAGTGACTGTTATTTCTTTCTTGCTTAACCTGGATTCCTTTAGTTTAGGGAAAGAGAAGGATAGGTAGGGAGAGTGTCAGTGTGTTTTGTGCTTCTGCTATAGTGTGCTTAAAAAAAACATTTATTCTAGGGACAGAAAACTCTAGGTAGGGACAGTGTCAGTTTCTTTCACTCTGCAAGTCCTTGTTTCCAGGGACCTGTAAGGACAGTGAGTTAATTGTCCTTGTGCTATATTGTGCTTAAAAAAAACATTTATTCTAGGGACAGAAAACTCTAGGTAGGGACAGTGTCAGTTTCTTTCACTCTGCAAGTCCTTGTTTCCAGGGACCTGTAAGGACAGTGAGTTAATTGTCCTTGTGCTATATTGTGATTAAAAAAAACATTTATTCTAGGGACAGAAAACTCTAGGTAGGGACAGTGTCAGTTTCTTTCACTCTGCAAGTCCTTGTTTCCAGGGACCTGTAAGGACAGTGAGTTAATTTTCCTTGTGCTATATTGTGATTAAAAAAAACATTTTTTCTAGGGACAGAAAACTGTAGGTAGGGAGAGTGTTTTTTTTCTTTCACTCTGCAAGTCCTTGTTTCCAGGGACCTGTAAGGACAGTGAGTTAATTGTCCTTGTGCTATATTGTGCTTAAAAAAAACATTTATTCTAGGGACAGAAAACTCTAGGTAGGGACAGTGTCAGTTTCTTTCACTCTGCAAGTCCTTGTTTCCAGGGACCTGTAAGGACAGTGAGTTAATTTTCCTTGTGCTATATTGTGATTAAAAAAAACATTTATTCTAGGGACAGAAAACTCTAGGTAGGGACAGTGTCAGTTTCTTTCACTCTGCAAGTCCTTGTTTCCAGGGACCTGTAAGGACAGTGAGTTAATTTTCCTTGTGCTATATTGTGATTAAAAAAAACATTTTTTCTAGGGACAGAAAACTGTAGGTAGGGAGAGTGTTTTTTTTCTTTCACTCTGCAAGTCCTTGTTTCCAGGGACCTGTAAGGACAGTGAGTTAATTTTCCTTGTGCTATATTGTGCTTAAAAAAAACATTTTTTCTAGGGACAGAAAACTGTAGGTAGGGAGAGTGTTTTTTTTCTTTCACTCTGCAAGTCCTTGTTTCCAGGGACCTGTAAGGACAGTGAGTTAATTGTCCTTGTGCTATATTGTGCTTAAAAAAAACATTTATTCTAGGGACAGAAAACTCTAGGTAGGGACAGTGTCAGTTTCTTTCACTCTGCAAGTCCTTGTTTCCAGGGACCTGTAAGGACAGTGAGTTAATTTTCCTTGTGCTATATTGTGATTAAAAAAAACATTTATTCTAGGGACAGAAAACTCTAGGTAGGGACAGTGTCAGTTTCTTTCACTCTGCAAGTCCTTGTTTCCAGGGACCTGTAAGGACAGTGAGTTAATTTTCCTTGTGCTATATTGTGATTAAAAAAAACATTTTTTCTAGGGACAGAAAACTGTAGGTAGGGAGAGTGTTTTTTTTCTTTCACTCTGCAAGTCCTTGTTTCCAGGGACCTGTAAGGACAGTGAGTTAATTTTCCTTGTGCTATATTGTGCTTAAAAAAAACATTTTTTCTAGGGACAGAAAACTGTAGGTAGGGAGAGTGTTTTTTTTCTTTCACTCTGCAAGTCCTTGTTTCCAGGGACCTGTAAGGACAGTGAGTTAATTGTCCTTGTGCTATATTGTGCTTAAAAAAAACATTTATTCTAGGGACAGAAAACTCTAGGTAGGGACAGTGTCAGTTTCTTTCACTCTGCAAGTCCTTGTTTCCAGGGACCTGTAAGGACAGTGAGTTAATTTTCCTTGTGCTATATTGTGATTAAAAAAAACATTTTTTCTAGGGACAGAAAACTGTAGGTAGGGAGAGTGTTTTTTTTCTTTCACTCTGCAAGTCCTTGTTTCCAGGGACCTGTAAGGACAGTGAGTTAATTTTCCTTGTGCTATATTGTGATTAAAAAAAACATTTTTTCTAGGGACAGAAAACTGTAGGTAGGGAGAGTGTTTTTTTTCTTTCACTCTGCAAGTCCTTGTTTCCAGGGACCTGTAAGGACAGTGAGTTAATTGTCCTTGTGCTATATTGTGCTTAAAAAAAACATTTTTTCTAGGGACAGAAAACTCTAGGTAGGGAGAGTGTTTTTTTTTTTTCACTCTGCAAGTCCTTGTTTCCAGGGACCTGTAAGGACAGTGAGTTAATTGTCCTTGTGCTATATTGTGCTTAAAAAAAACATTTATTCTAGGGACAGAAAACTCTAGGTAGGGACAGTGTCAGTTTCTTTCACTCTGCAAGTCCTTGTTTCCAGGGACCTGTAAGGACAGTGAGTTAATTTTCCTTGTGCTATATTGTGCTTAAAAAAAACATTTATTCTAGGGACAGAAAACTCTAGGTAGGGACAGTGTCAGTTTCTTTCACTCTGCAAGTCCTTGTTTCCAGGGACCTGTAAGGACAGTGAGTTAATTGTCCTTGTGCTATATTGTGCTTAAAAAAAACATTTATTCTAGGGACAGAAAACTCTAGGTAGGGACAGTGTCAGTTTCTTTCACTCTGCAAGTCCTTGTTTCCAGGGACCTGTAAGGACAGTGAGTTAATTTTCCTTGTGCTATATTGTGATTAAAAAAAACATTTTTTCTAGGGACAGAAAACTGTAGGTAGGGACAGTGTCAGTTTCTTTCACTCTGCAAGTCCTTGTTTCCAGGGACCTGTAAGGACAGTGAGTTAATTTTCCTTGTGCTATATTGTGCTTAAAAAAAACATTTTTTCTAGGGACAGAAAACTGTAGGTAGGGACAGTGTCAGTTTCTTTCACTCTGCAAGTCCTTGTTTCCAGGGACCTGTAAGGACAGTGAGTTAATTGTCCTTGTGCTATATTGTGCTTAAAAAAAACATTTATTCTAGGGACAGAAAACTCTAGGTAGGGACAGTGTCAGTTTCTTTCACTCTGCAAGTCCTTGTTTCCAGGGACCTGTAAGGACAGTGAGTTAATTTTCCTTGTGCTATATTGTGATTAAAAAAAACATTTTTTCTAGGGACAGAAAACTGTAGGTAGGGAGAGTGTTTTTTTTCTTTCACTCTGCAAGTCCTTGTTTCCAGGGACCTGTAAGGACAGTGAGTTAATTTTCCTTGTGCTATATTGTGCTTAAAAAAAACATTTTTTCTAGGGACAGAAAACTGTAGGTAGGGAGAGTGTTTTTTTTCTTTCACTCTGCAAGTCCTTGTTTCCAGGGACCTGTAAGGACAGTGAGTTAATTGTCCTTGTGCTATATTGTGCTTAAAAAAAACATTTATTCTAGGGACAGAAAACTCTAGGTAGGGACAGTGTCAGTTTCTTTCACTCTGCAAGTCCTTGTTTCCAGGGACCTGTAAGGACAGTGAGTTAATTTTCCTTGTGCTATATTGTGATTAAAAAAAACATTTTTTCTAGGGACAGAAAACTGTAGGTAGGGAGAGTGTTTTTTTTCTTTCACTCTGCAAGTCCTTGTTTCCAGGGACCTGTAAGGACAGTGAGTTAATTTTCCTTGTGCTATATTGTGATTAAAAAAAACATTTTTTCTAGGGACAGAAAACTGTAGGTAGGGAGAGTGTTTTTTTTCTTTCACTCTGCAAGTCCTTGTTTCCAGGGACCTGTAAGGACAGTGAGTTAATTGTCCTTGTGCTATATTGTGCTTAAAAAAAACATTTTTTCTAGGGACAGAAAACTCTAGGTAGGGAGAGTGTTTTTTTTTTTTCACTCTGCAAGTCCTTGTTTCCAGGGACCTGTAAGGACAGTGAGTTAATTGTCCTTGTGCTATATTGTGCTTAAAAAAAACATTTATTCTAGGGACAGAAAACTCTAGGTAGGGACAGTGTCAGTTTCTTTCACTCTGCAAGTCCTTGTTTCCAGGGACCTGTAAGGACAGTGAGTTAATTGTCCTTGTGCTATATTGTGCTTAAAAAAAACATTTATTCTAGGGACAGAAAACTCTAGGTAGGGACAGTGTCAGTTTCTTTCACTCTGCAAGTCCTTGTTTCCAGGGACCTGTAAGGACAGTGAGTTAATTTTCCTTGTGCTATATTGTGATTAAAAAAAACATTTTTTCTAGGGACAGAAAACTGTAGGTAGGGAGAGTGTTTTTTTTCTTTCACTCTGCAAGTCCTTGTTTCCAGGGACCTGTAAGGACAGTGAGTTAATTTTCCTTGTGCTATAATGTGATTAAAAAAAACATTTTTTCTAGGGACAGAAAACTGTAGGTAGGGAGAGTGTTTTTTTTCTTTCACTCTGCAAGTCCTTGTTTCCAGGGACCTGTAAGGACAGTGAGTTAATTGTCCTTGTGCTATATTGTGCTTAAAAAAAACATTTTTTCTAGGGACAGAAAACTGTAGGTAGGGAGAGTGTTTTTTTTTTTTCACTCTGCAAGTCCTTGTTTCCAGGGACCTGTAAGGACAGTGAGTTAATTTTCCTTGTGCTATATTGTGCTTAAAAAAAACATTTATTCTAGGGACAGAAAACTCTAGGTAGGGACAGTGTCAGTTTCTTTCACTCTGCAAGTCCTTGTTTCCAGGGACCTGGAGAGACATTGAGTGAATTGTCCTTGTGCTATATTGTGATTAAAAAAAACATTTATTATAGGGACAGAAAACTCTAGGTAGGGACAGTGTCAGTTTCTTTCACTGTGAAAGTCCTTGTTTCAAGGGACAGAGAAGGACACCTGAAGGTAGCCCTTATTGCTTTTTTCCCATCTCCCTGCAGGCCATCTATTAGAATGTCTGGAATGCAAACAAGGAGAGGCAGACAGTCAGGAGGCAATAAAAGAGGGCAAGCAGGCTCTGTGTCTGGGGGCAACAGTGCTGGTCGTGGACGCGGTGCATTGTCATCAGCACATGGCCATGGGACACGCTTGTCCTTCTTTTCGGCAGCTGGACATGTTGAGCCACATCATGCCGAAGACTTGGTAGAGTGGATGACCAAGCCCTCCTCCTCCTCCTCATCCTCTCTCACCCAGGCTCAGGGTACTGGAAAAGCAGCTGCCAAAGCGTCGTCTTCCCTGGTATCAATGTCAGACAAATCATCAGTCACTCCTTCCCTAGACCCACCATGTCCTCCTCCTGAGGAGTCCCCCGAACTGTTTCAGCACAGTGTTGGGTACATGCTCCAGGAGGATGCCCAGCGTTTCGAAGGGTCTGATGATGAAACCCAGCTAGAGGAAGGCAGTAGCGTGAGAGCAGACAGAGGGGATGCTCAAGAAGGACACCAATCTGGCAGTCATGTTCCAGCAGCTGCAGCATACTGCCAGATTGGCTCCAGTGATGAGGAGGGAGGGGATGATGAGGTCAATGACTCCACGTGGGTGCCTAATAGGGGAGAGGAGGAGGAGGAGGATGAGGAGGAGGCACATCTCCAACGAGGCAGGATGCCCTTTGGTGGCCAGCGTAAGGGCAGTACACCGACGGAATCACACCGCAGAGCTCCGCCTGTGCAGGGCGCTGCCTCTGCCCGTCATTCAAAAAGTTCTTTGGTGTGGGCCTTTTTTGAGGCTAGTGCATCAGATCGCACAGCTGCTGTTTGCAACATATGTCTCAAGCGTATATCGCGTGGCCAAAACATCAGCCGCTTGGGTACCACATGCCTGACCAGACATATGTTGACCTGCCATGCAGCTCGTTGGCAAGCCTACCTCAAAGACCCACACCAAAGAACAAAGCGGACCTCTCCTTGCACCGCATCAGCTGGGATCTCCAACCCCACTATAACTTCAGTCCTCTCTGAAACATGCACTGAGAGGAATGAAGGTGTAGAATTAGGTGTGTCACAGCCAAGTACTTGCGCCCACTCTGCTAGCAGTACACCGACGTCCGATTCTAGCAGGCAAATTTCCCTGCCCCAGCTGCTGGACCGTCGAAAGAAGTTCACTCCCAGCCATCCACATGCCCAGCGGTTGAATGCTAGCTTGGCTAAATTGCTAGCGCTTCAACTGCTGCCTTTTCAGTTGGTAGACTCGGCCCCCTTCCGTGAGTTTGTGCAATGTGCGGTTCCTCAGTGGCAGGTTCCCAAACGCCACTTTTTCTCACGGAAGGCTATTCCGGCTCTCTACCGGCATGTGGAAGGCAATGTCTTGGCCTCGCTGGACAGGGCGGTCAGCGGTAAGGTGCATATTACCGCTGACTCATGGTCCAGCAGGCATGGACAGGGACGTTACCTTTCTTTCACGGCCCATTGGGTCACTCTTTTGGCAGCTGGGAAGGATTCAGGACAAGGTGCAGTAGTGTTGGAGGTTGTCCCACCGCCACGCCTCCAAAATGCTACTACTGGTTGTGACACACCTCTCTCCTCCACCCCCTCCTCTTCTTCTTCCTCCATGGCCTCTTCCTGTGGTTTGTCCTATGAACCAGCGGTGCTCCGTAGCCGTTCACGGGGCTACGCAAGTACGCAGGCAAAAAGATGCCATGCCGTGCTTGCGCTGGTGTGTTTGGGGGACAGAAACCACACTGGGGCAGAGGTCCTGTCTGCTCTGCAGGGCCAGGCCGAGAGGTGGTTGACGCCACGCCAGCTTAAGCCAGGAATGGTGGTTTGCGACAATGGCACCAACCTCCTCTCCGCCCTCCGACAGGGACAACTGACCCATGTGCCCTGTGTGGCTCACGTCCTTAACCTGGTGGTGCAGCGCTTCTTGGGCAGGTACCCGGGCTTACAGGATGTCCTGAGGCAGGCCAGGAAAGTCTGTGTGCATTTCCGCAGATCTTATAATGCCAGTGCTCGCCTGGCTGAGCTGCAAAAGGAGTTGAACCTGCCCAAGAACCGCCTTATATGTGACATGCCCACCAGGTGGAACTCAACGTTGGCCATGCTGCAGCGGCTGCACACGCAGCAGAGGGCCATCAATGAGTACCTGTGCGACTACGGCACCAGGACAGGGTCAGGGGAGCTTGGTTTTTTTTCTCCACGCCAGTGGGGCATGATCAGGGATGCATGCACTGTCCTGGCACCATTTGAGGAGGCCACGAGGATGGTGAGCAGTGACAGTGCATGCATCAGTGACACTGTACCTCTTGTCCACCTGTTGGAGCACACGCTGCGTGGAATAATGGACAGGGCACTTGAGGCAGAACAGAGGCAGGAAGAGGAGGACTTCCTTGCCTCTCAAGGCCCCCTTTACCCAGACAGTGTTCCTTCTGTCCCACCCATCGCACAGGAAGAGGAGGAGGAGGAGGAGGAGGAGGAGGAGGAGGATTGTGTCAGCATGGAGGTGGAGGCTGGCACTCAGCATCATCAGCAGCAGTCTTTTAGGGATGATTTACAGTCCCAAGAAACCAGTGGACTTGTACGTGGCTGGGAGGAGGTGGCTGCGGATCATGTCGTCCTTAGTGACCCAGAGGACTCCGGAGCGAATGCCTCAGCAAACCTACGCTGCATGGCCTCCCTGATCCTGCAAAGTCTGCGGAAGGATCCTCGTATTCTTCGGATCAAGGAGAGGGACCATTACTGGCTGGCCACTCTCCTTGATCCACGGTACAAGGGTAAGGTTGCGGACCTTATGTTACCGTCGCAGAGGGAGCAGAGGATGAGACAACTCCGGGAGGCCTTGCAGAAAGGTCTGTGCAACGCGTTCCCAGAGACTGGGAGGTTGCAAACTCCTGGTCCTGGACAACGAGTTGCTGAGGCTTCGGCCAGTCAAAGAAGGAGCGGTGGGGAAGGTGGCCGTCTGACCGATGCGTTCAGACAATTCTTTAGTCCGCAGCCCCAAAGTATGATCGGTTCCAGCAACCATCGCCAGCGTCTGATAAACATGGTGCAGGAATATCTAGGGGCAAGGTCAGACTTGGACACCTTCCCCACCGAAAATCCTCTGGCTTACTGGGTCTTGAGGATGGATCACTGGCCAGAGCTTGCACAGTATGCAATTGAGCTACTGGCCTGTCCTGCATCCAGCGTTCTTTCGGAACGCACATTCAGTGCTGCTGGAGGATTTGTCACGGATCACAGGGTGCGCCTGTCCACCGACTCGGTTGATCGACTGACTTTCATCAAGATGAACCAGTCTTGGATCACCACCAGCTACCACACACCTGATGCTGATATAACAGACTAATTGATTTTAAAATGTCACATCCCTTCAAGACTGATGCTGATGCTGAGTGCCTGTGCTGTTATGTTGACTGGCTATCCTCCTCCTCCGAGTCCTCAATGATACGATTGATGATGATAGCTTGGAAGATCATTTTTGTTTATGGGTGCCGCCACCAGTGCCTAACGCCCAATTTTTCAGCCCCTGTTTAACAGGGGCGTGTAATTACAATTTTTGAAGCAATACTTTGCAACAGGGCTCATTGCTGTGCTCCAAGTACAGTATCTGTGAGGAGTTGCAGTGTTGTGCCACCAGTGCCTAAGGCCCAATTTTTCAGCCCCTGTTTAACAGGGGCGTGTCATTACAATTTTTGAAGCAATACTTTGCAACAGGGCTCATTGCTGTGCTCCAAGTACAGTATCTGTGAAGGGTTGCAGTGTTGTGCCACCAGTGCCTAAGGCCCAATTTTTCAGCCCCTGTTCAACAGGGGCATGTAATTACAATTCTTGATCTAATAATTCACAGCAGGGCCCATTGCTGCACCCACCAAGAGTAACTGTCAGGGCTTACAGTGTTGTGGCACCAGCACCACCATCAAAGGCCCAATTTTTACTACCACTGTTCAACAATTATATGTAATTAAAATTCCTGATATAATAGTTGACAGCAGGGCGTTCCAGCACCAACCAAGAGTAACTGTGAGTGCTTACAGTGTTGTGCCAACACCAACAACTAAGGGGCCTATTTCTGCAGAGTATATACGGCAGGTCCCTACTTTCAAACATCCAACTTACAAACGACTCCTACTTGCAAACGCAAGAAGACAACAGGAAGTGAGAGGAAATCTACCACTAGGAAGGAAAATTCTCTCCTGTAAGAATAAATATGGGAGAAAGGTGTCTCCTCTGTACTGATGCTTTATCAGCAATCCTTGTTTCAAGAAAAACACCACATTTCAAAAACAGTTGTCATTAGGACGGAAAGTGAGGTGAAATGTTCTGAACAGGGGCACAGACAGCAAAACAAATGTTACAGGGGTGATAACCCTTACCTATGTTTTCCAAAAAGTTTAAAAATAGATTTTTGGTCTGGAGCTACACTTCAACAATGTACCTGTTCAAAATTACAAACAGATTCTACATAAGAACAAACCTACAGTCCCTGTCTTGTATGCACCGCCTGTATACGGCTGTTCAGAGTATATAGGGCCTTTTTTATTTTATGTGCGGGGTTCCCCTTAATATCCATACAAGACCCAAAGGGGCTGGTAATGGGCTGGGGTAGGGGGGGGGGTCATGGGGTAGCTATGCCATTTTTCTTAAAGATTTTCATCCATATTACCGGGACCAGACATTACATTAAAGCCGCAAGCAGTTTTAAATGGCTTTTTTTTCCTTTAGAAGTGTCATTTTGTGCAGGGACAGTTCTAAACACGGGAAACACGTGGCACTTCACAGGCATACTTTAGACACCCCCCAGGTACGATATTTAAAGGAATATTTGACTTTTTTTTTTTCACTTTATGCATCATTAAAATGACTGCTCCCGGAAAACGACCGTTTTTAAAACTTATTTTTGCATTGATACATGTCCCCTGGTGCAGAACCCGGGTTCCCAAACCCTTTTTAGGACAATAACATGCATAATAGTTGTTATAATTAGCACTTTAGAATTCGAACGTTCGCATCCATTGTATTTAATAGGGTTCTAATGTTCGTTCGAACTTTCGGTCCGTTCGCGGGTTCTGGTGCGAACCGAACCCGGGGGTGTTCGGCTCATCACTAATCACGGGACACAGAGCGACTTAGTCATTACTAATGGGTTATATAGTTTACCTTCAGGTGTTGGCACTGGCCAATTCCAAACCGGAAGTACCCTCCCCTATATAAGCCCCTCCCACCCGGGAGCACCTCAGTTTTGTAGCCAAGCAATAAGTGTCCCAAAAAGAGGGGTGGGAGCTCTGTGTCCCGTGATGTACTCCAAGAAAAGGATTTTACAGGTAAGCTGTTATAAAAATCCCTTTTTCTTTTTCGTACATCACGGGACACAGAGCGACTTAGTCATTACTAATGGGACGTCCCAAAGCAATGCCAAATGAGGGGGGGGTACATAAGCTGGGCGCCATCAGGCATGAGGATCTTTTGCGGCCTGCAACACACTGCGCCCAAAGGCGACATCCTCCTGACTTCTAACGTCTACCTGATAGAATCTAGTAAACGTGTGTACCGAAGACCATGTTGCGGCCTTACATACTTGAGCCAGGGAGGCCTGGTGATGCACTGCCCATGAAGTTCCAACCGCTCTTGTGGAGTGCGCCCTAACTTTGAACGGAGGCGGTCTCTTTCTCAAGCCATAGGCTTGTATTATGACCTGTCGAATCCACTTGGCTAAAGTAGATTTTTATGCTGCCTGACCCCTTCTGGGGCCTTCCGGCAGAACAAACAAAGAATCCGTTCTGCGAATCTGAGCAGTGGCTTTTAGATAAGCTTTAACTGCTCTTACCACATCCAAAGAATGTAATAACTTTTCCTCTACTGAGCTAGGTTTGGGGAAAAAAGAAGGAAGAACCACATCTTGGTTCAAATGAAACCTCGATACCACCTTAGGAAGAAAGGCTGGATGAGGACGTAATACTACTCTGTCCTTATGGACAACCAGATATGGCTCCTTACAGGACATAGCTGCTAATTCCGACACTCTTTTAGCCGAACAAATGGCTACTAAGAAAACCAATTTCCTGGTGAGAAGAACCAAGGAAATGTGTTGTAATGGTTCAAACGGTTGTTTCTGTAGAACCGACAGAACCAGGTTTAAGTCCCAAGGACATATGGGAATACTAACCGGAGGGCTAATACGCATCACTCCTTGTATAAAGGCTTTGACTAGTGAATGCGAAGCCAAGGGCCTTTGAAAAAATATTGACAAGGCCGAAATCTGACCCTTGATAGTACTCAAGGCCAGCTTCCTATCTACAGCCCACTGTAGGAAGTCCAGAATCCTCCCTATCATGTACTTACGTGGATGCCATTTCTTGGTCTCACACCACGTAATGTACGCTTTCCAGATCCTATAATAGATATGCCTGGATACCGGTTTCCTGGCATTGATCATGGTAGATACCACAGAATTAGAGAGCCCTCTCTTTTTCAGAATGTGGGCTTCAATAGCCAGGCCGTCAAACCTAGGGCTGGTAAGGAAGGGTGGTATATCGGTCCTTGCGACAGCAGGTCCGGACGAAGTGGGAGGGTCCAAGGACTCCTCACTGACATTTTTACAATCTCCGCGTACCATGCCCTTCGGGGCCACGCTGGAGCCACCAGAATCACTGGTTTCTTTTCTACCCTGATTCTGCGGAGTAATCGCGGTAACAATTGTGGCGGTGGGAATGCATATATCAGCTTGAACCGATCCCAAGGGAACACTAGGGCATCCGAGCCGCAAGCTAGGGGATCCCTTGTGCGAGACACAAACCTGTCCACCTTTGCGTTGAATCTGGATGCTAGCAGATCTACATCCGGTGTTCCCCACCGCTGGCATATTGCCTGGAAAACCTCGGGGTGAAGAGACCATTCCCCCGGGCATAATTGTTGGCGACTTAGAAAGTCCGCTCTCCAATTTTCCACTCCTGGGATGAAAACCGCGGATATGGCTGGGACATATCTTTCTGCCCACTCCAGGATGCAATTTGCTTCCTTCTGGGCTGCACGACTTTTGGTGCCACCCTGATGATTGATATATGCCACTGCCGTGGCATTGTCTGATTGAATTCTGACAGGGGACCCCTGGAGTTTGGATGTCCATGCTACTAGGGCATACCGGGCTGCTCGTATCTCTAAGAGATTGATGGGCAGGGCCTTTTCTGCTTCTGACCACCTGCCCTGGAGAGACCATTGCTCCAGCACTGCCCCCCAGCCGATGAGGCTGGCATCTGTAGTGACCACCTTCCAAGAAACCGGACTGAAGGGTTTCCCTCTTTCCAGATTCTGGGGCACCAACCACCAATGGAGGCTCTTGCGAACGGAAGGGGACAGGGACATTGGTAAGTCTAAAGCCTGAACTTTTTTGTTCCAGGCTGACAGTATGGCCCTTTGCAAATTCCTTGAATGGAATTGACCGTAGGGTACCGCTTCGAATGAAGCCACCATCTTTCCCAGCAGCCTCATGCAGAGACGTATGGATGGTTTTCTTTTTGTACCCACTAAGTGGGTCAAATTTCTTAAAGACGACACCTTCTCTGGAGGTAAGAAAATCTTTCTCTGATTTGAATCCAGCCTTAGCCCTAAGTATTCCAGACTTTTGACTGGTCTTAGAGCTGACTTGTCCCGGTTGATAATCCAACCGTGATATTCCAGATACTCGATTGTCTTGTGAATAGCTACTTCCAGCTTTTCCACTGAGTGGTCTATTAGTAGCAGGTCGTCTAGATATGCCATTATCGTTACACCCTGTGTTCTTAGATTGGCCAATAATGGGGCCAGAATTTTTGTGAACACTCGTGGTGCTGTGGCCAGACCGAAAGGTAAGGCTCTGAACTGAAAATGGCGCCCTTCTACTGCAAAGCGTAGAAATTTCTGATGGGCCGGAAAGATGGGAATATGCAGATAAGCATCCCTTATGTCGATCGAGGCTAGCCATTCCTGCCCTTGTAGGGCGGTGGCCACTGATCGGATCGACTCCATCCGAAAAGTCCTGATATTTAGGAACTTGTTTAGCCCTTTTAGATTTAATATGGGCCTCACGTCCCCATTTGGTTTGGGGACTGTGAAAAGGTTCGAGTAAAACCCGAATCCGCTTTCTTCCAGGGGAACCTTCATGATTACCCCTTGGAGCAATAGTTGTTCTAGTGCCAGAAGGAGGGATCCTCTCTTTTGGGGATCTCTTGGCACGTTTGACCTCATAAATTGGGCAGGAGGAGTGCCTTTTAACTCCAGCTTGTATCCCAGACTTACTGCGGAGAGCACCCATCTGTCTCTGATGGTGTCCCGCCAGGTCTCTGTGAACAACTGAAGTCTTCCCCCCACCCGATTGAGCGGGGGCAATACTTCATGCCTTAGGGGGAGGTTTTGTACCTCTCTTGATCCAGGGCTTCTTGTTACCCTGTGATTGTCCCTGATTTCTGCCCCCTGAATTTGACCGCGGAGGCCGTCGGAACTGCTTCACAGCCGATGTGCCCGGGACTGGAGAGGTAGGCCTCTTAAAAGAAGGACTTCTACCCTTGTTCTTAACCGGTAAGAGTGAACTTTTACCGGCAGAAATTTTCTGGATATATTTGTCCAGATCTTCTCCAAATAAGCGTTCTCCATGAAATGGGAAGCTAACCAGCAGTTTTTTACAGGGAGCTTCAGCAGACCAGTTTTTGAGCCACAGAAGCCTACGCATATGTACTATAGACAGCGTAAAGCGGGAGGCCTGTTGGATTGTATCCTTTATGGCGTCCACCGCAAAACACAAGGCTCTAGGCAGGTCAGCTAGGGCATGAGCCTGCTGATCTGGTAAGTCCCTTAAGACTTGTTTCAACTGATCTTTCACTGCTTGGCAGACTCCAATCGCTGCTACCGCAGGTTGTGTCACCATACTTGCTGTAGAGAAAGCAGATTTTAGTAAAGACTCCAATTTTTTATCTATTGGGTCTTTGAACATTGGAACATTATCTACTGGACATGTCAGTGATTTGTTAACAGAAGAGATGGCTGCGTCCACTATAGGGACCCTCCATTTTCTTATGAACTTATCCTCCATGGGATAGATCACCGGAAATCTCTTGGGGGGAGCAAATATTTTATCAGGATGCTCCCAATCCTGGTAAATAAGCCCTTCTAATAAAGGGTGGATTGGGAAGGAACAGACCGCCTGGGGAGCTTTTAGCGACCCCAGCGAGGAAACCGTAGTGGATGGTGGTTCCGCCAGAGGCATTTTAAATGCTGATCGGACCATGTTAGTCAGAGACTGAACCCATAATCTTTCAGCCTGAGATGCTGAGAAAGGTTCTTCCACTGTTGATTCCTCCATAACTGAATCAACCTCATCCTGATCCCCTTCAGGTAGGTCGATCTCTGTGTGGGGCTGTTCCTCCACTAACAGGCACTCTGAAGGAGGAGACGGAGATCGGACGCGCTTTCCCTGAGATAGGGAAGCAGCGATCAATGCTGTTAATCTCTCTTCTAATCCTCCCAGAGTTGAGGATAAAACCTCCTCTGTTATATATACAGGAGCAGGTGGACTGGGGACAGCCGCAGCACCAGGCATTCCTGCGGGGTTTCTACGGCTACTGACCTCTGCATTCTCAGGGGAGATTGGTGCAGTGCAAGCATGCCCAATATCCTCAGAGCCCGATGGAGACCCCTTTGGCTTCCTGGAAGATCTATTTCCGGAGCGTCTGGACGACATATCCTTTAAGCACAAAGCTGAGGTATTCCCGTCGTCATACACCAATTTTTGCTGGTAATAGTCTAACACAGGTGCTGCTATATACCAGCTGGTGTCCACTAAAGTGCCTTTCTATGGGGATGCCTGCATCAACCGCCTCTGTGTGCCACTGTTTGTTGCTAGCTCTGTTTGCATGCAGCTGACACTTGTACTGTGTCTTTTAACCATGCTGGGACGCCCGCACATGCGCAGAAGCGCCGCGGCGCGCATCGAGCGTCATCCACCCGCCCCGCCCCTTTTTTTTCATAGGAGGCGCGTGCACGCGCCCGCGCGCGCGCCCGTGCGCCAATGGCGCCCTTTTCGAAAACCAACAGAGGACTAGGAGCCAGGGCCCTTTTTGCCGGAGGGCCTGTGCGGTGGATGAACGCAGCAACAGGGCAGAGGAAGTGGATTCCCTCAGAGAAACTTACCAGCTGCCTGGATCTTTTGAGTTGAGAAAACCAAAGATCCACATTACAAGAAAAATGGACTACAGCGGCCTCTAGTGGTTTAACACAGGTACCGCGGTCCCTGTTTTTTTTTTTTTCTTGACTACTATTAAAATTTTACCGTTAGGTAACAGACAGAAAGACAAATTAGGCTTGGGGGTCCCCCAATAGAACCAAGTTCCTGAGGGCCCCCACTTACCTGATCCCCGCCGCAGGACTTTGTTTGGTCCACAAAAGTCCAAACTTCACCTATCACGGCAGGCATTGTAATTAAACCTTCAGGGACCGGGTTCCCAAGGATTCCACTCCCCTGGACCTGTATAGCACCCTGCACAGACAGCGTCTTGGTCGTGGGTATGACCAGAGCTCTGGATCCCAGGGTCCAGCCCTCCTAAGAGAAGCATTACAGGCAAAACCTTGCTCTTCTGCTGCAAGGCCCGGGTACCGACCGTTTAGCTATGAAGCTTTTTTGGTGGGATCCGGAACAGCTTACTAAGGCCCAAAAGAACCTGTACGCAAGCCCAGTGAAAACACATGTTACTCTTTGGCCAACACCTTAGACACTGGCAAAAAACTGAGGTGCTCCCGGGTGGGAGGGGCTTATATAGGGGAGGGTACTTCCGGTTTGGAATTGGCCAGTGCCAACACCTGAAGGTAAACTATATAACCCATTAGTAATGACTAAGTCGCTCTGTGTCCCGTGATGTACGAAAAAGAAATATCCTTTGTTGGCAATGACAGAGGTCAAACGTTTTCTGTAAGTCTTCACAAGGTTGTCACTAGGGATGTCCCGATACCGATACTAGTATCGGTATCGGCACCGATACCGAGCATTTGCCTGAGTACTTGTACTCGGGCAAATGCTCCCGATGCTTCACACGATACTTGCCATCCCAATCAGTGTCCTCCTCCATTCCGCCGTCCCAATAGGTGTCCCCCTCCGTGCTGCCATCTCAATCAGTGTCCTCCTCCGTGCCGCCGTCCCAATAGGTGTCCCCCTCCGTGCTGCCATCTCAATCAGTGTCCTCCTCCGTGCCGCCGTCCCAATAGGTGTCCCCCTCCGTGCTGCCATCTCAATCAGTGTCCTCCTCCGTGCCGCCGTCCCAATAGGTGTCCCCCTCCGTGCTGCCATCTCAATCAGTGTCCTCCTCCGTGCCGCCGTCCCAATAGGTGTCCCCCTCCGTGCTGCCATCCCAATCAGTGTCCTCCTCCGTGCCGCCGTCCCAATAGGTGTCCCCCTCCGTGCTGCCATCCCAATCGGTGTCCTCCTCCGTGCCGCCGTCCCAATAGGTGTCCCCCTCCGTGCTGCCATCCCAATCAGTGTCCTCCTCCGTGCTGCCATCCCCCTCTGTTCTCCTCCTCCACCCCCTCGATCTGTCAGGATGGAGAGCGGAGGTAGGAGCCGGTAACTCTGGCTCCTTACCGTTCGGAATGTACAGAGTCAGTGATCACTGACTCTGTCCATTCACATAACTGAAACATCGTAAACTGTGTTTACAATGTTTTCGTTTATGAATGAAGAGAAGCCGCGGTCTTCTCTCCATTCATTTTCAGCGCAGCAGAGGCTGCTGAGAAAGGGACTGGGGAATCTGTCCCTAGTCCCTTTCTCTGTCTCAAAGGGGAGATGTCAGAGGTCTGTTAAGACCCCTGATATCTCACCAAAGCCCCCCAACAGGGCTGATAAAAAAATAAAAAATTTAATAAAAAAATAAATAATAAAGAAATGAATTGTAAAAAATAAATAAAATAAAATAGAAGAAAAAACACACTGACACTGTCCACCCCCCACCCCTTAAAAAAAGAAAACATTATAAAAAATCAATCAATAAATAAATAAAAAAAATTGTAAAAAAAAAAAAAATTTTTTTTTAAAAGAGATAAAAAAAAAAGTATCGGTATTCGGTATCGGCGAGTACTTGGAAAAAAGTATCGGTACTTGTACTCGGTCTTAAAAAAGTGGTATCGGGACAACCCTAGTTGTCACACACTGTTGCTGGTATGTTGGCCCATTCCTCCATGCAGATCTCCTCTAGAGCAGTGATGTTTTGGGGCTGTTGCTGGGCAACACGGACTTTCAACTCCCTCCAAAGGTTTTCTATGGGGTTGAGATCTGAAGACTGGCTAGGCCACTCCAGGACCTTGAAATGCTTCTTACGAAGCCACTCCTTCGTTGCCCGGGCGGTGTGTTTGGGATCATTGTCATGCTGAAAGACCCAGCCACGTTTCACCTTCTTTTACAAAAATTTTATTATCATACAAACCAACAGTACAGGTTCACAATAAGATGATACATATACCAAATCAGTACCAAAAGACCTCCGCCAACATAAAGGAAACACGAGTAATGATTACATACAAGACTCAATTGTGAAGGTCCTTGGAACCGGATAGCCAAATAGAAGTCCAGCAATAAAATTCCAAGGTGTTCTGAAAACCATAAGATGTTTACAATGACCATAATGTGTAATTGTCCCTTCCAATTGGAAGATCATGATCTAAAGTCACCATATTGGGGTTAAATCTTCATATGCAGATAAGCCAATTAGGGCTATATAGGTAGCGTAACAGTTGAAGCGTGAACATAACCATATCATCCCAGGCTATGCCCGGCATCCTGTAAACCTGTGAGATAAGTGCTGAATACAAAACAGTAAAACAGGAAATTGAGCAACCTCGAGAAAGAGTAGAAAAGGCTGACAGAGAAGAAGAAAGCAATAAAAAGAGTGAAGGTAGAAGAAAAATAGAACAAAGAAAGAAGGAAGGAGTAGAGGGGTAGAGGGTCCATGGGGTGTGCGCGAGAGGAGCCTTACATTGAAAGTAATGTGGTAACCTGGAAGGGTGAGAATATGAAATCCAAGGCTGCCAAACCTTAAGAAACTTGTCATGCGTATCAGAGAGGACAGCCGTCAACTTCTCATTAACCATGACATCATTCAGATGATTTTTGACTGCCTCAAAACTGAGTGTGGGGGTTTTCCATGCCCTCGCAATTGTCAATTTAGTTGCAGTAAAGAGATGCTGGACTAACTGCCGTTCTGTATGTAGTAATTCAACAATAGGTTTATCAAAGAGAGCTTCATAGGGGTCCCTCTTAAGATTAGTCTGAAGCAGGTTGCGAAGAAGGGTGTATACCCTGACCCACAGCCTGCACACCCACAGGCATGACCACAAAATATGTGCCATTGAACCCTTCTGGGAGCATCCCTGGAAACAGAGCGGGGAGTAAGTTGGGATAAAGCGGGACAATCTAGCCGGTGTATAGTACCACCTATACAATACTTTATAGGCATTTTCCAAAAATAACACATTGCATGAGCATTTAGAAAGAGCTATGGTCATAATCTGCCAGTCCTCAGGGTCCAACTGTTTCCCCAACTCTTTCTCCCATTGAAGATGATAGGGTCTTAAAGGGGGTCTCTTTGTGGAAATCACTGCTGAGTATATCAAAGATATCAGGTCCAGGGAATGGGGCCTGGCTCTACATAGGCTCTCAAAGGGAGTCAGAGTATAAGGGGTAGGTTGAAATTTAATGAGGCTCTGGAGAAAGTGACAAAGTTGTAAATAGCTGTAGGGCTCTCGCAAGGAGATACCGTGGGAACTACATAAAGCATCAAATGTCAAAATTCTAGTGGGCCTAAATAGTGAATGAACATCTGTGAACCCGTTCGTAGTCCACCATGAGAATTGGGTAGAGTTTTCACAGCCTGGAGGAAATAATGGGCAGTGTAGGAGCCTCAGAAGTGGGAGATGGGGCGAAATCAATCCTGCTGAGTATTTTACCGAATCCCATAATCTCAAGGAATGGGCTAAACAGGGCCCTATAATCGTCGGGCGATGTGCGGGAGGGAGCCATGGCAAAGAGGAGATAGGAATAGGATCGGAGTCGACCAGGTCAATCGTAGCCCACAATGGGAGCTGGTACGTCTTGTGAAGGTGCGAAAGAGGGGCTATATTAGTCGCTATATAGTAGGCCTGTAAATTAGGGACCGAAAGGCCGCCGTGCCACGTTTCATCTTCAATGCCCTTGCTGATGGGAGGAGGTTTGCACTCAAAATCTCACGATACATGGCCCCATTCATTCTTTCATGTACACGGATCAGTCACCTTGTTACCTTTGCAGAGAAACGGCCCCAAAGCATGATGTTGCCATCCCCATTCTTCACAGTAGGTATGGTGTTCTTTGGTTGCAACTCAGCATTCTCTCTCCTCCAAACAAGACGAGTTGTGTTTCTACCAAACAGTTCTACTTTGGTTTCATCTGACCATATGACATTCTCCCAATCCTCTTCTGGATCATCCAAATGCTCTCTAGCAAACCTCAGATGGGCCCGGACATGTACTGGCTTAAGCAGGGGGACACGTCTGGCACTGCAGGATCTGAGTCCCTGGCAGCATAGTGTGTTACTGATGCTAGTCTTTGTTATGTTGGTCCCAGCTCTCTGCAGGTCATTCACTAGGTCCCCCCGTGTGGTTCTGGGATTTTTGCTCACCGTTCTTGTGATCATTTTGACCCCACGGGGTGAGATCTTGCGTGGAGCCCCAGATCGAGGGAGATTATCAGTGGTCTTGTATGTCTTCCATTTTCTAATTATTGCTCTCACAGTTGATTTTTTCACACCAAGCTGCTTGCCTATTGCAGATTCAGTCTTCCCAGCCTGGTGCAGGTCTGCAATTTTGTTTCTGGTGTGCTTTGACAACTCTTTGGTCTTCACCATAGTAGAGTTTGGAGCGTGACTGTTTGAGGTTGTGGACAGGTGTCTTTTATACTGATAACAAGTTCAAACAGGTGCCATTAATACAGGTAATGAGTGGAGGACAGAGGAGCCTCTTAAAGAAGAAGATACATGTCTGTGAAAGCCAGAAATCTTGCTTGTTTGTAGGTGGCCAAATACTTATTTTCCACCATAAATTGCAAATAAATTCTTTCCAAATCAGACAATGTGATTGTCTGGATTTGTTTCCACATTTTGTTTCTCATAGTTGAGGTATATCTATGATGACAATTACAGGCCTCTCTCATCTTTTTAAGTGGGAGAACTTGCACAATTGGTGGCTGACTAAATACTTTTTTGCCCCACTGTATGTATTACTTAATCCTGATTCCTGCACTTTGTGCATTACTTAATCATGATGACTGTGAACTATGTGTGCTACTCAAACTGGAACCCTGAACTTTGTGCATTACGTCACCCTGAACTCTGTATATTACCTAGTCCTGACCCTTCTGTGTTACTGAATCCTGACCCCTGAACTTTGTGTGCTACTTAATCCTGACCCCTGCACTTTGTGCGTTACATAATTGTGACCCCTGAACTCCATGGGGCTGATTTACCAAACGTTTGCGCCATGAGTATTGGCGCATCTGCGTGCGCAATGGCTGTTTTGGTATTTACAAAACATTAGCGCCGGTATCGCAGCCCTATTTCCCATTTACTATAGTGTTCTCTGCGCCCGGGAGGGGGCACTCAGTGCACTACTATGGACCTGGCGCACGGCATGTTAAAATCTAAATATAAAGAAGCTGGAAGTGAGAAAATATTGGGGGTGATGTGGGGTGATGTGAGGAAGTGTAGTGACACCTGCCCAAATAACAAACATGGCCAAAATAGAGAGGGAAAGTACGTTTTTCAAAACCAGCCCGCTGCGCCGGCAAGTACGATTCGAGCTGCGGGAGGTTTTTTTGAGCTCAGCGCGGGAATTTCAATGGTTTAAATGCGCCGGGACACTGCGCCGGCAAACTCTTAGTAAATGTCAAGTCACCTAAGTCAATTTGCATAAGTTGAACAGGCGCAGCCCTGAACCTCCCAGTGCGCCTGCAAAATGACATTTCTAAAGGAAAAAAAACCCATTTAAAAGCAGCCGCGGCTATAATGAATTGTCGGCTCCCGGCAATATAGAGAAAAGTATTTGAAAGTCTTTGCTAACCAAAAAAAAAAAGCGTGGGGGTTCCCCCAAATTCCATAACCAGGCCCTTCAGATCTAGAATGGATATTAAGGGGAACCCCGCTGCAAATTTAAAAAAAAAATGACGTGCGGGTTCCCCCCAAATATCCAAACCAGGCCCTTTAGATCTGGTATGGATTTTAAGGGGAACTCCACCCCAAATTTTCTAAAAAAATGGCGTGGAGTCCCCCCAAAAATCCACACCAGACCCTTATCCGAGCACATAACCTGGCCGGCCGCGGGGGAAAAGGGGAGGACGAGAGCGGCCCCCCTCCCTCCTGGACCGTACCAGGCCACATGCCCTCAACATGGGGAGGATGTCCCCATGTTGATGGGGACAAGGGCCTCATCCCCACAACCCTTGCCCGGTGGTTGTGGGGGTCTGCGGGCGGGGGGCTTATCGGAATCTGGAAGACCCCTTTAACAAAGGGGACCCCCAGATCCCGCCCCCCCTATGTGAATTGGTAAGGGGTACATTGTACCCCTACCATTTCACAAGGAAAGTGTAAAAATGTAAAAAATGACAAGAGCCGCTTTTTGACAATTCCTTTATTAATGTCTTTTCTTTTCTCTTCTTCCATCTTCTTCCTTCTTCCATCTTCTTCCTTCTTCTTCCTTCTTCTTCTTCCATCTTCTTCTTTTCTCCATTCGGGTTTCTTCCTCCATCTTCATCTTCCTCTTCATCTTTATCTTCTTTCTTCCTTCGGTGTTCTCGTCCGCATCTTGCTCCGGCGTCTTCCCTTCTTCTTTCTTCTCCGGACGCTCCGTTTGAATTGGAGGTTCCCGCTGTGCGACGCTTCAGTTCTCCACTTGGTCCGCTTACCCCCGGTGGCTCCGCCCCCCTCTGTCACCACGGGAAAGTCCCCGTGAAATCCATGTGAGTCAGAGGGGGACGGGGTCACGGGTGTAAGCGGACCCAGAGGCGAACTGAAGCATCGCACAGCGGGAACCTCCAATTCAAACGGAGCGTCCGGAGAAGAAAGAAGAAGGGAAGACGCTGAAGCAAGATGCTGGACGAGAAGACCGAAGGAAGAAGGAAGATGAAGATAAAGAGGAAGAGGAAGATGAAGATGGAGGAAGAAACCCGAATGGAGAAAAGAAGAAGATGGAAGAAGAAAATGGAAGAAGAAGAAGGAAGAAGATGGAAGAAAAGAGAAGACATTAATAAAGGAATTGTCAAAAACCGGCTCTTGTCATTTTTTACATTTTTTACACTTTCTTCGTGAAATGGTAGGGGTACATTTGTACCCCATTACCATTTCACACAGGGGGGGGGGCGGGATCTGGGGGTCCTCTTTGTTAAAGGGGTCTTCCAGATTCCGATAAGCCCCCCGCCCGCAGACCCCCACAACCACCGGCAAGGGTTGTGGGGATGAGGCCCTTGTCCCCATCAACATGGGGACATCCTCCCCATGTTGAGGGCATGTGGCCTGGTACGGTCCAGGAGGGAGGGGGGGCCGCTCTCTCGTCCCCCCCCTCTTCCCCTGCGGCCGGCCAGGTTATGTGCTCGGATAAAGGGTCTGGTGTGGATTTTTAGGGGGACTCCACGCCATTTTTTTAAAAAATTTGGGGTGGAGTTCCCCTTAAAATCCATGCCAGATCTGAAGGGCCTGGTTTGGATATTTGGGGGGAACCCCACGTCATTTTTTTTTTAAATTTGCAGCGGGGTTCCCCTTAATATCCATTCCAGACCTGAAGGGCCTGGTTATGGAATTTGGGGGAACCCCCACGCATTTTTTTTTTGGTTAGCAAAGACTTTCAATTACTTTTATCTGTATTGACAGGAACCAGCAATTCATTACAGCCGCAAGGACTTTTAAATGACTATTATTTTACTTTAGAAATGTCATTTTGCTCTCCAACTGTTATAAACATGGAAAACATGTGCTACTTTACAGGCATACTATAGACACCCCCCGGGGATGATATTTAGGGCCAGTTCACACCGGATGCAGTGCAGTGCGTTTTTTTGATGCCTGAAAACGCAAAGAAAGTTGATCACATTAATGCCAATGGCATAGTTCACACCACTGCAGTCCGTTCCAGTGCATTTCAGAAAGCCAAAAAATAATTGGTCATGCTGCATTTTTTAGGTACAAAACTGTACTGGACCCCAGTAAAACACATCAAAAACGCAACGGAACGTACCAAAAATGCACTGGAATGCACCGCAACGCACCTAAATGCACCAAAGACGCACTGCAACACACTTGTCCTAAGTGAAAAGAGGCGGAAAAAAACACTGGACTGCATCAAAAACGCCTCAAAAATGCACTGGAATGTGTCAAAAACGCGCATGCAGAAAAGCACCTGGAACGCACCCAGACTGCGTTTCTATAGTGTGAACTAGGGCCAGTTCACACCATAGAAACACAATCCGGATGCGTTCCAGGTGCAGTCCAGTGCTTTGTTTTCACCCCTCTTTTTTATTAACCATAGATAAGGACAAGTGTGTTCCAGTGCGTTTTTGGTGCATTTAGGTGTGTTCCTGTGCGTTCCAGTGCGTTTATGATGCGTTTTGATGCGTTCCAGTACAGTCCAGTGCAGGTAAAATGCAGCATGTTCTACTTTTTTGGTGGAACTGGAACGCACTGGAACAAACACTGCCATTTAGAACCATATAACCAACTTTCCATGCATTTTGGATGCATAAAAAACGCAATGGACTGTATGTGGTGTGAAATGGCCCTTAAGCAATTTGGCATATTTAAAGGCACTTCTCCTTGTTTTGTTTTTGGTGTTTTCCAAATTGGTGACATTGATATATGTCCCTTAGGGTGGGACCTGGGCCCCCATTTTAAGGCCAATAACTTTACTAGAAGATAAGCCAGCCAAGTGGGGACTAGCAAAATTAACAAGTCAGTTCCCATAGACTGCAATAGTATTTGTTGGTGGGGGGGGAGGGGTGATTGTCCCATCTCTAACTTTGTAGCATGTTGGATGATGTGCTTAATTTTGGACGGGGGGAGGGGGGGGGGGGTTATTTTTTGCTAGCTGCATTGGTGTTGTTCTGCACATGCCCAGCCAGTTATTTTTTTTTTGGCATGCTTTTTGTGTGTGAACAGCGCCTGGATATTTCTGGGCATGCTCACTCAGAGAGTGTTTTTATGGGTAAGAAATTGAAGGACATCTTAACAGGTGTACCCACTTTTAATTTCAGTCTCTACATTGGGAGAACTTGCATTCTGGGTGTTTCATGGACTGTGCATGTGTTTTCAATTGCCTCATTAGCACACAAACATATGTTATATAAAGCTCACAGAGCATTCGGTCGATTGCCTTAAGAAGAGGAAAGTGTGTGTGTGGGGTAAAATGTACATGTTGGTTAACTTATGTGGATTGTATTTTTTTTGGTGTGGGGGAGATATGTTCCCCTAAAATAATTTTGATGTTGTTAATGTGTGTTGTTTGTTCACTTTGATTTAATTGTCTGCTGCATTTTTTTGGCCAAAATTTGCTCAAGATGTTGAGTCTGTAACTGTTTCAAATTGACCATGTTTTTTTATTTTGCCTTCCCTTTTGTTTTGTTGAACAATAAAATTAGATGTAAAGTTTTGATGTTTGTTTTGTGTTTTCTTTGCAACAAATGTGACAGCTGATTGGCATGTCAAAACAAAACTGGTGTGATTTGTCTACCCTGGTGCCTTCATGGTAGTATATGCATGTATTGTGCGCTGCCATGGAGCGTCACCAGGAAATGAAATACAGAGCGGTAAGTATTCAATTTTCCTTTTTTACTGCAGTGGTTCTCAGCCTCAGTCCTAAAGTACCCCCAACAGGACATGTTTTGTGAATTTATCTTATCGAGAATTGCTGTCCAAAAATCAAAACCATTGACTGTGATTTAAAGCACATGTGCAAGATGAAGGAAAACCTGCAAACATGGCCTGTTGGGGGTACTTGAGAAGCACTGATTTAGAGCACTGCACTTAAAAATAGCTCAAGGCCATACAATTCTAATTGTGGGCATTTTGAGGGAAACAAAGTAAGTGTTAGAACCCCTGCGTGTGTGTTTTTTTTTTTGATATTTTTTTTGTAGTTTGGCCTTTGTCTCCTTTGCTTTAACATTGGCTTCACTTCCTGTCACACAGCTAAACAGGAAGTGAAGGTAAAACCCTACCAATGGCTTTTCTTGGGGACACACAGATCAATCTAACTAGTGTCCCCGACTCCCCATTAAGCAAATTGCACTCTAGCACTTTGTTGTGTACACCCCAAATCATTGGGTAGTTTGGGGTTTAGTAAAGACGAATCCACTCTGCAGTAAAAGTGTAGCTGCTGAAAATCTGAGGGAAAGTACTGGTGATTGGATGTTACAATCATGTAAAAGCAAAGATGTTTTTTTTTTGGCTTGCATGTCCCCCTCAGATATACAGCTAGTGCAAAGTAGATTTGCTTTTAGTAAATAAACCCCACAGTCCAAACGACCTAATAATAATTTGTGGTGTACCCCGCAATGTGCATAATGGGGAAAGTATTTAGACTGACCTGTGTGTCCCCAAGGAAAGACATTGTTAGGGATTTTCCCTCACTTCCTGTGTGGCTATGTGACAGGAAGTGAATTATTTGGAAGGATAAAGTGGCCAAATTATTTAGTTTAACTTTTCAAAGACTCAGTCCTAAGTTGAATTGTGATGCATGTCAATGGCCCATTTAGACCCTCTTTAATCACTTGAGATCAGCGCTATAACTGATCGACGGCCACAGCATGGTCCTCAATTGCCGGGAGTCTGTCAATAAACGTCCTCCCCTTTGCGCGCGCTGTGGTCACAGAGTCACTGTGACTCGGGTGATGACAGATCCGAGTAAGGGGCCGATCCCTGCCCTTTACCATGTGATCAGCTGTCAGCAAATGACAGCTGATCACGTGATGTAAACAAAAGCTGGGTAATGGTTTTTGTTTTCTGCTTGTGCTGACAGCGTGAGCATAAAAAAAAGGAAATCACCGGCTTATGTGCAAGGGACATGGGGCCCGAAGAGGAAGAGGCAATTCTGCATCATCTGTGACAATTAGTAGCCCCTGCCAGTGCCACCTATCAATGCCCACCACTGGTGCCAATCAGTGGCACCTATCAGTGCCCATCACTGCCAACTATCATTGCCACCTAGCAGTGCCACTTCTCACTGCCCACCAGTGCCAAACAGCAATGCCACCTCTCAGTGCCCACCCTTGCCACCTTATCGGTGCCCATCAGTGCAGTCTCATCAGTGTACATCAATGAAGAAGAAAAATTAACTTTTTTAAAAATATTAACCAGTTTCCCACCTTCAAATGACATCCTTGGCTTTGTGCGGTGACATCTGAATGATGCCTGCAGTTGCAGGCATCATTCAGATATCATTCTTTTCAGCCGGCGATTCTGTGCACAATAAAAACGATCATAGTGGCAGTTCCGCCGCTTGATTGTTCTTATAGGCGGGGGAGGGGACGTTCCCCCCCCTCTTGCCGCCATCCGGTGCTTCTCCGGGCTCTCCCGTGCCATCTGGGGCTCGGAGAACGATTTGGAGATGACTGGTGACCAGATGGTCATCAGTCATCTCTATGACCGTCGGAGGCGCGGGCACGACGTTATGACATCATGCCGTGTTCCCGTATGTTAACCAAGCCGTGATCTCGGCTGTCAGCATGAGATTGGCGATTTTTTTGGAACAATATCATGCTTTCCAGCCTGGAGGAGAGATGCGGGGTCTTATTGACCCTGCATCTCTCCATAAAGAGGACCTGTCACACACATTCCTATTACAAGGGATGTTTACATTCCTTGTAATAGGAATAAAAGAGATCCCAAAAAATAAAAAAAATAAAAGAAGAGTAAGAAATACAAAAAAGTCAAAAAACAAAAACAAAAATAAGAAAAAACGCCCATGTCCCCGGTAGCTCGCGCTCAGAAGCGAACACACACGCAAGTCCCGCCCACATATGTAAACGCCGTTCAAACCACACATGTGAGTTATTGCTGCGTGCGTTAGAACGAGTGCAACAATTCTAGCACTAGACCTCCTCTGTAATGCCAAAATGGTAGCGTGTAAAAATTTTAAAGCATCACCTAGGGAGATTTTTAATTACTGAAGTTTGGTGTCATGCCATGTGTGTGCGCAATTTTAAAACGTGACGTGTTGGGTATCTATTTACTCAGCATAACAACATCTTTCACATTATACCAAAAAATTGGCCGTAACTTTACTGTTTTGTAATATTTTTAGCAAACAAAAGGCGTTTGAAAATTTATTGCGCAAATACCGAGCGAGATAAAAATTTGCAATGACCGCCATCTTATTCCCTAGGGTGTCTGCTCCAAAAAAATATATAATGTTTGGGGTTTTGAAGTAATTTTATAGCCATAAATTTATGATTTTTACATGAAGGAGAGAAGTGCCAGAATAGGCCCAGTGCTGAAGTGGGTAAAATATCCTTTTTTTTTTTTTAAACTCGGTCTTTAGTATTTATAGAAAAAAAATAAAACTAAAACACAAAGGTGATCAAATAGCACCAAAAGCAAGCTCTATTTGTGTGCCAACAAATAAAACATTTTCATTGGGTTACAGTGTTGTATGAGCGCGCAATTGTCATTAAAAGTGCATCAGCGCTGAAATGTGAAACTTGGTCTGGGCAGTGCTCAAGTGGTTAATATAAGGCTACATGCACACGGATGTTTTTCCAACCGCTTGTTTGAGCGTTTTTTGCAGCTTAAAAACATCTCTCCATGTTAGCCTATGGCCTCATGGCCACCATGGCGTTTTGGAGCTGTAAATGGCATAGGCGTTTTTAGGCCCCATGTAGACGGAACGCTGGTGCAAAGTGTTCTGAACTAAGGTTGAAAGTGGCGTTTAGAAAGGCGCGCTTTGTGGCGTTTGCATGCCGTGTTTTACCACATTTGCATGTATATGATAAGGAGCCGCCCTAAGCTCAAAAAACAGTATTATTTACGATTTGAGCTATTTAGTGAGACCAGAGTGATATGAGCAGCAGTGTAGTTGTATTGAGGCCTGGTTCACACTGGGGCGACAAACGCTCCGACATTGGGAGCTCATGTCGCATGACGTGTGAAAATCAATGTTTCCCTATGGGAGCCGTCTTAACTGGTCCGACACATGTCGGTCCGACTTTGAGAATGCTCCCTGTACTACTTTGGTCCGACTTTGATCCGACTTCAGCCCATTGACTATCATTGAAGTCGGATCAAAGTCGGACCGCAGTCTTGCATGATCCGACTTTGGCATGCGACTTGTGCTGTGCTGCTCTTGAGGGGGAACTCCAGGCCAAATTTTAAAGAAAAAACCGGCATGGGTTCCCCCTCCAGGAGCATACCAGGCCCTTGGGTCTGGTCTGGATTTGAAGGGGAACCCCTACGCCGAAAAAACGGCGTGGGGGTCCCCCCAAAATCCAAACCAGACCCTTATCCGAGCACACAACCTGGCAGGCCGCAGGGGAAGAGGGGGGGACGAGAGAGCGGCCCCCCCCTCCCTCCTGAACCGTACCAGGCCGCATGCCCTCAACATGGGGGGGTTTGGTGCTCTGGGGCAGGGGGGCGACCTGCGGCCCCCCCACCCCAGAGCACCCTGCCCCCATGTTGATGAGGACAGGGCCTCTTCCCGACAACCCTGGCCGTTGGTTGTCGGGGTCTGCGGGCGGGGGGCTTATCGGAATCCGGGAGCCCCCTTCAATAAAGGGGCCCCCGGATTCCGGCCCCCCCACCCTATGTGAATGAGTATGGGGTACATCGTACCCCTACCCATTCACCTGGTGGTATAAATTGCAATAAAAAAACCACACAGCTTTTTAAAGTATTTTATTGCACAGCTCCGGGGGTCTTCTTCCGACTTCGGGGGTCTCCGGTGTCGTCGCCGCGCTCTCCGGTTCTTTCTTCTGCCGGGCCTCCGCTAACTTCTTTTGCTAGCAGAGGCCCGGTCTTCTCCGTCGCCTTCTTCTTCTCCCGCTATCCGGTTCTTCTCCCGCTTCTTTCTTCTGCCGGCCCCTCCACTAACTTCTTTAGCTCTTTTGCTAGTGGAGGGGCCGGTCTTCCCGTCGCCGTCTTCTTCTCTTTTCTCCTTCTCGATGTTGACGCGTCGCTTCCTCCCGCTGTAATACTGGCTGTCCGCTCCGCTCCGCAATAATATAGGCTTCTCATGACGTCACAGTCACATGTTCCCATGACGTCACAGTCACATGCTCCGGGACCATGTGCCCCGGAACATGTGACTGTGACGTCATGAAAAGCCTATATTAATGCGGAGCGGAGCGGACAGCCAGTATTACAGCGGGAGGAAGCGACGCGTCAACATCGAGGAGGAGAAGAGAGAAGAAGACGGCGACGGAGAAGACCGGGCCCTCCACTAGCAAAAGAGCTAAAGAAGTTAGCGGAGGGGCCGGCGGAAGAAAGAAGCGGGAGAAGAACCGGGAGAAGAACCGGATAGCGGGAGAAGAAGAAGGCGACGGAGAAGACCGGGCCTCTGCTAGCAAAAGAGCTAAAAGAAGTTAGCAGAGGCCCAGCAGAAGAAAGGAAGAACCGGAGAGGAGAAGAGGGGAGAAGGCGACGGAGAAGACCGGAGCCTCCGCTAGCAAAAGAGCTAAAGAAGTTAGCGGTGGCCCGGCAGAAGAAAACCGGAGAGCGGCGGCGACGACACCGGAGACCCCCGAAGTCGGAAGACCTCCGGAGCTGTGCAATAAAATACTTTAAAAAGCGGTGTGGTTTATTTATTGCAATTTTTTTCCACCAGGTGAATGGGTAGGGGTACGATGTACCCCATACTCATTCACATAGGGTGGGGGGCCGGCATCTGGGGGCCCCCTTTTAAAAGGGGGCACCCTGATTCCGAAAAGCCCCCCCGCCCGCATACCCCGACAACCAACGGCCAGGGTTGTCGGGAAGAGGCCCTTGTCCCCATCAACATGGGGGCAGGGTGCTTTGGGGTGGGGGGGCCGCAGGTCGCCCCCCCTGCCCCGAAGCACCAAACCCCCCATGTTGAGGGCATGTGGCCTGGTACGGTTCAGGAGGCCGCTCTCGTCCCCCCCTTTTCCCCTCCGGCCTGCCAGGTTACGTGCTCGGATAAGGGTCTGGTTTGGATTTTGGGGGACCCCCACGCCGTTTTTCGGCTTGAGGGGTTCACCTTAAAATCCAGACCAGACCTATGGGTCTGGTTTGGATTTTGGGGGGACCCCCACGCCGTTCTTCGGCTTAGGGGGTTCACCTTAGAATCCAGACCAAACCTAAGGGCCTGGTATGCTCCTGAAGGGGAACCCATGCCGGTTTTTTCATTAAAATTTGGCTTGGAGTTCCCCTTCATGATTCATACCAAAACATGGGACAGCGAGGCTGCCGAGGACCAGCGCGATGACATCGCGCTGGACACATTCTCGGCCAGCTAGTCGCCTCTAGGACACTACTTGAGCGGCTGCTGCACGCTCAGGTCATGTCCAGATCGCCTCGCAAAGTCACGCTGTCCCTGTGTCAGCCGGCACACGAGTCGCCCGCAAGTCGGATCCGACTTCCCGGGCGACCTCTATTCAAATCAATGGGCTCCCATAGGGAACCATTCATTTTCAATAGAGCGCCGCTGACATTTCTATTTACTATAACAGTGCGCCGCTGCTTCCTGCGCCCAGTGAAGGAGTTATCAGGCGCACCAATTAAGGTTAGAACCAGCGCAGCGCACTGTTATTAGTAAATCAGCCCCCATGTGTTTCTAAATCCTGAACCCTGAGCTTTGTTACTTAATCCTTACCCCTGGACTTTGTGCATTACTAAATCCTGATGCCTGAACGCTGTGTGTTGCTAAATCCTAACCCTTGAACTTTGTGCATTATCTAATCCTGACCCTTGAACTCTGTGCATTACTAAATCCTGACCCCTGGACTTTGTGCATTATTTATTAATAACACCTGAAGTTTGTGTGCTACTTAGTCCTGACCCCAAAACGTTGTGCATTACTTAATTCTGACCCTTAAACTCTGTGTTACTTAATCCTGACCCCTGAACTTTGTGCATTTCTTTAACGTGAACTCTGTATATTACCTAGTCCTGAACTCCGAACTCTGTGGGGGTTATTTACGAAAGGCAAATCCACTTTGCACTACAAGTGCAAACTACAAGTGCAAAGTGCACTTGAAATTGCACTGAAAGTGCACTTGGAAGTGCAGTCGCTGTAGATCCGAAGGGGACATGCAAGGGAAATAAAAAACATCATTTTAGCTTGCACATGATTGGATGATAAAATCAGCAGAGCTTCTCCTCATTTCAGATCTTCCCCTCAGATCTACAGCGACTGCACTTCCAGTGCAATTTCAAGTGCACTTTGCACTTGTAGTTTACACTTGTAGTGCAAAGTGGATTTGCCTTTCGTAAATAACCCCCAATATGTTAGTTAATCCTGACTCCTGAACTTTGTGCATTACTTAATCCTGACCTCTAAACACTGTGCGATACCTAATCCGGACTCCCTGAACTCTGCGTGTTACATAATCCCGATCCCTGAACTGTGTGCATTACTTAATCATGACCCTTGAACTTTGTGCGTTACCCAATCCTGACCACTGAACTCTGTGCATTATCTAATCCTGACCCATAAACTCTGTGTGTTACTTAATCCCGACACCTGGACTTTGTATTTTAGTTTGTCCTGAATCCTGAACTTTGTGCATTACTTGATCCTGACCCCTGGGTATTGTGCATTACTTAATCCTGACCTCTTCCCAACCCAGCCATAGTAATATGAAGGCCGCACAGGTGGCTCTGCCATCCCGGGCGGCGGTCATATGACGTCTTAGGCTTCACGGCCCCTAGGGCGGCGCGCGCCCCCGCCACGTCACTCTGGAGCCAGTGCGCGTGCCTGGCGGGCCGCAATGTCCGCCAGGCACCCGCAATTGCTCGTCACAGAGCAGGGACGTGGATCTGTGTGTGTAAACACATAGATCTACGTCCTATCAGGTGAGAGGAGACCGATCGTGTGTTCCTTGTAGGGATGAGCTTCGAGTCGAACATGAGGACTTGAACATCGGCTGTTCGCAGAATTTTGGAACATTATGGGCCCGTTCGCGCCAAATTTGAGCTGAGCGTCACAGCCCATAATGCACTGTGTCATCGCAGTGCATTGCTGGCTGATGATTGGCCAAGCATGCACTATGACCAGCATGCTTTTGCCAATCACAGCGCCGTCAGCACAGAGAGACATAATTGGCCAAAGGCAGGGTGCCTTTGGCCAATTATAGCTCAGGGTATGAAGTACACGTCCCACACTATAAAAGGCCGCCTGCACGTCGGCCTTGTGTAGTGTGTTGCGGTGGCAGAGAGAGAGATAGAGAGAGAGAGTGTCATTTAATTTCAGTTAGCCAGATTGAGCAGGCAGTTGATTCAGTTAGATCCAGTATATTTATGTATATATATACATTCCAGGCTTTGTATATAAATATATATATATATATATATATATATATATATATATATACACACACACACACACACTCTCTCTATACAGTTTAGCTAGATCTCACTGCAGAGCGTTCCTGTTGTTCTCTTCCTAATATACTACAGGCAGGCAGTTGATTCAGTTAGCTGCAGTATATTCAGTACTGTATCCTGTGCACAGTGTGCAGCTAGATCTCACTGCAGACCATTCCTGTTCTCTTCCTAATATACTACAGGCAGGCAGTTGATTCAGTTAGCTGCAGTATATTCAGTACTGTACCCTGTGCACAGTGTGCAGCTAGATCTCACTGCAGAGCGTTCCTGTTGTTCTGTTCCTAATATACTACAGGCAGGCAGTTGATTCAGTTAGCTGCAGTATATTCAGTATATATATATATATATATATATACACACATCCCAGCTTTGTGCAGCTACATCTCACTGCAGGCCATTCCTGGTGTACCTATTCAAGTACATTACAAATACATCAAATACAGTATGTCTTGAAGGCCAACAAGGACAGGCAGACGCTCACAGGCAACTAAAAGAGGGCAAGCAGGCTCTGTGTCTAGAGCCAACAGTGCTGGTCGTGGACACGGTGCATCCTCAGCACGTGGCCGTGGGGCACGCTTGTCCTTTTTTCCGGCAGCTGGCCGTGTTGAGCCACAACATGCAGAAGAGTTGGTAGAGTGGATGACCAAGCCGTCCTCATCCTCCGTCACCCAGGCTCAGAGTACCTGCCAATGCAGGTGCCAAAGCGGCCTATTCCATCGGCTCGAGGTCATCAGTTACTCCTTCCCTAGCCCCACCATCATGCACGGAGGAGTCCCCAGATCTGTTCGACCACAGTGTCGGGTACATGCTGCAGGAGGATACGCAGCGTTTTGAAGGCTCCGATGATGGTACCCAGTTTGAGGAAAGCAGTAACGTGAGCCCAGAGAGAGGGGGTGCCCAAGAAGGACAACAAACTGGCAGTCATGTTCCCCCAGCTGCAGCATACTGCCAGGTTTGCTCCAGTGACAAGGAGGGAGGGGAAGATGAGGTCACTGACTCTACGTGGGTGCCTGATAGGAGAGAGGAGGAGGAGGAGGAAGAGGTACATCTCCAACGAGGCAGGATGCCCTCCAGGGGCCAGCTTAAGGGCAGCCAACCGACTGCATCACACTGCAGAGCTCCGCATGTGCAGGGCGCTGCTGACTCTGCGCGTTTTTCCAAAAGTTCTTTGGTGTGGGCCTTTTTTGACACGTGTGCAGCAGATCGCACCGTTGCTATTTGCATCATATGTTTGAAGCGTATTAAGCGTGGCCAAAACAGCTGTCTGGGAAATAGCCAAGTTATTGGCATTCCTGCCAGTGTCATCATGGCCGCGCCAGACTAACCCCTACGCGCATGCGCACCCACAGCTGCACGGCAGCTGCCCGTACACGCCGGACGGCCCATACAGACGCACACAGGCGTGCACGCACGCGGTGACTGTGTGGGCGCACCCCCCGGCCTATTTAAACCTGTCACTGGCACATACAAAATGCTGGATTATCATCAGCTTCCTGTGTATCCTGTATCTTGTGTATCCTGAATCTCTGGCTTGACCTTTGGCTTGCATCTGGACCTGTGACCCTGCTTATCTCCTCGCATCTGACCCCGGCTTGGCTGACTATTCCATTATCTTCTGCTACTGTGTATGACCCGGCCTGTTCCTGTAATTCTCTTGGACTGATTCCTGTGTTTGACCCCTGGCCTGGCTACAGACTCTGTTCTTGGTTTACCTACTGTTCCACACCAAAACCCTTCCTTGCACGGTTACTGATTCCGCTCTTCCAGCGCACCCCAGCTACCTTCTGCCTGCATCTACCTAGTCAGCAGCAGTACAGTGTCTCATCCCCAGGGGTGCGGTGCACTTAACCGCAAGGGGCGCCCTCTCAGCAATCCGGCCTTACACCAGAGACTTGACAACAGCAGCCGCTTGGGCACCACATGCTTGACCAGACATATGTCGACCTGCTATGCAGTCCGTTGGCAAGCATACTTAAAAGACCCACACCAAAGAACAAAGCGGACCTCTTCTTGCTCCTCATCAGCTGGGATCTCCAACCCCACTATACCTTCAGTCCTCTCAGAAACCTGCACTGAGAGGAATGAAGGTGTAGAATTAGGGGTGCCACTGCCAAGTACTTGCGGGCAATCTGCTATCGCTACACCAACGTCCGATTGTAGCAGGCAAATTTCCCTACCCCAGTTGCTAAACCGGCGAAAGAAATTCGCTCCCAGCCATCCACATGCCCAGCGGTTGGATACTAGCTTGGCTAAATTTCTAGCACTCCAACTGCTGCCTTTTCAGCTGGTAGACTCTGCCCCCTTTCGTGAATTTGTGAAATGTGCGGTACCTCAGTGGCAGGTTCCCAAACGCCACTTTTTTTCACGGAAGGCGATTCCGGCTTTCTACCGGCATGTGCAAGGCAATGTCTTGGCCTCACTGGACAGGGCGGTCAGCGGTAAGATGCATCTTACCGCTGACTCATGGTCCAGCAGGCATGGACAGGGACATTACCTATCTTTCACGGCGCACTGGGTGACTCTTCTGGCAGCTAGGAAGGATGCAGGACATGGTGCAGTCTTGTTGGAGGTTGTTCCGCCACCACGCCTCCAAAATGCTACTAGTGGTGATTCTGACACACCTCTCTCCTCCACCCCTCCTCTCCTTCTTCCTCCATGGCCTCTTCCTCTATAGATTTCCTCTTCCTCTATAGATTTGTCCTCGGAACCAGCAGTGCTCCATAGGCGCTCAAGGGGCTACGCAAGCACTCAGGCAAAAAGATGCCATGCGGTGCTTGAGCTGGTGTACTTAGGGGACAGGAGCCACACTGGGGCAGAGATTCTGTCAGCTCTGCAGGGGCAGGTTCAGAGGTGGTTGACGCCATGCCAGCTTCAGCCAGGAATGGTGGTTTGCGACAATGGCACCAACCTCCTCTCCGCCCTCCAACAGGGACACCTGACCCATGTGCCCTGTTTGGCTCACGTCCTTAATTTGGTGGTGCAGCGGTTCTTGTGCAGGTACCCGGGCTTACAGGATCTCCTGAGGCAGGCCAGGAAAGTCTGTGTGCATTTCCGCCGGTCATATATTGCCAGTGCTCGGCTGGATGACCTCCAAAAGGAATACAACCTGCCCAAGAACTGCCTAATCTGTGACATGCCCACCAGATGGAACTCAACGTTGGTCATGCTGCAGCGGCTGCACATGCAGCAGAGGGCCATCAATGAGTACCTGTGCGACTATGGCACCAGGACAGGGTCAGGGGAGCTTGGCTTTTTTTCACCACGCCAGTGGCTCATGATCAGTGATGCATGCACTGTCCTGTCACCATTTGAGGAGGCCACAAGGATGGTGAGCAGTGACAGTGCATGCATCAGTGATACTGTCCCTCTTGTCTACCTGTTGGAGCACACGCTGCATGGAATAATGGACAGGGCACTTGAGGCAGAACAGAGGGAGGAAGAGGAGGACTTCCTTACCTCTCAAGGCCCCCTTTAGCCAGACAGTGTTCCTGCGGGCCCGCCGATCACACAGGAAGAGGAGGAGGAGGATTGTGTCAGCATGAAGGTGGAGCCTAGCACTCAGCATCAGCAACAGTCTTCAAGGGATCGTTTACAGTCCCCAGAAACCCATGGACTTGTACATGGCTGGGAGGAGGTGGCTGCAGATCATGTCGTCCTTAGTGACCCAGAGGACTCCGGACCGAATGCCTCAGCAAACCACTGCTGCATGGCCTCCCTGATCCTCCAAATCCTGCGAAAGGACCCTCGGATTCGTGGTATCAAGGAGAGGGATCATTACTGGCTGGCAATCCTCCTTGATCCACGTTACAAGGGTAAGGTTGCGGAACTTATCCAGCCGTCGAAGAGGGAGCAGAGGATGAAACATCTTCGGGAGGCCTTGCAGAAAGGTTTGTGCAACACGTTTCCAGAGCCTGGGAGGTTACAATTTTCTGGTTCTGGACAACGTGTTGCTGAGGCTTTGGTCAGTCACAGAAGGAGTGGTGGAGAAGGTGGCCGTCTGACCGATGCGTTCAGACAATTTTTTAGTCCTCAGCCCCAAGGTATGATCAGTTCACCAGCGTCTGATTTACATAGTGCAGGAATACCTAGGGACAAGATCAGACTTGGACACGTTTTCAACCGAAAATCCACTGGGTTACTGGGTCTTGAGGATGGCTTACTGGCCAGAGCTTGGGCAGTATGCAATTGAGCTACTGGCCTGTCCTGCATCCAGCGTTCTTTTGGAACGCACATTCAGTGCTGCTGGTGGCTTTGTAACCGATCACAGAGTGCACCTGTCCACCGACTCGGTTGATCGTCTCACCTTCATAAAAACAAATCAGTCTTGGATCACCAGCTACCAAGCACCTGATGCTGATGTAAGACTGCCTATGCTGATGCTGATTGCCGAGTGAATATCCTGTTATACTGAGTGACTATCCTATTCCTCCTCATTGTTCATGTTGATATTTTTGGTTCTGGGCACCAGCACCAGTGCCGAAAGCCCAATTTTTCTGCCCCTGTTTAACAGGGCTGTGTATAATTAACATTTTTGCTGTAATATTTTGCAGCAGGGCTCATTCCTGCGCTAAAATAGAGTATCTGTGAGGGGTTGCAGTGTTGTGGCACCAGCACCAGTGCCTAAAGCCCAATTTTTCTGCCCCTGTTTAACAGGGGTGTGTATAATTAAAAATGTTGCTGTAATATTTTGCAGCAGGGCTCATTCCTACGCTCAAATAGAATATCTGTGAGGGGTTTCAGTGTTGTGGCACCACCAACACCACCACCACCAAAGGCCCAATTTTTCTGACCCTGTTCAACAGGGGCATGTAATTACAATACTTGATATAATATTTCACAGCAGGGCTTGTTCCAGTGCCCACCAAGAGTAACTGTGAGGACTTACAGTGTTGTGGCACCAGCACCACCACCACCACCAAAAGCCCAATTTTTCTGCCACTGTTCAACAGGGGCATGTAATTACAATCCTTGATATAATAGTTCACAGCAGGGCCTGTTCCAGCGCCCACCAAGAGTAACTGTGTGGGCTTACAGTGTTTTGGTACCACCAACACCTAAGGCCCAATTTTCTGCAGAGTATATAGGGCAGGCCGTATAGTATATATATATATACAGGCGATCCCCCTACTTTCAAACATCCGACTTACAAACGACTCCTACTTACAAAGGGAGGGACACAACAGGAAGTGAGAGGAAATCTACCCCTGGGAAAGGAAATTCTCTCCTGTAAAGCCTCGTACACACGGCCGAGAATCTCGTTGCAAAAAAACGTTGTTTTTCTCGACGGGATTCTTGTCAAGCTTGACGAGATTCTTGTCAAGCTTTCCTTGCATACACACTGTCAATCCAAAATCTTGTTGTTGTAAAGCGCGGTCACGTACAACACGTACAACGGCAGTATAAAGGGGAAGTTCTATTCCAATGGCGCCACCCCTTCGGCTGCTTTTGCTGATCTCGTGTTACCGTGTGTTAGTAAAAGTTTGGGGAGAGACGATTCGCGCTTTTCAGTCTTCGTGCTTTCAGTTCGTTACAGCGTGATGAATGTGCTATCTCCATTACGAACGCAAGTTTTACAAGAAGGTGCGCTCCCGTGTCATACTTGAGTCTGACCATGCACGGTTTTTGAAGACTCGGAAAAGCATACACACGAACGGTTTTCTCTGACGAGAATCACGCCGAGAAAAAATGAGACTCCGACGAGAAAAAAGACCGCAGGTCTTCTTTTTTCTCATCGAGATTTTGGCCAGTTTTCTCGACGAGAAAGCATACACATGAATGGTTTTCTCGGCAAGAAAGCTCACCCAACAGTTTTCTTGTCATTTCTTGCCGAGAAAACCGTCCGTGTGTACGCGGCTTAAGAGTTAATATGGGAAAAATGTGTCTCCACTAGGGATGAGCTCGGTGTTCGAGTCGAACATACGTTCGAGTCGAACATCGGCTGTTCGATCGTTCGACGAAGATCGAACGTTTTGGGCTGTTCGCGCCAAATTCGAGTGACGCGAACGGCCCACAATACACTACGCCATTGCAGTGCAATCCCGGCGCTGTGATTGGCCAAGCATGCACTGTGACCCTGCATGCTTGGCCAATCACAGCGCCGGCAGCGAGGAGAGCCATAATTGGCCACAGGCAGGATGCCTGTGGCCAATTATAGCTCAGGGGGGTTTAGTACACGCCCCACACTATAAAAGGCCGCCAGCGCGGCGGCCTTGTGCAGTGTGTTCCGGTTCAGGGAGAGAGAAGGATAGGCAGGGACAGTGTTAGTGATATTTGTTCATTTACCTTGTGTGTAGGGAGAGATAAGGATAGGCAGGGACAGTGTCAGTGATATTCTGCTAAACCTTGTGTGCAGGGAGAGAGAAGGATAGGCAGGGGACAGTGTCAGTGATTTTATGCTAAACCTTGTGTGCAGGGAGAGAGAAGGATAGGCAGGGGACAGTGTCAGTGATATTTTTGCTAAGCCTCCTGCACAGTATACACCTGAAGCTAGCCCTTATTGCTGTGTTTTCCTGTTGTGTAACACAGGCAGGCATCTGCCGCAGTTATAGCAGGCGTAGTGTGCTTCCTGCAAAATATATACCTCAAGCTAGCCCTTATTGCTGTTTTTTCCTGTTGTGTAACACAGGCAGGCATCTGCAGCACTTACAGCAGGCGTAGTGTGCTTCTTGCAAAATATACACCTGAAGCTAGCCCTTATTTCTGTGTTTTCCTGTTGTGTAACACAGGCAGGCATCTGCAGCACTTACAGCAGGCGTAGTGTGCTTCTTGCAAAATATACACCTGAAGCTACCCCTTATTGCTTGTTTTCCCATCTCCCTGCAGGCCTTTAGAATGTCTGGAAGGCAAACAAGGAGAGGCAGACAGTCAGGAGCCAATAAAAGAGGGCAAGCAGGCTCTGTGTCTAGAGACAACAGTGCTGGTCGTGGACGCGGTGCATCATCAGCACGTGGCCATGAGACACGCTTGTAATTATTTTCGGCAGCTGGATGTGTTGAGCCGCATCATGCCGAAGACTTGGTAGAGTGGATGACCAAGCCCTCCTCATCCTCCTCATCCTCTCTCACCCAGGCTCAGGGTACTGGCAAAGCAGCTGCCAAAGCGTCCTCAATGTCATCATCAGTCACTCCTTCCCTAGACCCACTGTGTCCTCCTGAGGAGTCCCCCGAAGGCAGTAGCGTGAGAGCAGAGAGAGGGGATGCTCAAGAAGGACAGCAATCTGGCAGTCATGTTCCAGCAGCTGCAGCATACTGCCAGATTGGTTCCAGTGATGAGGAGGGAGGGGATGATGAGGTCACTGACTCCACGTGGGTGCCTGATAGGAGAGAGGAGGAGGAGGAGGAGGATGAGGAGGAGGCACATCTCCAACGAGGCAGGATGCCCTCCGGGGGCCAGCGTAAGGGCAGCACACCGACTGAATCACACCGCAGAGCTCCGCCTGTGCAGGGCGCTGCCTCTGCCCGTTATTCCAAATGTTCTTTGGTGTGGGCCTTTTTTGAGTCGAGTGCATCAGTTCGCACCGCTGCTGTTTGCAACATATGTCTCAAGCGTATCTCGCGTGGCCAAAACATCAGCCGCTTGGGCACCACATGCTTGACCAGACATATGTTGACCTGATATGCAGCTCGTTGGCAAGCCTACCTTAAAGACCCACACCAAAGAACAAAGCGGACCTCTCCTTTCTCCGCATCAGCTGGGATCTCCAACCCCACTATACCTTCAGTCCTCTCTGAAACCTGCACTGAGAGGAATGAAGGTGTAGAATTAGGTGTGTCACAGCCAAGTACTTGCAGGCACTCTGCTAGCAGTACACCGACGTCCGATTCTAGCAGGCAAATTTCCCTGCCCCAGCTGCTGGACCGTCGAAAGAAGTTCACTCCCAGCCATCCACATGCCCAGCGGTTGAATGCTAGCTTGGCTAAATTGCTAGCACTTCAACTGCTGCCTTTTCAGTTGGTAGACTCGGCCCCCTTCCGTGAGTTTGTGCAATGTGCGGTTCCTCAGTGGCAGGTTCCCAAACGCCACTTTTTCTCACGGAAGGCGATTACGGCTCTCTACCGCCATGTGGAAGGCAATGTCCATGCCTCGCTGGACAGGGCGGTCAGCGCTAAGGTGCATATTACTGCTGACTCATGGTCCAGCAGGCATGGACAGGGACGTTACCTTTCTTTCACGGCCCATTGGGTCACTCTTTTGGCAGCTGGGAAGGATGCAGGACAAGGTGCAGTAGTGTTGGAGGTTGTTCCACCGCCACGCCTCCAAAGTGCTACTACTGGTTGTGACACACCTCTCTCCTCCACCCCCTCCTCTTCTTCTAGCTCCATGGCCTCTTCCTGTGCTTTGTCCTTGGAACCAGCGGTGCTCCGTAGGCGTTCAAGGGGCTACGCAAGTATGCAGGCAAAAAGATGCCCTACCGTGCTTGCGTTGGTGTGTTTGGGGGACAGGAGCCACACTGGGGCAGAGGTTCTGTCAGCTCTGCAGGGCCAGGCCGAGAGGTGGTTGATGCCACGCCAGCTTAAGGCAGGAATGGTGGTTTGCGACAATGGCACCAACCTCCTCTCCGCCCTCCGACAGGGACAACTGACCCATGTGCCCTGTGTGGCTCACGTCCTTAACCTGGTGGTGCAGCGGTTCTTGGGCAGGTACCCGGGCTTACAGGATGTCCTGAGGCAGGCCAGGAAAGTCTGTGTGCATTTCCGCAGATCATATAATGCCAGTGCCCGACTGGCTGAGCTGCAAAAGGAGTTGAACCTGCCCAAGAACCGCCTTATATGTGACATGCCCACCAGGTGGAACTCAACGTTGGCCATGCTGCAGCGGCTGCACATGCAGCAAAGGGCCATCAATGAGTACCTGTGCGACAACGGCACCAGGACAGGGTCAGGGGAGCTCAGGTTTTTTTCACCACGCCAGTGGGGCATGATCAGGGATGCATGCACTGTCCTGGCACTATTTGAGGAGGCCACGAGGATGGTGAGCAGTGACAGTGCATGCATCAGTGACACTGTACCTCTTGTCCACCTGTTGTAGCATACGCTGCATGGAATAATGGACAGGGCACTTGAGGCAAAACAGAGGCAGGAAGAGGAGGACTTCCTTGCCTCTCAAGGCCCCCTTTACCCAGACAGTGTTCCTTCTGTCCCACCCATCCCACAGGAAGAGGACGAGGAGGAGGAGGAGGAAGAGGAGGATTGTGTCAGCATGGAGGTGGAGCCTGGCACTCAGCATCAACAGCAGCAGTCTTTTAGGGATGATTTGCAGTCCCAAGAAACACGTGGACTTGTACGTGGCTGGGAGGAGGTGGCTGCGGATCATGTCGTCCTTAGTGACCCAGAGGACTCCGGACCGAATGCCTCAGCTAACCTACGCTGCATGGCCTCCCTGATCCTGCAAAGTCTGCGGAAGGATCCTTGCATTCTTCGGATCAAGGAGAGGGACCATTATTGGCTGGCCACTCTCCTTGATCCACGGTACAAGGTTAAGGTTGCGGACCTTATCTTACCGTCGCAGAGGGAGCAGAGGATGAGACAACTCCGGGAGGCCTTGCAGAAAGGTCTGTGCAATGCGTTCCCAGAGACTGGGAGGTTACAAACTCCTGGTCCTGGACAAGGAGTTGCTGAGGCTTCGGTCAGTCAAAGAAGGAGCGCTGGGGAAGGTGGCCGTCTGACCGATGCGTTCAGACAATTCTTTAGTCCGCAGCCCCAAGGTATGATCGGTTCCAGCAACCATCGCCAGCGTCGGACATACATGGTGCAGGAATACCTAGGGGCAAGGTCAGACTTGGACACCTTTCCCACCGAAAATCCTCTGGCTTACTGGGTCTTGAGGATGGATCACTGGCCAGAGCTTGCACGGTATGCAATTGAGCTACTGGCCTGTCCTGCATCCAGTGTTCTTTCGGAACGCACATTCAGTGCTGCTGGAGGATTTGTCACGGATCACAGGGTGCGCCTGTCCACCGACACGTTGATCGACTGACCTTCTTAAAGATGAACCAGTCTTGGATCACCACCAGCTACCAAGCACCTGAAGCTGATATAACAGAATAATTTATTTTCAAATGTCACATCCCTTCAAAACTGATTCTGATGCTGAGTGACTGTCCTGTTATGTTGACTGACTATCCTCCTCCTCCTCAATGATCCGATTCATGATGATAGCTTGGAAGAACATTTTTGTTTCTGGGTGCCGCCACCAGTGGCTAAGGCCCAATTTTTCAGCCCCTGTTTAACAGGGGCATGTAATTACAATTTTTGATGCAATGCTTTGCAGCAGGGCTCATTCCTGCACTCCAACTAGAGTATCTGGGAGAGGTTGCAGTGTCGTGGCACCAGCACCAGTGCGCCTAAGGCCCAATTTTTCAGCCCCTGTTTAACAGGGGCGTGTAATTACAATTTTTGATGCAATACTTTGCAACAGGGCTCATTACTGTGCTCCAAGTACAGTATCTGTGAGGGGTTGCAGTGTTGTGGCACCAGTGCCTAAGGCCCAATTTTTCTGCCCCTGTTTAACAAGGGCGTGTAATTACAATTTTTGATGCAATACTTTGCAACAGGGCTCATTACTGTGCTCCAAGTACAGTATCTGTGAGGGGTTGCAGTGTTGTGGCACCAGTGGCTAAGGCCCAATTTTTCAGCCCCTGTTCTACAGGGGCATGTAATTACAATTATTGATCTAATAATTCACAGCAGGGCCCATTCCTGCGCCCACCAAGAGTAACTGTGAGGGCTTACAGTGTTGTGGCAACACCACCACCACCACCACCACCAAAGGCCCAATTTTTCAGCCCCTGTTCAACAGGGGCATGCAATTACAATTCTTGATCTAATAATTCACAGCAGGGCCCATTCATGTGCCCAAGAGTAACTGTGAGGGCTTACAGTGTTGTGGCACCAGCACCACCACCAAAGGCCCAATTTTTCCTACCACTGTTCAACAATGGCATGTAAATACAATTCCTGATAAAATAGTTCACAGCAGGGCGTTCCAGCGCCCACCAAGAGTAACTGTGAGGGCTCACAGTGTTGTGGCAACACCAACATGTAAGGGGCAAATTTTAGCAGAGCATATACGGCAGGCCCCTACTTTCAAACATCCAACTTACAAACGACTCCTACTTGCAAACGGAAGGAGACAACAGGAAGTGAGAGGAAATCTACCCCTAGGAAGGGAAATTCTCTCCTGTAAGAGTTAATATGGGAAAAAGGTGTCTCCTCTCTACTGATGCTTTATCACCAATCCTTGTTTCAATAAAAACCCCACTTTTCAAAAACAGTTGTCATTGGGACGGAAAGTGAGGTGAAATGTTCTGAACAGGGGCACAGACAGCAAAACAAATGTTACAGGGGTGATAACCCTTCCCTATGTTTTCCAAAAAGCTTTAAAATATATTTTTTGGCTGGAGCTACACTTAAACAATGTACCTGTTCAAAATTAAAAAACAGATTCTACTTAAGAACAAACCTACAGTCCCTGTCTTGTTTGCACCGCCTGTATACTGCTGTTCAGAGTATATAGAGCCTTTTTTATTTTGTGTGCGGGGTTCCCCTTAATATCCATACAAGACCCAAAGGGGCTGGTAATGGGGCTGGGGTAGGGGGGGGGGGTGATGGGGTAGCTATGCCATTTTTCTCAAAGATTTTCATCCATATTACCGGGACCAGACATGACATTAAAGCCGCAAGCAGTTTTAAATGGCTTTTTTTCCTTTAGAAATGTCATTTTGTGCAGGGACAGTTCTAAACATGGGAAACACATGCCACTTCACAGGCATACTTTAGACACCCCCCAGGTACGATATTTAAAGGAATATTTGACTTTTTTTTTCACTTTATGCATCATTAAAATGACTGCTCCCGAAAAACGGAAGTTTTTAAAACTTCGTTTTGCATTGATACATGTCCCCTGGGACAGAACCCGGGTCCCCAAACCCTTTTTAGGACAATAACATGCATATTAGTCGTTATAATTAGCACTTTAGATTTTGAACGTTCCCGTCCATTGTATTTAATAGGGTTCTAAAGTTCGCGCGAACTTTCGGTCCGTTCGAAGGTTCTGGTGTGAACCGAACGGGGGGGTGTTCGGCTCATCCCTAGTCTCCACTGATGCTTTATCACCAATCCTTGTTTCCCTAAAAACCCCAAATTTTCTAAATCCAATTGTCATTGGGCCAGAAAGTGAGGTGAAATCTTCTGAACAGGGGCACAGCCAGCAAAACAAATGTTACAGGGGTGATGATAACCCTTCCCTAGGATATCCAAAAAGCTTAAAAATGTATTTTTTGGCTGGAGCTACACTTACAAAATGTACCTGTTCCAAATTACAAACAGATTCAACTTAAGAACAAACCTACAGTCCCTGTCTTTCTTGGGACCGCCTGTATACTGCTGTTAAGAGTATATAGGGCCTGGGGGCCCCGCGCCTTTTCTTTTTTTAATTTGGGTGCGGGGTTTCCCTTAATATCCATACAAGACCCAAAGGGCCTGGTAATGGACTGGGGGGAGGGGGGGGGTACCCATGCCGTTTTTCTCAAAAAATGTCATCTATATTGCTGGGATCCAACATTACATTAAAGTCAAAAGCAGTTTTAAATGACTTTTATTCCTTTAGAAATGTCATTTTGTGCAGGGACTGTTCTAAACACGGGAAACACGCGCCACTTCACAGGCATACTATAGACACCCCCCAGGCACAATATTTAAAGGAATATTTCACTTTTATTTTTTCACTTTAAAATCACTGCTCTGGAAAAAACGTCAGCTTTTAAAACTTTTTTTTGCATTGATACATGTCCCCTGGGGCAGGACCCGGGCCCCCAAACCCTTTTTAGGACAATAACTTGCATATTAGCCTTAAAATTTGCACTTTTGATTTCTCACATTCGAGTCCAATGGACTTTAACGGTGTTCGAAAGTTTGCGCAAACTTTCGGTCCATTCGCATGTTCTGGATGCGAACCGAACCGGGGGGTGTTCGGCTCATCCCTAGTTCCTTGTATATAGGAACACCGATCGGTCACCTCTCCCAGTCAGTCCCCACCCCCCCACAGTTAGAATCACTCCCTAGGTAACACATTAAACCCCTTAATCGCCCCCTAGTGTTAACCTCTTCCCTGCCAGTGACATTTATACAGAAATCAGCAGTGTTGTAACTAACGCCGTTTAAATAAACAGCGTTATGTAACGCAGCCACTTTTTGGGGTAACGAGTAATCTAACAGATTACTCTTCCCCCTCATGGCAACGCCGCTTCCATTACTTGGGCGGCGTTACCTCAATTACATCTACTCGCCGCAGCCTCCGCGAGTAGATGTAATGTAACACTAACTAACCGCAAGCCGCCGTCTGCCTACCTGATCAGTGTGTCATGCAGACAGACGGCGGCCATTGCAGTGTTCAAAAGCCACGCCTCCCGAGTCCTCGTCGTCTGTGATAGGCGGAACACTCAATTTCACAGCAGGCAGTGTTCCGCCTATCACGGAAATCCGCTCATCCTCATCTGTGTTATGAGGATGAGCGAATGTCCGTGATAGGCGGAACACTGAATGCTGGGAAATTGAGTGTTCCGCCCATCACAGACGAGGAAGAGGCGTGGCTTTTGAATACTGGAATGGCCGCCGCCGATCAGGTATGGGGCATTGGGCACAGTGAGGCATTGGGCACAGTGAGGCATTGGGCACAGTGAGGCATTGGGCACAGTGAGACACGGGCACAGTGAGGCATTGGGCACAGTAAGGCACGGGCAAAGTGAGACTTGGGCACAGTGAGGCATGGGCACAGTGAGGCATGGGCACAGTGAGGCATGGACACAGTGAAGCATGGGCACAGTGAGGCATGGGCACATAACCAATATTATTTATTGTTATCCCTCCGATTATTTTTATACACTGAAAAAATTACATATATATCATCCTTCTACCGCCCCGCCCCGCGTATATATAATATAACCAATATAGTTACTTTGCTGAGTAACTCAATTACTTTTTGTAAGAAGTAATTTGTAACCGTAACTAATTACTTTTTTAACGTAAGATGAACAACACTGGTAATCAGTGGATTTTTATAGCACTGATCTCTGTATAATTGTCAATGGTCCCAAAATAGTGTCAAAAGTGTCCGATCTGTCTGTCGTAATGTTGCAGTCCCGCTAAAAATTGCAGACCGCCGCCATTTTTTGCCCGCCGCAATATCACAGTCCTGACAAAAATCACAGATCGCCGCTATTAATAATAAAAATGCTATAAATCTATCCCCTATTTTGTAGGTGCTAAAACGTACGCAAACCAATCAATATAAGCTTTTTCAGATTTTTTTTTACCAAAAATATGTAGAAGAATACATATCGGCCTAAACTGAGGAAGAAATTTGTTTTTGTTTTTTTTTTAAATTGGGATATTTATTATAGTAAAAAGTAAAAATATTTTTCAAAATTGTCGGTCTTTTTTTGTTTATAGCGCAAAAAATAAAATACGTCCAAAAGAAAGCTATATTTGTGGGGAAAAAAATTATAAAAATGTCATATGGGTACAGTGTTGCATGACCGCGCAATTGTCATTCAAAATGTACCAGCGCTGAAAGCTGAAAATTGGCCTGGGCAGGAAGGGGGTGAAAATGCCCTGTATTGAAGTGGTTAAGGGCCATAGCAGGCGGGAGACCCGGTACGCATGGCCGGCAGCTGCGATGTCCGCCGGCCACCCACGATCACGGGCGCGATAGCCAGAATGGGGATTTGTGTGTGTAAACACACAAATCCCCATTCTGACAGGGGAGGAGAGACAGATCTGCTGTTCCTAGTAATTAGGAACAGCGATCTGTCTTCTCCTCCAGTCAGTCACATCCCCCCGCAGTTAGAAACACGCACGAGGGAACACATTTAACCCCTTAATCGCCCCCTCGTGTTAACCCCTTCCCTGCCAGTGACATTTACACAGTAACCAGTGCATTTTTATAGCACTGATCGCTGTATAAATGTCAATGGTCCCAAAAAAGTGTCCGATCTGTCTGTCGTAATGTCGCAGTCCCGCTTAAAATCGCAGATCGCCGCCATTACTAGTAAAAAAAATTAAAATGCCATAAATCTATCCCCTATTATGTAGACACTATAACTTTTGCGCAGACCAATCAATATACGCTTATTGCGATTTTTTATACCAAAAATATGTAGAAGAATACATATTGGCCTAAACTGATGAAGAATTTTTTTATTTTTTTGGGGAATTTTATTATAGCAAAAAGTTAAAAATATTGTTTTTTGTTTTTTTTAAATTGGTACTCTTTATTTGTTTATAGCAAATACCACCAAAAGAAAGCTCTATTTGTGGGAAAAAGGACATCAATTTTGTTTGGGTACAGTGTAGCACTACCGCGCAATTGTCAGTTAAAGCGTCACAGTGCTATTACCGTGGGACCCTTGCAACAAAAAGTATCTGCATACGCAGACGATATGATGTTTTCCATTACAAACCCAGTCATTTCCCTTCCAAACCTGCTACAAGAATTTAAAACCTACGGAACGCTGTCCAATCTAAAATAAATTTTACTAAATCAGAAGCTATGGGGGTTGGTATACCCCAGACGCAGCTCCTGCAACTCCAGGGAAACTTTGATTTGAAATGGACAGACACTGCGCTGAAATACTTGGGTACATACATCCCTCCAAAATTCTCCAAAATATTTGACCTGAACTCCTCTTCTAAAATCGTTCAGACCCTCCTTAACACCTGGCACACGGGCCTCCACTCGTGGTTTGGTCGCTGTAACATTCTGAAAATGAGCATCCTCCCTACATTTTTACATCTCATTCAGGCCTTACCTATCCATAGCCCGGTGAGTTATTTCAAACTGACAAATTCATTATTTATAGAGTTCATATGACCACGACTACGGAGAACGTTACGTTCACTGCCCAAACTCCACAGTGGATTGGCTATGCCGGACATACGCAACTATTACTAGGCGGCACATCTCAGTAGGCTTGTAGACTGGTGCCGTCATCAAGACGCTAAGTTTCGGCCTCGATTAGAACAAGCACAAAGTCCTGTACCTCTAAACAGAACGCTTTGGTGTTGCGCAACGCTTCCTACATGTCTCAAGTAGGCATGAGCCGAACACCCCCCAGTTTGGTTCGCACCAGAACATGCGAATAGGCAATAAATTTGTTCGAACATCCGAACCCCGTTAAAGTGTATGGGACACGGACATGAAAAATCAAAAGTGCTAATTTTAAAGGCTTATATGCAAGGTATTATCATAAAAAGTGTTTGGGGACCCGGGTCCTGCCCCAGGGGACATGTATCAATGCAAAAAAAAGTTTTAAAAACAGCCGTTTTTTCAGGAGCAGTGATTTTAATAATGCTTAACTACTTCCCACCCGGCCACTGTACATATACGGCCGGGTGGGCGCTCTCTCCTTCTGAGTGGACGTTCAGGAACGTCCCTCAGAAGGAGGGGGATCGCGCACGCGCGTTCCCGCGCAGCGGCGCAATCCCGATGCACTCGTGTCACCCGGACACGGCGCATCTCGATTCGGCAGGAGGGCTCTGTGATTGGCCCTCCTGATCACATGACGGCCGTGTCCAATCACAGCCGTCATGTGATGTAAACAGAGAGCCGGTTGCCAGGCAATCAGCTCTCCTCTCCTCACACAGAAGTCTTCGGTGAGGAGAGGAGAGCGGATCGCTGCAGCTGGCTGGTGATCAGTGAGTATGAGCTGTTTTTTTCAGCTTTTTACTCACTGATCACCAGCCTAGTGTCCCCACACAAAGTAAACAAACATGTCCCCAAAATACTTGTCCCCACACACATGTCCCCACATAATAAAAACACCTGTCCCCCACATATGTGACAGTAAAATCATATGTCCCAATGATCATTTGCACACATATGCGCGTGATCACCTGCGCACATCTGTACATGATCATTTGCGTACATATGTCCGTGATCACACGAACCAATTATTATACACTTAACAGATTTTTTTTTTATACCAAAAACATGTAGTAGAATACATTTTGGCTTAAATTTATGACAAAATTCTATTTGATTGGATTTTTTTTTTTTAAATAGAAAGACGAAAATATTATTTTTTCAAATTTCTGCTCTTTTTTCGCTTATATCGCAAAAAATAAAAAACGTAGTCGTGAATAAATACCACCAAAAGAAAGCTCTATTTGTGTGAACAAAATGATAAAAAATTCATTTGGGTACAGTGTAGCATGACCGCGCAATTGTCATTGAAAATGCAAGAGCGCTGAAAATTGGTCTGGGAAGGAAGGGGGCTAAAGTGCCCTGTATTGATGTGGTTAAAGTGAAACAATAAAAGTGAAATATTCCTTTAAATTTCGTACCTGGGGGGTGTATATAGTATGCCTGTAAAGCAGCACTTGTTTCCCGTGCTTAGAACAGTTTCTGCACAAAATGTCATTTCTGAAGGAAAAAAAGTAATTGAAAGTCATTGATTAAAAAAAAAAAAAAAAAATGCTTGGGGGGTCCCCCCAAATTCAATTACCAGGCCCTTCAGGTCTGGTATGGATATTAAGGGGAACCCTGCGCCAAATTAAAATAAAAATGGCATACGGTTCCCCCAAATATCCATACCAGACCATTCAGGTCTGGTATGGATTTTAAGGGGAACTCTGCGCCAAATAAAAAAAAATGGCATGGGGTTCCCCCCAAAAATCCATACCAGACCCTTATCCGGGCACGCAACCTGGCAGGCTGCAGGAAAAGAGGGGGGGACGAGAGAGCGCCCCCCCCTCCTGAACCGTACCAGGCCACATGCCCTCAACATGGGGAGGATGTCCCCATGTTGATGGGGACAAGGGCCTCATCCCCACTACCCTTGCCCGGTGGTTGTGGGGGTCTGCGGGCAGGGGGCTTATCGAAATCTGGAAGACCCCTTTAACAAAGGGGACCCCCAGATCCCACCCCCCCATGTGAATTGGTAACGGGGTACATTGTACCCCTACCATTTCACAAAGAAAGTGTAAAAAAAACACACAGACACAATTGGGATAAGTCCTTTATTAAAAATAAAAATAATTTTGCTTATCAGTACCCAGTTGAGGGGGAATTATGTAAGAACTGGGCTCTTTTCTTTGTGGATCCAGCAGCGGTGGTAATCCACTCTCGATCTCCACTCCAGCGATGTCGGAATCCTGCGATGGATGATCTATCCAGGCTCCGGCGACGAGGAACAGCACACGATCCTCTCTTCACCGGAGCGGAGACACCCTGGGAATGACGCCGCCGAAGCCTGACAGGTCTTATGTAGGGATGAGCTTCGAGTTCGAGTCGAACTCATGTTCGACTCGAACATTGCCTGTTCGCCCGTTCGCCGAACAGCGAACAATTTGGGATGTTCGCTGCAAATTCGAAAAGTCTATGGGAGAAATCTAAATTGCTAATTTTAAAGGCTTTTATGCAAGTTATTGTCATAAAAAGTGTTTAGGGACCCGGGTCCTGCCCCAGGGGACATGTATCAATGCAAAAAAAGTTTTAAAAACTGAAGTTTTTTCGGGAGCAGTGATTTTCATAATGCTTAAAGTGAAACATTCGGGGGGCGTGGCCTGACGCAGCATGTGAGCAGACGTTCCTCTCTGCAGCTCCAAGATCCCTCTGCACAATCCTTCGCAATCCTGCTAACCTGCCAAACCAATCGGCCCAAAACTTTCTCCAGACACCCAAGAGGGACCCTGCTACTCATCCACGGAAGAATTTTGGTGGATGGGAGGAAGAAAAGGGAGAAAACAGCCCCCGGTCAGGATGAATATTACCACTCGGTCCTCCCAAGATGGCCGCCGCTCCACCATGCTACATGTGCCTCTCTCATCTACACCGGAACTCTTCGGTGACGATCTGGACCCCTCACTACCACCATCCCCTGGGGCTTCAGCCCCTTCAATACCCCTGGCCCACCCCGCTCCGAGTGATGACGGTCTCGAGGAGGGGCCGGAACCGGAGCCCACCTTGCTGGATGTTCTCAAAATCCTGAAGGTAAATCATTCTGATATTATGGGGAAGGTGGAGGAACTAAAGCTGGACATTACTATAATGCGCCAGGACATGCATAAGGTCAGGGACCGGGTCGCTGAGACAGAACGCCGCATTAGTGACCTGGAAGACACTGTAGGCCCGGCCCTGCCTGTGCTGAAAACCCATGGCAAAAGAATTCAATCGTTGGCAGATAAGATCGATGATTTGGAAAATCGTTTACGTAGGAATAACCTGCGCCTGGTGGGCCTCCCAGAACGGGTCGAGGGTGCAGACTCGGTATCCTTCCTTGAATGCTGGTTTACCCAGGAATTTGGCAAAGACTGCCTGTCCCCATGTTTTGTGATCGAACGGGCCCACAGGGTCCCTGGGAGACCGCTCCCTGCTGGAAACCCCCCTCGCACCATGGTTATCCGTCTCCTAAATTATAGGGACAGGGACGCTATCCTGAGGGCTGCCCGCATAAAGGGAAGCCTGAAAATCAACAACGCATCGGTCTCCCTCTACCCAGATTACTCCCCAGCAGTTCGTGCTGCGAGAGCCAAGTATCAACATGTTAAACAGAAGTTGAGAGAACAGACCATACAATACTCCATGCAATTTCCCGCGACGCTGAGAGTCGTCCACCAGGACCAAGTGCACTTTTTTCAGAACCCTGCTACTGCGCTTTCCTGGTATGAATCCCTGTCCAAACCCGGCCGCGCATCTGACCGACCACCTGCAACCTGATCGGGGTATCCCCCCCGCACAGGCTACAAAGCCACTTCATTTTCTTTTTCTCGCCCCAATCGGGGGCTCTTTGTGCCTATGGCAGGTACCTTATTCTACAGCTCGACAAGAGGCTATGGATCTTTAAGGGGAAGATTGGGATGCTGCAGTTGTTTTCCTTTTTCTTTCCCCTTTGGTTTTCTTTTTTTTTTTTTCTTTTTTTGTTCTCTGATCATTGACTGATCGAAATAGTTTGCTGACTTGCCTGTATTGGCCATGTTCCTAGTGTCTACTAGCAGTTTTGGGACAAAGCCGGCCCCTTGTTCTTGGGGTACGGCAGGGGTAGTAACGAAATCAATGTGGATTTCAACTGGTAATGTATGTGTAATGGTTTGTGTGTTTGCATGGATGGTGGTTGTGTGGATGTGTTCATGGGTACTCCTTTTCTCCTGCTCCCCCCCAGTGTTGGATTGCAGCCGCGCCGGTGACAAGTGTCTGATTTGTATTACCATATATGGGCCCCTTTTTAACCCCCCGCCATGTCTATAATCACATGCATCTCCTGGAATGTCCGGGGGTTAAATTCTAAATTTAAAAGAGCATCCTTATTTGAATTTCTCAAGCCACATAGGCCACAGATACTATGCCTACAGGAGACACATCTCCTAGGCTCCAAAATACTTGCTTTGAAAAAACACTGGGTGTCACAGGGGTATCATTCCACGTACTCAAATTATGCTAGGGGAGTCTCTGTCCTCATAAGGAAGGGACTCCCTTTCTCCTGTGACCAGGTAGTTATTGACCCAATGGGTCGGTACGTTTTTTTACTGTGTAAAATCCACGCCACCCCATTGCTCTTGGTGGTGGTGTATGCCCCCCCCCTGTCACGGCTGCAATCTTCACTGACTTAAGTTTACAGTTTTCTAAATTGCTGGGTCTGCCTACCCTTGTGCTGGGGGATTTCAATTCTGTCCTGGACCCAGGTCTGGACAGGTTGAGGCCCCTCCAATATGAATCCAAGCTATTTAGCCACTGGTGTGCCTCCTTTGGTTACGTCGACCTTTGGCGGCGTGGCCATCCACTGATAAAAGAATACTCCTGTCAATCCAGAACATATGGTACTCTTTCCAGGCTGGATTATGCCCTGGGAACCTCTGATATGGTCCCTTATGTTAAGTCGGTCGCATACATCTCGCAGACAATCTCAGACCATTCGGCCCTTAAGATAGAGTTGGTGATGGGTCACCGACCCTCTTTTCGGCAGTGGAGGCTCAGCCCTTGCTGGATCTCCACCCCCGAAATACAGGACCCGGTGGGACAGGACATGTCCCACTTTTGGGCTGATAATGAAGGATCTGCCTCCCCTGGCCCCACATGGGACGCCTTTAAGGCGACTGTGCGGGGTTCATACATCTCTAACACTACCAGACATAAAAAAAACCTCCAGGCCACTCTTTTAGCCCTAGAGTCCTCCTTGGAGATTGCGAGGACCCAGTATTCTGCGTCCCCCACCCCGGACTCCCACGGGGTCCTGGTGGGGGCGCATAGGGCCCTGGACCTCCACAGGGTGGATGTAACGCAGAAACAACAGAGATATCTGACGGCCAGGCTGCTTGAACACAGTGGGAAAAATGGCAAGATGTTGGCATATCTCTCCCGCATGGACTGTGTTGATAGGACTATTCCGCAAATCCAGGTGCCGGATGGCTCCATCGCTTCAGACCCTAGGACCATTAATCTAACTTTTAAATCCTTCTATGAGGACCTATATTCGTCCCAGCCCTCTCCACCTGAATGGGAAACTATGGGTTTCTTCGAGTCTCTCCGGTTCCCTGTACTGGAGGACTCACACAGATCCATCTTAAATGAACCTTTGACGGTAGAAGAAATTACCACTGCCATATACTCACTCCCCCCGAACAAAACTCCTGGATTGGACGGTTTGCCCGCTGAATGGTACAAACACTATGCTGGGGACTTGGCACAGAGGTTGCACTCTCAGTTTGGGCAGGCAATGGAGGAGGGCGTTCTCCCCTCCTCCATGTGTGAGGCCCTGATTGTGGTGATCCCCAAGCCTGATAAAGATCCAACGCTATGTGGCTCATACCGTCCAATCTCCTTACTCAATAGCGATGTTAAGATACTGGCCAAGGTACTGGCAGTGAGACTACAAAAGATTATCCTACACCTTATCCATAGGGACCAAACTGGATTCATGCCTGGAAAGAGTACATATGACAACATTAGACGATTGTTCATACATATCCATAGAGCTGACACTGAGCATAAAAGTGGCCTGGTGTTGTCCCTGGATGTGATGAAGGCCTTTGATACTGTGAAATGGACCTTTTTGTGGGAAGTCATGCACCGAATGGGTTTTAGTCACCAATTTATAAAATGGGTTCGCCTGCTATATATCAATCCCAGGGCAAGAATATGTACTAACAAGGATGTATCGGATGTCTTTTCTTTACACAGGGGAACACGGCAGGGCTGCCCGCTCTCGCCACTCCTGTTCGCACTTGCCATAGAGCCTTTGGCTCTGGCGGTGCGACAGACGGCGTCGGTGGGCGGCATATGTTATGGTAATCTTACAGAGAAGATCTCATTATATGCTGATGACGCATTAATATACCTTGATGGCACAGAACAGTCCTTTAAATCTTTAATGGAAGTGGTGGAGGAGTTCGGGAGGGTCTCGGGACTAAAGGTGGGCTGGGACAAGTCTGTTGCTTTTCCCATAGGCCCCAAACAGGATTATACTTACTTATCTCACTCTAACCTGTCAGTCAGATCCACATTTAAATATTTGGGCATTCACATTAATGCAGACCTGGCCCTCTTTGAATCTCTTAACATTGCCCCAGTTGTTACACACATGGAGACCAGGTTGCAAACTTGGGCCTCATTACCTTTGAATTTGATAGGGCGGGTGAACATATTTAAAATGATATACCTACCTAAATTTTTATATGCCTTTAGGGCATCCCCTATTTTTCTCTACAAAAAGCTCTTCAAAAGAATAGACTCGTTATTATCCTCCTTCCTATGGCAGGGGACCAATCCCAGAATAGCGAAGGCTTCCCTCCAGGCCTCTAAGGGTGATGGGGGACTGGCCTGCCCCAACTTGCGACACTATTTTATAGCAGCACAATTAACCTATGTCTATGAATGGTTCCAGGGGGCCTCCGCATCCTGCTCTACCTATCTACTGCAGGCACTTGCTGGCCTAGAGACCCCATTGGTAGATATTATGCATAGATCTTTACCAAAACGATGCTCCCGCGGCTCCCCGATAGAAGTGAGTTGGTTGGCCTGGCATGAAGGGAATAAGACGATTTCAGAATTGGGGGGGGGTCTCACCGAAAACCCCCCTATGGCATAACCCCAATCTTCTGGAGCTCATGGGTCACCCCGATGCATTGTGGTGGACACGGCTGGGCATTACCCACGCTGCCCACATTTTTCTCAATGGTGAATTTATCTCTTTTGAAGTCCTAAAAGCTACAAGTGGATTATCAAATAAATTCTATTTTAAATATCTTCTCATACGACACGCTGTCCGTGCGCAGTTTCATGGCCTGACTCTTGAGCTCGCTGAATCCCCACTTGAGGCATTGATGTCGTGTTCTGGCATTACGAAATTAGCCACGACCATTTACTCCCGACTGCAGACGGGTGGGAGTTCTCCCTTCCGTGCTGCACAGCGGAAGTGGATGGTCGACATCCCTGGGCTTTCAGAGGAGGGGTGGGAGGAGGCCTCTGGGGCCTGTTTCTTGGATATTGTTGGGTCTAACGACCAATATATACAGTTCAAATTTATTCATCAACTGCATTACACGCCGGCCCGTCTGGCTCGCATGGGTTATGTTTCAGGGGCCCTCTGCCCTAGATGTAAGTGCACCAATGCTGGTTATGTACACATGTTTTGGTCCTGCCCGGCCCTCTTGGGGTTCTGGGTGGACCTATTCTCTTTTTTTGAAAACAATCTATGCCTAGTGACCCCCCACACTGTTGAAGTGGGGCTCCTGGGCATCCTTAATGACCACATACCCAGAACCCACGAACGGACCCTAGTCCGCTTGATACTCTTTTATGCCAGAAAACTGATATTACTACAATGGAAGTGTGAATCTGCTCCCAACATCCAACTGCTGTACCGCATGATAAACAAAGTCGTACCAACCTTTAAACTAATCTATAAAGGAAGGGCCTGTATACAGAAATTCTACAAGATCTGGCAACCTTGGCTGGATATAGACAGCTCCTTTTGGAAGGATACCCCTCTGTCTCAGCAGTAGTGGGCCCTGATTCAGCCCCTCCTGTTTGATGGGGGGGGGGGGAGAACTACCTCCTATCCTAAATAAAGAAGCTGGGGACATGAAACATATCCCACATAAATGTGGGGGGGGAGTAGGAGGAGTGCCCCCACCCAGCTGTAGTTTCGGCTGGGGAAATGGGTGGAAGTGCTGGGTGAATGGGTATGAGTGTTGTGTGAGTGAATGCAAGCACTTAAGTATTACTGAATAAGGATAACCGAATGAGTCCTGTGAAAATCACAGTTAAATACTCTCGATACACCTTTGGTATTAGGGTTTTGTGTTTCTTTTTTTTTTTTTTTTCTTCTCCTCCGTTGAGGAACTGGGACACCTATGTGGCCATGTGGCCACAAGCTGTAGGCCTTATTAGGCTTGAATGTTATTTCGAGACTATATTGTTTATGCTCCCGCTTCACGGTGTAATACTGGTATATTGCTACTGAATACAAGAAAATAATGTGTAAGCGTGTATGTTGATATGCTCTGTAATTTTTTTCTGTTCAATGGAAAAATCAATAAACATAAATTTAAAAAAAAAAAAAAAGTGAAACATTCCTTTAAATTTCGTACCTAGGGTGTGTGTATAGTATGCCTAGAAAATTGCGCTTGTTTCCCATGGTTAGAACTGTCGCTGCACAAAGTGTCATTTCTGAAGGAAAAAAAGTCATTCAAAACTCACTCGCGGCTATAATGAATTGTCGCCTCCCGGCAATACATAGAAAAGTCATTGATAAAAAATAAAAATAAAATGCGTGGGGGTCCCCCCAAATTCAATTACCAGGCCCTTCAGGTCTGGTATGGATATTAAGGGGAACCCTGCCACAAATAAAAATAAAAATGCGTGGGGTTCCCCCCAAATATCCATACCAGGACCTTCAGGTCTGGTATGGATTTTAAGGGGAACTCCACCCCAAATTTAAAAAAAAATGGTGTGGAGTTCCCCCAAAAATCCATACCAGACCCTTTATCCGAGCACGCAACCTGACAGGGTTCGGATGTTCGAACAAATGTATTGCCTGTTCGCATGTTCTGGTGCGAACCGAACTGGGGGGGGGTGTTCGGCTCATCCCTAGTGTCAAGCGACACCCCCTCATGGGTTTCACAATGTGAACATACGCCAAACTCCTACATCAGTCTGCAATCTCGTCTAGTAACTCGCCCCTAGCTCCTATTCTAGGTAACCCACAGTTCATGCCTGGACTTGGAGATGTAGTTTTTCAGAACCTTATCAAGTCAGGCCACTACCAAGCCTCCCACTTCCGAACCATGGGCAGATGGGTATCCTTGACTAAACTTATAGACCCTGCAGGACCTTTCCGATTAGACTTTCTGAGAAGGCTTCAACTAGGCCATTTTCTGACCACCCTACCACATCCTAGCAACCCTAGCCAGCCTCTCACAGCCTTTGAGGCATACTGCTCAGACACAGGAGTTTTACCACACACGTTATCACTCATGTACAACCTGTTGAATACACCACCAGATGACTTCCAGCCTCCAGAACTGGCCGGGTGGGAACGAGACTTAAACCGCAGCTTCAAACTCCGTACTCCGCCACCTCCTTGACGCTGCTAAAGCCTGCATCCCCCTCCTATGGAAATCTCCACACCCACCGACCATTGACCTGTGGCTTAGAAAAGTCGCAGACATAAACAAGATGGAAGACCTCATACTCACGGCCAGACATCAACGAGACAAATACTCCAAAACCTGGACCCTGTGGAAACTGTTTATGTTCTCAGATGAGGGTCAGGCCCTCCTGGGAAACAACATGGACACCTGAATCTCGGGACAATCCTCCCCCTGCCTAGCTGCTGAACAACGACTGTCCCCATTCAGATTTCACCGGGATAACCCCGGACGCTCTATGAGTCCATATTCATGGTCCCCACCCTTACTCTACTATTTTCTAACAAAATGTATAAAGGAAAACGGGAGAGACGAGACCCGTGGGAAAAGTGTTTTTGCTCAACTATTAGGTGAACAACCATCCTCCTATGGGCAATGGAATTTGTGACGTAATAATTCAAGTGAAAGTTGTAGTCAGAAAGGTTTGATATGCCAGAATCCCTGGAGATATACCCGTTCAATATTTCTTTACCCCCCCTTTTTTCGTGCAGGGGATATGCACACTGTCGTGACATGTTGCACCGCATGTCTTCATGTACTATGTTGTTTGTATCACTCTTTCTAATGATGACCCTGTGGGTCTTTTCTGGACTGTATAAATAAAAAACGTGAAAAAAAAAGCGTCACAGAGCTGTATCGCAAAAATGGCCTGGTCATTAAGGAAGAAAATCTTCCGGGGCTGAAGTGGTTAAATAGTGCATTGAGGCCAGTTTGTAAGTTGAAGACATCCTGTTAGGATGTAATTCAACTGCATAGCTTGGTGTCATCTGCAAAGACCGAAATGGTACTTTTAATCTCAGGCCTTTAAATAATGTATAAATGTATTGAAAAGTAAGGCTCTTTTGCAATCTGTCGCTCAAATCGGCCTTGATTTCATTTTTACATAATCTGTTATATTCCTTGTAACATTTAAATGATGATCGTGTTTCTTCATTTTTACATTTTGTAAAGGCAATTTTCTTATTATGTATAGTTTTTTAATTTTGGCCTTAGGCCACATAGGTTTTATGCCTTTTAAACTTATTGCCCATGGGAATATATTTTGCAGTGTGTTTGCATACAGTTGTTTTGTTATGTGTTCATCAATGCCAATATTCCCTCCCATTAGAGAATTCTAAACTATTTAACGTGTATCTTCCCACAGGATGACACTGTGGATACACAGATACAGGCATGCCACCGTCCCGATATATATGAATTGCAAGGCTAGAGACTAGTAGTTGGACTTTGAAGGCATACAAGGTACATTAGAGTAAAAAACTAAAGATTTATTGGTATACAAAAAAGTTTGATATATAAAACAATCATAGATTATCAAATGAATTGATCAATATTTATGATTGATCCAACAGAGGTTATTAATATCATACAGTACAATAGATTCCCCCTATAACGACTCAGAAGAGCACATACATAAAGGAGGAAAAAAGGAAATTGTAATTAAGTAATTATAAGATAGATAACCAGCAGATGGATTCAGAGGAGATGGAGAGCTTGCTCGACATGTTGCGCGTTATTGTAAACGCTTCCCCAGGAGCATATATATCATTCTATAAAACATACAGAAAAGACCGTACATAAAAAAATTACATAAGAATAGAATCGAAATAAAATACATAAAAAACATTTTAATACACTATTATACATGTATCACAATGAACATGTGGCCAACCTTCGATGCCTCCCACCCACCAATAATAAGACATAACTATATTTCCAAAATATATTTGTAAATTATACATAGTATGTATATTCCTTGATTGTGTTGTCGGGGAACATTTGTGTCAATTCAGTCTATTATACGCTGGAATAAACTTTTATGCCTTTACCAACCACAATAAATAACTCAATCCGGACAATTTAATGTTCTCCTAAAGTCCCTTGCTTACCAGCACTGACCGTTCTATCAGATCTACCATAATCATATCGAAGTGGTGAGCTCGTATAACTATACCTCTTTGCATGTTACAAATAATTCAAATATCTAATTCCACACTCTTCTGTTCATTCACATTGATAACTATATTAATCACACTTCGTATATAACATTCGGGACTTATTTTTTCCTTTTTTTTTTTTTTTCTCTTTTTCTTACTCTGGTTTTATCATGTTTTGTGGCATATGGTCTCCTTCACATTCATTCATCCTCTTCTTTTTCCCCCCCACACCATCCCTTCCCTCCCCCTCCCCCCCTCTCTTTTTCATTCCCTCTCCTGCAACCTTTATCCCACTATGGCTCTTCCACTTTCCTTTTCCCTCTCCTGCTGCCCTATGTTAGACCAACTACTATACGCTCAAACAATTATATAAAAAGAGTCTTTATTATTTACAGATACCACCACCCTGACCGGGTATTTTCATAATGCCACTGTCTAGGTAGATGGTTTGACCGGCTAACTATGGCTTAATACGCCCCGTTTTTTGTTTGAAGTAAGTACACAGTACAGGGTTTCTTTAATCTTTTTTATTAATATTTAATAACCTTCTTTACACAAATGTTCCCCGACAACACAATCAAGGAATATACATACTATGTATAATTTACAAATATATTTTGGAAATATAGTGATGTCTTATTATTGGTGGGTGGGAGGCATCGAAGGTTGGCCACATGTTCATTGTGATACATGTATAATAGTGTATTAAAATGTTTATGTATTTTATTTCGATTCTATTTTTATGTAATTTTTTTATGTACTGTCTTTTCTGTATGTTTTATAGAATGATATATATGCTCCTAGGGAAGCGTTTACAATAACGCGCAACATGTCGAGCAAGCTCTCCATCTCCTCTGAATCCATCTGCTGGTTATCTATTTTATAATTACTTAATTACAATTATTTTTTTTCCTCCTTTATGTATGTGCTCTTCTGAGTCGTTATAGGGGGAATCTATTGTACTGTATGATATTGATAACCTCTGTTGGATCAGTCATAAATATTGATCAATTAATTTGATAATCTATGATTGTTTTATATATCAAACTTTTTTGTATACCAATAAATCTTTAGTTTTTTACTCTAATGTACCTTGTATGCCTTCAAAGTCCAACTATTAGTCTCTAGCCTTGAAATATTCCCTCCCAGTCTAAAGCCTCGTACACACGACCGAGTTTTTCGTCGTTAAAAACACGTCGTTTTTCTCGACGAGATTCTTGTCAAGCTTGACGAGATTCTTGTCAAGCTTTCCATGCATACACACTGTCAATTCCAAATCTCGTCGTTGTTCTGCACGGTCACGTCCAGCACGTACGACGGCAGTATAAAGGGGAAGATCGATTTCAATGGCGCCACCCATTGGGCTGCTTTTGCTGATCTCGTGTTACCACGTGTGAAGTAAAAGTTTGGGAAGAGACGATTCACACTTTTCAGTCTTCGTGCTCTCAGTTCGTTTTCTGCGGTTCAGTTTGTGCTTGTGGGTTTGTATCTTGTCTTTCAGGGCGTGTAGGCAGGTTGTATCTGTTTTACAGTGCGTTCTTGCCCGTTCGTTTCTGAATTTCAGTTCATTCTTCATAGGCCTTTCTGTTCTTAAGTGCGTTCTGTTTAGTACGTTCTGATCAGACGACCATCTCCTAGCCACGTCGTGGGTACGTTCTCGTCGTCGAGTTCGTGCTGTGCGGGCGCTTGGTGTTGGTCTGCTTGTCTTGGACCAAGACGAGTCCATGAACGGGGTGAGGAGGAGTTCATGGACCAAGAATTGGTTGCTCCAGCGGGACCAATTCTGCCATATGCCTCTGCTGCGGGAGATCGTGGAGAATAATCCTGAGGACTACAGGAATTTTCTCCGGATGTCTGACCCCGTTTTTCAGCATCTGTTGGCTTTGGTGTCCCCCTATATTACCAGGCAGGACACCGTTATGCGGGAAGCCATCAGTGCTGAGCAGAGGCTCATCGCCACGTTACGTTACCTGGCGACAGGGAGAAGTCTGCAGGACTTGAAGTTCACGACAGGCATCTCCCCCCAGGCTCTGGGCCTCATAATCCCAGACACCTGTTCTGACATTTTCCAAGTCCTGCAGGAAGACTATATTAGGGTAAGTTTTCTCCTTTAACATCACATTCTATGTATTTCATGTATGCTAATGTATTGTATTTCTTTCATCCTTCGCTAATTACCATGATTGTAATATGCTGAGAATGTCCCCTTTGTCCTCATGCATGCTGTAAGCTTTTAAATGCCCCTTTTTTCTCCTCCATGCATATTTCCCTTCACTAACCTCTCCAGCAGTGGCGGCTGGTGCTCAAAATGTTTGGGGGGCCACCCCAAAATTTTAAAAGGAAAAAACATCCATTTCCGCGACTGTGCCTATTAAACGCCACCAGTTGTCCCCTCAAATGCAGCCAGTTTGTCCCCTCCAATGCAGCCAGTTCCCCCCCCCAGCCCTGCACTTACCTTCCTCTGGTCTGCGACCGTCATTCTTCTCTCCTCAATGTCTTCTCCCGCCCTCGATGTTGCATCAGCCAATCAGGTTACCGGTAAACAGACTCAGTGAATATGATTGGCAGAGGAGCCTGTCAGTGTTTAACCAAGGAACGCACCCCCCCCTGCGTCCCCTGGTTAACTTTTTGGAAGCCAATTACAGCCGCTGGCTCTGATAGGCACGTCCCAAAAAAAAACAGACGCTGTTATTCCGCCGCTCAACAGGGGGCCATCCACCTGAATAGTGGGCGGCATCGACAATACATAGGTTCATGCAAGGCATGAACCCATGTATTGTTCTGAGTGACGGGCGCAGGAGAGAAAGGGGGCAGCGCTCCTGCGCCCACTATGGACGCACCGCCACTGCAATGCTAGCCTGTGCCCAAACACACCTAGCCGAGTCACTTCCCAATGTATTTCTGCAGCTCCATTGTAGTGCTTTACCCTCCCCTAAAATTTCTCTATAAATGTTAGTTCTCCTTATTTTTGAGCATTCCCAAACTCATCTAGCCCCCCCCAAATATTTTTAGAATGGACCATCAGAGGGGGTGATGAATATGATACTTGAGCCTTCGCTTTGAGTTTTTTAAAACACATTAAACGGAAACTTAGAATGATGTTGGGCTAGAATGTATTTTAGTATAATCTGCTTGCAATGTTATGTGCAAAAGTAATAATATTTTTTTTTCTTGTTTGACTCCACAGCTTCCTTCCACACCACAGGAATGGCAGACTGTGGCATCGGAGTTTGCCACGCGGTGGGACTTCCCCAGCTGCAGTGGAGCCATTGACGGGAAGCACGTCCGCATCGTGCCGCCACCCCGTTCTGGGTCCTACTTCTTCAACTACAAGGGGTTCCATAGCATTGTGCTGATGGCGGTGGTGTCAGCACGGTATGAATTCCTCTATGTGGATGTGGGGAAGAATGGCCGGATGTCCGATGGGGAATCCTTCAGCCAGACGGAGTTTGCCCTCCGTCTCCAGAGTGATGACCTTGCATTGCCACCGGATGCAGGGAATGTTGAAGGACTCCCCTTTGTGTTTTTGGCTGATGAAGCCTTCGGACTGGGACCGCATCTCATGAGGCCATTTCCCCAGAGGACCCTGACCCCGGAGAAGAGGGTGTTCAACTACCGGCTGGCCAGGGCCCGAAGAGTCATGGAGAATGCCTTCGGGATAATGGCCAGCCGGTTCCGCCTTTTCATGACTCCAATTCACTTGGCGGAGTACAAAATGAACTACGTTGTTTTCTGTTGCTGTGTGCTACATAATTTTCTTATCAGGAAATCCACAAATTATATTGCCTCAATTGTGCCTGAGGCAGGACTTCCAACTGGCAATACCCTGCCGGGCCTAGAATCTGGCCGTCCTGGCTTGCCCCCCCAAAATGCCCGTGAGGTTCGCCAGAAATATCTTGAATATTTCACGGGAAGAGTGGCAATTCCTATGCCAGGCCATATCTGAATATTTCTTGAGAAAGAACAAAATAAAAATCTGGTTTAATCTGTATTTTGTTTTTGTTTTTTGCTGTCTCCTAGTTTGTCTTAGTGCATTTGTAGTGCCAAGTGTATTTTCCTTTAGTAAATACCAACCATTTCACTAGTAACACCAAAAATATACTCAAATAATAGGATTTTTATAACAGCTTACCTGTACATCACGGGACACAGAGCGACATAGTCATTACTAATGGGTTATATAGATACCTTCAGGTGCTGGCACTGGCAACTTCCAAAACCGGAAGTACCCTCCCCTATATAAGCCCCTCCCATCCGGGAGCACCTCAGTTTTGTAGCAAAGCAATAAGTGTCCCTAAAGAGGGGCGGGAGCTCTGTGTCCCGTGATGTACTCCAAGAAAAGGATTTTACAGGTAAGCTGTTATAAAAATCCTATTTTCTTTCTCGTACATCACGGGACACAGAGCGACATAGTCATTACTAATGGGATGTCCTAAAGCAATGCCCAACGAGGGGGGGGGATACACCATACATAAGCTGAGCGCTATCAGACATGAGGATCTTTTGCGGCCTGCAACACACTGCGCCCAATGGCGACATCCTCCTGACTTCTAACGTCCACCTGGTAGAACCTAGTAAACGTGTGTACTGAAGACCATGTTGCGGCCTTACAGATTTGAGCCAGGGAGGCCTGGTGATGCGCTGCCCATGAAGTTCCAACTGCTCTCGTGGAGTGTGCTCTAACTTTGAACGGAGGCGGTCTCCTTCTCAAGCCATAGGCTTGCATTATGACCTGTCGAATCCACTTGGCTAAAGTAGATTTTGATGCTGCCTGACCCTTTCTGGGGCCTTCTGGCAGAATAAACAAAGTATCTGTTCTGCGAATCTGAGCAGTGGCTTTTAGATAAGCTTTAACTGCTCTTACTACATCCAAAGAATGCAATAACTTTTCCTCTACCGAAGTAGGTTTGGGGAAAAAAGAAGGAAGAACCACATCTTGGTTCAAATGAAACCTCGATACCACCTTAGGAAGAAAGGCTGGATGAGGACGTAACACTACTCTGTCCTTATGGATAACCAGATATGGCTCCTTACAGCTGCTAATTCCGACACTCTTTTAGCCGAACAAATGGCTACTAGAAAAATCAATTTCCTGGTGAGAAGAACCAAAGAAATATGCTGTAATGGTTCAAATGGTTGTTTCTGTAGAACCGACAGAACCAGGTTTAGATCCCATGGACATATGGGAATATTAACCGGAGGACTAATACACATTACTCCTTGTATAAAGGCTTTGACTAGTGAATGCGAAGCCAAGGGCCTTTGAAAAAATATTGACAAGGCCGAAATCTGACCCTTGATAGTACTCAAGGCAAGCTTCCTATCTACAGACCATTGTAGGAAGTCCAGAATCCTACCTATTACGTATTTACGTGGATGCCATTTCTTGGCCTCACACCAGGCGATGTACGCCTTCCAGATTCTATAGTAGATCTGCCTGGATACCGGCTTCCTGGCATTGATCATGGTAGATACCACATAATTAGAGAGCCCTCTCTTTTTTAGAATGTGGGCTTCAATAGCCAGGCCGTCAAACCTAGGGCTGGTAAGGAAGGGTGGTATATCGGTCCTTGCGAAAGCAGGTCCGGACGATGTGGGAGGGTCCAAGGACTCCCCACAGACATCTTTACAATCTCCGCGTACCATGCTCTTCGGGGCCACGCTGGAGCCACCAGAATCACTGGTTTCTTTTCTACCCTGATTCTGCGGAGTAATCGAGGTAACAATTGTGGCGGTGGGAATGCATATATCAGCTTGAACTGATCCCAAGGGAACACTAGGGCATCCGAGCCGCAAGCTAGGGGATCCCTTGTCCAAGAGACAAACCTGTCTACTTTTGCGTTGAATCTGGATGCTAGCAGATCTACATCCGGTGTTCCCCACCGCTGACATATTGTCCGGAAAACCTCGGGGTGAAGGGACCATTCCCCTGGGCATAATTGTTGGCGACTTAGAAAGTCCGCCTTCCAATTCTCCACTCCTGGAATGAATACCGCAGATATGGCTGGGACATATCTTTCTGCCCATTTCAGGATGCAATTTACTTCCCTCTGGGCTGCACGACTCCTGGTGCCACCCTGATGATTGATATATGCCACTGCCGTGGCATTGTCCGATTGAATTCTGACAGGGGACCCTTGGAGTTTGGATGTCCATGCTACTAGGGCATACCGGGCTGCTCGTATCTCTAAGAGATTGATGGGCAGGGCCTTTTCTGCATCCGACCATCTGCCCTGGAGAGACCATTGCTCCAGTACTGCTCCCCAGCCTATAAGGCTGGCATCTGTAGTGACCACCTTCCAAGAAATCGGACTGAAGGATTTCCCTCTTTCCAGATTCTGGGGAACCAACCACCAACGGAGGCTCTTGCGAACGGAAGGGGACAAGGACATTGGTAAGTCTAGGGCCTGAACTTTTTTGTTCCAGGCTGACAGTATGGCCCTTTGCAAATTCCTTGAATGGAATTGACCGTAGGGTACTGCTTCGAATGATGCCACCATTTTTCCCAGCAGCCTCATGCACAGGCGTATGGATCTTTTTGTACCCACTAGGTGGATCAAATCTCTCAAAGACGACCCCTTTTCTTGAGGCAAGAAAATTTTTCTCTGGTCTGAATCCAGCCTTAGCCCCAAGTATTCCAGACTTTTGACTGGTTTTAGGGCTGACTTGTCTCGGTTGATAATCCAACCGTGATATTCCAGATACTTGATTGTCTCGTGAACAACCACTTCTAGTTTTTCCACTGAGTGGTCTATCAGCAACAAGTCGTCTAGATATGCCATTATCGTTACACCTCGTGTTCTTAGATTGGCCAATAATGGGGCCAGAATTTTTGTGAACACTCGTGGTGCTGTGGCCAGACCGAAGGGTAAGGCTCTGAACTGAAAATGGCGCCCTTCTACCGCAAAGCGTAGAAATTTTTGGTGGGCTGGAAAGATGGGAATGTGCAAATAAGCATCTTTGATGTCGATCGAGGCTAACCATTCCTCCCCTTGTAGGGCAGTGGCCACCGATCGGATCGACTCCATCCGGAAAGTCCTGATATGTAGGAATTTGTTTAGCCCTTTTAGATTTAATATGGGCCTCACGTCCCCGTTTGGCTTCGGGACTGTAAAGAGGTTTGAGTAAAACCCGAACCCCCATTCTTCCAGGGGAACCTCTATAATTACTGCTTGGAGCAATAATTGTTCTAGTGCCAACAGGAGGGATCCTCTCTTCTGGGGATCCCTTGGCACGTTTGACCTTATAAAGTGGGAAGGAGGGGAGTCTTTTAACTCCAATTTGTATCCCAGACTTACTGCGGAGAGCACCCATCTGTCTCTGATCGTGTCCCGCCAGGTCTCTGTGAACAACTGAAGTCTTCCCCCCACCCGATTGAGTGGGGGCAACCCTTCATGCATTTGACTTTGGGGGAGGTTTTGTACCTCTCCTGCTCCAGGGCTTCTTGTTACCCTGCAATTGTCCCTGATTTTTACCCCCGGGATTTGACTGAGGAGGCCGTCGGAACTGTTTCACAGCCGATGTCCTAGGGACTGGAGAAGCAGGCCTCTTAAAAGAGGGACCTCTAACTCTGTTTTTAACCGGCAAAAGTGTACTTTTACCGCTGGAAATTTTCTGGATATATTTGTCCAGGTCTTCCCCGAATAAGCGTTCACCATGAAATGGGAAGCTGACCAGCAATTTTTTACAGGGAGCTTCAGCAGACCAGTTTTTGAGCCATAGAAGCCTGTGCATATGTACTACAGACAGCGTAAGGCGGGAGGCCTGATGGATTGAATCCTTTATGGCGTCAACCGCAAAGCATAAGGCTCTAGGTAGATCAGCTAGGGCAAGAGCCTGCTGATCTGGCAAGTCCCTTAAGACCTGTTTCAACTGATCCTTCACTGCTTGGCAGACCCCAATAGCTGCCACTGCTGGTTGTGTCACCAAGCCTGCTGTAGCAAAAGCAGATTTTAATAAGGACTCTAATTTTTTATCTATTGGGTCCTTGAACATTTGGACATTATCCACTGGACATGTCAGTGATTTATTCACACAAGAGATGGCTGCGTCCACTGTAGGGACCCTCCATTTTTTGATGAACTTATCCTCCATGGGATAGACCACCGGAAATCTCTTGGGGGGAGTAAATATTTTATCAGGATGCTCCCAATCCTGGTAAATGAGCCCTTCCAGTAAAGGATGGATCGGAAAGGAACAAACAGTCTGGGGAGCTTTTAGCGACCCCAACGAGGAGACAGAAGTGGATGATGGCTCCGCAAGGGGCATTTTAAATGCTGATCGGACCATGTTAGTCAGGGACTGAACCCATAATCTTTCAGCATGTGATGCTGAGAATGGCTCTTCCACTGTTGATTCCTCTACAACAGAATCGACCTCATCCTGATCCCCTTCAGGTAGGTCGATCCCTGTATGGGACTGTTGCTCTGCTAACAGGCACTCTGAGGGAGGAGACGGAGATCGAGCGCTTTTTTCCTGTGACAGGGAAGCAGCGATCAATGCTGACAATCTCTCTTCCAGCCCTCCCAGAGCTGAGGAAAAAACCTCCTCTGTTACATACACAGGAGCAGGTGAACTGAGGACAGCCACAGTACCAGGTACTCCTGAGGGTGCTCTACGGTCACTAACCTCTGATTCTTCAGGGGAGATTGGTGCAGCCAAAGCATGCCCAAGATCCTCAGAGCCCGATGGATACCCCCTATGCTTCCTGGGATTTTTAGTCCCGGAGTTTTTAGACGGCATATTCCTAAGCCCAAAGCTGAGGTATTCCAGCCGAAATACACCACTTACTGACAATAGTCTAGCACAAATGCTGCTATAAAAACAGTTGGTGTCTACTAATGTGCCTTTCTATGGGGATGCCTGCATCAACCGCTTGCTGTATGCCTTTTTTAAATGTTGCCAGCTCTGTCTCTGCACTCCATAGCCAGCTCACAACACATAATTGTGGTTTTTAACATGCTGGGACGCCCGCACATGCGCAGAAGCGCTGCGGCGCGCACAGAGCGTCATCCCCCAAGCTCCGCCCCCTTTCCCAGCTCACCTCTATATATAGAGGCGCGGCCACGTGCGCCTTCGGTGCTCTTTTTTGAAAAGGGAAACTAGGGACAAGAGCCAGGGCCCCTTTTGCCGCAGGCCGGGGGATGGACGAGCATTGCAACATGGCAGAGGAAGCAGTTTCCCACAAGAGAACTCACCATCTGCCTGGACTTGCTCTGATGAAAAGAAACTAGTCCACATGACAAGAAACGTTCCACAGCGGCCTCTAGTGGATTAACACAGGTACCGCAGTCTATTATTATTATTTTTTTTTCTTGACCACTATTAAAATTATTACATTTTTTAGTAGTTACAGGCATGCATAATATTTAGCGGGAATACCGTTAGGTAACAGGCAGAAAGACATATTAGGCTTGGGGGTCCCCTCAATAGAACCAAGTTCCTGAGGGGCCCCCACTTACCTTTTCCCCGCCGCAGGACTCTGTTTGGCCACAGAAGCCCAAACTTCACCTATCACGGCAGGCATTGTAATTAAACCTTCAGGGACCGGGTTCCCAAGGATTCCACTCCCCTGGACCTGTATAGCACCCTGCACAGAAAACATCTTGGTCGTGGGTATGACCAGAGCTCTGGATCCCAGGGTCCAGCTCTCCTAAGAGAAGCATTACAGGCAAAACCTTGCTCTTCTCTGCAAGGCCCGGGTACCGACCGTTTAGCTATGAAGCTTTTTTGGTCGGATCCGGAATAGCTTACTGAGGCCCAAAAGAACCTGTACGCAAGCTCAGTGAAAAACACATGTTTCTTCTTGGCCAACACCTTAGACACTGGCAAAAAACTGAGGTGCTCCCGGATGGGAGGGGCTTATATAGGGGAGGGTACTTCCGGTTTTGGAAGTTGCCAGTGCCAGCACCTGAAGGTATCTATATAACCCATTAGTAATGACTATGTCGCTCTGTGTCCCGTGATGTACGAGAAAGAAAAGGTTATAGCGTATTTGAGAAAGAAGCTACACTTTGTGGTTGTTCAAACATTTTACTCTGTGCACATTCACACACATGGTAAATAGAACACCATGTTTTTTTTTTTTTTTGGCTGCCCAGAAACAGGCCTTTTTTTTTTGTTAGAAAATACAAAACCATCAGTAGCATCCAACAAACTACAACATTGTATACCTCTCGGCAATATGAGACATTCAATTTCACAAATAATGTCTCTATTTGCCCGTCATAATATGGGGTATTGGCACCCCTGACCAAGCCAAAATTTGAAGATGCACACAATTTAGAGTCATTTTAAAATGGGATTTTTGACTCCTGATCCCTATTGTCAACATGTGCTATCTGCCATCAGGGGTGATCAATGGACGTGTTTTGGGGGTGCAACCCCTTCTTCATTTCGCCTACTTGAGATGTGAGGAAGGGGTTGCACCCCCAAAACCCGTACATGGATATCCCCTGATGGCAGGTGGCACATGTTGACACACTGTGTGCATCTTCAAATTTTGGCTTGATTGATTTTCAAAAAGCAAAAAAAAGGGGGAAGAACTCTCAGAAAACAAAAATGGGGTGTTTGGTGCCTTATTCAATTTTCCCCAAAACATCTAGGATGTCCTTAAAGGTTTGATCCATCACATTAATTCTTTGCTTATTTTTGTCCAGTTCTGTACTACATTCCATCACTTGCTGGATGATTCGTAGGGCACTGTCAGCAGAGAAACGCGTAATTTCTTTCACCCCAACATTTTCATCCTCTATAAAAAAATACAAAAGGTATTTTAACTCTGCAGGCCTACATCTCTTACCTGAAGCTGTGGTGACAGATACTGACCTGTTGTGGTGACCAGTTCCACCACGTCATCTACTTCTCCTTCCTCCACTTCTCCTTCCTCCACCTCTTCAACTTCCTCAACATCCTCAGGTTGGGGTTCTTGGTGAGGTTGGGGTTGTTTAGAAAGTGCAGGGTTCCTGTGCTCCCTGGAGTGGTGTCCTCCCAGTCTTCTCTCCCCTATGAGAATCAAACAAAAGGTATACTTAGCACACAGATATTTTTGTAAAAATAAATGAACATGATACATTGCTTGGAAGTGGGGTACAAATGTCTGTTTGGGAGGAATTTCAAGATGAAGACATTTAAAAAAAAAAAAAGATTCTAGACTATTCACCTTTGGCTGACAATTTTTACACATGGAGGCACCCCAAAAATGCACTAATGCACCTGTGTGGGGCACCCTAAAAAGGTGGTTCTGGTGGCCCACACTATAGTGCTCAAGAGTCCAGATGTGGAAACAGCTGCTGAGTGTCCTCTCCTTTACACTGATTAAAGTTTGCATTTCATTCTCTTTCCAACTACATCGTCTAGCCAACAATGTACTAACATTTATGGAATAAAAACAGGCATCTCTGTAAATTATTGGAACCCTGTAAAATCGCACAACATTGTATATAGTGGGCGAACAATGTGTCTGTAATGACCGATTACTGGGCCAAACCCAAGTCCTAACAATGACATTTTGTAAGGTACAATTGTAAAATGCAACAACATGGAGCAACATGCAAGTTCTGAAATACAATAATAGGAACACAGGAAAAAAAGTACTTACTTTTTTCTAGCATTCTCTTAATGCTCCTTACCTGCTCCGGCTCCCTCAGTTTGAGGTCAGACCACCTCTTTCTAAGCTGCTCATTTGATCGTTTCACCCCAAAATTCTTCTTCAGACTTTTCACTACTTTCTTCATTATTTTGGACTTCCTTAGATTAGGGTGGGTATACGGCCCATGCTTTGCGTCATAATCCGACTTTAGCAATATGTCCACCATCTCCGCGTAAGACATATTAGATGCCTTGAATCTCCTCCTTGATCGTGACGTTTCACGGTCTGGGCTGGTCTCCGCCTCGTTATTTGATGAATTAGCAGACACCTGCTGTGACTCCGCCATATCTTTCTGCGTGCCGAAAGAGAAGGGGCGGGGAAAAGTTGATACTTTGAACGTCATGGGCGGGCGACGTGTGCTGAATTTCACGCATGCGTGGTGTATATAAAGCAAACACACGTGTCGATACTACGTTCGGTGTGCCGAGAGAGGAGGAAAAGTGACGGACGTGAGAACGAAGGTATGTGATTTTTATACTTTGTGAAATCGGTGGCCTATAATGCCTAGAGATTGTTGGAGGATATATATGGGGAATCAGATTTACAGGAGGTTAGACTGTGTGACTGATATTACTTTTTTTGCCTTGCAGAAACAAAATGAATGCTTTTATCAGCGACCGGGAATTCCTGGCTGAATTTATAGACCGGGTAAGGGAGCTGCCCGCTCTGTGGGAGACCAAAAACCCCATTCACAGGAAGAAAGGTGTGAGGAAAGCAGCGCTGGAGACCCTGCTCCCATTTATGCAGACCAAGGTACCCACAGCAACCACAAAACAGGTGGACAGTAAAATTGGGAGCTTGAGAGGCACATACAGGACTGAGAGCTTTAGGGTTCTGGCTTCTCAGAGGTCAGGAGCAGCAGCTGCTGATGTATATGTCCCGAATTTGTGGTACTATAGCAGGATGTCCTTTCTGAATGACCACCTTGAGGCAAAGCCATCACTGTCCAGTCTTCCCCCCAGTCTTCCCTGCAGCCAACCTGAACCTTCTCTGGAGCAAGAGGAGGCAGCCATCCTGGAAGAACCTGATTTGGACATCTGGAGCCAGGTATAGTATTTTCTCAAAATGTATTGTGAGAAAATTAATGCATGAAAAATAAGATAATATGTAAATCCCCCCAAAAATTGGGAGCAAAAAGTGATCTCAATATCAATAGACAGTAGTGGACTCAAAATTGGGGGAGAAGAATGAAATCTGATGGGGTCATAATAATAGTCTTTTCTATTGATTTACATTCAATTTGCAACAGTCATGAGCTATAATTTGTGTGAAAATGATGAACCACAAACTAAAACTATGTCCCTTTTTCATACACAGGATGACATCAGCCAGTAGGAGGGTCTGGAAAGTGTCAGGCAGGAGGAGGCAGGGCCCACTGTGAGCCAGGAGGTGGCAGGACCCAGTGGCACACAGGAGGTGGCAGGGCCCAGTGGCACACAGGAGGTGGCAGGGCCCAGTGGCACACAGGAGGTGGCTGGGCCAAGTAGCAGGACCAGATCGCAGGTGCCTCCCATCCGCCTTCCTAAAAGATCCAGGAGGGACAGGAGCACAAGCGAGGCAGCAATGGCCCTTATTAGAGAGGCACATGCCACCCTCCAGGAGCCCACATCCCCTGAAGAGGCCATTGCCGGCCTAGTTGAGGCCAAGTTCAAGGTGATGAGCATGGAGCAACGCCTCCTATGCAAGCCCCTGCTCATCACCTTGCTGAATAAGGGGGTGATGGAGAGAATTACCCCCAATACGGCCATATGTGAGGTCGCCCAGCTTTCCCAACCTCAACCTCCTCCTCCTCCTCCTTCTCCTCCTCCTGACACAAGTACACCTCCAGTGGCACAGCCTCCAGCCACACGCAGAAGGAAGGCTGCAGGGAAGGCTGCCAAGAAGACCAGGAAGTGATGGCCTTGCTTCATTGTGGTCTGACAGAAGGCAGCCTGTTGTAGTACCACAGACTTGGGACATGTATATCACCTGCTGCTGTTCCTGACCTCTGGGAGTCCAGGATCAGATTGTGCTCACAACTGTTGTGCTTCTCAAGCTCCCAATTTTATTGGCCACACAGGGTTGATGTGTGCTCTGGGGTCCCATGGATGCACAAATGGCAGCAGGTTCTCCAGCGCTGCCTTCTATTTATTTTGTTAAAAACATGAATAAATGTTTTTTATTTTTACAGTTAATACTTGACTATGTGTTTTTATAATAATTATAAATTTAGCTTTGGAGTAGGCAGATACATTTTAACAAATAAAATAAAAGGGACAGATAACACAAAAAAATCTCCTTGAAGGTCTAAAAAATAAAAACAAAATAAATAAGGGGTAAACTTGACACAACAAAAATAATAAATAAAATCATGGAGATCACTATAAAATAAAGAAGCATTTAAAATGAAGATCTGAATTCAAAATGCAAATAATATAATTATTAAGGAGATCTTGCTCGATATAATACAGCTAAATATTCATGAGATCAGCATGAAAAAGATTTAAAATAGTTAGTCAGAACTCTGTGAATATCAGCAGCAAAACAAGTTCTTTCATTTTCATTATTGTAACATTCTAAAGAAGATTTAAATGCGCAACATTTAAACGATGCAATAATTTACAGCGGGACGAATGTGCTATCTCCATTACGAAGGCTTGTTTTACCAGAAGAAGCGCTCCCGTCTCATACTTGATTCTGAGCATGCGCGCTTTTTGAAGACTCGTAAAAGCATACACACGAACGTTTTTCTCATCGCAAAACAGGCCGACGAGAAACACGACGAGAAAATCGAGAATCCGGACGACAAAAAAGAGAGCAGGTTCTCAATTTTTTTCCTTGAGATTCACGGCAGTTTTTTCGACGAAAAACCAAACACACGAACGGTTTTCTCGACAAGAAAGCTCTCTCTGCAGTTTTCTTGTAGTTTTTGGACGAGAAACTCGGTCGTGTGTACGAGGCTTAAGTCTTACAGAGCAGCCCTCAGTTTTGGAAAATTTGCTCTCTTAAAGTTAAGTGTTTTTGTCTTTCCAGTATGTGTTTGTTGTTTACAGCTAGCATTAAATTAAATCATGTTATGGTCACTGCTACCCAGATGTTCTTATATAGGAACATCAGTAATTGTCAGAAGCATCTAGCACTCCTGCTCCTCATTTCTTCCTGGTTTTAGCTATGGCATTCTCCTTGTCTGTCTGTCCACCTGCAGGGTAATTGATGTGGCCAGACTCTGGGTGGAGACGAAACCTTATGTAGCGCACTCAACCCCCTTTACCTGCCTTTGGCTCCTCGCAGGGAAAGAGGGCACACCACGCCACAAGCCCGTACCCTCCTGTGTAAAGAGGTTGAGCGGTGTTGTTGACAGGTCTCCACAACCAGAAAGCCAGAATCCTTCAGAGAATGGTTCTCACCTCTATAGTTAACAGAGATAAGTCCTTGTTTCCCCCCAGTGACTTGTATGTCCACACCAGCTGTAACTCCAATGTAGAGTTTTATTTTTTGTAAATAACAGTCTCTAATAAGTAAAGGTTGGAGCAAGAACAGGACAGCATAAGGTGTGGGAGAGGTCCAGGCACAAACGTAATCACTTCACTGCTTGGCTTCTCAAACAGACTCAGCCCATATGGATAGTCTCCCTAGATAGGGACTAGCAGCCAAATGGTACTCTAACTTAACCGCACAGTCTCTGCCACAGACTCTGTGAACTTGGTCTCTGCCACAGACCTGGTGAACTTGGTCTCTGCCACAGACCTGGTGAACTTGGTGTTTCAAAGCTTGACCTCTTTGTAAGGAGAAGACATCCCTCCAGAGAGTTACCGGGCCCCTTCCTTCACCGTGACTTTTCACCGGTCCCTCGGAACGGTTCCTCCCCCGGCCTCCTCGTCTAAGATGCGGGTCCCCTCGCAAGGCGGCACCCTGGGATTCCTCGATCCTTGATGGGCCCCAGCCGAAGGTGCTGGGCCCAAGGCCTTTGCTGCAGCCCCAGGGCTAAAGGTGCCTGGGACTGATTCACCGACCTCCGCCCCTGGGCCAAAGGTGCCCAGGGCGAACAGGAACACACTCCCTGGGGTAGGACCCCCGACCACCACAGAACAGACCCGAACAGGCAGCATCTGCCCCTTTTATATCCTCTCCCAGCATGCACAGCAGACCTGCCACACCCACTGTATGGCTGCTGAGAGGGGACACACAAGGCACAGCACTGTATCAGCGGTTCAACCCTGGCCTACCATGGCAGCGCCACCTGCAGGCCACAGGGAACTATACACCGATACTCTCCCTGCGGACAAAAATGGTTGACAGAATCCTGATAATTGGAGTGTTTGAGCATAACTACCACTCAACACTTCCCCTAAATTTAGGACCCCGCTACACTTATATAAGCCCAGCTTGCAGTCTCATGCTTGTGATAGTGTGTGTAATACTTGCTTCAAGCTGCCTGTTTGTCTGTCCTGCTGTGCTGTTTTGATTTCCTTGTTGACGACCTCAGATTGGATCTCAAACTATTGTCTGAACTCTGCCTGCTTTGTACCTGGACGGTCATTAAACCGCTCTGCCTCTCTGCCAACCGCAAGTAACTGTTTGCTTTGCTCAGTTTGCGCCTGCCCCGGAAAGGGGACAATCGAGTACCAGTAGGCCTGCTTACCTTTTTGGAAAGGGGGCTGCTACAGGTGAAGAACACAGAAGCTAGCTATAGTGTTTGACCACCTGCGTTAGGGGTAAGTAATAAGCTCTGCATGATTAGAGATTACCAGGTCCAGCAGAACATCATTTCTAGTTGGGGCTTCTATGAACTGTACCATTAAATTGTCTTGTAATAGGTTTAAACATTTTTTTTTCTCAAACAAAATGTTTTTATTGAGCGGAAGAAATAAGACATACATAGTCCAGAGCAAAATAAGTATATAAGGACTGCAGATGTTAACATACATGGATTTAAGTCAATGTTCACCACATTACCTGCATTGATCTTCAACTTACTTGTACAGTCAAACTATTTCTTAATACACACAATAGGATATCGCTGTAAAACCACAACTATGGAACCGCCAAATACATTGATTGGTACTGTACCTTTTCAACTGTTAAAGAATACAAGCCAAAACAAGGTCCAAAGGGGTAAGCCCGGAACATCTAGCCAGGAGGACCATCATTTATCAAATTTGCCCCTTCTACCTCTGTGTTGGTAAATGAGCTTCTTGAGTCGGAAAGGTATCCCCCATTTTAGAAATCCATTCCTGCACTGTGGGAGAGTCTGTGGACTTCCAATTCCTCAGAATTAATTTACGGGCCTGAAAGAGAGCCCTGGCAATAGCATGTCTAGGATTGTCCTCCACAGGGAGGTTATCTAGGATACCTAGTAGGCAATGTTTCTGGTCCTCTGGAATATGAACCTGGAAGACCTGGTTAAGTGTGCTTATGAACTTTTTCCAACATAAATGTAACTTTGGACACCTCTATATGAGATGTATCAAATCCCCATGATCCCTACAACATCTAGTTTAGGTGGGATCCGATCCCACCCCCATGCGGGTTAATCTGGCCGGTGTATTGTGTACTCTCAAAAGTATATACAATTGCGAAAGACGCTGAGCCACATTTAGCGAACATTGGGTAACTGCTTGTAAAGCTTTTTCCTATTGCTCCTCCTCAAAAACTCCAACATCCCGTTCCTAATGAGATATCAACTTGAAAGGTCAATCCGAAAGGAAAAGGTTAAGTAACATAGCATAGCAGCATGATATAAACCCCTTATATGTGGTGACCTTAAACATGTAGTTAAACATAGGAGTAGGCTCTAGTGTCCACTGATCCACCCCCCGTTGGGCCCTGACTGCGTGCTAAAGTTGCAAATAATAAAAATACATAGATGAGGGGAGAAAGATAGATAGATATGAGAAACCATGTAATTTTGTAATATAAGAAATACCGAAGTGTTTTCACTTTGCACCATGTTGCAATTTCACCACCTCCTGATAATAATTATTATACCAGACAGGGCGAAATCTGGTAAACCCAGTAACACCTTGCAGCATCCTGGCCTTGTTCCAAATCTTCTGCACAAGGGTATAAGTAGGATAAAGCTTAATAGATTTTCTAAAGTGCAATGCTTCCAAGCCATCTGCCACCCCTATACCAGCTGTAAAACTAAAAAGCTGACTGGAGGAGTCTAGAAGGTTCAGCTCCAGGTCCTTCAGTGGACGTATAGCCCTCGCTATGTGTTGCAATTCTGAGACTAAGTAATAAAGCCAAGGGTTGGGCAACGCCATTCCTCCAGCGTCCTTTGTTCACTGTAACTGCTCCAATTTTATTATAGCAGGTTTAGAATGCCAGATGAGGGATCTAATGATGGAGTTGATATAACGGAATTTTAAAAGGGAAAACCATAGGGGAATTATGCAGCACATATGGTAACTGCAGCATCAAGATCATTTTGACCAGATTAATTCTGCCTACCGGGCAGTGTTGCTAACCGCCAGTAATTTTACTGGCAGCCAGTAAAAAATGGGCACTTTTCTTCTGCCAGTAAATGCCAGTGAAAGAAAAAGGTTGCCAGTAAAAAACATGTATGTGATGCTTGGCCAAGACCATCCCAGTGCCTGCTACAGTCTGTTCAGGCTGTGCCGGCAATGTGTCGCGTGAAGTCATGGTGCAAGGAAACGGAGCAGCCGAAGCCTCATGTGCAGGTCTGCGGAATGGGAGGAAGGCAAGCCGGGAGTGGACTGAAATGACCACCTTGCATGGAGACTCAGGAGGGGATGTGTCATGTTGGTGATGTGCCATCATCATCTGGGCTGCAGCACACTGTTGTTAGTGTCACTGTGAGAGTCAATTTCATGAGTGTGTGCCGCTCATTTTAATTTCTTGCCCTCTCGATTCCTGTCCCTAAGCTACTTAATTACTATATCGAAAATAAAATAAGAATTATGTTTTTGCCTTAATATCTACCTTAAAGCGGAGTTCCACCCAAAAGTGGAACTTCCGCTCATATTATTCCTCCCCCCTCTGGTGCCACAATTGGCACCTTTTGGGGGGAGATGGGACAGGATAGCTTTCCCACTTCCGGGAGTCCCTGCCACGGAGCCGTGACATCACCGCTGGGCTCCCTCCTCCTCCCCTGGCCGCCGGGCCAATTGGAGAGAGGAGCGGGGCCTCGCACATGGGAAGTAGGGTTCCTGACGTGAAGACGAAAGGCTACACTGCCTGGTTCCCGTACCCGCAATGGCGGAGCACCCGACAGGTGATGGAAACATCAGCTGCGGGTGCCGACATCGCTGGACTCCAGGACAGGTAAGTGTCCATTTATTAAAAGCCAGCAGCTGCAGTATGTGTAGCTGCTGGCTTTTAATGTTTTTTTTTTTTTTGGCGGAACACCACTTTAAATCACTTTGCTAATTGCATATTGTACTTGTTTGTAGCCTAAATACTGGAATTTGTTCTTAAAACTGTAATTTTGCAACTTTTGTATATGCCATAAAAAATTGACTGTGCCAGTAAATTTTGGGTGTTGCGTCAGTACATTTCAATCTGGTAGGTTGGTAACACTGCTACCGGCGAAAGTTTCAGCCTAGTCCAAACTTTAACATGATCACAGCAGCGATTGAGCAAAGGTGTCAAATTAACTCAGATATAATCTAGGGGGCATGGAGTAACCTGTGTGCCCAAATACCGAAAGGATGTGGAGATAGGAATAGTATGTTTGGCCAATAAATGAAAGTCTGGTGCCCTGTCTAGCGGCATTAATGAGGACATAGTCCAATTTATAACCAGACCTAAATACTCTCCAAATTTCTGTATTACCGTCATAGCCTCCTGTAAGGAGGTAGAGGTGTCCCCTAAGCATAAAATGGTGTCATCAGCATACATCATCAATTTTTCATGAAGTTCCCCATAATGAAATCCATGTATTAATGTGTTAGATCTGATTAGGGCAGTCATAGGTTCAATGGCTAGGGAAAAAAAGAAGTGGGGACAGGGGGCAACCCTGCCTTGTACCGCTATGCAAACTAAAGCTCGGAGAAACCTTTCCCGCCTCCTAAATGTCCGCAATAGGGGCATTATATAATAATTGGACACATGAAATAAAACCTTTTCCAAACCCGAATTTACGCATAACTGCCCAAAGATATTCCCATTCAATGCTCTCAAAAGCCTTATGGGCATCAAGGGACAGTAATGCTCGATCACCTGGGTTATCCGCTGGGGATTGTATAGTAAGAAAAAGTCTGCACAAGTTAATAGCTGTAGATTTTTGAGGCATGAACTCTGATTGGTCAGAATAGATAATAGAGGAGATAACCTTATTCAATCTTAAAGCCAAAACTTTTGCCAGAATCTTTACATCATTCTGCAGGAGCGATGTTGGTCTATAGGATCAAGGGTCAAGGGGATCTTTATTTGGTTTCAACAACAGTAAGATATTGGCCCTGATTATAGACAAACGGAGGCAGTAATGTTACCTCGCTTCGTTAAACACTTTCAACGGTCTAGGTAATATGCAGTCTGCGTATTGTTTATACACTTCAATGGGTAAACCATCTTCCCCTGGAGCCTTAAAATTGGGAAATAAGCCAGACGCCATCTGCAGTTCCTCCAAAGTCAGGGGGGCATCCAGCTGACCTCTGGAGGAAGTAGACATGCTGGGCAATTGAATGCAGTCTAGGGAATCATTTAGTGATTCTATCGAGTATGTTTGTTTGGACATGTATAAGAAGGAATAATAATCCACTAGTTCTGCCACAATAAGGTCTGGGGAGTTAGTCACCTGTCCGTTGTGTGTTTTCAACGCTCCAATAGTGGGGGATACTTGTTTGGGAATGCGCTATTTTTGCCAACAGGCGACTGAGTGTGTTCACCCTCCTTATAAAAGGCTAGTCTGCTAAAAAAACATTTTGGCTAAGCAGCCGATGCGGCAGTGCGATAAAGTGCTTCCTGGGCTGATAATCCTACTGATGACCATAGGGAAGTGTGGCTATCAACGAATTCCGCCTCCAAGTCACTAACTGTTCTATTGCTTCCCTCTGAGCACTAGTGTTCCTTTGGATAGCTTGTACCTCTCCAAAAAATATCCCTCAAAGGAATGCTTTGAAGGTCTCCCAAGTATTGTCAGCGCACATACCATCAGCATGAATATGCCAGAATTCTGTAATTTGAGACACTATTTGCTAATAGGAAGGAAAAAGATGCAACCAGAAGGCGTTTAACTTGTAGCCTTAGCTAAAGTGGAGGGAGGACGGACCTCCAATTGCATAATTTTTTTTCTCAAACAAAAGGTTTTTATTGAGCACAGGTAAAATGACAAACAGTTCCATCGCACAAGTTACACATAAAGCACATGTGGCAATGTTCCCATTGAAAATATCAAAACATTACATCGAATATACCCACCCGCAAACAAACATCTTCCCATGTTTTAAAAATACAAGACCCCCCGTGACACAACCCACGTAGCCAAACAGGTAATCACCTTAGATCCTTGGATTTAACCACATGTCCCCTATTAGCCTAAAAATAACTGATCATACACCAGATCCACCGGGGCCAAACCAGGAACACTTAGCCACGGGGCCCATAGCTTGTCATATTTAGTTCTGGTCCCCCTACGCTGGTATATAAATTCCCAATTGCATAATTAATGGGGAATGGTCAGAGATGCTTCTGAGGGCATAGGTAACATCTGATATATAGCGGTCAGCGGCAAACAAGCATAGGCATAGGTCTATATGTGACAATGAGGAGTAGGCCTCAGAAAAGCAGAAAAATTGCTTTTCTCCCAGGTGTTTTGCGTGCCATGGATCCATCCAACCTACCTCATCCATAATTTTTTTCAGGGCAGTATATAACTGGCAAAGTAGAAACACAAATCTCCCTTCATCATCCAGCAGACTATCAAATTCCTCATAATCCAACTAACTACAGTATGTACCAGTACAGTTTTGCAAATGTTTAAAAATAAAATATTTCTGTCTTTTGAGAACCTGAAGGATAGTCATGGCGTAGAAAACAAGTTCTTTATTAAATATTTTTTGTTCTGTCATGCTATATGGATGCAATTCGGGTCCCTGACTCTGGAGCTCATCGAATCTCCTTTGGAAGACTTTCTATCTTACACCGAACTTACTAAGTTGGTAACTACTTTCTATAGCCGCCTTCAGTTGACCGGGGCTAACCCATTTCAGATATCCCACCGCAAGTGGCTTACGCTATTGCCTGGGCTCTCTGAGGAGGGTTGGGAAGAGGAAACAGAGGTGTGTTTTTCAGGATATCATTAGTACAGCAGACCAATTTATTCAATTTACGTTTATTCACCATCTTCATTTTACACCAGCCAAATTGGCTCGTATGGGAATGGGGTCTGCTGCTACTTGTTCTCGCTGTGGACTTGCTGGCACGGATCGTCTTCATATGTTTTGCACTTGCCCAGGACTGACAATCTTCTGGCGCGATTTATTCTCTTTCTTTGAGCAAAAGATTATTCTTCCAATACTGCAGACTCCGGAAGTCGGACTTTTAGGTATTTCAAATGACTATGTTCCTAGGACTCATGCCCGAACTCTATTATGCATGTTATTGTTTTATGCACGAAAAGTAATCTTGTTGCACTGGAAAGAAGCAAATCCACCCACACCTCAACAATTTTACTGTATGGTAAATGGGGATCTGCCTAAGTTTAAATTAATATACAAGAGTAGGGCAAGCCCTAAGAAATTCAGTGAAATATGGCAACCATGGTTGGATGTCTTTAAATTGTTTCAGGCGAGGCATTGTCATCTCAACCAAATTGAATATCGATGCTCTAATTCAGTCAACCTATGCATGTTATGATTTGTAGCTCTGTCTGGGTTCTTTATTTTAGTCCTCTTTTGTGGCATGTTGGGGGGGACGGGGGGCGCTGGCTTGTGTGGCGTTTGGGTACATGTAGAGTGTGAATGTGTTCTGGGGTCTGGCATCTATAACATTTGGTAAGAAGAGTGTTGACATCCTCTAATATGGTACCTGTATTGGGTCCATTGTTATGAGAGCACTCAGGTTTACCCTAAGTGTTGTATGTATACTCATTTTATACACCAAAACTTCATATAAATTTTATTTTGGTGCCTCGGTGTATTGTTTATTTCCTTGTGTTTATGTAAAATAGAAATAAACACCTAAAAAAAACTATGCACCAGTACAATCACACCCCTAGAGTACGTAGTGTGAGTGGAGCGGTACGCCCTCCCCACCCATGCAAAGTTCAAGCATGAGACCGAGTCTACCGTGAGGTGAGTCTCCTGTAAGGCACAAACAGCAGGTGCTTATGAAGTGAGGTAGACACCATGGTGCGTTTTAGAGGGTCATGTAGCCCCCTAATATTCCACGATAACACAGGCACCGTCCTCATTTTAAGATAGCATATACAGGTGTTGCAGGGTAGAAAAATAATGCTCCAGCTGGAGCAATAGGTGTCAAATTAGTCTTTCCCATAGTTAAGGACAAGTATTCTAGTGATATCCATCGAGACTGCAGTCTAAGAGTAAATATTACCCCTTTGGGGTTACATTGAGAACATTCTAATGCTCTGGTAAAATATTTCTAAAGAAACTGAACAAGTGTCATGTACCTGGGTGTATTTGAACCGGGATCTTCCTGGTCCCACAGCTGCAGCCTTACCTGTTGTGCTACGGAGGAGATCTGGGCTTTTAGAAATGTCCTCTCAGTATTAAGCATTACCTTGGACTCACTAGCCCCACCTGCTGCCAGCTGTGGGCAATTTTCAAACAAAGCAGCCCATAAAAAGGAAGTGATGCTATCTCTCAGCGCCCGTTTGTGCGGAATAGCTCCCTGGGTGTTGTGACTGCTTTTTGATCTTGATTTTCGTGTTGAACTTCTGCCTGAATTTCTGACTACTCTCTAGCCTGCTGATTTTGTACTTCACTGCCAGCTCGTGTATGACCTTTGCCTGCCTGACCACTCTCCGGATTTCGATTGTGTACCGTTTTGCCTGATCTGTTGCCAACCTAATCTGCCTGATTACGTTTTTGCCTGAATCCTCAGCACACAAGTTCCACTTCGGACACTACCTATCACAGGTACCTTACATTACAAACGGGCCACAATGACAGTGGACCCTGCTGAGATTGTTAAGGCGATTTCTCGTCAGGGACAATTGATTGGAGCTCATGAACAGCATCTTTCTTCCCTGGACACCAAGCTAGATGAACTTTGTACTATGCTTAAATCTTGTTTGCCTGCTTCCTCTGCAGACTCCGGATCCTACTCCTGCTACGATCCAACCCGTCTCTACTGTACCACCTAAACTTCCGTTGCGTGACAAATTTGGTGGTGATACTGAGGACTGCAGAGGCTTTTTTAAATGTTTGCTGTTTGCATTTCCGCAACAACCCTGGGACCTTTAGCACTTTGTCTGCCAAAGTGACTTTTGTAATTTCCTTGTTAAAGGGGAAGGCCCTGGCCTGGGTCTCTCCTTATCTGGAACACAATGATCCTGTGCTACAAGACGCTGACACATTTCTGGCTTCTCTACAGACTGTATTTGACAAGCCAGATAGAGCTTCTGCGGCTGAGTACTCACACTTGGACATGCAACAAGGCACCAGGTCTGTGGCACAATATGCTATTGAGTTTCGTACCCTTGCTGCTGAGACTAATTGGGACTTCTGAAAAGGTCTTGCAGATGGCATCAAAGACGAATTCGTCTATAAGGATTCCCCAGAAGACCTAGAGAAATTCATAGAGCTCTGTGTTCGTCTGGATGTCCGGTATCATGAAAGGTGCCAAGAGAGACTTAGAATTTGCAAGTTTCCTAGGCCAGTTTACCGTTTGGCCCCTAACTTCCAAGCACCACCTCAGCCAGAACCTGAAATCTCAGTTGAACCCCAGGCACCTGTGGAACCCATGGATGTAAGCTGTCTCCACCTAACTGAGTCTGAGAAACAAAGGAGGCGTGCATTGGGCCTATTGCCTATACTGTGGACTTAAAGGACATTTATTATCTGTCTGCCCTTCCCATCCAGTAAAAGGCAGGGTCTAACCAGTGTTGGAGGAGCTGGCTTAGACCTTACAGGTATATCCTCCAAGACCAAGATTACCGTTCCTGCAATTATCCGTTTACCCTCTAAACTTGTCTCCTGTGAGGCTTTTGTGGATTCTGGAGCTGCTGGCATATTCTTGGACTACACTTTTGATAAAAATAATAATATCCCATTTGTTCCAAAATCTAGACCCCTGAACATTACCACCGTGAATGGAAAACCCTTGGGAGATGGCATTGTAAAATTTGAGACTATGACAATCACCCTTCAGGTAGGCGTACTCCACAAAGAGGAAGTTGTCTTGTCTCTTATTGATTCTCCACTTCTGCCCGTTATCCTTGGTTACCCATGGTTACAACAACATAACCCTTCTTTTGATTGGGAAAATGGAGAACTAACCTCTTGGGGGTCGTTCTGTCATTCAAACTGTTTGTTTCAACCCAAAAGACTTTCTGCTTGTATGTTGGCTTCCGTGGCCGTCCCACCTACCTTGCCTCATGAATACCATGCGTTTGCAGACGTATTTTGCAAGCAAAAGGCAGAGGTTTTACCTCCACATCGTTCTTTTGACAGTGCAATTAAATTGATTCCTGGAGCACCTCTTCCCAAAGGAAGGACCTATCCCCTGTCTTTGCCTGAACAAAAATCCATGGAGGAATACGTAAAAGACAACTTGGAAAGAGATTTTATCCGACCCTCTTCTTCTCCAGTAGGGGCAGGTTTTTTCTTTGTTGAAAAAAAAGATGGGGGTCTTCGACCATGCATAGACTATCGAGGGTTAAATCAAATCACCGTAAAAGACTCCTACCCTTTGCCTCTCATTCTTGAACTGTTTGATGCACTTAACCACTTGACAACTGGGCACTTAAACCCCCTTCCTAACCAGACGAATTTTCAGCTTTCGGTGCTCTCACATTTTGAATGACAATTACTCAGTCATACAACACTGTACCCATATGAAATTTTTGTCCTTTTTTTCACACAAATAGAGCTTTCTTTTGGTGGTATTTAATCACTGTTGGGTTTTTTATTTTTTGCGCTATAAGAGTAAAAAGACTGAAAATTTTGTAAAAAAATGAATTTTTCTTTGTTTCCGTTATAAAATTTTGCAAATTAGTATTTTTTCTTCATAAATTTTGGCCAAAATTTATACTGCTACATATCTTTGGTAAAAATAAGTACAAATTGGTGCATATTTTTTGGTCTTTGTGAAAGTTATAGAGTTCACAAGCTATGGTGCCAATACCTGAAAATTGATCAAACCTGAAGTACTGACGGCCTATCTCATTTCTTGAGACCCTAACATGCCAGAAAAGTACAAATACCCCCCAAATTACCCCTTTTTGGAAAGAAGACATTCCAAGGTATTTAGAAAGAGGCATTGTGAGTTTTTTGAAGTTGTCATTTTTTCCCACAATTCTTTGCAAAATCAAGATTTTTTTTTTCTTTTTTTTTTTTCACAAAATTGTCATATTAGCAGGTTATTTCTCACACCCAGCATATGCATACCACAAATTACACCCCAAAACACATTCTGCTATTCCTCCCGAGTATGGCGATACCACATGTGTGAGACTTTTACACAGCGTGGCCACATACAGAGGCCCAACATGCAGGGAGCACCATCAGGCGTTCTGGAGCACCCAGGCCAATTCTGACATTTCTCTCCTACATGTAAAAATCATCATTTGTTTGCTAGAAAATTACATAGAACCCCAAAACATTATATATGTTTTTTTAGCAAAGACCTTAAAGAATATAATGGTGGTCGTTGCAACTTTTCATCTTGCACGGTATTTGCGCAGAAATTTTTCTAAAGCGTTTTTTACGGAAAAAAAAGTTTTGTGCTTAAAAGAAAAAAAAACAGTAAAGTTAGCCCAATGTTTTTGCATAATGTGAAAGATGAAGTTACGCCGAGTAAATAGATACCTAACATGTCACCCTTCAAAATTGCACATGCTCGTGGAATGGCGCCAAACTTTGCTACTTAAAAATCCCCATAGGCGACGCTTTAAATATTTTTACTGGTTACATGTTTTGAGTTACAGAGGAGGTCTACGGCCAAAATTATTGCTCTCGCTCTAACGTTCGCAGAGATACCTCACATGTGTGGTTTGAACACCGTTTTCATATGTGGGCGGGGCTTACGTATGCGTTTACTTCTGCATGTGAGCTCACGGGGGCAGGGGCGCTTTAAAAAAAATATATATATTTTATTGTTCATTTTACTTTATTTATTTTAGTTTGACATGTTTTTCCGCCCCAAATTTTTTTTTGATCACTTTTATTCCTATTACAAGGAACGTAAACATCCCTTGTAATAGGAATATGGCATGACAGGTCCTCTTTACAGTGAGATATGGGGTCAATAAGACCTCACATCTCACCTCTAGAATGGGAAGCCTGAAAAAAAAACAAAAAAAAACAATCTTGGCTTTGATCGTAGCGGTGAGTCGGTAGAAGCACCGGAGGGCAGCGGGAGGGGGGGCATCCCCTCTCACCTCCCGTAAGAGCGATCAAGCGGTGGAACAGCCGCTATGATCGTTCTTATGCAGAAAACAGGAAAAAATGCTTGGACAGCCGCACTCCAAAAATGGTTGTTTATTAAAACAAAAATGTGAAAAACATATCACAGCATGGAAAGCAGCAAACAGGAGCTGACGCGTTTCGCACTGTGACTCAGTGCTTAATCATAGCTATTGAACAATTTAAAATGCACCTCTAATATATGTTCCCAAATGGTGTTGAAACAAAAGCAAAACAATTGAAAAAGTGATTAGGTAATTAAACCTCAATTAATTAATTAGTGGACTGACAGGTGTATGCTATCAGTGCCGTTTGGGGAACATCATGTGAACAAGAATATACAAATATCGCACATACGCAAATTCATTGAAAACCATAATTAAATGTGACTCTTGGTGTACTTATATCTATATGACTTATAGAATACATGTGTATATATCACACAAATATGCACATATGAATAAATCACCTAATTATATAACAATTGAAAATGAAAAATTAAAAAAAAATAAAAAACTTTTCTTCCTCTTCTCAAATTCTTTTTGTGTCATAAAACAAAATACATTAAATTATAAAGTGAAGAAAAGAGTAAGAAAATTTTTTAAAAGTGAAAAGATGTCTTGCTTGGGTGTTGAATGATATAAATAAAATAATAGATTATTATAAAACAGAGTGAAGTGTTTTTCGTGTATATAATATGAAAAAGTAAAAATATAAATTATATGGATGACACAATTAGGACACAAACGGGCAATTAGTGAAAAGATCGTAAGCAAATGCAGTGGTGCATAAGTAAATGAATGGCATACACCCAATTAGCAAAGGCTGGCTTCCAATCCCAAAGTAATTTCCAACTATGTATTAAAGATAATAATGCGGACATTATTATTATTAAGCTTAGTAAACTGCATCCAATGCCGAAAAAGCAGAGGAGTATTGTAAACGTATACAAATGTACACAAAAATTAAAAAAATTGAAAAATTTCATCTGGTCGGTTCTATGACCTTATCGGGCATGATTGTGGCCATGTATGTGCATTCAATAAAGATCTTATGGCCGTTTAGGTCGTAGCATCTTTATGCAAACGAATGTGTGACAATGTGCAATATGTGTATCTCTTCATAATATAGTAATATGTCCAAATACATAGGTGAAAATGAGAATTCTCGGACTGAACCTATGTGCAATCCGTTAATACTGGTAAAATGTTGTATGTATGGACAAAACGGAAAGAGAAGAGATGCTATAAAATTTAAGCAGAACTTTTAAATTGATGCCATATGAGGCGAATAAACTGCGATAATGATACAATTAGTAAAATATAAGATATAAAAAATCAAAAATATAATGGACCTTAAAAGCAATAATCGGCTTTAATGGGACACAATTTCTGGCAAGGACATATAAATATGTATGGAACTAAATGAAAGCAAAATGGAGAATAGAAGAAAATGATAAAGATGGTAAAAATGGAAATGTACAGAAATAAAGGATAGTTGACTATCGGTTAGACAACCGTGTCATGCATATAGCTAGACGAATATGATACCTGGTATGTTTGTTAAATCTTCAAGACCGTAATATAACCGTAAGACACTACACATTAAATAACGTTAATCTGTATAGGTAGTTGGATCTCCGTCATAAGTAAAGGGCGGAAACACATCAAAAAAGAAGGGAAACCTTACACTATGTAAATGATGAAGGGTAAACAGAGATCATATTGCATAGCTCATATTGCAGAATGTGTAAGATGGGAAAAATATTATTAAAGATTTTATTATTAGAGATTTTATTATATAGCTGGGCGTGTTTAAAAGAGTGCCCTCCTATCTATTGCGGCTTCTTCATGGGAATATAAAGAATAGAACACTGTACTCGTTAATGGACCAACAAAATTATTATTATAAAATTATTGATTATTATGTTATTAATCCAGTGGTTATTCATAAAAATGGGATACATCCCACTCAAAATTCAAACCTAGTGGTATTCTCGTGTGTAAAAAGAAAATCCAAAATACTTCGCGTTTGCATAGCATCCGGAATTTGTCTCCTCCTCTAATGGGAACCTTTATATATTCTATACCTTGCAAACGAAGATGAGAAGTATCTTTTAAATGTACAGTGTTCCAATGTTGGGCCACATTGGTTTTTTTGTTTATCTCAATATCATATAGGTGATCTCTCAAGCGATCTCTAAGTCGGCGTATCGTGCGCCCGACATATTGTATATTACAGAGTTCACATGTGATAACATAGACTACATATTTGGTATTACAGTTGATGAACTGTGTAATATTAAATGTTTTTCCGTTCGTACAAGACAAAATCTTATCACCTTTCTTAATATACCTGCAATAGTCACAGCTTTTAATGCCACATTTGAATGTTCCTTTAAATGTCAACCAATTTTTATTTATGGCTTTGCTGGAAAATAAGCTAGGTGAAAGAAAACTTCCCAAAGTGGGTGCTCGTCGGGATATTGTTTTTATACCTTTAGACAATATCTCATTGTAGATAGGATCATTGAGCAATATGGGCAGATATTTGGTGACAGTGTTTCTGATTTTAGTGAATTCACTACTGTAAGGAGTAGAAAAGACTGGTATATTTTTGTAAACTTCCTGTGTAATCTTGGTATTCCTGTGGGGACCAGTGTCTATTAACAAACTGTCCCTTTGTACTGCATTGGCAGCAGAAAGGGCTTTGCCAACAGTTTTGGTGGAGTATCCTCTGCATTCGAATCGCTTAGCCATTTTATCGGCCTCCTCATCAAAATTGCCAGGCTCACTACAAAGGCGTTTGAGCCTGAGGAATTGCCCATAAGGCACCCCTCTTATAGTGTGACTGGGGTGTGCTGAGTCTGCTCTTAGCAGTGTGTTACTGTTACCCGCTGTAGGTTTCCTGTGTATCTTGGTAATTATGACATTGCCCACTCCTGTCAATGTCACATCCAAGAAATCTATGGTATCTTTATGTATTTTGCCTGTAAATTTTAAATTCAGGAGATTGTCATTCAAATATGTGAGCCAATTATCAAGCTCTGCCTGGTTGTCAGATGTGATAAATAGCAGGTCATCTATATAGCGACAGTACAGTACAGTATCTGCTCGACGGGGGCTACCATGTCCAAAGATGCGGGACCTCTCCCACCAACCCATAAATAGGTTGGCTAGTGAGGGAGAAAATTTTGCCCCCATAGAGGCCCCGCATCTCTGAAGATAGTAGACCCCGTCGAACATGAAAAAGTTGTGAGTCAACAAGTATTCCAGAGCCTCCAAGATAAACTCCTGGAGTACTAGGGAAAACCTTCCTGACTCATGTAAGAATGTGGCGACTGCTCTTATGCCTGGACCATGGGGGATGCTAGAATAGAGGCTAACTACATCACAGCTAATCCATCTATATCCAGCATTCCATTCAAGTTTGTTAATTTTGGACAGAAATTGCTTTGTGTCTCTCAAATATCCCGGTAATTCCACCACCAGAGGCTGTAGTTGGCTATCTAGCCATTCACCAAGGCGTTCGTTCAGGGAACCCATCCCTGCCACAATGGGTCTACCCGTGAGAGGGTTTAACCCCTTGTGTACCTTGGGCAGGTGGTGGAATATCGGCATAATGGGATGTGCAGGAATAAACAGATCCTTCTCCTTTTCGGAAAAAATGCCCATAAGTACAGCTCTATCCAAGAGAGAGTGTAATGCTTTTTTGAAAGGTGCGGTGGGATCTGAACTGAGCACTTGATAAGTGTCCAGGTCTGATAACTGACGTATTGCTTCGTCTTTATATGTCACAGAGTTCAAAATAACCACCGATCCCCCCTTATCCGCATTTTTGATAACTATGTTGTTATCTAGTTGCAGATTTTTCAAAGCTAATTTCTCTTTAACAGTTAGGTTGTTATAAACATTACATTTTTTGTTGATATTTCTATGAGCTAGCTGTGTGAGATCTCTTTCTATCATTTTTTGAAATAAATCAAGATCCTTCCCTCTAGACCCCAATGGATAAAAGTCTGACCTTAATTTAAAAGAAACGGTATTGGGTGTATCCATGGGATCTATGGGGTATGGATCTGATTCACACGCTAGTTCAGTCAGGTCCTGTAAGGCACATACTTCCTTGAATGAGATAGGGGAAGGAGGTGACTTACCCATGCATATTCCATCAGAATCAATGTCAGCTGTATCATTAGGAAACTCAAAATAATGTTTCTTTAAAGTAATGCTACGTGCAAATTTATTTACGTCCAGGAGAGTTCCAAATAAATCAAAATGATTAGTGGGGCAAAAGTTCAATCCTTTGGACAGTAGTGTAAGTTCCTCATGTGTCATGGTCCTATCAGTGATATTCATCACATTCGTTGTTAACTCTTCCCTCGTAATGTGTAGGGGGTTTCTTTGTTGCTTCTTGTGTTTTTGTCCCCCTCTTCGCGTTTTCTTAAAGCTGGTTTCTTCTTTGCCTTCGTATTGACTCCGCGAGGGTATCCAGAGGGACGATTTTCGTCTGTTCGATTAGAGAGGGCAGACAATTGTTCAGGTGAGGATTCTGGAGCTGAAGCTGAGAAAGTTGTGGTGTCATTAGTCGTATCACTCTCTTGGTCTGAAAAGCTCACTCTTTTTCCTGAACTTTTAAGTGAACGCCTTGGAAAAAATGAGGGTTTCTTCCATGTATAGACATTGTCCGTTTCATAATCCAGATTATCACGGTTCATTTTGCTTCTCTTTGTGTCAATCACAAGTTTTTCCATTTTGTCCAATCTTCTATTGAGTTGGCCATCTAATTCCACATAATTGGCATGTGTTTGTAATTCTGTTAGGTCTGTTTGAATGAGTGACATCTCTGTTTGTAATTTCTCCATTGCTTTTTTGTTTGACTTGATGAGAATGTCAATTAATTTGAAGGAACAATCATTGAGAGTGTCCGTCCACTCTTTTTTCATATCATCATTGAAGAGGTCTGTAGAAGGGAATTTCTTAATTCTTAGGCCTCTTGGAATCTGTGCCAATGTGGAATATTCCGTAAGAAAATGTGTGTCCCAAAAAGCTTTAATTTCTTTAGCCATCAGTCCTTCCAACTTTCTAAACATTCGGATCAGAGAGATCTCATCATTACCTGTAGATTGGGATGTTTGTGTCAATGGAATAGATCTCAGTGGATTATCCGATGGTGCAGTAAGAGTTCTGCTGTAGCTGGTTTCCGTTGCTAGTGATGTAGGGATGGTAGTATACATTGTTGTAACCGGGCTTCTCAGGAACAGTTTGATGGGTTTAGAAAAACCTTAGAAGTGGAGGTTGAGGATCAGCTAGTCTTTGAGCTGGTTGCAGAAAATGCAAAGTCCAAGACAAACAAGAAAGGGAGCAACCGCTCAGGTGTAGCTGATAAATGCTTCACAGGGTCCTAGAGCCGTGGGTGCAGGCAGTGCATATCACAATGCAGAAAACAGGAAAAAATGCTTGGACAGCCGCACTCCAAAAATGGTTGTTTATTAAAACAAAAATGTGAAAAACATATCACAGCATGGAAAGCAGCAAACAGGAGCTGACGCGTTTCGCACTGTGACTCAGTGCTTAATCATAGCTATTGAACAATTTAAAATGCACCTCTAATATATGTTCCCAAATGGTGTTGAAACAAAAGCAAAACAATTGAAAAAGTGATTAGGTAATTAAACCTCAATTAATTAATTAGTGGACTGACAGGTGTATGCTATCAGTGCCGTTTGGGGAACATCATGTGAACAAGAATATACAAATATCGCACATACGCAAATTCATTGAAAACCATAATTAAATGTGACTCTTGGTGTACTTATATCTATATGACTTTCTAATAATAAAATCTTTAATAATATTTTTCCCATCTTACACATTCTGCAATATGAGCTATGCAATATGATCTCTGTTTACCCTTCATCATTTACATAGTGTAAGGTTTCCCTTCTTTTTTGATGTGTTTCCGCCCTTTACTTATGACGGAGATCCAGCTACCTATACAGATTAACGTTATTTAATGTGTAGTGTCTTACGGTTATATTACGGTCTTGAAGATTTAACAAACATACCAGGTATCATATTCGTCTAGCTATATGCATGACACGGTTGTCTAACCGATAGTCAACTATCCTTTATTTCTGTACATTTCCATTTTTACCATCTTTATCATTTTCTTCTATTCTCCATTTTGCTTTCATTTAGTTCCATACATATTTATATGTCCTTGCCAGAAATTGTGTCCCATTAAAGCCGATTATTGCTTTTAAGGTCCATTATATTTTTGATTTTTTATATCTTATATTTTACTAATTGTATCATTATCGCAGTTTATTCGCCTCATATGGCATCAATTTAAAAGTTCTGCTTAAATTTTATAGCATCTCTTCTCTTTCCGTTTTGTCCATACATACAACATTTTACCAGTATTAACGGATTGCACATAGGTTCAGTCCGAGAATTCTCATTTTCACCTATGTATTTGGACATATTACTATATTATGAAGAGATACACATATTGCACATTGTCACACATTCGTTTGCATAAAGATGCTACGACCTAAACGGCCATAAGATCTTTATTGAATGCACATACATGGCCACAATCATGCCCGATAAGGTCATAGAACCGACCAGATGAAATTTTTCAATTTTTTTAATTTTTGTGTACATTTGTATACGTTTACAATACTCCTCTGCTTTTTCGGCATTGGATGCAGTTTACTAAGCTTAATAATAATAATGTCCGCATTATTATCTTTAATACATAGTTGGAAATTACTTTGGGATTGGAAGCCAGCCTTTGCTAATTGGGTGTATGCCATTCATTTACTTATGCACCACTGCATTTGCTTACGATCTTTTCACTAATTGCCCGTTTGTGTCCTAATTGTGTCATCCATATAATTTATATTTTTACTTTTTCATATTATATACACGAAAAACACTTCACTCTGTTTTATAATAATCTATTATTTTATTTATATCATTCAACACCCAAGCAAGACATCTTTTCACTTTTAAAAAAAAAAATTTCTTACTCTTTTCTTCACTTTATAATTTAATGTATTTTGTTTTATGACACAAAAAGAATTTGAGAAGAGGAAGAAAAGTTTTTATTTTTTTTTTATTTTTCATTTTCAATTGTTATATAATTAGGTGATTTATTCATATGTGCATATTTGTGTGATATATACACATGTATTCTATAAGTCATATAGATATAAGTACACCAAGAGTCACATTTAATTATGGTTTTCAATGAATTTGCGTATGTGCGATATTTGTATATTCTTGTTCACATGATGTTCCCCAAACGGCACTGATAGCATACACCTGTCAGTCCACTAATTAATTAATTGAGGTTTAATTACCTAATCACTTTTTCAATTGTTTTGCTTTTGTTTCAACACCATTTGGGAACATATATTAGAGGTGCATTTTAAATTGTTCAATAGCTATGATTAAGCACTGAGTCACAGTGCGAAACGCGTCAGCTCCTGTTTGCTGCTTTCCATGCTGTGATATGTTTTTCACATTTTTGTTTTAATAAACAACCATTTTTGGAGTGCGGCTGTCCAAGCATTTTTTCCTGTTTTCTGCATTGTGATATGCACTGCCTGCACCCACGGCTCTAGGACCCTGTGAAGCATTTATCAGCTACACCTGAGCGGTTGCTCCCTTTCTTGTTTGTCTATGATCGTTCTTATGGTGTAGGGAATCGCTGGCTGAAAAAGCGAATATCTGAATGATGCCTGTAGCTGCACCCATCATTCAGATATCCCCGCATAAAGTTAAGGACGTCATATGACGTCCGGCGGGCGGGAAGTTGTATTGCCGGGTATTGAGGAGTATTGCGGAGTATTGAGGAGTATGGCAGGGTATTGCGGAATATGGCAGAGTATTGCACAGTATGGCAGGGTATTGCACAGTATGGGCAGAGTATTGTAGAGTATTGCACAGTATGGGCAGGGTATTGCAGAGTATTGGCAGGGTATTGCAGAGTATTGCACAGGGCATTGCAGAGTATTGGCAGGGTATTGCAGAGTATTGCAGAGTATTGCGCAGGGTATTGCAGAGTATTGCGCAGGGTATTGCAGAGTATTGCACAGGGTATTGTACAGGGTATTGCAGAGTATTGCACAGGGTATTGTACAGGGATGGATGGATGGCTGGATCTGTGACTGCAATTGTCACAGATCCAGCCCACAGCTGACATGGGGGAGGGAGCTGCCATGATCCGCTCCCTCCCCTCTCCTCTCACACTGTACCGATCGATACACAGAGGGGAGAGAGGAAACCGGCGTCATCACATGTTTACAAGTTCAAATGACGGAGCGATCACGTGGTAAACGGCCGCGATTAGCGGCCATCTACCGTGATCCGTGATGCGCCGGGTCTTCTGGACCCGGCGGTCACGGACATTCCCTGGAGCGCGCCCAGGGGGCGCGCGGGAGCAACATTCTGTGAGGACGTCCCTGGGACGTCCACTCAGGATAACTCGACCGCGCTGTAGACGTCTTGCGTCCATGGCGCGGTCGGCAAGTGGTTATGGGGGCTGTTATCTTCTCCAAGCTAGACCTACGAGGGGCTTATAATCTGTTTCGAATTAAAGACGGGGACGAGTGGAAGACAGCATTCAACACTCGTAATGGACATTTTGAATATCTGGTTATGCCATTTGGGTTGTGTAACGCCCCTGCTGTCTTCCAACGTTTCATGAATGAAATTTTTCATGATTTCAGCAACAGTTTTGTGATCATCTACATGGACGACATTTTAATCTTTTCCAAGACTCATCTAGAGCACATCTCGCATGTAAAGCAGGTATTGCAATGACTGAGAGAAAACCATCTTTACGCAAAGGTTGAGAAATGCAGTTTCCATCAAAGCCGTATTCCTTTCCTTGGATACATTATAAGTGCTGTCGATTTCCAAATGGACCCTCAAAAACTTTCCGCTGTCTTGCAATGGCCCCAACCGACCACTTTAAGAGGGCTCCAAAGCTTTCTAGGGTTCGCAAATTACTACAGACGCTTCATCAAAGGTTTTGCCTCCATTGCGGCCCCCCTTACTGCTACGACTAAGAAAGGTACAAATTGCAAGGTATGGTCCTCAGAAACAGAATCGGCTTTCCAGCAATTAAAAGACATGTTCAGTAAAGCTCCAATTCTTCAGCATCCAAATCCCGATCTCCAGTACATAGTTGAGGTTGATGCCTCTGAGGTAGGAGCAGGTGCCGTGCTCTCCCAGAGACAGCCTAAGGCCTCGTACACGGCAGAGAATCTCGTCAGGAAAAAACACGTCGTTTTTCTTGATGAGATTCTTGGACAAGAAACTTGTCCCGGCCGAGTGTACACACACTCCAAAGAACCCGCGGTTCTTTGAATGGAGCGAACGCTGTGACATCATCGACCATCACGAACGTGCGCTCGTCACATTCGATGCCGTCGCCGCCATCTTGCTACACCCTACCTATGCCTAGGAAGCTACCGCTCATTCGTCAAGGTCAATTTGAGCATGCGCGGGTTTCCACGGCGACAGGTAAGTGTACACACACACACTTTTCTCGTCGAGAAACATGCCGACGAGAATCTCAACGAGAAAATAGAGAGCTGGTTCTCTATTTTTCTCGTCGAGATTCTGGTCAGTTTTCTCTACGAGAAACCTTACACACGAACGATTTTCTCGGCAAGAAAGCTATCTCGGCAGTTTTCTTGTTGAGAAACTCGGCTTTAGTCCGGTAAAATCCATCCAGTAGCATTTTTTTCTAGAAAGTTTTCTCCAGCGGAGATGAATTACGATGTTGGGAATCGAGAACTATTGGTCATCAAATTGGCATGGTCTGAATGGCGACATCTTCTGGAAGGGGCTCCCAAACCTTTTTCTATCCTCACTGACCATAAAAACCTACTGTATCTTTAGACTGCAAGACGTTTGAACCTCACGTCAGGCTCGATGGGCTCTGTTTTTCTCCCGTTTTAATTTAGTTCTTTCTTATGTTCCTGGGCATAAAACCAAGAAAGCCGATGCTCTTTCCAGACAGTTCGCTACCTCTGAAGAAGACCAACCTACCGAGCAGTATATAATCCCACCTCACAAAATTGTCGCACAGATCTCTATGGCTCTTTCCCAACAGTTACAAGAAACCCAGAATCGTGTTCCCCAAGGCTTGAAGATACCACCAGGTCGCCTGTTCGAAGCCCCTAGCCTCAGAAAACCTGTACTCCTCTGGGCACATGATGGTGTTTTATCTGGTCATCCTGGTGTCACCATCACTCTTAAAACCTTGCAGCGTCATGTCTGGTGGCCTCATATGAAAAGGGATGTTACTGACTATGTGGCTGCCTGTCCAACTTGTGCTGCTAATAAAGTACCCCGTACATTGCCTACTGGACTGTTACAACCACTTTCGGCACCTCGTCAGCCTTGGACCCATTTGACTATGGACTTCATTACAGACTTACCCAAGTCCGAGGGCATGACTGCTATATGGGTCATAGTGGATCGCTTTTCCAAAATGTCTCATTTTGTGCCGCTCCCGGGATTACCTACAGCGGAAGCACTGTCTACTCTCTTCCTTTCCCATATTGTGAGATATCATGGCATACCTACCAATGTCGTCTCAGACCGCGGATCCCAGTTTGTTTCCCGATTCTGGAGAGCGTTCTGCAAGAAACTGGGAGTAACGCTTTCACTCTCTACCTCACATCACCCTCAAACAGATGGTCAAACCGAACGCATGAACCAGACCCTAGAAACCTATCTGTAACGACACCCCCAAATATGAAAGGGGTTAACGCCGTTTTAGATATCTTCCCTCTCCTGGACACACATTCGCTGGCGATCCTCCACAGTCAGACGACCACTTCCCATAGGAATTAATCCTTCCAAAAGAACAAGATGCACTCTGCATCTTTCCAGGATAGACTGACATTTATTGAGAAACACTGTAACTTTTTATACACTCAACCAATACTGCATTAATCTAAATGAACAATAGTCCAGCTCCACCCACAACATAACAAGGCCCAATACACATTAATTTTGACACCTCTTAGACGACAACAGGTTAGCTTTTGTTTCCCAATCCACATTATCAAACGACTTCACATAATGAAAGGATCTGTAGCATACACAAGCAGGCAGGTGACTCATCAGCATTTCTTCAATTAACCTGTCTGCTAGTTCCACAACCTATAATTATAGGCTTAATTCCCAGTATCAAAAGACTTTACACAATAGAAACATAACGAGCGCCCCTATATTTACAGACTTAATTACCACAAGCCACACTAGACAGTAGAATGCAATCACACCTTACCTCATCACAGCAATGATTACATAACCCCCACACACAGTATACATCCAATCTATACACAATATATATACCGCATTGAATATGGCTATCACAGACCATGGCGGGGTTCTCATTCACCCTGTGCCCCTAAGTGAGACACAGGGTGGTTTACACATAAGAGGCATTGGGGAAGCTGAAGCAAGGGTATCTCATACTTTCTAAGAGCTTCTAGGTTCCCCGGGCCTTCCCGTTACATCTCTCCCCTTTCGGCAGGAGACTAACACAGGAGGCGACCCAAGACGGGTTGATTCCGAAGTTAGTCCATAGTTCCATTCTTCTAATGCCGGTATCCACACAGTACCCCAAATAAATTGCTCCAAACAGAGCATTACTTACCCAGCCAACCTCTGCCTCTCTCAGAGAACATGCCTGCCGCTGGGGAGAAGACAGGGTGACTGGGCTCAGTCCGTCATGCTGTTGAGGATCTGGGCCGACTGCCCAGCATCCCTGAGGTATACAAGTGGAGATTGAAGTCCCATCCACTTGTGGTAGGTGAAAATCCCCCAGTGCTTGCAAAGCAAGGCTGACATCCTCCTGTCTCAGTGTCACACCATTTTCTGGGGTTGTGTCAGTGAGGACCAAAGTCCCATCCAGTACCACAGGAACTCCCTCTTCTGTTAGTTGAGAGCAGAAGCCCGCGACACTCTGCTCTGTTGCCAGCTCTTCTGCTGGGTTGCTGTGAGTGGAGACCGCAGTCCCATCCACCGATGTCAGATCAAGTGGCAGTTGTGTGCAGCGGCCAGTAGCATTCTGCCCTGCTGCCAGTGATTCAGCTGGGGGTAAAAGCTTTACCACCTCAGCTTGTTGCTGGAGAGAGGGGCCAACTGCCCCGGCTCCCTGAAACTCCACGGTTGTTTCCGGTGCTGGGCAGAGGTTGGTAGCACTCTGCCCTGTTGCCAGCACTTCTGCTGGGGGCTCCACACCATCCGCTTCGGCTTTAGGGATAGAAATCTCCAGCTTTTCCACTGCCGATTCTCTGGCATGCTGCTGGACAGGTACATTCCTCAATCCAAGACTATCCCAAGCAGAAACAGGATCATCCAGGTCAGTCAGCACTTCAGCTTTGGGGATGGCAATCTCCAGATTTTCCACTGCCGATTCTTCAGCCAGGCTAGCTCCCTGGAACACCATATCATCCACTTCGGCTTTAGGGATGGCAATCTTCAGATTTTCCACTGCCGATTCTTCAGCCAGGGTTCCAGAGTTGTTCACTGGTATTTCCTGATAGTCCCAGGCAAAGGTAGCACCACCCTGCTGCTGAGCAGATTCTAGCAGCTGTCTGTAGGCGATCTCCGATTGCCGTATTTCCGCCATTCTCCGCTCATGTTGTCGCTCTAGTTCTCTCTTTTGTCGCGCATCCTGCAGCTGGATGTCTCTAATGGCTTCCTGTATGTCGGTCTCTGATGGGTTAGCACCATATAATGCCAAGCGCTGTCGAACTCGTTGCTGAAACAAATCTTCAACTGACCGGGGTCCTGCATCACCATCCTTCTGGTCCATCTCGGCTAGCTCCCTGATCAAGGTGGCCTTGTTCTTTGTCCCACTGGTCCCTCCACGGCTCTCTAGTAGGTCTTTCAGCGTGGCTTTCCTGCAGGCTGCATAGCTGGTCATTCACTGTGGTGGTTTGGAGTGTCCCAGGAACTGAAGGGAAAATCCCACTGCTGCCACCAATGTAACGACACCCCCAAATATAAAAGGGGTTAACGCCGTTTTAGATATCTTCCCTCTCCTGGACACACATTCGCTGTCGATCCTCCACAGTCAGACGGCCACTTCCCATAGGAATTAATCCTTCCAAAAGAACGAGACGCACTCTGTATCTTTCCAGAATAGACTGACATTTATTGAGAAACACTGTAACTTTTTATACACTCAACCAATACTGCATTAATCTAAATGAACAATGGTCCAGCTCCACCCACAACATAACAAGGCCCAATACACATTATTTTGACACCTCTTAGACGACAACAGGTTAGCTTTTGTTTCCCAATCCACATTATCAAACGACTTCACATGATGAAAGGATCTGTAGCATACACAAGCAGGCAGGTGACTCATCAGCATTTCTTCAATTAACCGGTCTGTCTGCTAGTTCCACAACCTATAATTATAGGCTTAATTCCCAGTATCAAAAGACTTTACACAATAGAAACATAACGAGCTCCCCTATAATTACAGACTTAATTACCACAAGCCACACTAGACAGTAGAATGCAATCACACCTTACCTCATCACAGCAATGATTACATAACCCCCACACACAGTATACATCCAATCTATACACAATGTATATACCGAATTGAATATGGCTATCACAGACCATGGTGGGGTTCTCATTCACCCTGTGCCCCTAAGTGAGACACAGGGTGGTTTACACATAAGAGGCATTGGGGAAGCTGAAGCAAGGGTATCTCATACATTCTAACAGCTTCTGGGTTCCCCGGGCCTTCCCGTTACACTATCTTCAACATTATTTCAATGCCTTACACTCCAACTGGTCTGAGTATTTGCCTTTAGCCGAGTTCGCCATTAATTCCCGTTGGCACAGTGCTCTTCATACCACACCATTCTACGCAGCCCTAGGCTATCACCCTCAGACTTTTCCCCTACTTCAGCCTTCTTCTGGTGTACCAGCAGCAGATCAGCGGGTGAAAAATATTCTGCTACATTGGAAAACGATTTGCTTATTACTACGGAAGTCAGCAGGCAAGTATGCACTTTTTTCCAACAAACGAAGACGCCATATACCTCCATATGTGGTGGGGGACAGAGTTTGTCTATCAACCAAATATGTGAGACTGAAACAACCTTCTACCAAATTGGGCCCTCGATTCATTGGTCCTTACAGATTTATTGCTCGAGTCAGGCCAGTCTCCTATCGGTTGAAATTACCCTCCTCTCTACGGATTCATCCTGTGTTCCATGTTTCCCTTCTCAAAAAAGCAATTTTCAATCGCTACTCCAGAACGCAACAGCTACCTCCTCCTGTTCTTGTTGATGGACAAAATTAGTTTGAAGTCTCCAAGATTCTTGATTCTAGAAGACAGGGTCGTGGCCTTCGGTATCTGGTTCATTGGAAGGGATATCCCGTCACAGACCGTTCCTGGGTTCCAGCCAAAGATCTGCATGCCCCTTCTCTTATTCGAGACTTCCATGCCTCCTTTCCCACTAAGCCCCGCTAGGCCCCCGGAGGGGTCCACTGGGGAGGGGGCCCTGTCATGTACCTGGGTGTATTTGAACCGGGATCTTCCTGGTCCCACAGCTGCAGCCTTACCTGTTGTGCTACGGAGGAGATCTGGGCCTTTGGAAATGTCCTCTCAGTATTAAGCATTACCTTGGACTCACTAGCCCCACCTGCTGCCAGCTGTGGACAATTTTTAATCAAAGCAGCCCATAAAAAGGAAGTGATGCTATCTCTCAGCGCCCGTTTGTGTGGAATAGCTCCCTGGGTGTTGTGACTGCTTTTTGATCTTGATTTTCGTGTTGAACTTCTGCCTGAATTCCTGACTACTCTCTAGCCTGCTGATTTTGTACTTTACTGCCAGCTCGTGTATGACCTTTGCCTGCCTGACCACTCTCTGGATTTCGATCGTGTACCGTTTTGCCTGATCTGTTGCCAACCAAATCTGCCTGACTACGTTTTTGCCTGAATCCTCAGCACACAAGTTCCACTTTGGACACTACCTATCACAGGTACCTTACAACAAGGGAGCACAACGGTGCCCCAAGCAGCTTAAACGTGCCCTGATGCAATAGCTGTAGGTGAATAATAAGCAATGGTGACCATTTATCCTTTGTAGCATTGGTAGTAGACATAATAAGGCACAAAACTGCCCATGTAAACAGTTGAACTATGTGGGACAACAGGTCCCTTACTCTGTCCTTATGACCGCTAACGGCGGTATCCAGGTCGTGAATAAAGTTGAATAGAAAAATTGCTATGTAGTCAACTCAGTTCTGAACTCGCTTTTTATAGAACAAATCAATGTGTGTTTCCAGCAATTACCCTAGGCAAAGGGGAGGTGTAAGAGAACATCCTGGGATATCCAAGCATGGGTGGGAGACTTTGGATTCAATCCTCCTCAGCCATAGGCTTCTGAGCCTGATGGAGGGCATTCTCATTCGCATCGAGCCAGGATGACGCTTCTGCTGCGATTTCAAAGAAATGCACCTGCCCCCTGGAAGTGATGCGTAGTTTTGCAGGGTAAAGCATGGCATATGAGGCCAGTAGTTTCTGCAGGCGGTTTTTTTACATCAGAAAATCGTGATCTACGTTTCTGGACCTTTGTCGAGAAGTCAGGGTAGAATGAGATTCTTGTGCCGTTAAGCTGAATATTTCATCTTTCGCGGGCCAGCCTTAGAACAATTTCTCTATCTCTATAATTCAGCAGCCTCGCCAGAAGTGGACGTGGTGGATGTCCAGGTGGCAGTGGCTGAGGGGGAACTCTATGAGCCCTCTCCACTACATATAAGGGTGTAAAGGCTTCTTTGCCAAAAATGCCTGTAAGCCATTGCTCCACAAACTCAGTAGGGTCACAGCCTTCCACCTACTCAGGTAGCCCCACAATACGCACATTATTGCGCTTTAGGCGATTCTCAAAGTCCTCTTCTCACATATCTGTAGCTTTAGCTAGGAGCACAGTTGACTGGGTCTCCCTGAGAAGAGTTGGTAGCTTGTCTTCTATGTCACTAATTCTGCTCTCTGCAGCAGTTGTTCTCTCCCTTATCTTTTGTAGATCCTGTCTCTCGGCCTCCCTCCTCCTCTCCCCTTCTTCTACCAGGCAGACAGAGTGATCCGGCGGCACGCACGTGATTGCCGGAGATATGGGGAACGAGTGACGGAAGGGGCTTGGTTTGGCGTGATGACGCTCCGTGTCCCCCCCCCGGCTCGTTTCTGCGCATGTGTGGGGCGTTCTCTGCCTTAAAAGCAGTCTGTAAGAGACACCCTGGCGATAGGACGGACACAGGAGCGTGGGGCTTGGTATTGGTTGGCAGTGCTACCTAAACCATTTAATGTGATTGGCATACAGCAGGCAGTGATACAGGCATCCCCAAGGCACATTAGCTCTACACCTGACTGACTTTTTATAGAAGCTTGTACGCTGGACTATAGCTCAGTAGTGGGTGCAGTTTGGCTGCGAGTACCTCGGTTTTGAGCTTGGGACTATGCCTAAGGGCTCTGGGACTAAGAATCCTAAGAAGCAAAAGGGTTCACCGTCGGGCTCTGAGGATCTCGGTCATGCTTCTGCTGTTCCATCCTCCCCTGATAAATCAGAAGTAGTTGCCCGGGGTGAGCCATCGGGGTTGTTGAGTGCTGCAGCTGCCCTCAACCCACCTGATCCTGTATATGTGACGGAAGAGGTTTTTTGCCTCAGCCCTGGGTTGGATTGGAACAGAGATTGGCAGTGTTGATCGTGTCCTCCCTGCCAGAGAGGAAGCACGCCAGGTCTCCATCTCCCCCTTTAGAGTTCTGTCATGAGGGTACTCACCGAGGCCGAGATGCTGAGAGCGGTTCTCCCTTGCGACTAAGCGCACTCGACTCCTAGTGGTGGAACAGAGGGCGAAGGGCACGAGGTACCGGCAGGCTGGCGTGGAGCTGGAAGCTGTGCAGTACTAGTAGACACTGGAGCCCAACGGGAAGGAAGAGTAGCCAAGTCCAACAGCAGGCCGAGGGTCAAACAAAGGTGATCAGTAGCAAGTTCAAGGGATAGTGGGTCACCCACAGGAGCTGCCAGTAAAGTCTGAGAACAGGTAATGGACCCAAAACAGGAGGCAAAAAGCAAGTCCATGGACAGACAGAGGCTCAAACACTGGAGATACACAGCAAGTCCGTAATCAGGCCAGAGGTTTGAGCACAGGAGATAAGAGCAAAGTCTGTAGGCAGGCTGGAGGTCAAGCACAGAAGACTGGTAGAGTAATCCGTAAGTAGGCTGATGGTCAAACACTGGAGAGAGGTAGCAGAGGTCCAAAAGGCAAGCCAAGGGTCAGGTGCTGGAAGAGATCGGAGAAGGTCAGGGTCAATCCGGGTCACAACGGTAGTATCAAGGCAGGAAACACAAGCAAGGAACTAGGGAAGCTGAAAGATAAGCCAGCAACTTGAACATGGATCCAGGCTGTCTATTATAGGCAGCCAGGAAGTCATGTGGTGCATGCAGCTGAAAGCTTCCACTGTCGACTTTGCTGCCATCTAGTGTTCAAATGGAAGTATGCTGTGCTTCTTTATAAATGTTTCACTGACAAGTTCCTAACAGCAGAGCAATTGTCCCAGGATGAGATTGACTTGCCTGCAGGGGATCAGGCTGAGCGGCATTCTGATGTTTCTGCCTCTGAGGAGTCTACTTTAGAAGAACCATTTTCAGCCTCACAGACTGAAAAATTGTTAGTTTAATCTCTGACGGAGATGGTTCAGTCAGCTTTTAAGTTGCCCCTTTCGGAACCAGCAGCTACCTCTGTTTCTTCGTTGGGCTCTTTGAAAGCCCCTCAAACTAACTGCTCTTTTCCGGCTCATCCGTTATTAGAGGGACTCATTTATCAGGATTGGGAACATCCTGATAAGCTTTTTCTTCCTCCTAAGAAGTTTTCTATTTTGTATCCTATGGAAGAAAAGTTCCCCAAGAGGTGGAGTCTTCCTACAGTGGACGCTGCCATCTCCTGTGTGAACAAGACCCTGACGTGTCCGGTGGACAATGTTCAGATGTTTAAGGATCCAAAGGATAAGAGGTTGGAAACCTTGTTGAAGACAGCTTTTTCTACGGCCGGTGCAGTAGCTCAGCCTGCGGTGGCAGCTATAGGCATCTGTCAAGCTCTGAAAGACCAGATGAAACAGGTTTTGAAAGATATTCCTCCTCAGCAAGCTCGAGATTTGGCCGACTTGCCTAGAGCGTTATGTTTCGCGGTGGACGCCATTAAGGATTCAATTCATCAGGCCTCCCGCCTTACGCTCCTTTTGGTGCACATATCGATAATGGCCTACTTGGACGATCTTCTGATTATAGATCACTCGGTTGCCAGCCTAAATATAGCTGTGCGCAACACAGTCAAATACCTGGAGTCTCTGGGGTGGATCCTCAACCTAGACAAATCATCCTTACAGCCGGTAAAAAGACTGGAATATTTGGGGCTGCTCATAGACACAGACCAAAGAAAGATTTTTTTACCGCAGACAAACATCTCTTCCTTAAGGGAGCCAATCCAGATGATCAGTGCAAAAAGACAACCATCCATTCGTCTTTGGATGCGGTTGTAGGGAAAGATGGTGGCCTCATTCGAAGCCATTCCATACACCCAGTTCCATTCAAGGAAGTTGCAGAACGCCATCCTGTCCGCCTGGAACAAAAAAGGTCCAAGCCTTAGACTTCCCAATGTCCCTGACCCCGGCAGTACGTCAGAGTCTCTGTTGGTGGTTGGTACCCCAAAATCTGCAGAGAAGGAAGCCTTTCATTCCAATCTCTTGGAGAGTGGTAACAACAGACGCCAGTCTTCTGAGCTGGGGGGCAGTCCTGGGGAAATTGTCGCTCCAGGGAAGGTGGTCGGCTGCCGAAAGGTCTCTGCCCATCAACCTTCTGGAGATTCGGGCGGCATGCTTGGCCCTGGAGACATGGACATCCGAATTACACGGTTCTCCTGTCAGGATACAATCAGACAATGCCACAGCTGTGGCTTATATCAATCACCAGGGGGGCACCAAAAGTTGTGCTGCCCAGAGGGAGGTGGATCATATCCTGGTGTGGGCAGAAAGTCATGTTCCATGCATATCCGCAATCTTTATTCTGGGAATAGAGAATTGGCAGGCAGACTTCCTAAGTCGCCAGCAGTTATTCCCAGGAGAATGGTCTCTTCACCCGACATATTCTTGGCCATATGTCAGAGATGGGGGATGCCAGACGTAGATCAACGCGAAGGTGGACGGCTTTGTGTCCCGGAAGAGGGACCCGCTCGCTTGCGGGACGGATGTGCTGGTGTTTCCGTGGGATCAGTTCTCACTGATTTATGCGTTCCCCCCGTTGCAGTTATTGCCTCGACTCCTCCGCAGAGTCAGGTTAGAAAGGAAGCCGGTGATTCTGGTAGCTCCGGCATGGCCTCGAAGGTCCTGGTATGCAGAAATTATAAGAATGTCCGTGGGGGATCCATGGATCCTTCCGCTTCGTCCAGACCTGCTCTCACAAGGTCTAATATTCCACCCTTCCTTACAAACTCTAAATTTAACGGCCTGGCTATTGAGTCCCACATCCTAAAGAAGAGAGGGCTCTCTAACTCTGTGGTGTCTACGATGATTAATGCGAGAAAGCCAGCATCCAGACTTATATATTATAGGGTTTGGAAAGCGTATGTGTCCTGGTGTGAGGCCAGGAGCTGGCATCCTCGTAAGTATGTCATAGGCAGGATTCTTGACTTTCTACAGTTGGCTGTAGACATGAAATTAGCCTTAAGTACCATCAAAGGTCAGGTCTCGGCCCTATCGATATTCTTTCAAAGGCCATTAGCCACGCATTCGCTGGTTAGATCTTTTTTGCAGGGTGTGACTCGGATCAACCCGCCGATTAAGGCCCCCTTGTGTCCATGGGACTTAAACTTGGTTCTTTCAGCGCTGCAAAGACAGCCTTTTGAACCTTTGCTCCACATTCCCCTAGTTCTTCTCACCAGAAAATAGGATTTTTTTTGTACTCCGTAAAATCCTTTTCTCTGACGTCCATGGACTGACACAGCATCTTCAATCTTGACAAAGTGGGTTATGTTCCTGCAAATAGGAGAAGACTAGGCAGAATGTTAGATGTTTTAACATACATTCCATTACCAGAGCTGAACAGCCCCGCCGGACATAACCCTCCTACCTGCAGCCAGCAGCCTCAGTTCGTATCAAAGCAGTACAAACTCAAAGAAAGAAGGGGTGGGTGCTGTGTCAGTCCATGGACGTCAGAAAAAATAATTATACGGTGAGTACAAAAACATCCTATTTTCTCTTACCGTCCATGGACTGACACAGCATCTTCAATCTTGGCAAAGTGGGACGTCCCAAAGCAGTGTCAAAGAACGAGGGGTGGGAACAGTATCAAGGAGAAAAAAAAAACTTCACCCCAAACAAGCAGAGCTCCTCAACGGAGGAGGTGCAACATTAAACAGCCGCCTGCAAAACCTTGTGGCCGAAGGAAGCATCAGAACATCAACCTTATAAAACTTAGAAAAGGTATGTGTGGACAACCAGGTCGCCGCCCTGCACACTTGTGAAACAGACGCTTGATGTCGGAAAGCACAGGATGCACCAATTGCCCTGGTTGAATGCGCTGTAACCGGAAAGGGAGGCGCCCGCCCCTTAAGAGCATAGGCCTGTATGACAGTCTGCCTGATCCACCGAGAAATAGTGGCAGATGAAACCGCTAGGCCCTGTTTTGGACCAGACACAAACAGCGAGTCAGACTTCCGAATCAAAGCCGTAGCAGACAGGTACACCCGCAAGGCACGTACCACATCTAATGTGTGAAGCGCAAACTCTCTGGGATGCAATGGACGAGGACATAAAGACGGAAGCACAATGTCCTCATTAAGGTGGAAGGCTGAGACCACCTTCGGGAGAAAAGAAGGCTGAGGGCGTAGCACCGCCTTATCCGTATGGAGGACCAAGTATGGCGGTTTGCAAGACAAGGCCGCCAATTCAGAAACCCTTCTGACAGAAGTAATGGCTACAAGGAAAGACACCTTCTGAGATAAAGTTAAGAGGAATCTCTCTGATGTTTTCAAAAGGAGGTTCTTGAAGAACCGAGAGCACCAAATTCAAATCCCAAGGAGGAAGAGGTGGTTTAATAGGGGGGGAGCACACAGGGCTGGTGCAAGGATTTTTGACACCCTAGGCGAAGCCTCATTTTGCCGCCCCCCCCCATAGGCTCCGCCCCTCACTGAGATTTTTGCTGTGCCTCTTCACCTATTTCTTCAGCCGTGGTCCCCAGGCCTGCACCTGTTCCTCTGGACCCTGCCCGAAGAGAATTAGAGGATGGCATCGGCTCACTTCCTCACGCCAGCTGTGGTCCAGAGGTTAGAGCAGTATACAGAGAGGCTAACTGTGTAACTGCCTGTCTGTACGAGCTACAGATACACTGACAATGTTTTACAGGCTCCTAGTAAAAACAATAGATGCACATTTTTTTGACCTGCAAAAAGATCTGCATTTATTTTATTTTTTTACAAAAGTGGATTTGAACCTCCACACCTCAGATCACCCCAATTTCTGTATTTTCAGGTCTCAGCAGATCACCACAATTCTTCCACCTTCACACGTCAGATCACCCTATCACTGTATACTATCACCCTGAACGCCTGTTCCCCTCTGCACCCACCCACCTTTGTTCCCCTTAACCCCTCCCCCACACACATATCAGTTCCTATATGTACCCCCCTGCACATCTGTCCCCCCACACACACACACACACACACACACACATCAGTTCCTCTCTGTAATCTCCCCCCCAACACACACACACATATCTGTTCCCCCTCTGTACCCCCTGCACATCTGTCCCCCTCCCACACACACACCAGTTCCCCCTCTGCCCCCCGCACATCTGCCCACACACACACACACACACACACACACCAGTTCCCCCTCTGCCCCCCGCACATCTGCCCCCCCAAAACACACACACACCAGTTCCCCCTCTGCCCCCCCCACACACACACCAGTTCCCCATCTGCCCTCCGCACATCTGCCCCCCCACACACACCAGTTCCCCCTCTGCCACATCTGCCCCCCCCACACACACACACCAGTTCCCCCTCTGCCCCCCGCACACACACACCAGTTCCCCTCTCCCCCCCCCACACACACATACACCAGTTCCCCCTCTGCCTCCCCGCACATCTGCCCCCCCACACACACACACCAGTTCCCCCTCTGCCCCCGCACACACACACCAGTTCCCCCTCTGCCCCCCCACACACACCAGTTCCCCCTCTGCCACATCTGCCCCCCCCCCACACACACACCAGTTCCCCCTCTGCCCCCCGCACACACACACACCAGTTCCCCCTCTCCCCCCCCCCACACACACATACACACACACCAGTTCCCCCTCTGCCTCCCCGCACATCTGCCCCCCCCACACACACACCAGTTCCCCCTCTGCCTCCCCGCACATCTGCCCCCCCCCCACACACACACCAGTTCCCCCTCTGCCCCCCGCACACACACACACCAGTTCCCCCTCTCCCCTCCCCCCACACACACATACACACACACCAGTTCCCCCTCTGCCTCCCCGCACATCTGCCCCCCACACACACACACCAGTTCCCCCTCTGCCCCCCGCACACACACACCAGTTCCCCCTCTGCCCCCCCACACACACACATACACACCAGTTCCCCCTCTGCCCCCCGCACATCTGCCCCCCCCCCACATACACACCAGTTCCCCTTCTGCCACATCTGCCCCCCCACATACACACCAGTTCCCCTTCTGCCACATCTGCCCCCCCCCACACACACACACACACACACCAGTTCCCCCTCCGCCCCCCCCACACACACACACACCAGTTCCCCCTCTCCCCCCCCCCACACACACATACACACACACCAGTTCCCCCTCTGCCCCCCGCACATCTGCCCCCCCCCCCACATACACACCAGTTCCCCTTCTGCCACATCTGCCCCCCCACATACACACCAGTTCCCCTTCTGCCACATCTGCCCCCCCCCCACACACACACACACACACACACACACCAGTTCCCCCTCCGCCCCCCCCCACACACACATACACACACACACCAGTTCCCCCTCTGCCTCCCCGCACATCTGCCCCCCCCACACACACACCACACACACACACCAGTTCCCCCTCTGCCCCCCCACACCTGTTCCCCCTCTGCCCCCCGCACACACACACACACACCAGTTCCCCCTCTGCCCCCCCCCACACACACACCAGTTCCCCCTCTCCCCCCCCCACACACACACACACCAGTTCCCTTTCTGCCACATCTGCCCCCCCCCCCACACACACACACCAGTCCCCCCTCTGCCCCCAGCACACACACACACCAGTTCCCCCTCTCCCCCCCCACACACACACCAGTTCCCCCTCTGCCTCCCCGCACATCTGCCCCCCCCACACACACACACACACACCAGTTCCCCCTCTGCCCCCCCACACACCAGTTCCCCCTCTGCCCCCCGCACACACACACCAGTTCCCCCTCTGCCCCCCCCCACACACACACCAGTTCCCCCTCTCCCCCCCCCCCACACACACATACACACACACCAGTTCCCTTTCTGCCACATCTGTCCCCCCCCACACCAGTTCCCCCTCTGCCCCCCAGCACACACACACACACACCAGTTCCCCCTCTGCCCCCCCCCACACACACACACACCAGTTCCCCCTCTGCCCCCCAGCACACACACACCAGTTCCCCCTCTGCCCCCCCCACACACACACACCAGTTCCCCCTCTGCCCCCCCCCCACACACACACCAGTTCCCTCTCTGCCCCCAGCACACACACACACCAGTTCCCCCTCTGCTTCCCCCCCACACACACACACACACACACCAGTTCCCCCTCTGCCCCCAGCACACACACACACACCAGTTCCCCCTCTGCCCCCCCCCCAACACACACACCAGTTCCCCCTCTGCCCCCCCCACACACACACACCAGTTCCCCCTCTGCCCCCAGCACACACACACACCAGTTCCCCCTCTGCCCCCCCCCACACACACACACACCAGTTCCCCCTCTGCCCCCAGCACACACACACACACACACACACACCAGTTCCCCCTCTGCCCCCAGCACACACACACACACCAGTTCCCCCTCTGCTTCCCCCCTGCACATCTCTCCCCCCACACACACATATATCTTTTCCCCCTCTGTACTATAAACTTGACAGGAGAGTACATTTTTTTACTTCTTGTGACTGGGTGCAGGCTGCAGCACTGAGCCTGTGCTTCCACTATATACCTGAGTCAGCGGCGGTGAAGGCTTTACTCAAGAAGAGCGGCGCTGCTGCCTGTCTGTCCACTCCTCTCACAACAGCACAACAGATCCCCAGGCGACCAGGAGGAGGAGGGGGGGAGGGGGTCGTATATCACGGCAAGCCCGGACTTATTACATTCAGAGCTTCCATCTCACCCGCTCCAGCCGGTTCCATGGATCATTCATGCAGCACTTCCGGCCGGCTGCTCTGTGTCCCGGCTCTCTCTGTCCCCTCAGCTTCTCACTGCCGCTGCTAGGATGGCGCTGCAGGCTGGGGACAGAGTGGTGAAGGTGATGTCTTCACAGGCGCAACCGCCCCCTCGCCTGGCGGCTGGCGCCATAAGGCATGCTGCATGTTTTAAAAAAATGCCGGTCCTGGATTTTAATACTCCAAATCCCCAGTGAGTGGCTGGGGATCCGGATTTTGCCGCCCCCCCCTACCCTGGCGCCCTAGGCAGCCGCCTGACTTGCCTATTGCTAGCGCCGGCCCTGGGAGCACATGGCGGACCCCCTGTATGAAGGTACTAATCAAGGAATGGCCCACTAGCGGCCGCTGAAAGAAAACAGCTAAAGCTGAAATCTGACCCTTAATGGTGTTTAAAGCAAGCTTTTGGACCACACCACGCTGTAAAAACAGCAGGATCCTGGAAACTGAATACGTCCGTGGACGCCAATCCAGCTCCTCGCACATAGCGATGTAGGCCTTCCAGGTACGGTAGTATATCTTCCTGGAGGAAGATTTCCGTGCCCTCAGCATGGTCGAGATGACCAAATCCGAGAGACCTCGGTCCCTCAGCACCTGGCTTTCAATAGTCATGCCGTTAAAGCCAGCGACTGTAAAGCAGGATGAAGATTTGGGACCTTGAGACAGATGTTCCTCCCACAGCGGTAGTCGCCATGGAACGTCCGCCACTAGGCACACAAGATCGGCGTACCAAGGACTCCGAGGACAATCTGGGGCAATGAGGATCACCGGAATCCCCTCGGCCTCCACCCTGCGAAGTAGTTGAGGAAGCAACTTCAGTGGAGGATAGGCATAAATCAGCTGATACCGACCCCACGGGGCCACTAACGCATCTGATGCGTCTGCCCAGGGATCCCTGGACCTTGCCACGAATCTCGACACCTTGCGATTGAGTCGAGAGGCCAGTAGGTCCACATCCGGCGTGCCCCACCTCCGGCAAAAGAGTTGAAACACCTCCGGATGTAAGGACCATTCCCCCTGGTCCAACATCTGGCGGCTCAGATAGTCCGCCTGCCAGTTGTCTACTCCTGGAATGTAAACGGCCGACAGAGCTGGCACGCTTCTTTCCGCCCATGCCAGGATGTGAGCGGCCTCGGACGCAGCTGCCGAGCTCCGTGTTCCCCTCTGATGGTTGACATAAGCCACCGCCGTGGCGTTGTCCGACTGAATCCTGACTGAGCGCCCCTGTAGTCTCTTTGACCACGAGGGGAGAGACAGTCTGATTGCCCGGAGTTCCAGGACATTGATCGGAAGACGGGATTCGTCCGGAGTCCAAAACCCTTGGGCCGAAAGAACTCCCCAGACTGGCGTCCGTTGTGATCACAGTCCACTGGACAGGAAGGAACGACTTCCCCGACCGAAGGGCCAGGGATCTCAGCTACCATGTCAGGGACGCCCTGACCAGGTGACTCACCTTGATCTGATGATCCAGTGATAATGGAGACTTGTCCCAGCAAGACAGGATCTCCTTTTGTAAGGCTTGAGTGTGGAATTGGGCATACGGCACAGCCTCAAAGGAAGCCACCATGAGTCCCAGGACTCTTCATGCAAAAACGGAGTGACGACCATTTGCGGGACGTCAGCACTCATACCGCAGATTGAAGAGTCAGTAATTTTTTCAAGGGTAGAAAGACCCTCGCCTCCGAGGAGTCCAGGATCAATCCTAGGTACTCCAGACGCTGAGTCGAAACCAGGACCGACTTCTGAATGTTCAGCAGCCAACCGAATTCACGGAGGGCCTGACTGGCTATCAACACATTTTCCTCTAATTCTGAGCCAGAGTCTGCTCTCAGAAGAAGATCGTCCAGATAGCCCACGATAGCAATGCCTCGCTGTCTCAGCAAAGCTAGAATCGGGGCAAGCACCTTGGTGAAAACCCGCGGTGCTGACGCTAAACCGAAGGGAAGAGTCACAAACTGATAGTGGTCTTCGCCTATCGCGAAGCGCAGAAACTTCTGGTGACCCGCGCAGATTGGGACATGCAAGTAGGCATCCTTGATATCCAAGGACGCCAGCAATCACCAAGCGAATGGATTCCATGCGGAATTTTCGAACCTTCACAAAGGCATTCAGGGCCTTGAGGTCCAGAATTGGACGGACTCCGTCCTCCTTTGGGACCACAAAAAGATTTGAATAAAATCCCTGAAACCTCTTCTTTGACTCTACTGGCAAAATTACCCCACACCTCAGTAAGTCCTGCACTGCCCCCAATAGGGCAGCCCAACGCGCTGGAAGGAGAGAGAGATTTGAGGGAAAGAATCTGTCTGGTGGCTGGGAAAGGAACTCTATCCTGTACCCCAAGGTGACCACCTCGCATACCCACCGGTCGGAGATCCGGGAGGTCCACCGATCCGTGAACCTGCAAAGTCGTGCCCCCACCCCAGAGTCGGGCGGGGGCAAGACTTCATGCGGTGGCGGGCTTGTTCGCTGGCATGTTCGGTTTACGCACCCAGGGACGCTTCTGTCCACCAGCCACACTCTTGTCAGTCTGGGAGAATTTTCCCGTGGACTCCGACTGACGAAAAAACATCTTCTGTGTGGGAAAAGAAGGGCCCGGTTTACGGCGTGGCTCCTTCCCCTTCCCCTTAGTAGGCTGAGGAAGAAGGGTGCTCTTACCTCCCGAGACATTTTTAATAATGTATAAAAAAGGTATTTCCACGCTACTATGAGGTAATCTGGTGGTGGTACAACTGCTACCAAGCACTGAAAAAGGTAAAAACCATAACCTTAATGGAAGTAGTGTATAAAAGATAGTGCTGAGCTGTTGTAATTGACTCTAGGGTCAATAATAATCCAATGAAATAGTGTACAAGCAGTACTAATATAAACAATGGAACAATAAAGTGAAAATGTGCAAAGAAAACTTGTGACATCAAAATGATCCAAAGCCTGAATATATTAGTAGTCAGCAAGTGCAGAAGCAATGTTAAAGTGCAAACTTAATCCAAGACCTTAATATACTGGTTGTATTAGTAAGGTACCTTGTTAGCCAGCAAGTACTGAAACAATGACAAAGTGTATTGTGCACAATAAATAAATCCAATATATGATAATCGCAAATAAAAATAATTAATAAATAATAAATGAATCCAGATGATAATATATAAATCCAGAACCTTAATATACTGTTTGTATTAGTAAGGTATCTTGCTAGCCAGCAAGTACTAGAGCGACAGTAAAGTGAAGATGTGCAAAGCTGTGACAACAAAATAAATCTTTCTCATATGAATGCTAATATCTTGAAAACAATCTGAAACCTTAATAGTAAATAAAGTTTCTTGCTAACCAGCAAATACTGGAGCAATGGTAAAGTGCAGATGTGCAGAACTGTGACAACAGATATTTCTTTTATAAATGCTGAAAACAAAGTGCAACTTTTTCCATGCAATCAGAGTGATAATCGCATTAAAAGAAAAATAGTGACTTGATATAATCCAAGGTGGTGAACATACAATATAGTAATGTTTTGATTTTAAAGTCCAAATTTGGCAAGAAATAATAAAGTGATAAGTGCTGGGATTGGGTGCTGAGTGATGTTTTCTTCTATGATTTCCACACTGTAAGTGACCTTCTATTAGTAAATGGATGGCCTCTTACCTCACTGCTGTGAGGTTACAGCATGTGTATGTAGCGCCTTCCCCTCTTCTCCCTCCGTGCGACTCGCACTTTCTCTTGTCTAGGGGTATCTGATGGGGAGAGAGAGAGAGCGGGTGGGCTACGCCTAGCCTCCACCACATGGGAATACCTGTGGTATCAGCAATGTCTTGTTTACCTTCGGGTCTGTGCTGTGCACCCGGATCCTCCCTCCAAGAGTCACCGTGAACTTCGTCCGCCAGGAAGTGAGCCTCACACCATTAAAGTCCAACACTCCTTTATTAGAACACACCCTACAGGGACTTCCTTGATAGATAGGACAGAAAAGGAGGTGTGAGTGTGAATAGGCCCAGACACAAATTCGGTCCTCCACTCTCCTCCTGAAGAGCGGGCTATGGTCTCCGCACGAGGTGAAGGGGATCCTTCTGGACGGTCTCCGACAAGAGACTCACCCGTCACCGGCAGTCTGCTGCACCGGGTCTTCGAGTGAGGAGCTCTCCCCGGTCCATTGCGTCTTACTCAGATTCAGGCCTCCATCCCCGAAGTGCCTTAGGACCCTTCCCTCGCGGAACTCAGTGTTGGGCACTGAGCTCCGGACCTTCTTGCAAGTACCTCACCCCAGGGCTGAAGGTGCCTGGGGTGGAACACGATCTCCGGTGGTCCCCTAGGCCGAGGCCTCCTAGGGGACTAGCACGAACCCACGTCCGCAAGCTGAAGGTGCTTGGGACGAAGACCCCGTGACCAAGATGGCCGGCCCCTTTTATCCCCTCTCCCAGCAAGCACGGCGGGTTCCCCGCCCCACCATACCGCTACCGAAAGAGGACAAAAAGGAGGCTCGACACACAGTGATATTCGTCCCTCCTGCCACGGTGGCAGCGCCACCTGGTGGACCGCAGGGAACATAGCACTGATGTCACAGCTAGATTCAAAAAATGCACCCGGGAAAGTAAGTACCCGCTACATGTATAAATCCTGTACTGATCCGGCCTTGTACTGCCTGGGTTGTTCTTTAACCACTTTGCGCCCGGGCTATTGGCAAAAGACGCCCGCATTGCGGTGCTCAATTGCCGGGAGGACGTGACGTCCTCCTGTTTACTTCCGCGATGCGCGCCGCCGCGCATCGGGGAAAAGCTGTGCCCGCTGTGTCACGCGGGTGCCGATGCGCGTGCCTGGTGGCCGCGATGTTCGCCAGGTACCCGCGATCGGCTGTCACAGAGCCAGGGACGTGGATCTCTGTGTGTAAACACAGAGATCCAGGTACGGTCAGGGAGAGGAGACCGATGCTGTGTCCCTTGTACATAGGGACACAGATCGGTCTCCTCCCCCAGTCAGTCCCCTCCCCCCACAGTAACAATCACCTAGCAGGGAACACATTTAACCCCTTGATCGCCCCCTAGTGTTAACCCCTTCCCTGCCAGTTACATTTATACAGTAATCAGTGCATATTTATAGCACTGTTCGCTGTATAAATGTGAATGGTCCCAAAAATGTGTCAAAAGTGTCCGATGTGTCCGCCATAATGTCGCAGTCACAATAAAAATCACAGATCGCCGCCATTACTAGTAAAAAAAAATAAAAAAATTTAAAAATGTCATAATTGTATTCCCTATTTTGTAGGCGCTATAACTTTTGCGCAAACCAATCACTATACGCTTATTGCGATTTTTTTTTACCCAAAATATGTAGAAGAATACGTATCGGCCTAAACTGAGAAAAAAAATATAAAAAAAAAAATAAAAAAAATGGGATATTTATTATAGCAAAAAGTAAAAAATATTGTGTTTTTTTCAAAAAACGCAGAAATGATCAAATACCACCAAAAGAAGGCTATATTTGTGGGAAAAAAATTTCAGTTTAGGTCGATATGTATTCTTCTACATATGTTTGTTAAAAAAAAAAATCGCAATAAGCACATATTGATTGGTTTGTGCAAAAGTTATAGCGCCTACAAAATAGGTTATTGATTTATGGCATTTTTATTATTATTTTTATTTTTTTACTAGTGTAGCGGGTATGTACTTTCCCGGGTGTATTTTTGAATCTGGCGGTGACACCAGTGGTGTATGTTCCCGGGCGGTCCACCAGGTGGCGCTGTCACCATGGGCTGAGGGACGAATATCACTGTGTGCCGAGCCTCCTTTTTGTCCTCTCTCGGCAGCGGTATGGTGGGGCGGGGAACCCGCCATGCTTGCTGGGAGAGGGTATAAAGGGCTGGCCATTTTTGTCACGGGGTTCGTAGTCCCAGGCACCTTCAGCTTGCGGACGGTGGTTCGTGTCGGTCCTCTAGGCGGCCTAGGCCTAGAGGACAACCGGAGATCGGGTTTCCATCCCAGGCACCTTTAGCCTGGGGTGATGTACTTGGACGGAGGTCCGGAGCTCAGTGCCCAACACTGAGTTCCGCGAGGGAAGGATCCTAAGGTACTTCGGGGATGGATGCCTGAATCCAAGGTGGGCGCAATGGACTGGGGAGAGCTCCTCACCTGAAGACCCGGTGCAGCATACTGCCGGTGACGGGTGAGTCTCTTGTCGGAGACCACCCGGAAGGAAAATTTCCCTTGTGCGAAGACCATAGCCCACTCTCCAGGAGGAGAGTGGAGGACCGAATTGTGTCTGGGCCTATTCGCACCCACAACTCCTTTTCTGTTCTATCTTCAAGGGAGTCCATGTTATGTTCTAAAATAAAGGAGTGTTGGACTTTAATGGTGTGGGGCTCAGTTCCTAGCAGACGAAGTTCACGGTGACTCTTGGAGGGAGCATCCCGATGCACAGCACAGACCCAAAGGTAAAGAAACAACAGAGACATTGCTAATACCACATGTACACCTGTGGTGGAAGCCAGGCGTAGCTCACCCGCTCCCTCCCCTATCAAATACCCCTAGACCAGAGACATCGCGAGCCAAATTCAAAAGGGGAGTGGAGAGGGGTATCCGCTACACGTGGGGGCTCGGGTCTGGTATTGTGTTGTGCATCACAGTGTATTGAACGTGTCTGCTGGAAGAGTTAAACGAATAGGCCAAAGTGCAGCCCTGCTCGAAGTCGTGGACATGACCCCAAGAAGGGAAAGGCCCGCGCAGGAAGAGCGGAGAACGGGGGGAAACCCAGCCGTGTGAAGTAGTACACGTGGGGGTTTCTAATTGCACTGCGCCATCAGACACAACCCCCACCGCTTAGTTCGTGGGCGTGACTCAACCAAAGGAAAGTGAAAAAGCCCGCGAACTGGAGCAAAGGGGAGGAGTCCAATACGTGTGAAGAACTACACGTGGGACATTGGCGCGAAAACTCTGCAGTGTGCGATGGATCAGCAACAGGTCACCATGTTCGGACACACCTCGTGGATTCCGGTTCATCCTTCCACCACGACATTGACTGCTGCTGCTCCTAACAGACACGGGGATTCGACTGAAGCCAAGGGGTCGATTCGCCCTGTACTCGTGCATGAACGTTGAGGCCCTGGGTGTGATTTGTCCCGGGTGTTCGGGACTGGTGTGCCTGTTGAAGCCGTTTGGACGCTGTGAGGCCTGTGGGGAGTTCCTGTTCGAAGTGGATCCGGCGGTCGAAAGGCTGAGAACCATTTACCCAGGCCGGGCTTCAGGTACCACCACTCAGAGAGGAGGAATCACTGCTGTGAGAGTCACCCCTGCGCACACTGCAGCGACCGTGGAGGAGGTCGTTAAAACTCAATGGGAGAAATCCGAGGATGCTGACTTGGAAGCCACTGTCTCGCAGCGTCCGCCACCGAAGAAAAGAACCAGCGTGGTAGCCCCGACCAGCGGTGGTGGTGGACCGTCTCGTACGCTTACGCCAGGCCTTGATGGATCCGTTGACGAGGGTTCTGGACGTCCCGCTTCAAGGAAAGGCCAAGGTAAGCCGGGCGAAGAGACTTGGTGTGTGGGCGGAGGTGCCGGGAAGGCATGGCCTAGCAAGTCCGCGGAGTGTGGAGGCTCTGTTTCTACAAAGGGCTACATACCCGCGGAGGAGTGCGACACCTCCGACCTGGAATCGCTCTCAGACCTGGGAGACGATTCCGTCATAGACGATCTGTTTGCCGAGAAGGGTTGGGACAAAGTACCGCTTGCTTCATTCCACAGAACCCGGAATTCACCCATGTCTACAGGGGAAAGTACACCCCGGGTGGAGGCATCAGCACCTGAAGAAGGGTCCCATTCCCAGCCTGCTTCTACGTTCCCGGTGCCACCTGCATCTGATACCGGGGAAAAGAGACTGTTGCTGCGGGCGCCTATGCCCAGATTGGAGGTGGTCAGAGTGCCTCGCCACCCGGACAGTATAGTATTGCCTGGCGAAGGGGACAGAGCTACCATGCCTCCTTTGGCGAGACTACAACGCCTATTTGGTCAAAAGGTTGCAGCGGAGTACGGATGGGAGTATCCCTACTTATCGAAGGAACTGTTGTATGAGGTGGAAGTGTGTCGGGAGCGTTGGTACGATGACTTCGTATGGACTCATATTCAAGTTCCAAATGCCCGAAGATACCTGGCGTGCTCTCCCAAGGTCTCTCAACGTTTTAAAGACTGCAAGGCAGAGTGGATGTTGGGACGACACATCCATGCAGATAAGGTGTTGATCCGGCGCAGAGAAGGAGAAGATGCAGAGTATCGTTTGGAGACCATGGATCAGCACTTAAAACCGCTTGTTCTGCCGCTTCCCCGGTTTTACTTATGAGAAGAGACAGAAGCCTCGTACACACGGCCGAGAATCTCGTCGTAAAAAACACGTCGTTTTTTTCGACGAGATCCTTGGACAAGAAACTTGTCCCAGCCGAGTGTACACACGCTCATTTCAAAGAACCTGCGGTTCTTTGAATGGAGCGAACGCGGTGACGTAATCGAATACGACAAGCATGCGCTCGTCACATTCGATGCCGTCGCCGCCATCTTGGTACACCCTATCCTATGCCTAGGAAGCTACCGCGCATGCGTCAAAGTCATTTCGAGCATGCGCGGGCTTCCCGGAGGACAGGTAAGTGTACACACACACACAATTTTCTCGTCGAGAAACAGGCTGACGAGAATCTCGACGAGAAAATAGAGAGCAGGTTCTCTATTTTCTCGTCGAGATTCTTGACGCTTTTCTTGACGAGAAACCATACACACGAACGAATTTCTCGGCAAGAAATCTCTGCCAGCAAGTTTCTTGCTGGTTCTTGCCGAGAAACTCGGTCGTGTGTACGAGGCTAGAGACTCCGTTTTTGTTATGCCACTGAACTTTCTGGGGCTATTGCCTTTGTACTCAGAGAACTGTTCCTGTTTTTCTTTAAAGCTTCCCGCAAAGAGATCATAGACTCTGGGGTAGATAGGGTCAAAGAAAAGAAGAAGAGAAAAAGTTCCACGAGTACAGTACCGCGAGGCTGTCACCAGGTGGCAGTCTTGCGCAACGTTTAAACACTTTTCACACACTCACACTGGAGAAAAGGGGATTTCTTCTTGGAGAAGTTTATTTTCCTCTCACACGGATATATGTGTCAGGGTTTTGTGTGTTCATTTTATTTCTTTTCCCTCTGCAGGAGGGCATCCCAACAAGATCACAGACTCTGGGGAGGTTCTTAGTCAGAATGGGGGGGAAAGTATAATGTTGAAATGTGATTTTCAAGTTTGATATATGTTGTCTTTCACTCCTCTTTTGTTACAGGGGCTCAGACACAATCACTTCACTAGGATAGTTTTTTTTCCTAAAAGTTTTGTTTTTCAAATTGTTAGTTGGTTTCTGGATTGGATTAAGTCAGCCGTTGAGGGCATGATTTACTCCAAACACTGGGGACCAGTGTCAAATGACCGGGGGGAGAGAGTAGCGGGTATGTACTTTCCCGGGTGTATTTTTGAATCTGGCGGTGACACCAGTGGTGTATGTTCCCGGCGGTCCACCAGGTGGCGCTGTCACCATGGGCTGAGGGACAAATATCACTGTGTGCCGAGCCTCCTTTTTGTCCTCTCTCGGCAGCGGTATGGTGGGGCGGGGAACCCGCCATGCTTGCTGGGAGAGGGTATAAAGGGGCCGGCCATTTTTGTCACGGGGTTCGTAGTCCCAGGCACCTTCAGCTTGCGGACGGTGGTTCGTGTTGGTCCTCTAGGCGGCCTAGGCCTAGAGGACAACCGGAGATCGGGTTTCCATCCCAGGCACCTTTAGCCTGGGGTGAGGTACTTAGACGGAGGTCCGGAGCTCAGTGCCCAACACTGAGTTCCGCGAGGGAAGGATCCTAAGGTACTTCGGGGATGGATGCCTGAATCCAAGGTGGGCGCAATGGACCGGGGAGAGCTCCTCACCTGAAGACCCAGTGCAGCATACTGCCGGTGACGGGTGAGTCTCTTGTCGGAGACCGCCCGGAAGGAAAATTTCCCTCGTGCGGAGACCATAGCCCACTCTCCAGGAGGAGAGTGGAGGACCGAATTGTGTCTGGGCCTATTCGCACCCACACCTCCTTTTCTGTTCTGTCTTCAAGGGAGTCCATGTTATGTTCTAAAATAAAGGAGTGTTGGACTTTAATGGTGTGGGGCTCAGTTCCTAGCAGACGAAGTTCATGGTGACTCTTGGAGGGAGCATCCCGATGCACAGCACAGATCCGAAGGTAAAGAAACAACAGAGACATTGCTAATACCACATGTACACCTATGGTGGAAGCCAGGCGTAGCTCACCCGCTCCCTCCCCTATCAAATACCCCTAGACCAGAGACATTGCGAGCCGAATTCAAAAGGGGAGTGGAGAGGGGTATCCGCTACACTAGCAATGGCGGTGATCTGCAATTTGTATCGTATATGTGACATATATGCAGACAGATGGAACACTTTTGACACTATTTTGGGACCATTGACATTTATACAGTGATCAGTGCTATAAAAATACACTGATTACCGTATAAATGTCACTGGCAGGGAAGGAGTTAACACTAGGGGGCGATCAAGGGGTTAAATGTGTTACCTAGGGAGTGATTCTAACTGTGGGGGGGATGGGACTGACTAGGGGAGGAGACCGATCTGTGTTCCTATATACTAGGAACACACGATCTGTCTCCTCTCCCCTGACAGGACGTGGATCTGTGTGTTTACACACACAGATCCACGAACCTGCTCTGTCACGATCGATCGCGGGTGCCCGACAGACATCGCGGCAGCCAGGGAACGTGCATCGGCTCCTCTGTGACGTGTCCCCTATACTGCTGGGAGGCCGAAGACGTCCTATGACGCCCGCCCAGGATGGGAGATCCCATCTGTGGAGGAAAAACCACCAAAGCGATTTTGCAAGTTATTGAGGCAGTACACATATTCACATATAATAGGTAGTCTTGCGAGCAACTAGAATACAATCTGTGTAATATATGCAAGCAGCAAGTTACACACTCCCAATATAAACGTGCAAATAAAAAACAAAACAAATAATGCTGCGCTCGTGTTAATAAATGTATCCTACAACTGAAGCCACATACACACGACCGGTTTTCTCGGCAAGAAATGACAAGAAAACTGCTGGGAGAGCTTTCTTGCCGAGAAAATTGTTTGTGTGTATGGTTTCTTGTCGAGAAAACTGCCGGGAATCTCGACGAGAAAAATAGAGAACCTGCTCTCTATTTTCTCGTCAGGATTCTCGTCGGGATTTTCGTCGACCTGTTTCCCGACTAGAAAACCGGTCGTGTGTATGCTTTTCCGAGTCTTAAAAAAAACGCGCATGCTCAGAATCTAGTATAAGACTGCGCTGCTTCTGGTAAAACTGGATAAGGAGCGCTGCTTCTGGTAAAACTAGCATTCGTAATGGGGATAGCACATTCGTCACGCTGTAACGAAATGAAAGCACAAAGACTGAAAAGTCTTACTAACACGCAGTAACACAAGATCAGCAAAAGCAGCCCAAGGGGTGGCGCCATTGGAATCGAACTTCCCCTTTATACTGCCGTCGTACGTGTTGTGCGTCACCGCGCTTTACAACAACGAGATTTTTTATTGACAGTGTGTATGCAAGGAAAGCTCGACAAGAATCCCGTCAAGCTTGACAAGAATCTCGTCGAGAAAACCAACGTTTTTTTTTACGACGGGATTCTCGGCCGTGTGTACGAGGCTTTAGTGTCTCAATTCTCCTGTGCCAATATGAGTGCCATCAAAATAACGTGAATAAACAATAATATAATACATTCATGTATATTTCTTATTATGATAATATAAAACCCATGCTTAAGTGCAATTAAATAGTTATTGAATAATGTCAGAAAAAAGATCACAGATAACAGATCATGCTTTCCTCCTCGTTGCTCCATTGATGTACCTCCATTATGACTCGCTATATATGAAAGAAAAAGAGCTCCTAATAGTACTTATATTGTTTTAAACAATATTAAATTTAATAAAAAATGTGCATAAACTCAAATTTAAAAAGGTGCTCCAGTGCACCAACTGTATACAGCTTATATCATATAAAACCATGATGCTGCAGCTACTTTGTGCCTCTTCGAGAAAGATGCAAAAACGTCTTGCCAAACAAATCTGCCCCTCCCCTACGCGTTACATCACAGGATCTCGTGACTCATCAGAGGGATTGTTTTGAGTGAGACACTCATTTACAGCCCTCAGGATTGCTGCCAAGGTCAGTTGTTCCCCCTCCTCCTCTTCAGTCTCAATTAGCATTGTAATTGTCAGCCTGAGCTATCGTGGCGGCAGCTCCCTGATCTCCGACCCCGTCCACCATCTAAGTCTTTCAGACTTCTCTGTCAGTTTCAATGCATAGTATTGCATGTCTTTAGGAGGATCCCCGGCAGTGGCGGCTGGTGCTCAAAATTTTGGGGGGGGGGGTGCAGGCATACTGAAAAATACTGAAAAAACCCATCAATTGCAGCCTCACTGTGCCCATCAAACGCAGCCACTGTGCCCATCAATTGCAGCCACTGTGCCAAAGAAACACAGCCACTGTGCAATCAAACGCAGCCACTGTGCAATCAAATGCAGCCACTGTGCAATCAAACGCAGCCACTGTGCCCATCAATAGCAGCCAATGTGCCATCAAATGCTACCACTGTGCCATCAAAAGCTGCCACTGTGTGCATCAAACACAGCCACTGTGCACATCAAACGCTGCCACTGTGCCCATCAAATGCTGCCACTGTGCCCAATTAAATTCTGCCACTTTGCCCTATCAAATGCTGCCACTTTGCCCCATCAAATGCTGTCACTGTGCCCCATCAAATGCTGCCTCTGTGCCCCATAAAATGCTGCCACTGTGCCCCATCAAATAGTGCCACTGTGACCCCCCCACCCGCTCGGCATCTGCCCGGCACTTACCCTGTCTCGGAGGCGGGTCAGGCAGGCATGTGGGTGATGGCAGTGAGACCTTGCAGCGGGTCCTGTGCACCTGTATCCTCCATGTGTTTCCTTCCTTCCTCCCGATAGGGGTCCAATCATAGCGTCTGTCCTTTCAGCCAATAAGGTGACAGGTAACAGACCTGCGCACCTGATTGGCGGAGAGGCGGTTCAGTGTATGTAAAGCGAATATTCATTCGCTTTTCTATTACACCTGGGTGGGCTCGTAGTGCAATGCTTTGCACCACGAGTCCATCTTTTTTTAAGCCTATTAGAGCCTAATCAGGTGCTTCACAAACACCCCCCAGCCGCTGGAATTCAGGCGCTCGGTGGCCAAAAATGGGCCGGACGCCTGAATAGGAGGTGGCGGCGGACATGGCTAGATTCATACTATGCATGAATCTATCCATTATACACAGAGAGGGGTGGCTGGAGAGACGAAGCTTTAGGTCAGTGGTTCTCAACTCTTGTCCTCAGGACCCACTAACAGGCCAGATTTTAAGTATTACCTTGGTGAGATGCAGACTAGAATACTGCAATCCCTGAGCAGAAAATTATATCACCTGTGATGCATTTCAGTTATCTTGCAAACCTGGCCTGTTGGTGGGCCCTGAGGACTGGAGTTGAGAACCACTGCTTTAGGTGGTTTACTTACCACCTCTTTGATCTTCTCCACTCCACGAGCATGCTGTGGAAGGTCCGCTGCAGCGCCATGTTAGTGATCTGCACAAGGGGCCCTCTCCTTTATTTCCTCAGGTCATCATAGCACCCCGACCTCTGTAAACCCATCCGGGAGCTGTTGCAGGTGTCCTGGGGTGCTCTGGAGCCAAAATGGAAAATCTTAAATTGCTGGAAACCAGATCAATTCAGGGTAAAAGATGGAAGGTCTGTGAAGAAGCGGCTGCTCACATGCCGTGCTTGGCCACGCCCAGGTTAAAACAATTTTTGCCCTTTATTTTTATTTATTTATTTATTTTTTATTTTATTGGAAAATTATTCAACATGTAGTTACATACACCCACATTTATGTGGAAAAAAAACAAAACAAATTTTCGTACAAAAATATCTTTACATATTTCCTTACTTTTCCTTTTCCCTATTTCCCTCCCTGTGTTCTCCCCTCCCCCCCCCCATCCCCCCCTATTCCCCTGATCTGTCCCCCTCCTATCCTATTCTTTTCCTATCATTAAATTGAACGTATTTATCTGATTGTTTAAATATTCTCCATTTTTCCCATGTTGTCCTGTAATTTTCCCCCTTTCCCTGCTCTCCCTGGCTCAGGTTTTCCATTTCTGAGATATACTCTACCCGTTGAATCCATTCTTTAATAGTCGGTTTCTTTATAGCTATCCAGTTTCTTGGAATTAGTCCTTTTGCTGCGTTAAGTAATGGTGGGACTAATGTTTTCTGGTATTGCTTTTTTGTTTTATTTGTACCATGAAATAGGCATGTCCACGCGTTTTGTATTATTTTTTCTCCCGTGACAACTTCAATGTAATCCAAAATCTCTGTCCAATACTCCTCTATTATTGGGCATTCCCACCACATATGCATCGTTGTTCCCACTTGCTTACAACCCCTCACACAGAGTGGGGAGTTGTTAGGATGTATTTTATTCATTCTTTCTGGCGTCCAGTGCCAGCGTACCATACTTTTATAATTTGCTTCTATTGTGGTTACATCCGATGCATAGCTGTGTACTGCCTCAATAATTTGCCTCTCGTCTAATTTTCTGCCCAGATCTTGCTCCCATTTTTCTATAAAGGGTAATGGTCCTTCTGTTTCTAGTTCTGTTAATATTTTATACACCTGAGATATACCATGTCTCAAAGGCTTTTTACTACATATCTTTTCCAGTGGGGTTAGTGTATTTTCATCTCTAATTGGTTGTGGAATACTGCTTACTAAGTGCGTTAATTGGAGGTATTCCCAGTCACTCAACTGACTCCATCCCTGACTCGTAATTAAATCTTGTTTTGTTTTTATTTTACCTACTGTAATTATATCTTTTAATTGTGCAGTTCCCATTAGCTTCCCTAATCGTGTCCCGTTACCTGGTGTAAAAAACGTTGTGCCTGCTAACGCTATTAATGGAGAATTATATTTCCATTTTTCGTGTCGATGTAGTGTATCCCATGTTTTAAATACCTTCTTTGTTATACTATGTGAGTCTGTGCCTAATACTCTAAATTTTGGTGGTATCCATATATTATTTTGTAAATGTGTCATACTTAGCGCATTTTCTATTTGTGCCCATTTCTTTTTTGTTTGTGGATTTGCCCATTCTACTAATCTTGCCAGGATTATTGCTTTATGGTATCTTTCTATATCTGGTACAGCCATGCCCCCTTCTTTTTTTCCACGGGTTAGTAATATATATTTTATTCTAGCCTTTTTGCCCTGCCATATATATTTCAAGATCATAGATCTTATCAACTTAAAGAATGGTTTGGGTATATCTATTGGCAGCATCTGCAACCTATATGTTACTTTTGGGAGGATCATCATTTTTAAGATGTTGATCCTTCCTGTCCATCCAACGGGTCTCCTTGAAATATCCTTTAATTCTGCTTTAATTTCGTTTAGTAATGGGATAAAGTTGACCGGATATAGTTCTTCTTCAGTTGTAGTTATTTTAATACCTAAATATGTTAAGGTTTTTGTCTCCCAAGTGAACGGAAATTCTTTCTGTAACAGTTTTTCTTCTTTTTTATCTATTCCTAAGTTCAGAATTACTGTCTTTACTGGGTTGATCTTGAAGTTAGTGAGTTCCCCGTATTTTTTTATTTCCTATACTACATTAGGGAGCGACAGCCTTGGTTTCGTCAGATATAAAAGTATGTCGTCAGCGTATGCCGCCACTTTATGTTCCTCCCTGCCCATCCTCACCCCTCCTATGTCCTGATTATTCCGTATGTTCTGTAACAAAGGCTCCATTGCCAACACATACAGGAGGGGTGAAAGCGGGCATCCCTGTCTCGTTCCATTACGCATCTCGAACGTCGACGACACACTCCCATTTATTTTTACCCTGGCTGTCGGGTAAGTATATAGGTTTTTGACCCATTTCATATATTTGGGTCCAATCCCGAAATACCGGAGTGTGTCCATCATAAACCCCCAGTCGACTCGGTCAAACGCTTTTTCTGCGTCTATCGACATGAGTACGACTGGGGGTTTCTTCTCCTTCCTTTTCTGGATTAATAAAAGGGTTCTTATGGTATTATCTCTTCCTTCTCTCCCCATTACAAAGCCAGTTTGATCAGCGTTTATTAGTTCCGGCATTAAAGTTTTTAGTCTCGTTGCCATTATTTTTGCATATAACTTAATGTCTGAATTCAATAACGCTATGGGACGGTAGTTAGAACATATTGTTCCATCTTTTCCTGTTTTGGGTATAATGGTAATATTGGCAAGGAGAGATTCTTTTCTTATTTCTTCATCGCCCCCCAATCTATTAAAATACTTACATAGCTCTGGGACTAACTGATCTTTGAACTTCTTATAGTACTTAATCTGAAACCCGCCCGGTCCTGGGCTTTTCCCCCCTGGTGTTTCTTGGAGAGCTTTGTTTATTTCATCCTGCGTAATTGGTTTTTCTAGGAGCTCTGCACTTTCCGATGTTATCCTTGGAAGGATCGTTTTTTCTAAGTATTCCTGTATTTTGCCTTTCCTGTTTTCTTCTTCCTGTGCTGTCTCGTTCCCTCTAATATCATACAGTGCACTATAGTATGTCTTAAATGCTTCTGCGATTTCTGATGTTTTAAATTTCATCTCTCCACTCTGATTCTTTATTTTTTCTATGTAATTTAAAGTTTTTTTCCTTTTTGCTATTCTTGCAAGGTGCTTCCCGGGTTTATTCCCCCATTTGTATCTTTCTTTTACTACATTCTTGAATATTTTTCTGGTTTCCTGTTCCATCAAGTCTCTGAGTTGACCCCTCTTAATTATTATTTGTTGGTATGTTTCTTTATCTTGTTGTCTTTTATCTTTTTGCTCTAGGTCATATAATTCCTTTAACAGGTTTTCCCTCTTTTGGTCCCTCTCCTTTTTTCGTGCCCCTATGGCGATCAATTTACCTCTTATACATGCCTTATGCGCTTCCCAGATTGTTGCTACACTCACTTCTGGTGTATTATTTATTCTAAAGTATTCTTCGATTTCTCTCGATATTATCTCTCCTACTTCTTTGTTATCTAGTAAGTCTTCATTTAAGCTCCACATACCCTTTCTTTGTTCTATATTATTGAATCTTATTTTTACAATAACTGGGGCATGGTCTGAGATTGATTTTACTCCTATCGAGGTGTCTACAACATATTCCAGGAGCCCGTGGTCCACCAGGATGTAATTCAATCTTGAATGCATGTCGTGCACCGCAGAGTAGTACGTATAATCCTTTTTACTTGGATGCGCCGCTCTCCAAGCATCTGTTAATTGATGATCGAACATTTTTTTTTTGACCAGTTTTAATTGTTTATTATCTCGTGTCGGTGCACCAGATGTATTGTCTAATTTTGGGTCCATTGGGAAATTGAAATCTCCGGCAAGAATTATATAGCCCTGTTTGAAACCCATCAGGATATTTAAGATTCTATTCAAATATCTTTTGGGGTGGGTGTTTGGACAATAGACGTTAGCCAGTGTGTATTTTTTCCCCTGAAGATTCCCTTTTAAGAACAAGTACCTACCCTCTGGGTCAACTCTTCTATCCTCTACTATAAAGTTTATGTTCTTTCCAATCCCTATAGCTACTCCTTTAGCTCTCTTGTTTGGGGAGTCTCCATAGTACCAAGTGGGAATCGCACGCAAATAAATTTTTGTGTTAGAATCTAGTGCTAGATGTGTCTCCTGAAGAAATACAATTTCTGCGGCATACCTTTCAAGCTCCCTTAATGTCATATACCTTTTTTCTGGGGAATTCAGCCCTCTTATGTTATATGTGATGAGATTTATGTCAGTCATATGTTGTTGTTTTTTTTTTTCCCTCTCTCACTCTTCCTTGGGTGGACAGATCCTGGTTCCCCCCTCCCTCCCGCCCCGCCTCCCCTCATCCCCCCCTCCCTCTCCCTCCCTCCCCTCTCTCCCCCCAATAGAACTTTGACCTCATGGTCTTAGTGCAGGATTTCTCTTTCACCTCTGCACTCTTTGGCCCGAGGTGGAGTTCTGTTTGGCACCGTCGGTCCCCTTTCCCCTTCTATTTGGGAACTGGTGCCGGAGCGTCCAGACGAGTCCCGGGCTCCCCCCACCGCCCCCTCTCCTTCTATACCTATTTCGTTCACTCCCTTAACCCCCATCCCCTCCCCCCGCCCCCTCCGTGTGTCAGGCGAGAAAATCACCGGTCATACAGAACAAACAATTAACAGACATAGGAAGCGCCATAAACCCAGGGAAAAAGGGGGGGGGGAGAAGGAAGAAGGGGGAGGAGAGAGAGGAAAAAAAAACCCTCCTTCCTACCCCCTCCCCACTCCCCCACCTCCCCCACCTAATCCCCCATCTGGCATTGGAATTTCCAGTTTTTTACAGAATTCCGGTATTTCCTCTATGAATCTCAGTCTAGCCGTGATACCATTTTTCCTTCCTATCAGGCAGGCTGGGAAACCCCAGTTGTACTGGATTTCGTGTTCCTGGAGTGTCTTAAGTAATGGTCTTAGGTTTCTTCTTCTTTGTAGCGTTTCTTGCCCTTTAACTGTTCCAGCAGTACCATTACTCCAGTCAATTTCAGCGTAGTTAAAATTCCCCATTATCACCATTGTGCCAGCCCTTGCAGCCCTTTCTATCTGTGCAAGGAGCGGAGTCCCCACCTCCTCATTAACACTGAGTGACCTAGAACAAACTCCAATGATTAACTTTGTAGCACGCACACCCGTATGCAGTTCCACCCATAATGCTTCACACTCTCCATCCACTAGGTCCTCTTTCACACTCACTTTTAGATCACTTCTAACATCGAGAAAGACAACACCCCTTCCATATCACTCTGTCTCCCTGAAAGAGAGCATAGCCAGGAATATTAATAGCCCAATAATGTGAAGAAAGCCAAGATTCAGCAATACCAATTAAATCATATTTTTTTTCATGCTCCAAAGCTTCACGCTCACCTATTTTGCTTGGCAGTCTTTCTACAATGAAATTCCTTTTGATCAATCCCATAATACTTAGGTCCAGTGGGATTTCTAATGTGAACCAACCGGAAGTGATTAGAGACGCTATGGAATTTGAAACCCACCTTGATGTTAGTAATATGTTCTCTAATATACAAGTTTTTAATTTCCGGATAATGCTTCCAACGTACTGGTATCCACATTTGCACTCCAGTACATAGGTGACGTGCATGGTGTTACATGTTATGAACTTTTTAATCAGATATTCTTAGCTGTTTAGTTAGGTTTAAACTGCCTTCTTCTATTGGATCTGGGAACCGTAACACAAGCTGTACGCCTCCCACATCCAAAGAAGCCTGCGGTCTCTAGAAAAGTAGGGATTTTCTTTTGGGGGTCTGGGATGTTGTGTACCATTCTTAATCTTAGATTGGGGACTTTCTTATAAATAAACTAGGGTTTCCTGGGTATAACCCTCCCCAAAACCTGATCTCTCCTCAGGATTGGCCAGTATCCTTTAATGATTCCCTCTAGTTCTTTATACTGGCAACTGAAGCCCGTGATGAAAGCCCATTCCTGTTTTCCCTCTTCTCTAATCTTAGTATTTAGGAGGGCATTTCTATCCATATTGCCTACGGATTCCCTTATTTGTAATAGTTTTGTGATGTTATACTCTTTGACCACCAGCCATCTATTAGTATATCAGTTTTCTCTACATAATCCTCCATCTTATCGTAGATTCTTTTTATTCTTACAAATTTCCCCTTGGGAATGACCATCTTCCATTTGGGGTGGTGACAACTAGATATTGGTATGTATCAATTTCTGTGCGTGCTTTTAAAGTAAGTTTTTGCACACAGTGCTGTATGGGATTTAAAGATGTCCAAATCTAGGAAGTTCATTATTGATGGTAAATTTGATCCTATATTGGTTGGAATTAATATGTCGGATAAGATGGTCCAATTCTTCCTTAGTTCCCTTCAATGCCATGACTATATCATCTATGAATCTACGATATACTACTAGACCTGGCTATGATTTTCCAATTTCCTCTTCCTGTTGCTACTTATTAAGGAATATATTAGTGACGCTGGGTGCATACTTTGTCCCATCACAACTCCCTTGGTCTGATTAAATCATGCCCCAGACAATGCAACATTTTGCGAAACGCGTCGGGAGACTCTACTGCTGCTACTGAGTGTCTTTGCAAAGCATCAAATCTATGGATTGAATGTAAGTGTACTTGCCTATATTCATTAAAATCCTTTGCGTTATTACGCTATGTGCCATCTCCCTTCTTTTTCCACATGAACTTTATGTGAGTCAAATTTCCTATTGGCTTGAATTTCTGGTATCCCCTCCTGAGCTTGGACCTTGGATATAAGGGTGCGCAGTGTTTATCTGGTTCCATATGCACGGACGTATACATATTCAGCCTGTTTGACCCCATACACGTATGTGTATTGGGTCCACTACATCCGGTAAGCCTCCCCTTCACGTGGTGGTGGTTATGTTACAAGTCACATATTTACTTTGGAAGATTCACTTGCACCTTTTGGAATTGATTTGAATATATGTTTCATCACATCTATTTGGAGTTCTATATATAATTGGACTTTTTATTCATTAATATATTTGGATTTTTATTTATTATTTTTTCTGTGATTCAGTTAATTTTGGAGCACTTGGTTTTTCACATTGTCATACACATAGCGCTGCATTTTTTGTATATATGGTCTGATTAAACCAGAAAATTTATTTTTCATGGCCAGTTCTAATCCCTCTTTAATGGACTTTTATTGCTCCCTTTTCAGATCCGAATAGTTACTTAACACCCAGTCTACTGCTATCATGGCGTTCTCCTGCTTTATATTTGTGTAGAGCGATTCTACATCTATTGTTACAAGGAGACTTTGCTCATGCACTGTAACTCCTTTTAATATATTGATAAGATCATTACTGTCTTTTAAATAGGCTGGTCCCTCGTTCACTAAGGGCTGTAGGTACATATCAATATACTCCCCCCAATCTTGAAAAAAAAGGGAGTCCACCCCACTAATAATGGATCTCCCTGGTGGTTGGCTTTGGTGTTTGTGTACTTTTGGAACTTGGTACATTACCGGCATTCTTGGGGCTTCAAGTACAAAATTTTTTATTTATTTTCAGTTTAGAATATTCTTGTTATACCCCTTTTTTTACATTCTCTTTCAACGTATGCTTTAGTTTGGAACTAGGATTGCTCCTCAGTTACTGATATGTATTAAAAAAAAAAGTTGTAGGTGGTTGGTGTGTCCTCTGGAAGATACGGCACCTCATCCCTGATAAATGTAAAGGGGGAAGAGTAGGGACTTTGGGATTATTGTGGTGCCAGAAAATTAGTATATACAACAATTATAGTGAAAATATATGTTTTATTTATACAAAAAATAAATAGCAATATAGAAGCAAATGCGTTTGTAGCTTTAGTGTACATAATTGATGGTTACACCCAACATGTTTCACCAAAACATTGGCTTCATCATGGGTACTTGATTGTACAGTGTAGCTTTAGAAGAAAATCTAAAAAGTAGAATATATATAACATGAATAAACAATTTCATACAAACACGCATGTTATAAACAGGAAGGCAAAATTGGGCGCCCTAAGACAAAAACAAGACCTAAGTGCGATGAAAGGAGTATTAAAGTGCAGGTCTACCATACCCACCAATCTTCAAGGACAACGCAATCAAATAGCTGCGAAGGGCCAACCAGGAAGCCAGACAATGTGGCTGCAGGGGACTATTAGAAAAAAATGAAAAATTAACATTAATCCTAGAATGTGTAGGAATGACTAGTGTGGACAGAAATAATCGCCACACTCAATTAGACATCCTATTATGTAGACTAACAGTCTCTAGTACATACCAAAAAATTGTTTAGGAAATTTAAAACAAAAACGGGGCGTGAAGGCTATATCTGGACAAAATCCACTCCCAAATGAGGTATCAAAAATACATCTGAAACTGAGAGATAATCAAAGTGCTTAATTATCATCCAAATATATATGTCCATAGATTTAGTAAAAATAGGAGGAGGGAAGCTTACCTTTGATTAACAAGCTAGATGAAAAGTCAAAAGTTGCACGCTAATGTATGGTTGTTCAAAGGCAAAAAGACCCCCCTGGGTATGATGTTGCTGGCAATCAACACACGCTTACGACAGCACAGTTGCTTGTTGGTAATGATGGAATTGGGAATAATAGTAAAAGGCAATGTTGAAAAAACCTAAAGTGCCCAACAAGGAAAAGAGTTGCATCAGACCAACCAAACAATAAGCAAAGAAAAGTCAGTCAAATATTTATCACTCCAAAGAAAAAAAACAAGAAATAATGTTATTCAAGTACCTGATGTCACCACACAGCATAGCAGCAGCGCCCCACACCAGTAGACAGCTAATGAGCTGCCTATGGTGGTTTAAATAGCCCCCCAGCTGCCCGGCGTCTTGCGTCGCTGAGCGGCGGCGGACATGAGGTAAACGCGCATGCGCACAGCGCCAAGCGCCTACAATGACCATACTGCTTAGCGATGGACGTCACATGACGCGGCCAGTGCGTACAACCGGGAGGACGCAATTGGTAAGGACGGAGAGTGGAGAGATGTAACCAAGGCAACCGTGGGCATGCGTGGCTACAGAGCGGGCATGGTGTAAAGACACCAGGCATTGGGTGTCCATACAGACACGGGTCAGCAACCCAGCATAGGCCCACGACAGCCAAAAGGCGCGCCGCCCAGGGAAAAGGCAGAGAAATGACAGACAGACCACAAACTCCATCAACAAAGCCCACAGATGGAAAAAGGCAAATCGTTTCAATCCCAAGGCCCCCGATACCTTCCGGATCACAACATGATATCCTAAATTGAAAAGAGAAAGACACATGTCATATTCTTATTGAAACTGGTACAATGAAGCAAAAAAAAAAAAAAAACATATATGCAGGTATACAAATAAGCAAACTAAATAAGAACATATACAGTATACAAGATAGTATATTAGGTCATATGGTCAAAATGATAAATCAAGAATGGGAATTGACCCATTGTTGATTGGTTCTCAGTGGGTCCCAAGATGTTAAATGGGATAAGGTCAATAGGTCATAAAGGAGAAAAAAGCAGGGAGCAAGCAAGGAGGGGAATCATGGACATAAATGAACTAGTCGATTGCTATAGAAAGGATTTATAGCTAATATATTCATTAAGTCCAGGGAATTTGACTGCATCAAGGGTATGTATCCATCGAGTCTCCAGTTGTAGCAGGGCTATATCTATATTGCCTCCACGAACATGTTGAGGCACATGCTCGAGGGCATAAAAAGGTAACAACTTGGGCATTATAGTTATGTTGATATCCAATGTGTCGATTTAATGCTGTAGTGGTTAACTTTTTATAAGTCGGCAATACATGATCCCTAATTCTTTTAAAGAATGGTCTCTTGGTCTTGCCCACATAAAAACAGCCACATTGGCAAAGTGCCAAAAATACAACAACAATTGTTTTACAGTTAATGCGATGCTTGATGCTATGGATACATCCATTGGGTAATGGAACATTATGAGAACCAGGTAGGAAGCAACAAATATCACATTTCCGCAGGGAAACGTGCCCCCCTGGGCCAAAGATAAACATTTCGAGGAATCAAAGTGACTAGAGACCAGATGATTTTTAAGTGATGGAGCACGGCGAAAAGTGATCTCTGGATGAGGTTTGATGAATTTTTTAACAGTCTTGTTCTCCAAAAATATTGGCCTATTCTGCTGGCTAACATTTCTAACTTGACCATGTTGGTTAGAAAACTTGGTAATTACACAAACTGAGCTTTTGGGCTTGTTTTTTTTAAAAGAATGAATAAGGTCATTCCTTCTGAGCTTGACAACCCTGTTGAAGGATCTCTTTAAAAGAGAACGACTGTATCCACGAGCAATCAATCTATTCCGTAGATCATTAGCAGCCACATAGAAGTCTGAGTCCCGAGTGCAATTGCGCTTAAGACGAAGAAACTGACTATATGGAATGCTTTTTAAGAGGGATTGAGGGTGTGCACTAGAGGCGTGCAATAAAGTATTTCCAGCCGAAGGTTTACGGTAAAGAGAGGAATGGAGTATACCTTCCTGATCAATATGGATTGTTAAATCCAAAAAATTAATGGATTGTTGACTACACTCCAATGTGAAGGACAGATTGTAATCATTAACAGCCAGTTTGCTCGTCAGTTGCAGGAGCTCATCCTTGGTACCAGACCAAAGAATCAAAATATCGTCTATATACCTGTACCAGGTAATGACATGATTAAGCAAGGGTATAAACGATTCGGTAGAAAATAGTTCCCTCTCCCACCCCCCCAGATACAAGTTGGCATAAGAGGGGGCACACTTGGTCCCCATAGCCACCCCCTGTATCTGGAGGAAGTGGGAGTTGCCAAACAGGAAAATGTTACGTGTAAGTATGAACCTCAACAACTGAAGAACAAACCGGCTATAGTGATCAGATGAAGAATCTCTTTCCTTTAATTGGTTCTGAATAGTTAAAAGGCCTTTATCATGTGGGATAGAGTTATATAAACTTTCCACATCCAAGGCAACCAACCATGTACCTGGTGGAAATTGATTGCCATCGACGTTGCGCAATAAATCGATGGTGTCCCTTACAAAGGAAGATAGAGAAATTACATGAGGTTGCAAATACTGGTCAACTAGTGCACTGGCGTTTTCAGTTAGACCAAGACAGCCCGATACAATCGGGCGTCCGGGGGGATGTGTTAAGGATTTATGTACCTTTGGTAACAAATAGAAGGTAGGTATTCTTGGGTCTTTCTTGTTCAAAAAGTTCCAAGTAGATTGGTCTATTGTGCCCTCATGATAGGCCTTAAAGATAATACCATAGTATTCCTGCACAAAGTTGTCCACAAGTGTTTTGGAGATTGGACGATACCAAAGTCTGTTGTCAAGGATGTCGAGGCACATGCGCTCATATGCCTGGACATCCATGACAACCACATTTCCCCCCTTGAATTATTCTGGAGGTCTCTCAATGCCAGCCGATGCTTGGAAGATAGATTGTGCCTGTATTTGTCAATAAAAACCATATTTTGTATCTCCAAAGTACTCTGCTGTACAAATGCCCAAATGTTGGGATTGGTGTGAAGCAAGGGAAAATTGGAAGATTTAGGTTTGAAAGAAGTAGAGGGGGGCATGACACACCAGGGACCACGACCCCAGGTGTGTGAACACCCAAACAGTCCTGGTCATCGGTGCGTCCCTCCTCCCATAAGGACATAAGGTCATCCATGGCTTGCAATTCTTTTATGCCCTCGAGCATGTGCCTCAACATGTTCGTGGAGGCAATATAGATATAGCCCTGCTACATCTGGAGACTTGATGGATACATACCCTTGATGCAGTCAAATTCCCTGGACTTAATGAATATATTAGCTATAAATCCTTTCTATAGCAATCGACTAGTTCATTTATGTCCATGATTCCCCTCCTTGCTTACTCCCTGCTTTTTTCTCCTTTATAACCTTTTGACCTTATCCCATTTAACATCTTGGGACCCACTGAGAACCAATCAACAATGGGTCAATTCCCATTCTTGATTTATCATTTTGACCATATGACCTAATATACTATCTTGTATACTGTATATGTTCTTACTTAGTTTGCTTATTTGTATACCTGCTGTGAACTTTTGGGGATTATAGCTCCACGGGACTAAGTGCATAAACCGTTGACTTTTAAACAGAAAGGCTTTTATTTGTGAATAAAGCAAAAATAACGCTTAATTCAGCACACAGAAAAGTATAAACTAAAGTCCACTTATCTTCCAGCATAAATCAAAAGTCCTGCTTGTCTTCAGCACAAAAATAAACCAAAGGAAAGACACATACAGTTTTGTAGGGGAACTTCCAGAGCCCTTGCTGAATCTTTTCAAGCTCCCAGCAAACAGACAGCTCCTCTCCACAGGTGCAATCCTCATACTCCTTCCACACACCTCTAGCATCACTTCCTGTTTTTGAGCTGTCTTCCTGGAAGCCCTTAACCCCCTGTGTGCTGACTCCCAGTGGTCAGGAGTGGAGGCTCTATCCCACCCGAATGTCACTTTAGAGCCTCCGAAATTCCGGGCCCCAAATACCTCTCTATTAAGACAAAGAGGACTGCGAGCCAGTCCTCTCTGGACTATTTATTTTGCCAGAAATTCCTCACCCATTGGGTGACCTCCTGAACACTATTACCACTCGTTAAAGGGACCATAACCCAAATATTGGTGCTACATAGCACCCGTCCAGGACCCAACCTTGGCGTCCTGTACATTTCCCCCCCCCTCTGCCTCAACGCGGAGGTGTTGGAGGCACCACTCGACACCATACAATGGACTCGGGAGAGGGCATCGGCATTCTGATGTTGTCTCCCGGGTCTGTGTTCTACCACGAAATTGAACTCCTGGAGAGAAAGGAACCACCTTGTCACCCTGGCATTGGTGTGCTTGTTTTGCCTCATCCAGGTAAGGGGAGCGTGGTCTGACATCAAGCGAAACTTCCTACCTAGGAGGAAATATCGTAGGGAGTCCAAAGCTCACTTGATGGCGAGACACTCCCGCTCTACCACAGCGTAGTTTTTCTCAGCTGCTGTCAGCTTCCTACTAAGAAAAACTACGGGATGCTCTTCCCCATTGCTTTCCTGCGACAGGACTGCTCCCAATCCCTCACTTGAAGCATCTGTCTGCACTACAAAATCTTTTGCGAAATCCGGAGCTACAAGCACCGGATCCTGGCACAATGCCGTCTTAAGCTTTTGAAAAGCTTTCTCGGCCTCGGCATTCCACTTTATCATCACTGACTTTCTGCCCTTGGTTAAGTCCGTCAGCGGTGCAGCAATGGTGGCGAAGTTGGGGACAAACCTCCTATAATAGCCAACTATGCCCAGAAACGCTCTGACCTGCTTCTTGGTTAGGGGACGGGGCCAGTCCTGTATGGCTTCCACCTTACTCATTTGGGGCTTCACCAACCCCCTACCCACAATATACCCTAGGTACTTGGCTTCCTCCATCCCAATGGCACACTTCTCCGGATTGATGGTGAACCCTGCTCTTCTCAAGGAGTCTACCACTGCCTGAACCTGGGGAAGATGGGACTCCCAATCAGTGCTGAAGATGACTATGTCATCTAAGTAGACGGAAGCGTACTGTTGATGTGGGCGCAGAGTTTTGTCCATGGCCCTTTGGAACGTGGCAGGGGCAGAGTGTAGACCAAATGGCATCCTTTTGTATTGGAAGTGGCCTTCCGGGGTAGAGAAGGCCGTTTTCTCCCTGGCTTCCTTGGTCAGGGGAATCTGCCAGTACCCTTTTGTGAGGTCCAGCGTGGTGATGTACCTGGCAGGACCTAACCTCTCAATTAGCTCATCTACTCGTGGCATGGGATACGCATCAAACTTGGAGACTTCATTAAGTTTTCTGAAGTCGTTACAGAAGCGGAGGGTGCCGTTGGGTTTGGGTACCAACACGATTGGACTTGACCACTCGCTTTGTGACTCTTCAATGATTTCAAGTTCGAGCATTCTTTTAACCTCGTCAGATACCGCCACCCTATGAGCTTCTGGGATACGGTAAGGCTTTAACCGGATTTTTACATTGGGTTCGGTTACGATGTCATGCTTGATGACGTTGGTGAGACCAGGCAATTCTGAAAACATGACCCTATTTCTTTGCAGAAACTCTTTTGCTTGCTGGGTTTGGGGTCTAGTCAGGGTGGCAGCAACCTGCACCAGGTCGATCCCTGCATGGTCCCCTGACTGTACCCCTACCACTGCAGATACCTGTTCCCTGTCTCTCCAGGGTTTCAATAAATTCACGTGATAGATTTGGTAGGGTTTTCTTTTCCCTGGCTGGTGTATCTTGTAGTTCACCTCACCTACTTTCTCTACTACCTCAAATGGGCCTTGCCACTTGGCCAAGAATTTGCTCTCCACCGTGGGTATTAGAACAGCCACCCGGTCTCCTACTTGAAACTGTCTAATTTTAACCGACCGGTTATACACTCTACTTTGGGCATCCTGAGCCTTCTGCATGTGCTCCCTCACCAGCGGCATCACCTTAGCCACCCTCTCTCGCATTTGAGAGATATGTTCTACCACAGTTTTATGTGGTGAGGACTCACTTTCCCATGTTTCTTTTACTAGGTCGAGCAACCCCCGGGGCCTTCGTCCATACACTAGCTCAAACGGCGAGAAGCCCGTGGATGCTTGTGGAACCTCCCGGATGGCAAACAACAAGGCAGGGAGTAACATATCCCAATCCTTCCCGTCTTTCTGGACCACTCTTTTCAACATGGACTTTAGAGTTTTATTAAATCTCTCGACTAGGCCATCGGTCTGCGGATGATAAACGGACGTCCGCAACTGCTTAATCTGAAACAGTTTGCATAAGTCCGCCATCACCTTTGACATAAAAGGGGTGCCCTGGTCCGTCAGTATCTGTTTGGGGAACCCAGTCCGTGAGAACATTTGAAACAACTCCCGGGAAATGGCCTTAGAGGAAGCTTTCCTCAAAGGGATTGCTTCTGGATACCTAGTTGCGTAATCTAGTATGACCAATATGTATTGGTGCCCCCTTGCCGACTTTACCAGGGGTCCCACCAGATCCATAGCGATCCGCTCGAATGGGACCTCAATAATTGGCAAGGGTACTAGAGGGTTTCTATAGTGGGGCATCGGGGCAGTTAACTGGCAAATGGGACAAGATGCACAATATTTTTTAACCTCGGCCTTCACTCCTGGCCAATAAAACCGGTCGGTTATCCTGGCCTCTGTTTTCTCTGCCCCCAGGTGTCCTCCTAGTGCGTCGTTGTGGGCTAGATCAAGGAGCATCCGCCGATATGGTTGGGGAACCAGCAACTGCTCTACAGTTTCCCCTCGGCTCTCAGCTACTCGATATACCAAGTCCCCCTTCAATGCAAAATGAGGAAACCTCTGATCTGCCCCTGGCATTTGTAAGACCCCATCAATAACAGAAACCTGCTCTCGAGCATTGATCAAGGTAGGATCCTGTAATTGGGCGGTGCCGAATGCACCCGTGGATACCTCCAGGTCTGGATGCACTGGCCTCGAGGATGTTTCCCCCTCATCCTCCTCAGCCGGAGAGAGCTCCTCATCTTCCTCCCCCAGCATGACTTGTAATGGGAAAACGTCCCCACCCTCAGAGATCAACTCGGTTTTAAGACCTGGAACAGAAACATTATCACCCACATTAGTATTCTCTGTAACTTCACTATCAGTGACGGGTATCTCCATATTAGAGGGGTGTGTTGTGGAGGTTTCAGGCCCGGATCCCTCAGACTCTGTCCCTTCCAGGCCCTGTGTCCCCAATACTCCGGGCAGCCCCATCTGTACCTGGTTCCATAGTTCAAGAAATAGTGGACAGTCCCGCCCCACTATGATGTCATGTATTAAGCTTTTCACCACCCCAACCTCTTGTGTAACTGAAATATGGCCATAGGAAACCGTTACTGGGACCAGGGGGTACTGCCTGGTGTCCCCATGGATACACACTACCCGTAGAGTCTTATTCACTGGGCCAAGTCTCCCGAGCACCCTGGCATGTACCAGTGTTATCATGCTGCCGGAGTCCAGGAGCGCCTTGGCAGGAAGGTGGTTCACCCACACTTCACACTCGAACCGTCCTTCAGCCAGATCAAGATGAGTGGCACACACTCTTTGCACATAGAAGGAGCTTCTCCGACCGGTCCCACAGTCCATAGGCTCCTCCTGCAGCGGGCACTGTGCCCGGGTATGCCCCCAGGACCGACATCGCCAACACTGTAGGTCCCCCATCCGTGGGACAGGAACCAACCTTCGTGGTTCTGCAGAGGGTGATGCAGGTTTGCGGGTTCCAACGTCAGGCAGGGCTTCTCTCCTCGGTGCTGTGGCTGGTCTGGTTGCCCTTGGTGTGGGTTCCCGACGCTTGGCCGGCCCAAGCAGGTCCTCTACCACGGTGTACCTTTCGACCAACTCAACCAGCTGGTCAGCAGTTGCAGGGTCTCCGTGGCTTACCCAGCGCTGTAGGTCATCTGGCAGGGACCGCAGGTACCAATCCATCACCACCCGTTTCACCATTTGTGGGCCTGACAATTTTTCCGGCTGCAGCCATTTTTTCACCAGCTGCACTAGTTCGTGCATTTGGGACCTAGGTGGTCGGTCAGGTTTGTACCGCCAGCGATGCACCCTCTGAGCCCGGATGGCTGTGGTCACTCCCAGGCGGGCCAGGATCTCTGCCTTCAGCCGTTCATAGTCGCTGATGTGCTCAGATGGGAGATCAAAATAGGCCTTTTGTGGGTCACCGGTGAGGAAAGGGGAGATAATGCCAGCCCATTGGTCACGGGGCCACCCCTCTCTCTCCGCTATTCTTTCAAAGGTGGTGAGAAAGGCCTCTACATCATCGCTGGGTGTTAGTTTTTGTAAGAAATGGGTGGCTCTCACGGACACTTGGTTGCCAGCGGCAACGACCGCTTGCTCTCGTCCCTGAGCCAGCCGCTGTACTGCCTCCTGCAAGGCAGCCACCTGTGCTCGAGTGGACTCCTGCTGGGCCGTAAACTGGGTAGTTAGCAGCAGTGTGCTTTCCTCATGGTGACGGTTTGCCTCTGCTAAAGCTTGCTGTTGGGTCGCAATGGCTTGTTGCTGGGTCGCAGTGGCTTGTGCCAAAGCCTTGATGACCTCCTCCATGCCTTTGTCTGCTGTTTGCAATGTCTGAGCTGACTTCACCCAAGACATGCCATAAGCCCACTGTTTCTTTAAATGTCAGTTTGTTTTTTAAACGGTTTTTGCAGCTGCAAATGCACTTTGCACGCATCCAAGGCACCAGTTGTGAACTTTTGGGGATTATAGCTCCACGGGACTAAGTGCATAAACCGTTGACTTTTAAACAGAAAGGCTTTTATTTGTGAATAAAGCAAAAATAACGCTTAATTCAGCACACAGAAAAGTATAAACTAAAGTCCACTTATCTTCCAGCATAAATCAAAAGTCCTGCTTGTCTTCAGCACAAAAATAAACCAAAGGAAAGACACATACAGTTTTGTAGGGGAACTTCCAGAGCCCTTGCTGAATCTTTTCAAGCTCCCAGCAAACAGACAGCTCCTCTCCACAGGTGCAATCCTCATACTCCTTCCACACACCTCTAGCATCACTTCCTGTTTTTGAGCTGTCTTCCTGGAAGCCCTTAACCCCCCGTGTGCTGACTCCCAGTGGTCAGGAGTGGAGGCTCTATCCCACCCGAATGTCACTTTAGAGCCTCCGAAATTCCGGGCCCCAAATACCTCTCTATTAAGACAAAGGACTGCGAGCCAGTCCTCTCTGGACTATTTATTTTGCCAGAAATTCCTCACCCATTGGGTGACCTCCTGAACACTATTACCGCTCGTTAAAGGGACCATAACCCAAATATTGGTGCTACATAGCACCCGTCCAGGACCCAACCTTGGCGTCCTGTACACTGCATATATGTTTTTTGTTTTTTTGCTTCATTGTACCAGTTTCAATAACAATATGACATGTGTCTTTCCCTTTTCAATTTAGGATATCATGTTGTGATCCGGGAGGTATCGGGGGCCTTGGGATTGAAACGATTTGCCTTTTCCATCTGTGGGCTTTGTTGATGGAGTTTGTGCTCTGTCTGTAATTTCTCTGCCTTATCCCTGGGCGGCGCGCCTTTTGGCTGTCGCGGGCCTATGCTGGGTTGCTGACCCGTGTCTGTATGGACACCCAAGGGCTGGTGTCTTTACACCATGCCCGCTCTGTAGCCACGCCTGCCCACGGTTGCCTTGGTTACATCTCTCCACTCTCCGTCCTTACCAATTGCGTCCTCTCGGTTGTACGCACTGGCCGCATCATGTGACGTCCATCGCTAAGCAGTATGGTCATTGTAGGCGTTTGGCGCTGTGCACATGCGCGTTGGCTACCTCGCGCCTGCCGCCGCCCAGCGACGCAAGACGCCGGGCGGCTGAGGGGCTATTTAAACCACCATACACAGCTCATTAGCTGTCTACTGGTGCGGGGCGCTGCTGCTATGCTGTGTGGTGACATCAGGTACTTAAATAACATTATTTCGTTTTTTTTTTCTTTGGAGTGATAAATATTTGACTGACTTAGCTTTGCTTATTGTTTGGTTGGCCTGATGCAACTCTTTTCCTTGTTGTGCACTTTAGGTTTTTTCAACATTGCCTTTTACTATTATTCCCAATTCCATCATTACCAACAAGCAACTTTGCTGTCGTAAGCGTGTCTTGATTGGGCTATTGCTCCTTGCCAGCAACATCATACCCAGGGGGGTCTTTTTGCCTTTGAACAACCATACATTAGCGTGCAACTTTTGACTTTTCATCTAGCTTGTTAATCAAAGGTAAGCTTCCCTCCTCCTATTTTTACTAAATCTATGGACATATATATTTGGATGATAATTGAGCACTTTGATTATCTCTCAGTTTCAGATGTATTTTTGATACCTCATTTGGGAGTGGATTTTGTCCAAATATATCCTTCAGCACCCCGTTTTTGTTTTAAATTTCCTAAACAATTTCTTGGTATGTACTAGAGACTATGTTAGTCTACATAATAGGATGTCTAATTGAGTGTGGCGATTATTTCTGTCCACACTAGTCATTCCTACACATTCTAGGATTAATTTAAATTGTTCATTTTTTTCTAATAGTCCCCTGCAGCCGCATTGTCTGGCTTCCTGGTTGGCCCTTGGCAGCTATTTGATTGCGTTGTCCTTGAAGATTGGTGGGTATGGCAGACCTGCACTTTAATACTCCTTTCATCGCCCTTAGGTCTTGTTGTTTTTGTCTTAGGGCGCCCAATTTTGCCTTCCTGTTTATAACATGCTTGTTTGTATGAAATTGTTTATTCATGTTACCATATATACTCGAGTATAAGCCAACCCGAGTATAAGCCGAGGCACCTAATTTTACCACAAAAAAATGGGAAATCTTATTGACTCGAGTATAAGCCTAGAGTGGGAAATGCAGCAGCTACTGGTACGGTAAATTTGGGGACACTCTAGTAAAACAAGTAGGAGGTTGCTATGAGAATTACTTGCTGTGTTATTTCCAAGCCGCAGTCGTCATAATCCACCCAGACTATTTTAGGTGCCTTTTCCTTCTTTTTCAGCTTGTATTTCATAAGTTGTCCCCTCTGTCTTTCTAAAGCTGTTGCTCTGATCCAAACTCTAGTCCGAAAACTGTGTTCACTCTGCTGTCAGCCCACTGGCCAAACTTCTGTGATGTCTTTGTAAAAGTCACGTTGGGTGTGATTGTGCTGTTTATTATTACCCAATGGTGATGGGTAGTCAGGCAGCTGCGGGTGACAACCAGCGGGAGGACTCGGTGTCTCTCTGGCTCTCAGCGGATCACACATGCAGCTCCAGCCGTCACCGGTCTGAGTTTGATCCCGGGAAGGAGAGGCGGAGTCCCGGGGATCTAGTGTGCTCCGTCCCCCGCCACCCCCCTCCTCCTCCGGTGATCAGGGTTAGCGGGTCTCTGCCCATGTTCTCCGCTCTGATCGCACTGTAGATGAAATGAGAACACCGGTGGAGAGCAGCCCCAGCATCCCTTTAGATGGGAGTCACTCCTCCGGGGGCCGCTCTCTGTTTTATCTCCCGACTCCCGCCCGCTGCAGGAGGATCTTTAATACAAACATGCGGGTGGGTAGCCGGGAGGAGCCACGCCAATGATCACTGGCTGCTAGGACATGGCAGTCCCAGCAGCCAATCCTAGCGCACAGCGTCACGGCATGGGCGGGAGTTACGGCAGTGGATTTGTCAGCGGCGAAAGACACGAGCGAGCAGTAGAAATACACAGCAGGACTGATGCTAGCTGCGTGCTGCGATACGGAGACCCCTGCTCTAGAGGAGTGACTGCCGCACACACCTAAGACAAGTAAGTTCCAACATGACTCGAGTATAAGCCGAGGGGGGCATTTTCAGCCTAAAAAAAGGGCTGAAAAACTCGGCTTATACTCGAGTATATACGGTATATATATTCTACTTTTTAGATTTTCTTCTAAAGCTACACTGTACAATCAAGTACCCCTGATGAAGCCAATGTTTTGGTGAAACATGTTGGGTGTAACCATCAATTATGTACACTAAAGCTACAAACGCATTTGCTTCAATATTGCTATTAATTTTTTGTATAAATAAAACATATTTTCACTATAATTGTTGTATGTACTAATTTTCTGGCACCGCAATAATCCCAAAGTCCCTACTCTTCCCCCTTTACTGATATGTATTAGTGTCACTCAGAATTCTTGTCATCTACTCATCATATTGTTCCTTACCAAGGAGTACAATCCCTCCCCCCTTATCCACAGGGTGGATAACAATTTTTTTTCTCTGTTCCAATAGTTTAATCCCTTTCCATATTTTATCCACCTTTTTATCTCTTTTTATTTTTATTTTATGTAATCTTCCTTCTACCATATTTAAAAAAAAATCTATATGTATTTTATTTGTTTTCTTAGGGTTAAATGCTGATTTATTGCATAGGCCACAGTGTGCATACGTAATAAGTAAGTCCTTGGTGAATTCTACTCCACTTAATTAAAAATCCCTTGTCCTTATTCTCTTACCCTTTTTCTTACCCCCCTACATCCACTCCTTCGTTTCTGGTTACCCTTCCTGGTACTGGAGTGTGTGTTGGGCCCCTGAGGGTCCCCCCCATGGGTTCTGCCCACAGTTTTGGATTCCCTGGGTATATTGGTTGGGGTGGGGTTTGTAGGGTCCTTTCCTGTCCCTCCATTCCCATTGTTCCAGTTGGGGTATTAGGGTTGGAATCCAACACTTCTTCCTTTGCCCCTACCCCTCTTTTGCTCCGATATTCTGCCCACTTGGAGACCCCTGTAATGATAATATGGGTTATATCCCTGGTGGCTATTGTTCCCATATCCTCTACCCTGGAGATTCCATTAAAGGTTTATACCTATTTTGTAGAGGGGGCCCTGTGGTGGGACTTCCCTAGGTGGGGGGTGGTCCCCCCTCCCTGGGCCCTACAATCCCTGTTTTGGATTTTGACGTTTTTCCTCTGAGGGTGTCCTTGGGTGGGTCCCTATTTCCAATGGTGGATTTTGTTGTGGGGATCTCATATCCCATATCCACAATGGAGGTTTCTGTTGACGAGATTCCTCAACCTGCCAACCGTACAATTTGTGTTTAGAATAGTTCCTTTTTTTCTCTGATATTTCTTACATTTTTTATTTTTTATATCATTATCCAATTTTTTAACCACTTACCACCCAGCCTATAGTAAAATGACGGCCGGGCAGTGGTTACGTTATCCTGACTGGACGTCAGAGACATCCAGCAGGATAACAGTCGCCGCGCGCCTGTGGGGGCATGCATCGCGGCGATCAGTGGTGACACAACGCTAAAGAGTGGAGGCTCTTTACCACATGATCAGCCGTGTCCAATCATGGCTGATCATGATGTAAACAGGAAGAGCCATTGATTGGCTTTTCCTCACTCGCGTCTGACAGAGGCGAGCCGATCGGCGGCTCTCCTGACAGGGGGGTCTGCGCTGATTGTTTATCAGCTCAGCTCCCCCACCGATGCCCATACTGGACCACCAGGGAAGCTGCCAGGACCACCAAGGAAGCCCCTAACATGTGGATGGCCAGGCACATCCCCCATGGCCATCCACATATGCAAATAAATGCCCAATCTATGCCAATCAGTGCCCACAAATGGGCACTGACTGGCACCATTATGGAACAAATTAATTCAGTAATGCCCAGCAATGCCACCCATCAGTGTCCATCAGTGCCACCTATCAGTGCCTATCTTTGCCCACCCATCAGTGCCCATCCGTGCCACCTATCAGTGCCACCCATAAGTACCCAGTGTCACCCATAAGTACCCATTAGTGCCGCATATCAGTGCCACCTTATCAGTGCCCGTCATTGAAGAAAACGTACTTATTTACAAAAAAATTAACAGAAACAAAGAAAAAAATTTTTTTCTAAATTTTCAGTCTTTTTTTTATTTTCTGCGCAAAAAATAAAAATCGCAGAGGTGATCAAATACCACCAAAAGAAAGCTCTATTTGTGGCAACAAAATTATAAAACATTTGTTTGGGTACAGTGTAGCATGACCGCGCAATTGTCATTCAAATTGCGACAGTGCTGAAAGCTGAAAATTGGCTTGGGCAGGAAGGTGTAAAAGTGTCTGGTATTAAAGTGGTTTTAAGGAACACTTCCAATTTACTGGTCCTTTCCTTGTACTTGTTGGTATGTATATAGATAGCCAGTTGGTCTTTTAATGTTAAAATTTGTGATTCAACCTTAGCCAGCTTCAACTTCCTCCTCTTTATAATGATATCCATTAACTTATTCTCACACTGAATAAAATGCAAGTACCATTCCTCCATTAAATCTTGGTCATCCATATTATCATTGGGACTAGAGTGACAATGTCCCACCAGATCCTCACCTGTTTATCCATTTTGTGTTTTAACTGCTTAAACCCTTGTTCCAAATTAACAAAATTTTCCATGTCAATGTTGTCAAACAATTCCTCTACATTTAACGTTCTCCCTTCTATAAAATTAAAAATATCCATGGCTGCAGTGTGTGCTTTACCCTAATTGGGTGTGTGAATATATTAAACTGTGTATTTACTGCGCCACAGATTAAACCGTGTTATAAGTACCCCTGCTGCTAAATCACCCCTGTATGTGAAAAACACAACCTAAAATAAAATAAATTGTGGGCACTAGGTATCCTCTAAAAACTATTAGGGTATTATTTGCCTCTATATTGAACATAAAATTCCAATAATCACTCTTATAATGCAACCATGAATATACAAAACCACAATTGTTCATAATTGTAAACTCATAATGTCCATAAATCATATAGCAGCATGTAAAAGTCCACTGTAGTGCTCAGTGATATAGTAGATTGTTACGGAGATAGTCATAACCTCGCTTAAATGCTTAAAATAAGTGATTAAAAACCTTTTGTCTATATAAAATGAAATCAAACGATAGCGTCGGGAAAAGAGAAAACAATGACATTTATTTATACAGAACTGGTACCCCCTAATAGCAAGGTGATACCAATGTTACACGATACATAATAGGAATATTGCTATGACAAACATGATACCAATGTTACATGATAATAGGAACAAGAGAGCAAACGCAAAGTAATATTAATCTTAAACATGGGAGAGAGAGAGAGAGGGAGAGAGGCAGAGAGGCCGAGCGAGAGGGAGAGAGAGAGAGAGGGAGAGAGAGGGAGAGAGACAGAGAGCTTATTACGTCACCATGTCGTCTGCGTCAGATCTTCATTCGCAAGGGCTCTAGCCATGAGTGTATCTGACTTTTATACCCCCTATGCCAACCAGAACCCAAAATCCTGTGGTCTCATTGGTTTAAAGCTGACCACCTGATTGGTTGAAATCTCAAACCTCTCTACTTAGCCTTCCAAATCTAAACCAGAAATACTTGCTGCTTTTATCAGATAGGTGTGTTCCTTTGATGCTCAGTTCAACAAGTTTCTCACATTAGCAAGCATGCTAAGATAAATTTAAGTCACCTTAATAATAAAGTATTGTAAAAACATATACAACCATATATACACGTAGCTTCTTGTTATAAATATGGATTTGAAAAATCTCCACCACAGTCCCCCCTGAAGTTCATTCTTGAACTTATGAAGTCCCTTAATGATTTTGTACCCACCCACAACGGCCCAGAAGCCCTGACCCTTCCCCCACCACCACTGCGGCCTCTTCCTTTCTTGAACCCGCCGTAACCCATCAAGGTAGACTTGAGACAGTTCTGGTGCCTTTGAGACTTCACATCCGACCCATGAGAGTCTGTACTGCTCATCGCCCCGCTGCATTGAAGGAGCGGAATTCAAACATTACTGGCGGGATCCTTGCATATTTAGTCCAGTAGCTTGGAAATATGGTGTTATGATTGTCACGATTGGATCGGACCGCGAGACAACACTTTTCAGCATGGTGAAGGAAAGTTTCAGAAGAGTCTTATTCGTGGCACGTTTTTCTTAAGAGATGCGTTGCTTCTTCAGGTGGTGGTTGGGCGGGCCTCCGGACAGTCGTGCATGAATACAAAAAAAAAAGAACAAAAAGGAGAATGTCAGACAGGAGTTATTGGTGGAATGTCAGACAAGAGTAGTGGCGTGGCCACTAAGACTGAATATCTTATGAGGGGTGCAATGTGGACGAGTAAGGTGGGATCCCCACAGGGTACCGAGACCGAGCCACGGCCAGTATCATCCATTGCCCTTGATGGTAGGGATAGTCAACACTGCCTGCTATTGTTAGGTCCCTGGGTTCACCACACCTGCTCACGGGGCTCAGGTTAAAGCAGTGGGCAGATTAGGGGAGGTAAAATTACATTAAGACATGGGACCTGGATGTCCAGGGATACTTTGTGAAATATGGTATTTGTATGTTTCAGGAACCCATTCTATGGAACCCACTGGACTCTTAAAAAAAAAGGGATTTTTATAACAGCTTACCTGTAAAATCCTTTTCTTGGAGTACATCACGGGACACAGAGCGACTTAGTCATTACTAATGGGTTATATAGATTACCTTCAGGTGTTGGCACTGGCCAATTCCAAACCGGAAGTACCCTCCCCTATATAAGCCCCTCCCACCCGGGAGCACCTCAGTTTTGTAGCCAAGCAATAAGTGTCCCAAAAAGAGGGGTGGGAGCTCTGTGTCCCGTGATGTACTCCAAGAAAAGGATTTTACAGGTAAGCTGTTATAAAAATCCCTTTTTCTTTTTCGTACATCACGGGACACAGAGCGACTTAGTCATTACTAATGGGACGTCCCAAAGCAATGCCAAATGAGGGGAGGGATACATAAGCTGGGCGCCATCAGGCATGAGGCTCTTTTGCGGCCTGCAACACACTGCGCCCAAAGGCGACATCCTCCTGACTTCTGACGTCTACCTGGTAGAACCTAGTAAACGTGTGTACTAAGGACCATGTTGTGGCCTTACAGACTTGAGCCAGGGAGGCTTGGTGATGCACTGCCCATGAAGTTCCAACTGCTCTTGTGGAGTGCGCCCTAACTTTGAACGGAGGCGGTCTCCTTTTCAAGCCATAGGCTTGTATTATGACCTGTCGAATCCACTTGGCTAAAGTAGATTTTTGATGCTGCCTGACCCTTTCTGGGGCCTTCCGGCAGAACAAACAAAGTATCCGTTCTGCGAGTCTGAGCAGTGGCTTTTAGATAAGCTTTAACTGCTCTTACTACATCCAAAGAATGCAATAACTTTTCCTCTACCGAACTAGGTTTGGGGAAAAAGGAAGGAAGAACCACATCTTGGTTCAAATAGAACCTCGATACCACCTTAGGAAGAAAGGCTGGATGAGGACGTAATACTACTCTGTCCTTATGGATAACCAGATATGGCTCCTTACAGGACAAGGCGGTTAATTCCGATACTCTTTTAGCCGAACAAATGGCTACTAAGAAAATCAATTTCCTGGTGAAAAGAACCAAGGAAACGTGCCGCAATGGTTCAAATGGTTGTTTCTGTAGAACCGACAGAACCAGGTTTTAAGTCCCATGGACATATGGGAATACTAACCGGAGGGCTAATACGCATCACTCCTTGTATGAAAGCTTTGACTAATGAATGCAAAGCCAAGGGCCTTTGAAAAAAATATTGACAAGGCCGTTTGACCCTTGATAGTACTCAAGGCAAGCTTCCTATGTACAGCCCACTGTAGGAAGTCCAGAATCCTACCTATTACGTACTTACGTGGATGCCATTTCCTGGCCTCACACCACGTGATGTACGCCTTCTAGATCCTATAATAGATCTGCCTGGATACCGGCTTCCTGGCATTGATCATGGTAGATACCACAGGATTAGAGAGCCCTCTCTTTTTTAGAATGTAGGCTTCAATAGCCAGGCCGTCAAACCTAGGGCTGGTAAGGAAGGGTAGTATATCGGTCCCTGCGAAAGCAGGTCCGGATGATGTGGGAGGGTCCAAGGACTTCCCACTGACATTTTTACAATCTCCGCGTACCATGCCCTTCGGGGCCATGCTGGAGCCACCAGAATCACTGGTTTCTTTTCTACCCTGATTCTGCGGATTAATCGCGGTGGGAATGCATATATCAGCTTGAACTGATCCCAAGGGAACACTAGGGCATCCGAACCGCAAGCTAGGGGATCCTTTGTGCGAGACACAAATCTGTCCACCTTTGCGTTGAATCTGGATGCTAGCAGATCTACATCCGGTGTTCCCCACCGCTGGCATATTGCCTGGAAAACCTCGAGGTGAAGAGACCATTCCCCCGGGCATAATTGCTGGCGACTTAAAAAGTCCGCTCTCCAATTTTCCACTCCTGGGATGAAAACCGCGGATATGGCTGTGACATACCTTTCTGCCCATTCCAGGATGCAATTCGCTTCCCTCTGGGCTGCACGACTCCTGGTGCCACCCTGGAGATTGATATATGCCACTGCTGTGGCATTGTCTGATTGAATTCTGACAGGTGACCCTTGGAGTTTGGATGTCCATGCTACTAGGGCATACCGGGCTGCTCGTATCTCTAAGAGATTGGTGGGCAGGGCCTTCTCTGCTTCTGGCCACTTGCCCTGGAGAGACCATTGCTCCAGTACTGCCCCCCAGCCTATGAGGCTGGCAACTGTAGTGACCACCTTCCAAGAAACCGGACTGAAGGGTTTCCCTTCCCAGATTCTGGGGCACCAACCACCAATGGAGGCTCTTGCGAACGGAAGGGGACAGGGACATTGGTAAGTCTAAAGCCTGAACTTTTTTGTTCCAGGCTGACAGTATGGCCCTCTGCAAGTTCCTTGAATGGAATTGACCGTAGGGTACCGCTTCGAATGAAGCCACCATTTTTCCCAGCAGCCTTATACACAGGCGTATGGATGGTTTTTCTTTTTTGTACCCACTAAGTGGGTCAAATCTTTCAAAGACGACACCTTCTCTGGAGGTAAGAAAATCTTTCTCTGATTTGAATCCAGTCTTAGCCCCCAAGTATTCCAGGCTTTTGACTGGTTTTAGGGCTGACTTGTCTCGGTTGATAATGCAACCGTGAGATTCCAGATACTTGATTATCTTGTGAACGACCACTTCTAGTTTTTTTCACTGAGTGGTCTATCAGCAACAAGTCGTCTAGATATGCCATTATCGTTACACCTTGTGTTCCTAGTTTGGCCAATCGTAGGGCCAGAATTTTTGTGAACACTCGTAGTGCCGTGGCCAGACCGAAAGGTAAGGCTCTGAACTGAAAATGGCGCCCTTCTACTGCAAGGCGTAGAAATTTCTGGTGGGCCGGACAGATGGGAATATGCAAATAAGCATCCCTTATGTCGATCGAGGCTAACCAATCCTGCCCTTGTAGGGCGGTGGCCACCGATCGGATCGACTCCATCCGAAAAAGTCCTGATATGTAGGAACTTGTTTAGCCCTTTTATATTTAATATGGGCCTCATGTCCCCATTTGGTTTGGGGACTGTGACAAGGTTTGAGTAAAACCCGAACCCGTTTTCTTTCAAGGGAACCTTCATGATTACCCTTGGGGCAATAGTTGCTCTAGTGCCAGAAGGAGGGATCCACTCTTCTGGGGATCGCTTGGCACGTTTGACCTTATAAAATGGGCAGGAGGAATGTCTTTTAACTCCAGCCTGTATCCCAGACTTACTGCGGAGATCACCCATCTCTGATGGTGTCCCGCCAGGTCTCTGTGAACAACTGAAGTCTTCCCCTCACCCGACTGAGTGGGGGCAACCCTTCATGACTTAGGGGGAGGTTTTGTACCTCTCTTGACCCAGGGTTTCCTGATACCCTGTGATTGTCCCTGATTTCTGCCCCCTGGATTTGACCGCGGAGGCCGTCGGAACTGTTTCACAGCCGATGTGCCAGGGACTGGAGAAGTAGGCCTCTTAAAAGAAGGACTTCTACCCTTGTTCTTAACCGGTAAGAGTGAACTTTTACGGCAGAAATTTTCTGGATATATTTGTCCAGATCTTCTCCAAATAAGCGTTCTCCATGAAATGGGAAGCTAACCAGCAGTTTTTTACAGGGAGCTTCAGCAGACCAGTTTTTGAGCCACAGAAGCCTACGCATATGTACTATAGACAGCGTAAAGCGGGAGGCCTGTTGGATTGTATCCTTTATGGCGTCCACCGCAAAACACAAGGCTCTAGGCAGGTCAGCTAGGGCAAGAGCCTGCTGATCTGGTAAGTCCCTTAAGACTTGTTTCAACTGATCTTTCACTGCTTGGCAGACTACAATCGCTGCTACCGCAGGTTGTGTCACCATGCTTGCTGTAGAGAAAGCAGATTTTAGTAAAGACTCCAATTTTTTATCTCTTGGGTCTTTGAACATTGGAACATTATCTACTGGACATGTCAGTGATTTGTTCACAGAAGAGATGGCTGCGTCCACTGCAGGGACCCTCCATTTTTTTATGAACTTATCCTCCATGGGATAGATCACCGGAAATCTCTTGGGGGGAGCAAATATTTTATCAGGATGCTCCCAATCCTGGTAAATAAGCCCTTCTAATAAAGGGTGGATTGGGAAGGAACAGACAGCCTGGGGAGCTTTTAGCGACCCCAGCGAGGAAACCGTAGTGGATGGTGGTTCCGCCAGAGGCATTTTAAATGCTGATCGGACCATATTAGTCAGAGACTGAACCCATAATCTTTCAGCCTGAGATGCTGAGAAAGGTTCTTCCACTGTTGATTCCTCCATAACTGAATCAACCTCATCCTGATCCCCTTCAGGTAGGTCGATCTCTGTGTGGGGCTGTTCCTCCACTAACAGGCACTCTGAAGGAGGAGACGGAGATCGGACGCGCTTTTCCTGAGACAGGGAAGCAGCGATCAATGCTGTTAATCTCTCTTCCAATCCTCCCAGAGTTGAGGATAAAACCTCCTCTGTTATATATACAGGAGCAGGTGGACTGGGGACAGCCGCAGCACCAGGCATTCCTGCGGGGTTTCTACGGCTACTGACCTCTGAATTCTCAGGGGAGATTGGTGCAGTAGAAGCATGCCCAATATCCTCAGAGCCCGATGGAGACCCCTTTGGCTTCCTGGAAGATCTATTTCCGGAGCGTCTGGACGACATATCCTTTAAGAACAAAGCTGAGGTATTCCCGTCGTCATACACCAATTTTGCTGGTAATAATCTAACACAGGTGCTGCTATATACCAGCTGGTGTCCACTAAAGTGCCTTTCTAAGGGGATGCCTGCATCAACCGCCTCTGTGTGCCACTGTTTGTTGCTAGCTCTGTTTGCATGCAGCTGACACTTGTACTGTGTCTTTTAACCATGCTGGGACGCCCGCACATGCGCAGAAGCGCCGCGGCGCGCATCGAGCGTCATCCACCCGCCCCGCCCCTTTTTTTCATAGGAGGCGCGTGCACGCGCCCGCGCGCGCGCCCGTGCGCCATTGGCGCCCTTTTCGAAATCAAACAGGGGACTAGGAGCCAGGGCCCTTTTTTGCCGGAGGGCCTGTGCGGTGGATGAGCGCAGCAACAGGGCAGAGGAAGTGGATTCCCACAGAGAAACTTACCAGCTGCCTGGATCTTTTGATTTGAGAGAACCAAAGATCCACATGACAAGAAAAATGGACTACAGCGGCCTCTAGTGGTTTAACACAGGTACCGCGGTCCCTTTTTTTTTTTTTTTCTTGACTACTATTAAAATTTTACATTTTCAGTAGTTACAGGCAAACACAGATATTTAGCGGGAATACCGTTAGGTAACAGACAGAAAGACAAATTAGGCTTGGGGTCCCCCAATAGAACCAAGTTCCTGGGGGCCCCCACTTACCTGATCCCCGCCGCAGGACTTTGTTTGGTCCACAGAAGCCCAAACTTCACCTATCACGGCAGGCATTGTAATTAAACCTTCAGGGACCGGGTTCCCAAGGATTCCACTCCCCTGGACCTGTATAGCACCCTGCACAGACAACATCTTGGTCGTGGGTATGACCAGAGCTCTGGATCCCAGGGTCCAGCCCTCCTAAGAGAAGCATTACAGGCAAAACCTTGCTCTTCTGCTGCAAGGCCCGGGTACCGACCGTTTAGCTATGAAGCTTTTTTGGTGGGATCCGGAACAGCTTACTAAGGCCCAAAAGAACCTGTACGCAAGCCCAGTGAAAACACATGTTACTCTTTGGCCAACACCTTAGACACTGGCAAAAAACTGAGGTGCTCCTGGGTGGGAGGGGCTTATATAGGGGAGGGTACTTCCGGTTTGGAATTGGCCAGTGCCAACACCTGAAGGTAATCTATATAACCCATTAGTAATGACTAAGTCGCTCTGTGTCCCGTGATGTACGAAAAAGAAATGGAGTCAGGCAGAGACGGTAAACCCTTACAATTCACAACTCATCTCTGATATTCAAACAAAAGTTCCAGAAGATGAATACATTTATTTTCCAAGATAAAGCAGAATATGAACCAAAGAAAGTAGGAAAGAGAAAAGAGAAAAAAGAATACAATAAGCAACAAAACATACAGGTTCAATGCTGCTTCGACCCAGACCGTTTGTCACCCATTTCCCTTTATGTCAAAGAGCACTGACTCTGCATTCATAAAAACAAACAATAAATAACTGTCCTGAAACAGTGCCTCGAAAAATAATATATTGTGGCTGTTGCAGCAGCAGCTTGGCAGAAAAAAATAAAAAATAACTAAAAATAAAAATAAAATAAAGGAGGAAAAAAATAAAAATAGATAACTCTTCTATCCTATTAGTGATCAACAGGTGAACAGGATCACTGTCACTAACCATTTACAAGTCGGGTAGAAAAACAAAAAAATAAAAATATTTTAAAAAGGAGAGGCTAAACCAATGGTTGCCAAAAAAACTTTTTTAGAATTTAGTCACCCCGACTGTCCTTTAATATTACAGATTGAACAGGCTTATCCCTAGAACAAAAACAAGAAAAATATAGTTCTAGGGTCCTCTCTTAAATGCGCAAGCTACTCTAAATCGGTCTCTTAATAGTGACCCGCATTGGGACCGCAACAGGGTGGAGTTTACTAAAGTTTTTGGCCCCAGAACATCCTGATTTCCATCTCCCTTGTTATCTCCTCCCATGCTCCACCTCAGGACTGCTCCAGAACCTCTGGACCTCCCCACCTTTAAAACCATACGCCCAGCCAGGCGCTCCCCTTTCCACACCTAAATACTCTTTTATTCCAGGAAGCCTACCCCGCCTCCACCTAAAATGTTACCTCAGCCCGCTCCATATCAGATAATTCCCAGCGGCTATTATTTTTGTTCCACCCCCTCCTCTTAGATTATCAACCCCTAGAGAAGGGCCTTTTTATTCACGCCTTGCCCTAACTGTTGGCACCAATTAAATCCTGTTGCCCAAAGTTTAACTACCCATCTTTTAACTCCTCCCCGAATCCCAACGGAAGTTTCACTAAGTGTAAGGGGATGTCAGGTTTTATAAAAAAAACTTTCTTTCGGGGCTATCGGGGTGAAACCCGGGGTTCCTTCTATATCCCTCCCAAGGACAAGAGTGTAGGTACAATAGACTCCCCGAGGTAGTGTACCCTGCTGAGTACAATTCAACCTGATGCTGAAAACAGTGTATCATTAGCCATGTGACGTCAGCATCAGTACCCCAGCATCCGGTATTGAGTCTAACACCTACACCATCGAAGCAATGACAAAAACCCACAAAATTCTATCCCAGTGACCATGCCCAGGGTATATCATGCACCCCTACCTACTGTTAGGTTCAAGAAACACCCTTGTTCCATGCCTAATGCCACATCAGTATCCTCTAGGTCAAATAACCAAACTCGCCTATATCCCAAATAATACCCAGGTGCTTCCTTCCCAGCAATGATCTCCCCATCCAGAACAAAGCGTGAAATACATTCACCACTGTGTATTGGCCGTGCAAGGGACATTGTGTTCACACCTCTGACAGAGGGAAATATCAACCTGCCCCCAGCTTCCGTACCCTCTGATCACATGTGGGTTCCTTAGCCACAAATGCAACAACATAGAATCCCCAGTCAGTAAGCCACTGGTGCCCTCAACTCTACAGACCGAGTCTGCATTTCTGTAACACCTTTCACAATCCAAACCAGTACAGCCCATCCAGGCATTCGACTACCACTTTGGATTAGTGTAGGTGACGTGTTTTGGCACAGTCTTACTGAGTGGTGATGCTAACTCATCAGGCCACTGCCCCTCATAGAGAGATTTGTACAATCAGCTTGATGCTGGTTGATAACTCCACCTGCCCATGTGTGCACACCAGAGCAAATGACATATATCTGCCCTGTACCATCTCACACTCTCTACCAACCTCCCACCATGGTTGATGGAATCTTGAGCCACTTTACACTGTGGTTCTCTTTCCCCCCCATATAGTGCTGAACACATCCCTCCTCTTCCGGTTACTCCTCCGAGATAAGCGTCCTGCACTCTGTGTCCGCACATCTCTGGGAGCAAGCCACTGGTACCATGACCGCGCTTGATTCAGTGTGTATTCAGTACATATAAGATAATAGGTTTTCATCAACCATTATGAGATGCCGGAGTGCCATGTGGTGATGGAATACTGTAGATACCTGCACCATCATATTCAGTGTCCCACCTGTCCCCCAAAAAACATTTCCTCCTTTCAATCCCTGTCCGGACTCAAACCCCTCAGAACCAGATGGACTCCAGTGTGTAACCCAGTAGAATGATAGGATAGTACCCAAACTGACCGTAATATAGGCACAATATTCCGTCCCTGCCATTAGGGATGAGAATAGTACTAGTTACATTTTGACAACCCTGGAACTGAGTCATCCACCACTCCATAGGACTCATAGTCAATTCAGATACTACCCCACCTGCCTGTCTTTATAAGGTGGAACTTGTCACACTGAGTAAGAGTCAGTCAACTCTGAGGTTTTTAATTCCGGCCAGTGCAAGTTGAATGTCCTACCCTTTCCCTGATATGTAGCCCAGGACCTCCCAATGTGTTCCTGATTATCTCCAGCTCCATAATGTTTATGGTACCCAGTGACCCGCCTCCCGTTCCGAAGACAGTCGCCATCAAGCCTCTTGTTTTTTTTTTTCTAAGTTATGGGATATGGTCTGGATACCCGGATTGAAAACCACCTGCCACCAGGTACACCCAATCCCTCATATAGACTGCACACCTTCTCCCTCCTCTTTCAATTCGGTATTCAGACAATGTTATACTTCACCCCTACAACACAAGCTGCCTACACTTTTCAGACAGGACTCACATGAATGACAGGAGCCTAGCGCCACACTGGGGCACTGGTCTTCTTGGCCTGCAAGACACAGACAACTAGTTAAGGTACACAAGGACTCTAGGACAGGAAGGACACCTATGGGTGTAAACTGAGGAGAATACGGCATGCCCACACCTCTATCTGATAATACCTCGGACGTGAGGGCTCTTGGAACAGCCAATCGCTGGTAACACCCCATACAACCTTCCTGCACAATTTTTGTTTTCCCAGACTCAATCAAAACTATACAATATGAGGCCAGACCTATACCCTCTCAACTTGTATGCAAGCAGGCAGGCCCTCATACCACACATCTGCAGGTAAATCTAAAATAAATGGAAAAACAAAATTGCATAATGTGTATCCAGCTTGAGAAACTGCTGCTACCAGACACACCTGACCAGCAGACTAAGACAAATCCCTTGCAGCACTGAGACCACTGAACAGTAGGAGGTACCCGAGCCGACCGGTGTGCCTTGAAACACACAGATATTTATTAGGCAATTGGTAACAAATAGCCACATAAACAGTCCCAGCAGGAAACTATGAGAAGTGTTGGTTTCCCCTATTTCAGAGAGATGGGATTGCTTGGTGACACGGTAGGAAAACAGGTTTGAACTACATTTGGGGACACACAGATAGCTAGGGACATTAGCATACCTTAGCTTCAGGCAATGAGCCAAACTCGTACAGCCAGGTATGGTTGGGCGTGTACCTAATTACAATGACCGCGAGGGGGGGGGTGTAAGCAGTCCTACTCCTGAACACAAGTTCGCCCAAAGTAACATCAGACCATTATCCTTTTACCACTAAGTGCAGCACCCCTGGCAGAGATTTATAATGCTCCTTAGCCTCACATATGTGTTAGAGTGCCAATTATCCCCGGCAGTCTTACTCAACTTTTATGCAGACTTCAGTTAATTGGTTCTGCTACTCAGTAGATCAGAACATACAACACACACTGGGTGGTCCAAAACACAACCGAATGGACTGACAACTAGACATTCCAACTAGATAATGGTGGCGACAACCTAAAACATTTTACATGTGAAACCCGACCAACCAGGAAAAAACACTATCACATTGTTCTCTGGAGGCTACGATTTCCTCTTGTTCTGAAAGCCAGAAAACCCAATTATCGACTCTGAGGGATAAAATTCCAATAACAGTTAGTGATAAACATTCCATTTTTCGCAATTTACAAAAAACAATTCCAGTAACAAGACATTAGCATATGAAACACAAATATACATTACATTACTTTACATTACATAACCCGTGCACTTTTTTTTAAAATACCAAAGATTGTTGAGCTCAACTTTTAATTAATATGTATTACATAATACACATTAATACCACGTGGTTTTTGTTTCCCCAAAAAAATGTATTCACCATGGTGAGAAAAAAATTTGCAACTTGTACTGTGCTGGAAAAAAACTGTCACTCTTACATTTATCATTCTCCTCCCATTTTCTTCCTCATTACAGACTGAAGGAAGAAATGCGTGGTGCAGGAAAAAAAGAAACAATGAAATAGCCTATGATACTTTTACCTCCCTTAGACTCGTATTTATCCATATGTACCGCTGTCTACATACACCTGTTCTCTGAGTACAAACTCCTTGGACCTGAAAAATACTTATAAGCAAAATCATTACTCTATCCTTCATATTTAACCTGCAAAGAATGGTAAATAATGACATTCCTGTACATTGGTAAATTGTCAATGACATTCTTTCAAAACCGATTCAAACAAAACCCTCTGTAACCCTTACTTTTCCCGTTCCTACAAAAATACAACAGCCGCGACGCATCGGAGGATCGCCGCGGTAAGTTCGAACATATTCACGTTACTACATACAAACATTCAGATACAAACCACCGTTCCGCCTCTGAGAATCACGAAAGCGTGTACTACACCTCCATCAACACTCATCATTACAGATTTCTGAAGCCACAGCTCAACTACATCCAAGGTACCTTTATTCTGAGGTTTTGGTCCTCCAGCAAAAGTACCTTCCAAAGGAGTACACCTTACTGTACCCTCTGACCAGATATGTCATCCTTTAAGGGGTCTCATGTCCGGAGCCCCAAACCCAGATCTCATGTGCGGTGCAGCTGTCTGACTGGTGGGGAGCCTAATTTTTTCCCTCCCAAGCATGGACGGCACATTACCCATGACGATTCGAATCGCTTATGAAGTGTCCCGCGTCCAGGACACCCTTGCGCTTTATTTTCGGAGCGATTATGGTTTACGACTTTATTACCATAATCGACCCCCGGAATCCCGGTTATTTTACACGGCCTGACCGGGGCTGTTAGCGTACTACTCCTCACGTTTATGTTAATCACAGGAATTCCGATTATTTTACACGGCCTGACCTGTCTCACGATAAACGTGTTTGTCAGACGAGCTGCAAAGCACCATGAAATCCTCCACTATTCAAAACAATATTATGGCTTCTTTCTACCTGCATCTAGATGTTACAATAATGGTGATGCCCCCTGTTTGCTCTCCACCCAAAACTGTATTACAGTACAAAACTTCACAAAACTGGAACGAAATGTCCTAAACTTTTTTTAACGGTACCATTTATCAACCAATCATAATACTTCACCACAAAATCCCTTGCTGAATCGTCTTCTGTAACACAAACACATTTTAGTAAAAGCACTTTCACAAAAAACTATTACAGCCTGGCTCAGGTCATTTGCATGTCAATACAATTCGTTTTACATTCTCACAGATCTGGTTGGAAAGAAAGGGGGGTCATTTCGGGCTGTCAGCAGCTGAGAACATAATGTCACAGATCCGCACTACACCTCTCGCATAGTCTCCACACACACATATTCACACACTTGGTCAAAGATGACCTCTAGACATCACACAAATCAGAATCTTTGCTATCATAACCTGTACTTCTTAAACCCATAACATCTGTTTGGTCAGGTTCCTCCTTGTCCCCCTGTTCATCATTATTCTACCATCCATGCACAATAAGCATCTCTTTCCCAAGCATTTGGCTTGACCGTACCATTTTTTTTCAAAATACAATTTCCCAGTCCACCATTCCCAACATTGCATATTTCCCAACTCAAGGCCCCTGTATCAATCCTTTCCTCCTTCGGGGTCAAGTGGTAAGGTTCCCCACGGTTAGACTCCCTCTTTGAAGCGATTTTATTACCCATCCTTTACGGACGAAAGACCTTGAACTGTTTCCCAGAGTTAGCTACTCTCTGACCAATGATTGGGTCGACAGGTACCGCCCCTGTCGCCGTTGCAAACCTTTTTTCACTACTCTGCCAGAACAACCACTGCTCTGACTATAGTCCTTCAAAAAATTAGCCTGGAAATCTTCCCAACTAAATAAATAGTTTAATCTCCCCGTGGACTTCTCCAAAGTATTCCAAAAAAAAAATGACTGTATCACAGGGCTTCCCAAGCGTTAAGCTTGATTAGATCCTCCGATTGCTTGTAGTGCAGGAGGCAGTTTTGTTTGCTAACCTGGAACTTCCCATCTCAAACTCTAAACGCCTCTCAAGATGGCCGACAAGCCAAGCCACCACAAAATGGTGGATGACCACCGCACATCTCATGGACATGACAAAATGGTGGATGATGCCCAATTTTTCCCGCCAAAACCAGCTTGGCACATACCACATGGGTTCCCACACACACAGGAAAACAAAAAATAGTCTCCATCAGATTGCAACACCGAAAAAAAAAAACGCACTACTCCATTCGCACCAAACATCAAAATCTGCCCCAACAGCTTACAATCCCCCCGTTAGTAGTTTACACAGAAAGATAGATTCCCATACATCCAGATAATTCAGTGTGATTTAGTCTCCGTTTCCACTGATGCAATTCGCCATGCGACTTTGGGCACAAAGTCGCATTACAAATCGCTTCCCATTGATTTCAATAGCACCCATTCCAATCTATGTGACTCAAAGCTGCAGTGACTATCAAAATCACATTCAACACCACACCACAGTCGCACTAAAGCTGCATTTCAACGTCACATGACATTGGAGTTGCGCCAGTGGAAACGCAGCCCTATACGCACAGGTTTGTTTCAATCCCAAAGATTGGCCTAATCTTAATTAAAGGGTCAACTGAAATTGATTCCAAACAGAGCCCTTATCATTCATACCGATACCCTGCTGCAATTTCATTCTATATACATACATTATTCAAAAATCAGTCTCATCAAAATATTCGCCTAGACACGGGGCACCATCTGTTATGGAGATATTCCTAACCTCGCTTAAATGCTTAAAATAAGTGATTAAAAACCTTTTGTCTATATAAAATGAAATCAAACGATAGCGTCAGGAAAAGAGAAAACAATGACATTTATTTATACAGAACTGGCACCCCCTAATAGCAAGGTGATACCAATGTTACACGATACATAATAGGAATATTGCTATGACAAACATGATACCAATGTTACATGATAATAGGAACAAGAGAGCAAACGCAAAGTAATATTAATCTTAAACATGGGAGAGAGAGAGAGAGAGAGAGGGAGAGAGGCAGAGAGGCCGAGCGAGAGGGAGAGAGAGAGAGAGAGAGAGAGGGAGAGAGAGGGAAAGAGACAGAGAGCTTATTACGTCACCATGTCGTCTGCGTCAGATCTTCATTCGCAAGGGCTCTAGCCATGAGTGTATCTGACTTTTATACCCCCTATGCCAACCAGAACCCAAAATCCTGTGGTCTCATTGGTTTAAAGCTGACCACCTGATTGGTTGAAATCTCAAACCTCTCTACTTAGCCTTCCAAATCTAAACCAGAAATACTTGCTGCTTTTATCAGATAGGTGTGTTCCTTTGATGCTCAGTTCAACAAGTTTCTCACATTAGCAAGCATGCTAAGATAAATTTAAGTCACCTTAATAATAAAGTATTGTAAAACATATACAACCATATATACACGTAGCTTCTTGTTATAAATATGGATTTGAAAAATCTCCACCACAAGATTTACCGTCATTGGGACATATTGAGGAACGATCGGGTATTGCAAACCATACTTCCCGCACAACCAAAGGTCATTTTTAGAGGAGTGCCTTCATTACAAGCAAAACTCAAGACTTTTACACCTCCCACAAGAATTATATTGGCATACTATGCATTTTTTGCAGGGGAAATAGCCAACCATGTTGTGAAAAAATTAGGGTTTTATTGGAGGATTAATAATATTCGGGGCAATTTTTCCTCGTAATGAAGGCACTCCTCTAAAAATGACCTTTGGTTGTGCGGGAAGTATGGTTTGCAATACCCGATCGTTCCTCAATATGTGCCAATGACAGTAAATAATATTTTTAATCTCTCTGTGTTGGACAGAGAATGTAGTAAGCATAGAGCATTTGAAGGAATCATCTTGCTCACGAGGAGGTTTCTTTGTTAACAGAGAACACCTCTCAATTAATGCTACTTTATTCAGTTCTGATGTTACTTGTACCGGATCGTATCCCTTCTCAATTAACCTTTCTTTCATAGTGGACGCCTGGGTAAAGTAAGTATCGGTGTCAGCACAGTTCCTACGCAGTGGTGTCTCACGTCTGGAAACTTATTGGATCCATCAATTACAAACATATTCGCCCTTCGGATTAAATATCGAATGGGACATTAAGGCTTTTATCAGCCAGGCTTGATATTGTCCCTTGATATAACTGGTTGTAGTCGGTACACATACTACCTATTTTTACTAAATTTTAGTTCATTGTCTGTATATTTCAATAATATGTTAATGTACTAATGATTATCAGCTCCTATTTCCACATGCACATTAATATTTTAAAACCATTAATATTGTTTTTAATTACATTATACATATTTTTAACATATATTTTTTATCAATATTTTTTCTCATTATTTTTCCATTGTCATTGTGACATTGATAGCTGTGGCTATGTGGTAGTTCCTCATTTTCGTTTTCTCCACTAGACCAGTGTGATAGTTACTCTGATATATTGTGTCTCAGTGCAGTTGGTTATAACATTGATTATTTTTGTAATTTACATGTGTGGCGTTTGACTGCTGTCAGTATGGCATTTTTTGTCTCATTTGACGGCGCCGCCATCTCTTTGGTTATCCAAAACCGGAAGTGAGTCAAGATGATGTCATATCCTCTTCCTGGTATCAGAACGAGGCTTGGAACACATGCTCCGGTGCCATCTTGACTAAACCAGAAAGTAAACCCAGAGAAGCATTTCTCGATAAAACAGAGCTGCTACTCATTAGGGGAAATACAATACTTATAAATACTCAGGATTTACAGTGGTTCAGCACCCCAGATGATGACTGATTAGTCGAAACGCGTCGGGCAGCCATGCTGAGACCACTATTGTATAGATAAGCGCTTTTATTCACTGCCAAAACGTGAGTGTAATTCCTCTGTTTTAAAAATAAATGCTCTTTTACGGTATCCCACTATATACCTCCTTTTTTATTGGTGGGGCTGAATGCCCGATTCCACTGCATCCTTTTGCAACATCTATTTGAGGTCTTATCCGGACCGTGAACCTGGTATTGCTGGGGTATATCATACCAATAAGCCTGATTAACACACTAGGTATACACCTACTTGAGTTAAATCGTTCAGGTAACACATTTGTATCTCTGGTGGTGGACCTTCTATCAAAATGTCACCTTAACCACATATGAAGTTATTGATTGTCACAGATCAGTTTTGGACACTGCACTTTTGGAACTTTTTCCTTTTAATGTTTCTCTTTGGACATTTCTGCATTTTAATTTTTAATGTTAAAACTCTTGATTAATATTGCACATTGGGTATGAACATTGGGTCACTTTTATCAATTTAAAGTGACGTACTCATTGGTCATTTATTAGCGCTGCACTTTCCCATAAGATTTTCACTTGTTTTGAAATTTAATCTACTGCTGTGCTGGCTGCTATCCTTTTTTGTTTTTCTGAAAACGCAGTATATGTGCATTTATAGTACCCCAACATATTACCCTTCCGATTTCTGCCAGATACATCCATACCAGGGAAACAGCCACTCCATCAAAAGATTAGAGAATGCTGAGTGCGGCACTTGCATCTGATCTAATCTATAGGTATCTCCTGAGAATACCTTTGGTCATCTTTAACCACTTAACGACCGCCCACTGTAAATATACGTCGGCAGAATGGCACCGACAGGCAGAATCACGTATATGTACGTGATTGCCTTTGTATAGTTGGGGGGTCCGATCGGACGCAAATTTCGTTTCGGTACAACATTGCATGTCCGCACAATTTACAGTTAAAGCAGCGCAGTGCAAAATTCTGAATTCACCTCTGGTCCTTTAGCTACCAAATGGTCCGGGGCTTAAGTGGTTAACGCCCATACAGCACTGCGTGCAAAAACTTACCGGTACTTTAAAAGCACAGGCAGATATTGATACATACCAATATCGAGTTGTCACTACCCCGAATGGAAGATGGCCATTCCCAAGGGGCAATTTGAAAAAAAGAAACTGCGACAAGATGGAGGATTATGTAGAGCAGAGACCAATATATAGGCTGGTGGACAAAGGGTATAATATCACAAAACTATTAGAGATTATGGAATCAGTAGGCAATATGGATAAAAATACTAAATACTAAGATTAGAGAAGAGGGAAAACAGGAATGTGCTTTCATCACGGGCTTCAGTAGCCAGTATAAAGAACTAGAGGGAATCATTAAAGAATACTGGCCAATCCTGAGGAGAGATCTGGTTTTGGGGAAGGTTATACCCAGGAAACCATAGTTTATTTATAAGAAAGCCCCCAATCTAAGATTAAGGATGGTACACAACATGCCAGACTCCCCAAAGTAAATTCCTACCTTTCTAGATACCACAGGCTTCTTTGGATGTGGGAGGTGTACAGCTTGTGTCACGGTTCCCAGCTCCAATAGAAGAAGTTTAGATCTAACCAAACAGTTAAAGAACAGATTAAAAAGTTCATAACATGTAACATCACGCATGTCACCTATGTACTGGAGAGGGAATGTGAATATCAGTACGTGGGACGCACCACCCGGAAATTAAAAACTTGTATTAGAGTACATATTAATAACATCAAGGCAGGTTTCAATTTCCATAGTGTCTCTAATCACTTCCAGATAGTTCACAATAGAAATCCCACTGGACATACATTTTATGGGATTGATCTGAAGGAATTTCATTGGAGAGGCTCAGATTTGAAAAAAGTAATCTCACAAAATGAGACACGATGGATATTTTAAATGGGTACTCTGACCCCTAAAGGGTTAAATATAGATTTGAATCTAAACTGTTTTATCTCTAATTATTGATGAAACAGCAGATTAGCTCATTACACTGACTTTTTAATAGGACCCAGTAGATAAAAACAGGGATATTTGGAATATATACAAATCTTGGGAACAATAGATGACATCAGGGAAGAAGAAAAAAATAAAATAATAATAGGACCCTTTGTTTTAAGTAAGATGAGTAGAAGCTCTTTGAGGAGTAGGCCCTAATATATTCCTAGTGAATATAAACATATGCTGATACATATTTGGGTAGAATGATCTGCAATATAGGCAATAAACTCTAGATGGCAGCTTGATTCTTGAAAGTATAACATATATAGGAGAATAGGGAATTGAGAGGGAAGGAATTCATGTTCAAAAGTGTAAAATAGAGATTGATTAAAGTGCATAAAAGCCCAGAAACATTTTTATTTTAACTTTAATTTTAATTTATAATTGTATTTTAATGGAATTGTATTAAAGTCGTTGTAAAATCTGGTTGTATATGATGTAGTTAGCGATCTAAGCAATGGGTTCATTCCCCTGGTGGTGGCACCAGGAGGAAGGTATAGAAGGATCCCAATTGACCACGTGCCTAGCTTTCAGGTGACGCTACTATGGTGAAACGTGTAGAGTCAGGGTTTACATGGTTTCTGACATCACATCCGGTGACTGAGCTTCTGCTGGTCAGAACGCATGCCGATGCCACATGTGGCAGAAGGCTGCCGGCGGCCAAAACTAACACTGCTGAGATCGCCGAGTGCCTGTCTAGGCACAGGGTAATGTGAGTTTTATTTCAATCTTTACTATTTTAAGAAATTGTTATTATTAAAACGGGGTTACGCTATAGAGAGAGTGTTTGATCTCTTTTTTGGAATTCCATACTGGAACCAAGGAGAGTAGGAGAGGAGAGGGGACTTGACAACCTGAACCTACCATATGGGAAGTGCAAGCTGACCCACAAAACATTGGGTCTTTGAGTCTGGTGAGTGTCAGTATGTTAAGTGGTGAAGAGGATCACGAAAACTGGAGCACAATTTGAATAAGGATATATATCACTGAGCACTACAGTGGACTTTTACACGCTGCTTTATGATTTATGGACATTATGACTTTACAATTATGAACAATTTGTTGTTTTGTATATTCACGGTTGCATTATAAGAATGATTTTTGGAATTTTTTATTCAATATAGAGAAAATAATAATACCATAATAGTTCTTAGAGGATACCTAGCACCCAAAATGTATTTAACTTAAGGGTCTCCCTGAGCCATGGGTGGAGGCAGACTTAATTTTTTCTCTCCCACCTTGTGCATCTCCCACAATGACCCTGAAAACAAGTGACACACTCACCACCTTGTGCAACTCCCCCATGCCCCCCACTCTCCTTGTACAACTTCCCCATCCCCCTCTGCAGCTTTATTTCCCCCCACAGCTTCTCCATCTCACCCTAGCCTTGCACAGCTTCCACCCCCCATTTTGTGCACCTCCTGATACCCCCCCACCTTGTCCTCCTCTTGTGCACCCCTCCTCACCTTGTCCTCCTTTACCCACCTCATCTTGTGCAGTTCCCCCCTCACCTTTTGCAGCTTTCCCATCCTCCCCCTTATCTTGTGCACCCCCCTCACTTTGTTCTTCACTCCCCCCTCACCTTGTGCAGCTTCCCTCTGCCCCCCCCCACTTTGTGCACCCACGTCACCTTGTGCAGCTTCCCTTTTCCCCCCATATATTGTGCATCCCCCTCATTTTGTGTACTCCCTTCCCCTCCCCGGCCATGTGCACCTGCAACACCTTGTGCAGCTTCTCCATCCCGTGTTCCTCTTCACCTTGTACTCTCCCCCCTCATCTTGTGCAGCTCCCTCAGACTTGTGTCCCCCCTTGCCCATGTGCACCCCAACCTTGTGGAACTTAACTATTCCCCCCCCCTCACCATGTGCAGCTTTCACATCGACCCCAGAGCCTGTATATGGGGGTTTTGCATGGACAATACATGCTGTGGTTCTTCATGCTTGTGGTCGGTACAAGTGGAAATCTTCCAGGAACTCAGTCTCTAGCTCACCCGGCCCTGGGCGGGTGGTAGCAGTAGGTGTTCAGCTAGTGGTCCCTGGGGCGAATGACAGTGGAGGCAGCACGGCTACTGTAGCAAAATACTGAAACTGAGAAATGGTTTGGATCACTTCAAAGGTGACAGCAAAGATTCATTCCAGGAAATGTAGAGACAGAATGTCTACTGATGTCTGAATAAGTAAATTGGGTTAATTGGGGGTCTGAGGTAGCTTCCCATTCACCTATTGTCAGTGTGTTAATGAAGCCACCTATTATCTGCTACGGGATGTAATTACACTCCTAGTAAGGTGTCTGGCACGGTTTTATTGTTATGGGTAAATATGCGGAGACAAACGTCTCACGCATACCAAATTGTTCGAAATAGTTCCAGGTAATTAAATCACTGTCATCTGTTAGTTGTTGAAAGGAATGCCCCTGGAAAATGAGTTAAGAAACCCCTTGCATAGGGAATGATATAAAAAGCCAGCTGTGGCAAAATAAAGTGTCGATTTACTCCCAGAACTGTGTCTCGTCCAGTTACTGGGGGGGGGGGTAACAGGTTGCCTTGGATAAGTTAGTACTTCCTCAGCTTCAAGGATTTCCCAGCGGACTTTGGAGTTCCGCAACAGCTACATTAGAAGAGGTCGCATTGCCCACACATGATGGTGGACTTCTTCGGGTTGGGAAAGGGAAGTAACTGCTCCAGGTGGATGTGCTTTGGTGATCAACCTCCTCTCGGAGACCAAGGGTGCTGGCAATGCATATAGCAAAGAACAAAAAGGATGTTTGGACAGCCGTGCTCCGGAAAAAAATCCTTTAGTTGCCTTTATTGGTAAAATAGGATAAAAAAACACACTACAAGCCACAGCAATAAAATAGGACACACAGCTCACAGCTATGAGTAAGCACTAAGTATCAGTGCGAAAGGCGTCAAGTCTGTGTCCTATTTTCTTGCTGTGGCTTGTAGTGTTTTTTTATCCTATTTTACCAATAAAGGCAACTAAAATAATTTTTTACGGAGTGCGGCTGTCCAAACATCCTTTTTGTTCTTTGCCTTCTTCGGGTTGTTCTAGCACAGCTGACATCGGTGGCTGCCTTGCACTGCGCTGTATAATGCCCTCCAGGCCCTGTTGTATGTACACCAATTCTTGGCGATGCTGTGGAGACCCCACTTTTCCAAGACACTGCTGGAAGGTCAGGCACTTGAGGTGGAGAGGGGAAAGCAGGGCCTTGGAGGAATGAATGTGAGGTCGGTGCAGGCAGGCATGGCCAGAAAAAGACCCGCAATCTGTTTGGGGATTTCTGGTGGTGGCCGGGGCACATGTCTCCCCTCTCCCACCCCTGCCAGTTTTGGCTCAGGATGTAGCACTACATTTGTATTGGGACAATTATGTCGAAGATACCAATCGTTCGCTATAAGGTATGGAATTAAATAAGGTAGTGAGAGGACCATTTATTTAAGACAGTCCCATGTACCCTGTATATCTATTTATTTGTTTGCAAATTGTATGCATGTTAGTGCACAGAGAAAAGATTTAGGTATATTTGTGTGCATAGTAGCTCTCTTTATGCTTTTGGATTAATGTGTTTGTGATTGAGGAAGACACACCCCAGTGATAATTGTGGTTGCTTTGGGGAAGTTCCAAATACAGTTTTTATTTTGCGTGAAATAAGTATTTGACTGCTTCGCAAAACATGACTTAGTAATTGGTGGCAAAACACTTTTCGTTTCTGTCACGATTACGCCCGCCCATGGCGACTAGCTAACCGCGACGTGCGTTCCGTGACTGGGGTATATGAGGAACTAAGGGAATAAGGGGAAACTTCTACTAAGCATGTAAGACTGGCTGTGGTACTTTCACAGCCCGCACTACCAGATTATCAGACGTCTCAGGAGAGATTTTGTCCCACTCCTCTTTGCAGATCCTCTCCAAATCATTAAGGTTTCAAGGCTGACGTTTTGTAACTCGAACCTTCAGCTCCCTCCACATATTTTCTATGGGATAAGGGTCTGGAGACTGACTAAGCCACTCCAAGACCTTAATGTGGTGCTTCTTGAGCCACTCCTTTGTTGCCTTGGCTGTGTGTTTTGGGTCATTGTCATGCTGGAATACCCATCCACGATCCATTTTCAATGCCTTGGCTAAGAGAAGGAGGTTCTCAGCCAAGATTTGACGGTACATGGCTCCGCCCATCGTCCCTTTAATGCAGTGAAGTTTTCCTGTCACCTTAGCATAAAAACACCCCCAAAGCATAATGTTTCCACCTCCATGTTTGACGGTGGGGATGGTGTTATTGGGGTCATAGGCAGCATTCCTCCTCCTCCTCCAAACATGGCGAGTTCAGTTGATGCCAAAGTGCTTGATTTTGGTCTCATCTGACCACAGCACTTTCACGCAGTTCTCCTCTAAATCATTCAGATGTTGATTAGCAAACTTCAGACGGGCCTATACATGTGCTTTCTTGAGCAGGGGGACCTTGTGGGGACTGCAGGATTTCAGTCCTTCATGGCATAGTGTGTTACCAATTGTTTTCTTGATGACTATGGTCCCAACTGCCTTGAGATCATTGACAAGATTCACCCATGTAGTTCTGGGCCGATTCCTCCCCGTTCTCATGATCATTGAAACTCCATGAGGTGAGATCTTGCATGGAGCCCCAGACCAAGGGAGATTGACAGTTATTTTGTGTTTCTTCAATTTGCGAATAATCACACCAACTCTCACCAAGCTGCTTGGTGATAGTCTTGTAGCCCATTCCAGCCTTGTGTAGGTCTACAATCTTGTCCCTGGCATCCTTGGACAGCTCTTTGATCTTGGCCATGGTGGAGAGGTTGGAATCTGATTGATTGATTGATTGCTTCTGTGGACAGGTGTCTTTTATACAGGTAACAAGCTGAGATTAGAAGCATTCCCTTTAAGAGAGTGCTCCTAATCTCAGCTTGTTACCTGTATAGAAGACACATGGGATCTAGAAATCTTGCCAATTGATAGGGGATCAAATACTTCACACTTTAAAATAAAAATCTATTTATGACTTTTTTTAAATGCATTTTTCTGGATATTTTTGTTGTTATTCGGTCTCTCACTGTTAAAATAAACCTACCATTAAAATTATAGACTGATTATTTATTTTTCAGTGGGCAAACATACAAAAGCAGCAAGGGATCAAATACTTTTTTCCCCTCACTGTACATATGTGGTGGCCTCAGCCGATGCTCTTCCACAGACCATGCGGACGATGCATTTCACCGCGCCCACCGGGGATTGCTCATAGAGGTAGATGACTAAGCCCCGGTGGGCAGGGCAAAACGCATCAGCGCGGTGTTATCTGAGGAGCAGCGTTAGCCACCGCATATGTATATTGACACAGATCGGGTTGGGTTGGAGATTCTAATTTATGCTACTTAACACTACTGGATGTGTGATTTGACACACCGGCATCCACCCTTCTGAGCACCAGTGGGATAAAACAGTCTACTCCTGCTTTGATATGCATAGATCACACCTTTGTCTATAGGCACTGTTTGAATAAAGATTTAATGATTGCCGCCTCAAATATTTAGAAAATATCAACATTTTCCAATTTCCATTTTTGTGCACTTTCAGAAAATGCACCAAAACCACTCAATCTAATAGAAGTCTATAGGAAAGCACAGATACCCCGAACAAAAACCACAGGTATACTGCACTGCCGCCAAACCACAGTGGATTCATGTAAAACTGCCCTTACAAAAACAGTTTTATGTAACATAACCAAACATGTATTTTTTCACATATACAGTATGTTCAATTGTATTTGACCAGGGTAGTCATAAATTTAGTGTACCAAAAAACCTTATTTGTCTCTAAAAAACATATAAAATTGTTCAAAGGATAAGTTCATCTTTTACAAAAAAAAAGCACATTTTTTTTACAGATTAAAAAAAAACAGTGCACATTTTTTTTAAGAGCTTGGAAAGCATTGTGATAAGCTGGTGACATGCAGATTTCCTGCAGACTGTGAGTGTAAGCCGTTTGACTGTACATTGTACATTAGGGTCAGGGGCGTATCATCCATGTGTGCAGGTTGTTCACTGCACACAGGCCCCCAAGAGGGGGGGGGGCTCACTGTGACCCACACTGCACACATGGACGATTGCTCCTTGATCGGGACGATGATCGGTGCAGCAGGGGATGCTGCTTCTCCTTCTCTCCCTCCCGCGGCTGTCAGCTGAAATGCCATACAGGGAGATCGATGCTCGCAACTGTCCCTCTGCCACACCAATCATCCCCCCAATGTCCGACGTGTCCTTTTCCTCCAGCCCCGTGTTATCTGGCCCCCTGTCCACCTCCTCCAGCCGCTGTGTCCTCCTCCTCTAACCCCATGCTCTCTGGCCCCCTGTCCTCCTCCTCTGCCCCCCCTCGTTCCCCCACAGCCGGCTCCACCCTCTCCTTTCCCGGTAGCTGGGGGGATGTGTCAGGATGGAGAGCGGAGGAAGGGGTCGGTAAATATGTCATTTACCGGCTCCTTCCTTTTTTTGAATTGGACAGAAAGCGATCACTACCAAACGCTCTCTATGTCCTGTAATAACTGAGCAGAGTAAGCTGTGTGTTACTCTGCTTCTGTTTATGAATGAACAGGAGCGGCTGTCTTCTGTCCATTCATCTTCAATGCTGAGAAAGGGACTGGGGAATCTGTGACCTCAGTCGCTTTCTCTGTCTCAAAGGGGAGATGCCAGGGGTCTGTTTAGACCCCTGACATGTCACCAAAGCCCCCAACTGATATATATATATATAAAAAAAATCCAATAAATATTACAAAAACAAAAAAATAAAAATGGGTAGAAAAGAATATAAAATAAAAAACTACTAACACCACCCACCCAGGCCCACCCTACTGACACTGTCCACAGTCCCAACCCCCTCCCCCTCAAAACACATTGTGAAAAAATACATAAAAATTAAAAAACTATTGACACCATCCACTGCTCTACTGACACAAACAAACAGGAGGACTAAGGGTTGGGACTTTAAATGTAAGCAGTTTAAATTTATTGGAAATCAATGATAAGTTGCATGAGGGTAATCATGAATAGACATAGAAAACCAATATAATTCATTTAGTGGATATACATACAGCAATTACAATTTGCCACTTAATAATACAAATCACATAATACAAGTGATCATCAAGTCAGGTAAAACATATAGGGGGTTATTTACGAAAGGCAAATACACTTTGCACTACATTATAGATCTGAAGGGGACATGCAAGGAAAATAAAAAACATAATTTTATCTTGCACATGATTGGATGATAAAATCAGCAGAGCTTCCCCTCAGATTTACAGCGACTGCACCTACAAGTGCACTTGCAGTGCACTTATAGTGCAAATTGGATTTGCCTTTCGTAAATAACCCCCATAGTTTGGCATAAAAACACGGCATATAATATGCATAAGCTCTATGCATTTTGTGGATTCATCCACTCTTCAGGAGCATGCACGTGGAAAAATTAATGCTGTAGTATAGTAATAATAACAAGAATATCTGTAAGGTCTGACCCTGTCACGGGAAGGAGATTAGCCACTTGACCACCGGGCACTTAAACCCCCTTCCTAACCATACCAATTTTCAGCTTTCGGTGCTCTCACATTTTGAATGACAATTACTCAGTCATACAACATTGTACCCATATGAAATTTTTGTCCTTATTTTCCCACAAATAGAGCTTTCTTTTGGTGGTAATCACCATTGGGTTTTTTATTTTTTGCGCTATAAAAGAAAAAAAGACTGAAAATTCTGTATAAAAAATGCAGTTTTCTTCGTTTCTGTTATAAAATTTAGCAAATTAGTAATTTTTCTTCATAAATTTTGTCCAAAATGTATACTGCTACATATCTTTGGTAAAAATAAGTACAAATTGGTGTATATTATTTGGTCTTCGTGAAAGTTTCCACAAGCTATGGTGCCAATCTCTGAAAATTTATCACACCTGAAGTACTGACGGCCCATCTAATTTCTTGGGATCCTAACATGCCAGAAAAGTATAAATACCCCCCAAATGACCCCTTTTTGGAAAGAAGACATTCCAATGTATTTAGAAAGAGGCATGGTGAGTTTTTTGAAGTTGTAATTTTTTCCCACAATTCTTTGCAAAATCAAGATTTTTTTTACTAAATTGTCATATTAGCAGGTTATTTCTCACACACAGCATATACATACCACAAATTACACCCCAAAACCCATTCTGCTATTACTCCCTAGTATGGCAATACCACATGTGAGACTTTTACACGGCGTGGCCACATACAGAGGCCCAACATGCAGGGAGCACCATCAGGCGTTCTGGAGCACCCAGGCAAATTCTGACATTTCTCTCCTACATGTAAAAATAATCATTTATTTGCTAGAAAATTACATAGAACCCCAAAACATTATATATATTTTTTTAGCGAAGACCCTAGAGAATACAGTGGCGGTCGTTGCAACTTTTTATCTCGCACGGTATATGCGCAGCAATTTATTTTATTTTATTTTATTGGGAAAAAAAACAAACAGTTTTGTGCTTTAAAAAAAACAAAACGGTAAAGTTAGCCCAATGTTTTTGCATAATGTGAAAGATGAAGTTACGCCAAGTAAATAGATACCTAACATGTCACCCTTCAAAATTGCACAGGCTCGTGGAATGGTGCCAAACTTCGGTACTTAAAAATCCCCATAGGCGACGCCTTAAATTTTTTTACTGGTTACATGTTTTGAGTTACAGAGGAGGGCTAGGGCCAAACTTATTGCTCTCACGCTAACGTTCGCAGCGATTCCTCACATGTGTGGTTTGAACACCGTTTTTATATGTGGGCAGGTTCGCTTCTGCATGTTAGCACACGGGGACAGGGGCGCTTTAAATTTTTATTTTTTATTGTTCATTTTACTTTATTTTAGTTTGACACTTTTTTCCCCATAAATACATTTTTTGTTCACTTTTATTCCTATTACAAGGATTGTAAACATCCCTTGTAATAGGAATATGGCATGACAGGTCATCTTTACAGTGAGATGTGGGGTCAAAAAGACCCCACATCTCACCTCTAGGCTGGGAAGCCTGAAAAAAATAAAAAAAAACGTTCGTAGGGAATCGCCGGCTGAAAAAGCCGATATCTGAATGATGCCTGTATATTCCCAACATTCAGATATCCCCGCACAAAGTCAAGGATGTCATATGACGGCCGGCGGGCGGGAAGTGGTTAAAACACTTTTTTTTTTTTAACACAAAGTTGTCCATTTATACTACATTTCTAACACATAGCATGTACATGCCAAAAATGACACCCCAAAATAGATTCTCCTACTCCTGAGTACGGCAATACCACATGTGTGAGACTTCCACAGCCTGGCCACATACAGCGGCCAAGCATGGCTGGGTATTGCAGAGTATTGCAGGGTATTGCAGGAATGGCTGAGCATGGAGGGATGGATCTGTGACTGCAATTGTCACAGAGCAGCGCTGCTGCCATCTGATCCCTCCCCCTCTCCTCTCACAATGTACCGATCGGTACACAGAGGAGAGAGAGGAACCGGCGTCATCACATGCGGCCTTTTACCGTGATCCATGATGCGCCGGGTCTTCCGGACCCGGCGGTCACGGATATTTCCGGGAGCGCGCCCCAGGGGGCGTGCGGGAGCAAGATTCTGCGAGGACATCCATCCAGAATAACACGACCGCGCTGTAGCCATCTTTCGGCTATGGCCCGGTCGTCATGTGGTTAAAATGAGATAATTAGGAGGTAATATTTACCTAGGACAAACCCCCCAAAACCACTCTCAACAGTACTTACATTGTCTGTATCTATGCAGTAGCAGTGTGCCAACATGAATCAGAGAACCCCTAGGGGTATCACTGGCGGGAGCAGAGGTGGTTATGGCGGACTGGGACTCAACAAGGATGATTTCCAAGGAAGGAAATTCCAAAAGATGCAAATGGTCATGAATGACCATAAGTGCTGAAAACAAAAGTGACACTGTCCACTGCCCTACTGACACCGTCCACTGCCCCCAACAAATGAAGAACTACTGACACTGTCCACTGTCACCATCCTGCACATACTAACCACCGTCGTACACTCCACATTCCTCTCCTGCACATTCCCCCCACCTCCATACACTCTACACTCCTCTCCTGCACATACTACCCACCACCATACACTCCGTACTCCTCTTATGCACATAATACCTACCCTCCATACACTGCATACTCCTCTCCTGCACATACTGCCCACCTCCATACTCCCTGTACTCCTCTCCTGCATAATACCGACCTCCATACACTCCGTACTCATCTTCTGCACATACTACCCACCTCCATACACTCTACGCTCCTCTCCTGCACATACTACCCACATCCATACACTCAGCACTCCTCTCCTGCACATACAACCCACATCCATACACTCAGCACTCCTCTCCTGCACATACAACCCATCACCATTTACTCCGCACTCCTCTCCTGCACATACTACCCATCACCATACACTCCATTCTCCTCTTCTGCCCATACTACCCACCCCCATACACACTACACTTCTCTCCTACACATACTACCCAACTCCATACACTCCGTACTCCTCTCCTACACATACTACCCACCGCCATACACTCCACACCCCTCTCCTGCACATACTACCCACTGCCTTACACTCTGCACTGTACATTCTCTATTCAACATTACCACATTCTGCATTATGTAAGTGATCTCAGACTACGAAACCCCACCCTTTAAGCCACTCCCAATATTTCACACAATTTAAGCCACGCCCACATCTTGCCATGGCGTGCAAAACTGCGCCGCATTTTATTTTATCGATGCCTGGGGCCCACTTTTTATCTTGCACATGGGCCCACTCATTTCATGCTATGCCCCTGATTAGGGTGACCACATTTCCAAACTGCCATTCAGGGACAGCCCCCCTCCCCAATGTGCACCTGCTTTAATTAAGTCACTTAGTGACAGTGGTGTACCTTGTACATCACCCATCCTACCAGGGACACTTATTTTCGTGAGTGCACTGCATCGAAGTTATGCTTGAGATTGCTATAAACATAGCTGCCTGTGCATTTTTCAGTATTTTGCGATGGCACACAATCACTGGCTACCTAAAGCAGGCCATACTTCTAAATGGGTTAAACATCGCTTAAAGTGTTTGTTAACCCTATTTGTTAAAAACTACCAGCTGCTATATTAGAGGCTGGCATAGCAAACTATGTAAATCCTTTCTAAAAACCAGCATTCTAAATAGCCATTTACAGCTGTCTTCTGGCCGGTCAAGTGACTCACGGCCGCTTTACAGCACCGATACACGGCTACTGCAGGAGGGACCGTGATCTCCCTCTGATGTCAGCCGGGGAGATCACGTGGCCGCTCGGCTCCTCCCGCAGGAGCCCTGTCTCTGGGCTGTAAGGCGGCCGCGAGTCACATGACTGGCCTGAAGACAGCTGTAAATAGCTATTTAGAAAGCTTGTTTTTAGAAAGGATTTACACAGTGTGTTATGCCAGCCTCTAATAGAGGGGCTGGCAGTGACAATTGTAGGTTTTTTTTTTTTATAATATCGGATGAGGGCGGTGCGGAGTGGTGATAGACACAGAGAGTGCACTGACAGGCAGGAAGGAGAGGGTGAGGGGGGAGAGAGGAGAGCAGAGGAGGGCAGCTTATGATGGAGGGACGCACTCTGACCACGGTGGTCAGGGCTGAGTAGCCCTGGTTATCGTGGTCAGCGCAGAGAGGGCATACAGGAAGTGGCAGGTTCAGGGAGTTTTTTTTTAGTTTAGAGGGGGGCAGAAGCTCTGTGCTGTTTAATCTGCTTTAAAGGACCAGGATGTGTATTTTTTGGGGGGTTAACGAACACTTTAAGAAATAAAAAAAATAAACAAAATAGGTTGCAATAAATTACATATTTTTTTTAATGAGCAAGACATTTTAGAAACTATGTACAAACTACTAACCATGTATAATAAACCAAAAACAAATTCACATATTTCTTAATGTGTACATAACAGATGTATTACTATAAATATATATTCTTGAAAATATAGTACTATAGTACTAACAAAATAAAACAAATAAATACATTTTGAAGGCTTATATGCAAGTAATTGGCCATAAAAGGGGTATGGGGGTCCAAGTGCTGCCCTGGGAGACATGTATCAATGCAAAATTTGTTTTAGAAAAAACAATAGTTTTTTCAGGAGCAGTGATTTTAACCACCTCGCGCCCGCCGTACGAGAATATACGGCCGCAAGGTGGTTGTCAAATGCCGGGAGGTCGTTATTATACGGCCTCCGCTATTTGGCCACTGGGGGGCGCGCGAGCGCCGCCGCCGGCGCGCACACATGCCCGGCGCTTCACTGCAATGCCGATGCGCGTGCCTGGCGGCCGCGATGTCCGCCAGGCACCCCCGATCGGCGGTTACAGAGACAAGGACATGGATCTCTGTGTTTAAACACAGAGATCCATGTCCTGTCAGGGAGAGGAGACCGATGCTGTGTCCCTTGTACATAGGGACACAGATCGGTCACCTCCCCCAGTCAGTCCCCTCCCCCCACAGTAACAATCACTCCCAGGGAACACATTTAACCCCTTCCTCGCCCCCTAGTGTTAACCCCTTCACTGCCAGTGTCATTTATACAGTAATCAGTGCATATTTATAGCACTGTTCGCTGTATAAATGTGAATGGTCCCAAATTAGTGTCAAAAGTGTCCGATGTGTCCGCCATAATGTCGCAGTCACAAAAAAAATCACTGATCGCCGCCATTACTATTAATAAAAAAATATATATAAAAATGCCATAAAACTATCCCCCTATTTTGTAAACGCTATAACTTTTGCGCAAACCAATCAATAAACGCTGATTGCGATTTTTTTTTACCAAAAATATGTAGAAGAATACGTATCGGCCTAAACTGAGGAAAAAAATATATAAAAAAAAAAATTGGGATATTTATTATAGCAAAAATCAAAAAATATTGCTTTTTTTTCAAAATTGTCGCTCTATTTTTGTTTATAGCGCAAAAAATAAAAACCGCAGAGGTGATCAAATACCACCAAAAGAAAGCTCTATTTGTGCGAAAAAAAAGGACGTCAATTTTGTTTGGGAGCCACGTCGCACAACCGCGCAATTGTCATTCAAAGCGTGACAGTGCTGAAAGCTGAAATTTCGCCTGGGCAGGAAGGGGGTACATGTGCCCAGTAAGGAAGGGGTTAATAATGCTTAAAGTGCAACAATAAAAATAAAAAAATTATTTAAATATAGTGCCTGGGGGTTCCCTTAGTCTGCCTGTAAAGTGGCACATCTGTAGCATGTATAGAACATGCTGTAGCAAAAATTACTTTTCTAAAGAATGGCTGAATTCGCATCGCATTCAGACCAAACTCGTGCGGACAAAAAAAAAGGGTCCTGCACGAGTTTGGTCTGAATGCGATGCAAATTCAGCCATACAATGTGTATGGCTGAATTCGCATCACACGGACATCACATGTGATCTGCACAGCAGTGCAGTGTGAATCACATGCGATGTCTGGCATCACTGCATTGTGAACTGGCCCTTAAAATTGACTCGCGGTTAAAATTGTCGGCACCAGGCTATTGACCGTTCTTATATGGGTAAGGGCAGGGCCCCCTGGTGACACCACAGACTGGTGCATGCTGGGTCAGTGACATAAGGGGGTGATGCCACCAGATGACATTGCCCGGTGCCCTGCCCCTTACATATTTAAGGACTGTCAAAAGGCTGAGCCCGAAGTAGGCAGCTAGCCTTCATGGACGGCGGGAGCGTTTTGTTTCCTTTTTCTTTTTCGGGTCCGGCGGTGGCGGTGTGATTGACATCGGGGAACACTTTTTTCATTTTTTAATAAAGGAATTGTCAAAAAACTGTCTGCGTTTTTATTACTTCTTGTCGCTTTTTTGGTGAATGAGTAGGGGGTACTATGTACCCCCTACTCATTCACATGGGGGGGCGGGATATGGGGCCCCCTTGTTAAAAGGTGGCTTCCAGATTCCGATATCCCCCCTGTCTGCATACCCCCACAGCCAGGCCAGGGTTGTGGGGATTAGGTGCTTTGGGGTGGGGGGGGGGCAGAGAGCTGCCCCAAAGCACCCACCCCCAGGTTGAGGGCATGCAGCCTGGTATGGTTCAGGGGGGCTGCTCGCTCACCCCCCTTTCCTGACCTGCCAGGCTGCATGCTCGGATAAGGGTCTGGTATGGATGTTAAGGGGGACCCCAAGCCGTTTTTTTGATTTTTTATTATTTAGCTGTCAATGTGGAAGCCCATTGATAGCCGATGGCTCATCAGTTGTTAAGGACACTGCGGCCAGCTTCCCAGGCCCATTACTTAACAACCAGCTTTTACTGCGCCCCGATAGCCACGCAGGAGGGAAAAGAGTGACAAATTCCATTGTAGGCTCATTGTTAGGGTGGCTGTATCATTTTTATTCCGGTACACTGTATTGTCTTGCAATTAAGATGCCCAGGACCCCGAGACAGACATGCAAAATGCGGGACTGTCCCGCACAATCCAGGACACGTGGTCACCCTAATGTACGTATGTATGTGAAGAGCAATCAAAGTGAGTTTGAGAGATGATATTACTAACAAATGGTAAATTACTTGCTAGAGTATGTTATAGCCTCCCCCCCCCCCCCAACATAAAGGATGAGGAGAAGTCTTTTTAAAAGGAATAGAACAAGAAATGCAAGGGAACAATCCGGGAGGCTACAGTAGAATATCAGAAACACGTTGCTACAGCAGGTAAAACAAATCCCCAAAATGTAACTTAAAAGAGAAGTATGGGTTTATTTGTTTTTTTTATATCAATACTTACCTAGGTGGATGCAGCATGGGTCTGAACATTGCCGATCACTCAGTTCTCACAGCTTCCCGAGCAGAGAGCTGCTGACTGTCAGTCACAGCTCTCTGCTCTGCTTCCTCCTCGCTAATTGGTGTGCTGGGCTGTGGAGGGGGCGGCCGGCTCAATCTCTCAGCGGCTCGCTGAGAGGCTGGGCCATTGTCGCAATGACCCGATGCCTGGACCGACTTTTGTGACATCAGCAGAGAGCAGACTTCAGCCCGCTCTCTGCTGAAAATGGGTTACAGGAGTGCAAAATGAATTGCACTCCTGTGATCCATAGGAGAAGTACAGCCAAATGAGCTTCTTCTTTAACCACTTCAGCCCCGGAAGAATTCACCCCCTTCCTGGCCGAGCCATTTCTTGTGATACGGCGCTGCAGCGCTTTAACTGACAATTGCGCGGTCGTGCGATGTTGTACCCAAACAAAATGTATGTCCTTTTTTTCCCACAAAAAGAGCTTTCTTTTGGTGGTATTTGATCACCTCTGCTGTTTTAATTTTTTGCGCTATAAACAAAAAAATAGCGACAATTTTGAAAAAAAAAAAAAAAAAACACAATATTTTGTACTTTTTGCTATTATAAAGATCCCCAAAAAAATGTAAAAAAACTAATTTCTTCATCAGTTTAGACCGATATGTATTCTTCTACATATTTTTGGTAAAAAAATTGCAATAAGCATATATTGATTGGTTTGCGCAAAAGTTATAGCGTCTACAAAATAGGAGATAGATTTATGCAATTTTTATTTATTTTTTACTAGTAATGGCAGTGATTTTTATTGGGACTGCAACATTGCAACAGACAGATCGGACACCTTTCTAGAGAAAGAGACAGATCATTGTTACTACTTGGTAGGAACACACGATCTGTCTCCTCTCCCGCGAGAGAACCGGGATTTGTGTGTTTACACACACAGATCCCGAATTCTCGCTCCGTCACGAGCGATCGCGGGTGTCCGGCTGGCATCGGGCCTGCCGGGCACGCGCGAGCGCCTGCTAGGACGTCTTAAAGAGCTGACGTACAGCTATGACGGCTCGCCCAGGGGAGCCATCTTGCCGCAGTACAACTGCGGTGGCTGGTCGGGAAGGGGTTAAAGTGTTACTAAACCCACAACAGTAAAACTGTTGGAACCTAAGGGGTTAATCCTCTGCATTGTGTAAAAAGGCTGTTTGATCATCCTGGCTTCTCTGATCCTCCCCTTCTTCCATAGTCCCCAATCTATCTGCTGATAGAACAGCTCAGTTTGGTGTGTATTGCTAGAGTGTTTTTTTTTCTTGGGAGAGTGCATGTGATCAGCACAGGGCCAATCAGCAATGTCCAGACAGAGGGCCAGGGGTCCTGCAGCCTCATAGGACAATCAGACAGAGGAAGATTGACCCATGCCCTTAGTTTGGCCTTCATATGGTCAAGAAGTGGTGTTAAAAAATTTTTTTTTTAACATGAACAGAATGTTCTTTTATTAAAGAAAATATAGGCATGTTACAGTTTATGAAGCACAACATGAAATGTAGTTAAAGGTACATGTAGGTGGTCGTACAACAATTGAGAGTCATATTCACAATGGAATGCCATCATAACACACATATCCAAGTGGTGTACAGGGTGAACCAATATTTGCGCTAAAAATAAAGAATATGTGTGAAGCAGCGTGCACAGTCTGTGGATAAAGCAAACTCAAAACATATAAAACCAAAAATGCAGCGCTTCAATGTGAAAAATCAGTTCATGTATTTCATAACAGAAGAAATTAATGCAGGAAATTGAGGAACTCCACCACCAAAGACTTCAGTGTGAACAGGTAACCCCACCCAAAAAAAACGTGCTCACTGTCTGCTTACCAAAGAGTGAACATCATGAGCATTGTAGTGAAATGCAGAGGGTCACAGGTGGATACAGCTCTCCAAACTTGACAGGATAACAGCCGAAGTATCCGATGTCGCCAGCATCAAAGGAACTTCCAGGACTTAGGTAATGTTTATGCAGACCTCAGCAGAAGATGTTAACCCATACAGAAAAAAAGGCAGCATAGTGAAGCCCGCAAGGTCAAATAAAAGGTTTATTTAAAATTCTACTTACAGGGTGAAAAGATCATCAAGGCAAAAAGTATAATCCGCGGTTCTTATCGTGCTCACATCGGTCAGCCTGACATGTTTCATCCAACAGGATATCATCAGAGGCGTGATATATCCAAGTGCCCCCCAGGAGGAGAATAGTAGGATTGACGCGAGAGGGCCCGGCTCCACCCTGTCCAGAAGCCGTGTTAAAAAAGTTAACTGCTTCCACTATGCGGCCCAGGGTTGCCAGACTCTCTCGTACTTCTCAGGGCAATTCCTGTTCAGGTATGTCAATTTGTACATAGGAAGAGCCGACGTATTAGATTGTTCCCAAGAACCTACGGAGGGAGGGGATCGGGAGTTCCATTTAAGTATGATCTCTCTTCTAGCATAGTATAGCAGAAAACATAAGTATTTTGGTGTATCTAGGCCTTTGGTCATCATCATGGATGCTTAGGAGCAGTAACTCAAAGGTGATCGGGAGAGCCAGCTGAAGGTGAAAGTTTATAAGCTCAACCACCTGCGTCCAGAACCGAGCCACTTTAGGGCAGCTCCAGAACGTATGCATGTATGTACCATCTTCTCCACCACAGCAAGTGCAGTTGGCAAATATCGCTGGGTATATGCTATGTAGCCTCTGGGGTGTAAAATAAATCCTGTGTAAGAACTTGACCTGTATCAGTCTGTCCCTGGATGGAATTAATGCCTGGGCACTTTCCCCCAGACAGTCACCCCAGTCCTCCCTGTCTAAGTCTGGTACGTCCACCCTCCACTTCTCCCAAAGACGTTCCATCCTGGGAGAGTGAACTCCCAGCAGGTCAAAATACAGTGTAGACAAAGGTTTAGATAGCTGTTCCAGGGCCAGTCTTTCTTCTATTGGCTCAATATCCAACTTTGGGACAGTAGGGAACTGAGCTTGCATGGCATGACATAACTGGAAGTACCAGAATGTCATCCATCCGGGTAGACGGAAACGGGTTCTGAGTTCTGTCAGTGAGAGCAGTCTGTCGGTTGTTAGAATGTCCCCTAAAGTCTTTATCCCATATTAAGTGGTGTTCAATTTAAATCACAATAGTCTGAGAGATCTGAGGAAATCTCAATACCTGAATATTTGATAGTGGATGTCCATAGAAAATGTAGGGTAGGGTCAGCTTTATCTCGGGCCTCTCTATCTATTGGTAGAATTTGTGATTTCCCCCAATTAATTCGTAGCCCTGAGTAAATGGAGAAATCAAACATCATACGTAGTGCTTCCTTAAGGGAAGCTCCTGGGTCATTCAGAAACAGCATGAGATCATCTGCATACATGGCTATCTTTTCCACCAAGGTTCTCACACGGATACCAACTACAGTAGAGGCCTTCTTTAAGGCCATTGCCACCGGCTCCACCACAATAGCAAACAGTGCCGGAGACAATGGACAGCCTTGTCTTGTACCCCTCCTGACTGCAAAGGATTCAGAGAGTTCGCCCCCATAGTTTAACCTGAGCTGATGGGCAGGGGTAAATCAACTGCACCCATTTCAGAAACTCTGGCCCAAACACCATAGTCTCGAGTGCTGACAGCATATAAGGCCATGCCACAGAATCAAAGGCCTTCTCAATGTCGAGCGCTGCCAAGATTCTGTGGATGCTGTTGAGGGTAGCTGTAAATGAGTGGAAACCCGACGGATATTGATATCCGTGGACTTCCCAGGTATAAAACCTGTTTGATCTATGCTAAGTAAGTCAGGAATAATTTTCATCAATCTAGTGGCCAAAATCTTAAGATCGTAATTTAACAAAGAAATGGGCCTGTAGGAGGCACATTGGGAGTGATCCTTTCCTGGTTTGGGGATTAAGACAATATGGACCTGACACAGAGGGGGACAGCGTAATTTTTTCCAAAGACTCAGAATACAAACTGTGCAGTTTGGGCGTTAGGGTAGAGGCTTAAATCCTGTACCATTCCCCCGGGATACCATCTGGACCCGGTGTTTTTTTTACCGGGGTAAGACTGGATAGGCTGAGGCTGCTTCAATTTCATCTACTGTAATGAGTTTGTCAAGAAGCACTACTTTGTCTGGTGCAAGTGTGGGGTGGTCTAGGATATTGAGTAACTCCCGTGTGGTGGCTACAGATATACTCAGCAGTCCCGGGGCTAACTGTTCAAAAAAATTGTGGATTTGTGTAGGATGATAGCGGGATCAGATGTTAGAGTATCATCTGCACAACGTATGTTTGAGATTACCATTTGGAACCTATTCTCTGCCACTAGATTAGCCAGCATCTTCCCATTTTTGTCCACCAACTCGAACACTCTGCCAGCCACAAAGCACTGATCTAAATGTGTTGCCGAAGCCATATGTAAAGACAAGTCACGTCTTGTCTGCGCAAGTAGCTCGAAGTTGTGCGCAGTCGGTGAGCCAGAAAAAGTTTCAGCAGCCTTCACCTCACATTCTTCCAGGTGTTGTATTTGGGAGGATAAATCCAATTTAACTGCTTTGATGGCAGATATATACTCACCACGAATATGTGCCTTAAAGGCATCCCATACCATAGTAGGATAGGAGGATCCCTCATTAGTTTCCCAATATTGAATAATTTTGGGGAAAACCATTTCTCCCACCTTCAGGTCCTGTACCTATTTTGGCGCTAAACGCAAACCACTGGAACTCCTATAATCTTTCAAAGCAATACAGAGTTCCAGAGGGGCATGGTCGGAAAGGCCAGGGGGCAGATAGGATACACTTTTGATCGTGGTAAATGCTAGTGCATTACCAAAGGCTAGGTCAATAAATTAAAAATATACATGAAAATATGGAGATGTATATACTCTGCTCTATTTCAGTGGGTATTCCTCTCCGTGGCTACAATTAGATTTATACCCAATCTTCAAATCAGTGTTTTACTCTGTATGTACCATATATCTATAAAGCAGCTATGTAACAGACTATGGTCAATATTCAAAGTCCATGTGCCAAAAATAAAAATAAAAGTGCAAATGAGCTAAACAACAAACTATGATTAACATACAAAGTGCATATGCCAAATATATAAAAAGTGCAGATACTGCTATGTGCTTCTCAGTTCATTTAGTCCATAAATCAAAGTAAAAATTAAAGTGCAAATGCAGCAAAGGTACAATGGATGTCATCAGTGAGTGATCACTCCTTTCAATGATGACGTCCTTTGCCTGTGATTATGTGCTTCTACTTCCACCGTATATGTGACTGTACCACCACCTAGTGAAATGGCCACTCACCAGATAGACTAGAGTATGCGCCTTTGGTTAATTTAATTTAGGATAACCACTCCATTTCAATAGATCCGACAGTCCTTCTCAGTACTGTGTTATAATCTCTTGCTCTATAAATTCTCATGGGACACATAAACGGCCATCATAGTGTAGTATGTAACTAGTATTTTATTAAAAGTTTAAAAAATGTCCCTCAAAATATGACAAGATTTGGGATAGATGGCTCGGAGCCTCAGAGACCATTATGTGACCCGGGAATGGTGCAACAATACTCTTTCAATGATCACAGTACTGATCACATTTCTCTCTCAGTTTTAATGTGCCTGTTAGTAACTGAAATGTCTCATGTTTTCATGTACATTATCCAGGAAGGTCATGTCAAGATAACTTCATTATCAGCGATTGTAAATCCAAGACCTGTCATGTACAGTTTGAACATGTAACCATGCTTTATATTTCAATAAAAACTATGTTTAATGCAAAAAAAAAAAAAAAGTTTAAAAAATGTCATTGAACTCACATGCTGAATTGCCTCTGAGCCGGCATGAAGCTAATCCAGCCATGCGTATAGAGAATGAGATGTCGGCATGTCTGCCCCTGTATTTCCTCACAAACGGCGTGCGTTCCAGGACTCGCTTTCGCGTGACCGGAAGTGACGAACGAGTTATTTCCCAGCAGCCTCTACGCGATTCGCATTAACATATGCATCATCAGGAAGCTGCTTTTGTTATTGTCCGTCCTCAAATTTATACCCCCTTCTACTTTATATTGTCCTATCCATGTATCGTATGGCCGGAAATGGCCGTCCCGCTATACCGGAAGTAGTTAAAACGCCATCTTGGCTACTGGCGGTTCCCCACTCCCATTGGTGTAATATTACTGGCATTAGTGTCCCCGATGATCAGATTGGCCAAGCTCTGACCCCATTGTTTTTCCCATCAAGAAGTCATATCAAACTCCTTCATACTGGTACTAAGTTCCCCCATATACACAGCTGGATCGCTTTAACATTTTACAAATTGTCATTGTTAATAACAATTCATGAAGTTTACATAAAAATGTAAAACCATATTTGAAACACCTACCAATACTTTTATTAGAAATTACCACTATGGGCTTTATATACAGTCAGGTCCATAAATATTGGGGCATCAACACAATTTGAATCTTTTTGGCTCTCTACACCACCACAATGGATTTGAAATGAAACGAACAAGATGTGCTTTAACTGCAGACGTTCAGCTTTAATTTGAGGGTATTTACATCCAAATCAGGTGAACGGTGTAGGAATTACAACAGTTTGTATATGTGCCTCCCATTTTTAAAAAGGGACCAAAAGTAATGGAACAGATTAACAATCATAAATCAAACTTTCACTTTTTAATACTTGGTTGCAAATCCTTTGCAGTCAATTACAGCCTGAAGTCTGGAACGCATAGACATCACCAGACGCTGGGTTTCATCCCTGGTGATGCTCTGCCAGGCCTCTACTGCAACTGTCTTCAGTTCCTGCTTGTTCTTGGGGCATTTTCCCTTCAGTTTTGTCTTCAGCACGTGAAATGCATGCTAAATCGGATTCAGGTCAGGTGATTGACTTGGTCATTGCATAACATTCCACTTCTTTCCCTTAAAAAACTCTTTGGTTGCTTTTGCAGTATGCTTCGGGTCATTGTCCATCTGCACTGTGAAGCACCGTCCAATGAGTTCTGAAGCATTTGGCTGAATAGGAGCAGATAATATTCCCTGAAACACTTCAGATTTCATCCTGCTGCTTTTGTCAGCAGTCACATCATCAAATACAAGAGAACAAGTTCCATTGGCAGCCATACATGCCCACGCCATGACACTAGCACCACCATGCTTCACTGATGAGGTAGTATGCTTTGGATCATGAGCAGTTCCTTTCCTTCTCCATACTCTTCTCTTCCCATCACTCTGGTACAAGTTGATCTTGGTCTCATCTGTCCATAGGATTTTGTTCCTGAACTGTGAAGGCTTTTTTAGATGTTGTTTGGCAAACTCAAATCTGGCCTTGCCTGTTTGAGGCTCACCAATGGTTTACATCTTGTGGTGAACCCTCTGGTGAAGTCTTCTCTTGATTGTTGACTTTGACACACATACACCTACTGTACCTCCTGTAGAGTGTTCTTGATCTGGCCAAGTGTTGTGAAGGGTGTTTTCTTCACCAGGGAAAGAATTCTTCGGTCATCCACCACAGTTGTTTTCCATGGTCTTCCGGGTCTTTTGGTGTTGCTGAGCTCACCGGTGCATTCTTTCTTTTTAAGGATGTTCCAAACAGTGGATTTGGCCACACCTAATGTTTTTGCTATCTCTCTGATGGGTTTGTTTTTTCAGCCTAATGATGGCTTGCTTCACTGATAGTGACAGTTCTTTGGATCTCATATTGAGAGTTGACAGCAACAGATTTCAAATGCAAATAGCACACTTGAAATGAACTCTGGACATTTTATCTGTTCCTTGTAAATGGGATAATGAGGGAATAACACACACCTGGCCATGGAACAGCTGAGCAGCCAATTGTCCCATTACTTTTGGTCCCTTAAAAAGTGGGAGGCACATATACAAACTGTTGTAATTCCTACACCGTTCACCTGATTTGGATGTAAATACCCTCAAATTAAAGCTGAAAGTCTGCAGTTAAAGCACATCTTGTTTGTTTTATTTCAAATCCATTGTGGTGGTGTATAGAGCCAAAAAGATTAGAATTGTGTCAATGTCTCAATATTTATGGACCTGACTGTATATAGAAAAGCTCATGTATGTAGGAAACTCAAATATTTAAGTATAAATCTCATAGTAATTATCAGGGAAATTATGGATGGGTTAAGTAAATCTAAATACAAATAAATGAAAAAAATGCAAAGATAAGTAAAAATAAAATAAAATGTCAAATAAAAATAATAATAAAATAAAATTAAGATACAAATAAAAGGTAAAAAATGATATATAAAAATAAAATAAAGATGAAATAAAAATAAAATGAAAAAAAATATATATATAAAAAAAATTAACGTCTAGTTCCACATTCATCCCTTGTGGTCTCATTGTATTTAATCTAAATATCCACTAAGTTTCATTATGTGATATTTCTCTCCGTAGGTTCCGATTCCTCCAATCCTGTTCTATTTTATCAATAGCATAAAATTTACGGTGCCGAGGATCTTTTTTATGTACGTCCCAGAAGTGCTTTGAGACACTGTGGTATTTGTACCCATTTTTGAAAATTTCTCACGTGTTCGCCTATTTCGAACGGACAGGGCTCTGGTGGTTCTGCCCACATACTGCAGTCCACAACTGCACTCCAGTATGTAGGTGACATGTGTACTCCTACATGTTATGAGTTTCTCGATTTTGAATTCCTGTTTTGTTGAATAAGATTGAAATTCCGTTATTTTCCTATTCACTTTGTTTGTGAGTTTGCATAGTTTACATTTTCCACACCTATAAAAACCCTTGTGGTCAAAGAAAGTTGTAATTTTTTTTGGGGGGGGGGGTCAGGTACATTCTTTACGATTACGTCCCTTATTCTTCTAGCCCTTCTGTAAATAAATACATGTTTGGATGGGAGGATTTTGCTCAAGTGTGTATCATTGCAGATTATTGGCCAATTCTTTTTCACAATTGCTTCTAGCATTTTATATTGTTTATTGAATCCTGTGATGAATGGTACCTTTTCCTTATTTATCCTATTTTTACTCTGTAGTAGGTTGTGTCTATCTAAATACCCTATTTGCTCTCTAATGTGTTCCAACTCTTCCCTCTCATAACCTTTGTCCACAAATCTTTCAATGAGCACTCCTGTTTGTTCCTGGTAATCTGCCGTTAGGTCACAGTTTTGCCTGATTCTAATAAATTGGCCCTTGGGTATCGCTCTTTTCCACTGCGGATGGTGGCAGCTACTATAATGGTATATCTGTTTCTATCGGTTTCTTTAAAATGTGTTCTGGTGTATAATCTGTCTCTGTTTTTTAATATCTCTAAATCTAGAAAGTTGATAGTCTGATGTACATTCACTGTGAATTTGATGCCATACTGGTTTGCACCAATGTGCTCAACAAATTCATTTAATTCCTCCTGGTTGCCTTTCCAGACGATCAGGATATCGTCTATAAATCTTTTATAGACTTGTATGTGTGGCCAACATTTTCCGAATATCTCCTCTTCCTCCCATTTATTAAGGAAAATGTTGGCCACACTTGGGGCATATTTGTTCCCCATTCCCACCCCTTTTATCTGTTTGTAAAACTTGTGGTTATGCCAAAAAAAAGTTGTTTCCCATGGCCATCCTCAATCCTAGTATGAACCTCCTTTGCTTTAGTCTTAAATCAGAGAAGTGTTTCATGGCCCATGCTACTGCTGCCAATGCATCCGTCTGTTTAATGTTGGTATACAACGACTCCACATCTATTGTCACCAACAGTGTGGAGACGTCCACATCCACTTGTTTGAGCAACTGAATCACATCCTTACTGTCTTTGATAAAGGCCTGTCTCTTCCCAGGCAAAATAAAACTTTATAGATTATAACTATACTTCTATAGTTTCAGGAGAAACAACAAGCCACAGAGCAGCCCTCAAGATTCACATGGTAGAGCAGCACATCTTGACCTTAACGCAGCCTAGTGAGCCAGGCCTCCACCTCGGCTGGTGTATCGATTTTTTTTATAGTGCCTTCATACTGAACTCGCAGGTGATTACGATAGAGCATTCCATATTTGATGTTGCGATCCCGTAGTCTGCGATGAACATCAGTAAAGATTTTTCTTTTTTTTTTAAAGTTCTGGAGAGAAATCGGGAAACAGCATGACATGAGAATTACTATATTGTAGATTCGGGTGCCTACTGGCCTCAGAGAAAAACGGTCCCGATTGCGGTAGTTTAGGAAACGTACCAGGAAGGGACGAGGAGGGGTCCCTGGGATAGGTCGACCCATTGGAACTCGATGAGCACGTTCCGCCACATACGTAGGGGAGATATCAGCCAACCCCAGTAAGTCTTTAAAGAAGGCTTCTGCAAAGTCCGCCGGGCAATCTCCCTCTGAGCCCTCCAGAGGGTCCAGCACCCTAACATTGTTATGTCTCATTCGATTTTCTGCATCATCGGATTTTGCCACCAGAGATTTTATCGTGTTTTACAGATCGGTGAGCTGGTTGGTATGTTGTCCCATTTGATCCTCCACCTCTGAGATCCGGGTTTTAGATTCAGAGAGGCGTCCTCGCAAAATAAACCTTTGGCATACAGAGCACTAGATTTGGTGATTTTTAATCCTATGTTATACCGGAGACATCTGAGGGAGGTCTAAAACCGGTTGCTAGCCAGATCAAAGATTTATGGTGACACAGACGGACAGACGGCTCTAGGCTTTGTGAGGCCTTAGGCAAATCTGAGACATGCGGCCCAACTCACGCCCATAATGGGAAAAATAATTCAAGCGATAAAAATTAACTGTATAAATTGCATACATTAAGAGTTTTAAATTCCATGAACTCACCGTTTAAAGAAGAATTGGTTAGAAAAAAATTCTATAATCAAATATATATTATTTGTAGTCAGAGTCTTCACTTGGAAATGGACGGACACCCCCCTCTCAGCGTGTGCCCAGAGGAGTGGGAGGGTGGACGGATGGCCCCCCTTTCTCAGCATGCGCCCGGAGGAGTGAGTGGGTGGCCCTACAGATGATGCCGGCGAGAGCATGGAAGGAGAAGTGGATGAATGGGCAGGCTGCCCCCCCATGATGCCTGGCATGCGCACCGGGAGAAGCGCCCCCCCCTGAAGCTGCCGGATGAGCATCGGGGAAAACGTGGATGGCGGGCAACCCCTCTCTGCTGCCTGCATGGGTACAGGAGAAGTATGTGGATGGACGGATGAGCGGGCGGGTGCCCCCCTCCCACAGATGCCGGCATGAGTCCAGGAAAGTAGATGGATGGCTGCCCCCCCCTCCAATGATGCTCGGCGTGAGCACAGGAGAGGAACCGCCACGAGACTGCTGCAGCCGGCAAGTGACCCAGAATACCAGCCGCGCAGGATAACACAGAGGGGGAGGGATAAATACCCCTCAGACTCCTCCTACAAATACAGGCTAGGCTGCGGCCAGCCTTCTTACATATTACACGCATATTTCTCCATTTACATGAAGGTCAGGTTAATATAACCCAGCCAGCACATAGTTCCCCCATATATCAGAGTCTGCAGGATTCCCCCTTACAGTGCAAGGGAACTATGATATAAAAGGGAATGCTGCAGGTCATGATCTAAGGGGGAAACTGCAGACTTTGGTGTAAAGGGGAACTCTAATGTAAGGGAGAGGGGTAGCTCTGGTGACCAAAGATAACCTTTATATCAGAGTCCACTGCATTCCCCTTTACGTCACAGAGTTCCAACTTGCATTTAAAATGGGAACTCTAATGTAAAGGGGGCTCTGGAGCACTTTCCGCAGAGTGAGAGAGACTGCAGACATGACACAAGAGATGATCAGAGACTGCAGACATAGAACAAAAGATGATCAGAGACTGCAGACATGGTAAAAGAGATGATCAGAGACTGCAGACATGGTAAAAGAGATGATCAGAGACTGCAGACATGGTAAAAGAGATGATCAGAGACAGCAGACATGGTAAAAGAGATGATCAGAGACTGCAGACATGGTAAAAGAGATGGGCAGAGACTGCAGACGTAATACAAGAGATGGACAGAGACTGCAGACGTGATACAAGAGATGGGCAGAGACTGTGCTGACATACTATAGGAGATGATCAGAGACTGCAGACATAGTACAAGAGATGATCAGAGACTGTAGACATAGTACAAGAGATGATCAAAGACTGCAGACGTGATACAGAAGATGGGCAGAGACTGTGCTGACATACTACAGGAGATGATCAGAGACTGTAGACATAGTACAAGAGATGATCAGAGACTGTAGACATAATACAAGAGATGATCAGAGACTGCATACATAGTACAAGAGATGATCACAGACTGCAGACGTGATAAAAGAGATGGGCAGCAAACAAACATTTAAAAAAAAAAAATCATCAATTGCAGCTACTGTGCCCATCAAATGCAGCCACTGTGCCCATCAAATGAAGCCACTGTGCCCATCAAATGAAGCCACTGTGCTCCATTGATCCACATCTCTCGTGGGGTGGCTAGAGCCACCCCCCCTTGTGGCAGACAGCATCTGTTTGATTGGGGGGGAGGATATGTGCTAGGGGGGCTTTGGGAGGGGAGAAGACATGTGCTGGGGGTGGATTTCATATGCCACAAGTCCTAAAGTGCCCCCTAGCACACAGTGGCATCACTAGGGTTGGTGTCACCTGGTGTGGCAGAACGTGGTGTTACCCCCCTGCACTTAGCAGGCTAGTGCGTCGGTGTGGCTCTCCCCCCTTAACCTGCCACAATGGATGGAGCAGGGATTGAGGGGGAGGGGGGAATAGAGCTGGAATGGGATCAGGGGAATGAATGGAGCCGGGATTGGGGTGGATAGAGCCGGGATGGTATGGGGGGATGGATAGAGCTGGGATTAGATCGGGGGATGGCTGGAGCGGAGATGGGATGGGAGGGGAATGGATGAAGCTGGGATGGGATTGGGTGGATTGGAATGGAGGGGATGGATGGAGCTGGGATTGGAGTGAGGTGGATGGAGCTGGGGTGGGGTGGGGTGGATGGAGCTGGGATGGGGGGGTGGATGGAGCTGGGATGGTATGGGGAGAGGCCCCCCTCCCCTCCTCTGTAAGACTCACTTTAAGTTTACTCAGACCAGCACGCTCACCTCTCGGTACAGGTGGTGTGCCTCCTTCCCCCCTCCTCCTCTGTGCACAGGAAAACATTACAGCACAGGAGGAGCGGGCTCAGTTCGCTCCGAGGGCACTCACTGCACTGTGTGCGTGTCAGGCAGCTGGGGAGAGATGCCAGGCCAGCTGCAATTGCACAGTGGAGTGGAGCTTGCAGCGTTCGGGAACAGAGACACCCCGCACAAGCCACGGGCATTGCGGGACTCTGATTAGCCGGGACTCCGGGTCGAGATTGGATCATATTGCAGGACGGTCCCGGCAAATCATTGAGGTTGCGGTATGGGCAAGTTAGGCGGCCGCGAGGCCCCTGTGGGGACGAGGCCTAAGGCGACCGCCTAATTAGAGAGCTGCCTCTGCAGACGGATTAGGAGTTCCACGCCAGGCTGAATCACATATTACCCTGAGAGGGAATCTGCTTTATCTGACCTGCTGGTAAAACAGGTCAGATTTTGAGGTGAGCCGCTAGGATATTGAGGTGGAGGAGAGCACCAGCACTTTATATTATCTTGCACAAATTTGGTGACGTCTTTACTTGGAACTAACTGAAGACACATTTTTTGGACTTTAAAAATATTAACGTCACAATTATTAATATCAACGTTACTATTGAAATGTTTTGATCACTTTTATTTTCAGTGTAGTGCCATTCTTATTAATGGAATAGGTACTCTCAACACTGTGAGGGAGGTATATTTTCACACCCAATTTGAATTGATTGTGCACATTGTATCTTGCACATCATTGCAGGTCTAATCGTTTATTCATTTGATTATTAGCATTTAATAATTTAGTTACTTTGATTATTAGCATTATATTGGTTGTGCGGCACTGCTTTGTTATTTATCTTGTCAATGTGAAGTGAACACGTTTTTCTGTGCTTGCTGCAGCCAGGTGGGGGGTATTTTTTTAACATTGCACATATTTTGGTTTTGTTCACAGTTTGTATATATTTTTTATCACTTATCTTATTTGCGCGTATAGGAAATTCGTTTTTTAGTATACCGGACTCCAGTGTCAGTCAGGACAGGTTTTGCATCGCTCGGACCGAAACAAACACCCGAAGCTTACTTCTTCCAATCCGCCATATCTCAAACGAACTGCGCCATCTTTCTTTCCAACCCACAATCAGACACATGTGGCAGCACTTCCTTATCCTCCTCTGCAGAGCGGGAACTCCTCCCCCTGCCATCGGATTGGTGCAAATGTTCTCTGGGAACTGTGGCGCTCGCCTTCTTCATGCTGCGGCATGCCAAAACTGTACAGGAGTCCATTCTGAAGTCTGTAATAACCCTCCCAGCACTGGTGGGAAGTGTCAAAAGATCAGGCTGATCCTCTCCCCTGAGCAATGAGACTTGTTGGTTCTTCCCCACATTGGTAGTACACACGACAACACATTCTATTAGAAGTATAGATGTTACTTGCCACCTTCCCATGGAGCCAGACGAAATCCTAAAGAAGCTGTATCCAGTTGCTATGGGCGACTGCTGCAAGGATAACACCTTAGCCCCACGTTGGGCGCCAAATGTAGCAAGGTCCCAGGCCTCCATCGGTCTAATGAGAACCTCCGAGGCCAGAGATAGCCGACATCCTTCTGTATATGGTGGGTTGTGAGGCATGGTGGGTGCAAGGTAATTAAAGTTAATGGGTCGCCAGACACTTCTTGAATGCAAAAGAGTATTTCTCTTAACAGAATTTTTTGGGGGGAGAGGGTTAGCACCAGGACACCCTTAGGTAGTTGCAAGATTAATTGGCAGACTCCGAGACTTCAATAGGACAGCCAATGCTGTCTCCTATGGCAACAATCTTTAACAGTTCCTAACACAAAGCGTTCGTTCACTTCCACTACAATCACTTCTTGTAGTTCTTCAGCTCACTGAGCTCCCAGTCTTTCACTAGACTAGATGATTCACTGAAACTGAATCCCTTGAGCTCCTCCAATCTTCACAGTGGTATCTTCCTCAAGCGCCCCCCCCCCCCCCGCTGCTGGGTCCCTAGCTTGGCACTCAAGATACCTCTCAAGCTTCACCCCACTAGCTTTCTCGGTCCCTGGCTTGACACACAAGGCTGCTCTGCAAGCATCACCTCCACTGGCTGGGTCCCCGGCTTGATACTCACTGAAGTTTCCCGATTCTTCACAGTCCACGGTTGGCGAGAATGCTGCTCCAGTACTTGCTTCAGTTACTCACTGTGGTCCCTGGTAATAAGGCGGTTGGTACCTTAGTGGTGACAGCTTCCCCTCTACCTCCGAGAACGATAGGTTCTCCGGCTGGCAGAACCATCATTTCTAGTTGGACTGCAAGCCGCAGTCCCAACCTTGTGCTGCTCTCTTGCTTCTAGATAGGCCTTCAGACAACCTAGCAGCCAGATGTGCCTGGGATAGGCCCAATCTCCAGCCTAGCAGCTGGGGCAGTACAACACACATCCACCCAGACAGTCCAGGTGGCACAAAACCCTCAATCATGGTCGGACTCCACCCAAATATATAGGTTCTCCCAGCAGGCCAAGGGATTTAAGAAAACTCCCGCCTATTGGCTGAGATACCCCATATACCCATAATCTGACCTTGCAATGCCCTTCTCATATCCAGTACCACCGGGTACCCGGCCACCTAGTGGTAGAAGAGAAAAGTGCAACAAGGTCAAACTTAGAGATCAATTGATTTCTCCCTAACAATTAGCCAAGATGACTATTCCTGGCAGGTACATTTTTGAGGACCAACCCTGCCTAAACTCCAGGGTGCTACAATTACATTACAGTTAGTTATTTACTCTCGGGAAGAAGCGCTTAAGAGGGGATATAATTACAATGTACAAATATATAAGAAGACTTCAGTAATTGTACTGAACTGTTCATTCTAAGGTTCCAGAAAGGGACGTGCAGACATGATTTAAGGTTGGAAGGAAGGAGGTTTAACCATAGATTGTGGAAAGGGTTGTTTACTGTTAGAGCAGGAACAATGTGGAACTCCTTCCCCCAGGAAGTGGTACTAGCTGAGAGAGTCGACAACTTCAAAATATTTTTAGTTGTCTTCCTCAGGAAGCAGGATATAGAATATATAAATATGTGAGTAGTTAGAAAGCAGAAATCACATACATATAAAACACAGAAAGGGTGAATTGGATGGACCTGTGTCTTTTTTAACCATAAACTATGCAACACTGTAACCTGCTATGTATTTTGCATCTCAACAGATCACACACATTTCAGTAGCTTGGGACTAACATCACCTTTGACACCTCAGATCGGTATTCCTCTGGCTCAGAATAACAGAGCGCAAATAGTGTCTGGAATCCCCTTACAAAACCAAGATTTCTCAAAATATGCTACAATAAAAACTTCAGGTAAGAACTGAAAGTATGAAAAACATAAAACTGTACTAGAGAACAACAGATTCAGGACATGAACCAATTTCCCCACATTGATAACCATAAATAAAAAAAATGATGAACTGGATCAGTGGTGGCTGGTGCTCAAAATTTTTGGTGGGGCGTAAACAAACTGAAAAAACCCCCCCCATCAATTGCAGCCACTGTGCCCATCAAACGCAGCTACAGTGCCCATCAATTGCCGCCACTGTGCCCATCAAACGCAGCCACTGTGCCATCAAACGCAGCCACTGTGCCCATAAATTGCCGCCACTGTGCCATCAAACGCAGCTACTGTACCCATCAATTGCTGCCAATGTGCCCATCAATTGCCGCCACTGTGCCCATCAATTGCTGCCAGTGTGCTCATCAATTTCCGCTACTGTGCACATCAATTGCTGCCAGTGTGCTCATCATTTGCCACTACTGTGCCAATCATTTGCCGCTACTGTGCCAATTAATTGCTGCCAGTGTGCCCATCAATTGCTGCCAGTATGCCCATCACTTGCTGCTACTGTGCCCATCAAATGCTGCCAGTATGCATCCCCCGCCCGCCACTTACCTGTCTCGGTGGGGCAGCGGGTCACGGTGGCGATGTCCTCCACGCTCCTCAATGTCTTCTGCTATGATAGGCATCCAATTACAGCGCCTGTCGTTTCAGCCAATAAGGTGACAGGTAACAGACCCGAGCACCTAATTGGCTGAGAGGCGGTTGAGTGTTAGGAAAGTGAATATTCATTCGCTTTCCTAACACAACACTGAGTGAACTGCGAGCACCCAGCATGGCACCCGCTGTTCACCTTTTTGGACGCCTATTAGAGCATATGGCTCTAATCAGGTGCTTCCAAAAAATACCCTGCCGCTGTAATTCAGGTGCCCCAAAAGGGGCCAGGCATCTGAAAAGGGGGTGGCAGCGGCGACCATAGATAGATTCATGCAATGCATGAATCTATCTATGGTGATAGACAGGTAGCAGGAGACTGGGGGCGGCGCCTGTGCGCCCTTTATGGACGCACCGCCACTGATCTGGATTAATGGAAACCTGTCATTAAAGAAATATGAAAGCCATTTGAGACCCACTTTAGAAAATGCTAGTTGCCTGACTATTGTGATAGTAATTTGAATTTAATACTTGGTGGTTGATTTATTAAAACTATAGAGTGCAAATTCCTGTGCATGGTAGCCAATCAGCTTCTAATTTAGCATGTTCAATTAAGCTTTGACAAAAAAAACCTGGAAGCTGATTGGTTTCTATGCAGAGCTGCACCAGATCTTTCACTCTCCAGTTTAAGTAAATCAACCCCTTTGGGTCTCTGACCCAGAACAAGTATGCAAATCTGGTATACTGGCCAAACTCTTTACTTGCTGCATGCTTATTCTGGGTTAGTAATGCTTCAGACTGATTCAGAACACTCAGTGGGAACTCTCCAGCCAAAAATCCAATAATGCTTTGCAAAAAGCCATCATTGACAAAAGACTTGCACCTGACATACGGCCATGTCACCTGACTAGAGGTCAGGTGCAAAACTTTGATCAATGATGGTCTTTGGCCAAATCCCAGCCCACACGCTATAAAAGGCTGCTTTTCTTGTCACTGTGTTGCAGTTTAGTGAGAGAGAGGAACAGCTGACCGTATTGTAGGGAGAGAGGTTTATTTAGCTTTGGTGCTTTAGAGTTGTTTTTTGGGGTATTTTTTTCATTGTTTCTGGCCTTAAATATGGGTATTTTATTCAGTTATTTTTTTACGGGTCACCAGCAGCAGTCTGACATTGTTGGAGATACGGCAAAAGCTGCCTTTTGCAGTGGAGCATCAAATGTCATCATGGTGCATTTTAGTGCTCTAACACACTTCAGTGTTTTTTGCACCAAAACACCATTATGTTTTTGTTTAACTATTTTAAAAACTAGAAGCCAATTTTAGCAAATACAAAATTCATTAGCTGAAATTCATTTATTTCATAGGCTTTACTATGTCCTTTAGACCCCTTTCACACTGGTGCGGGCGTTAGCGGTAAAGCGCCTCTAGTTTTAGCCGGGCTCTACCACTGTTATAGCGCCGCTAACAGGGCACTTTTAACCCCCCAGAAGGGGTCAAAAGCGCCCGCTTAGCGCTGCTTTCAAAGCTATTCTGGCGCTAGCGGGGCGCTTTTAACCCCCGCTAGCGGTTGAAGAAGGGTTAAAACCGCCCGGCGGTTCGGCAGCACTGCCCATTGATTTCAATGGGCAGGGGCACTTTAGGAACGGTGTATACACAGCTCTTACAGCGCCTCAAAGATGCAGCTACCAAGACTTTTTTTACCGTCCTGCCAGTGCACCACTCCAGTGTGGAACCACTCGGGCTTTTACACTGAAGTGAAAGGAGAGGCTCTTTCAGGGCACTTTGCAGGCGCTATAGTTTATATAGTGAAGCAGCGCTAAATGTCAATAGAAAGTGCTAATATTAAAAGTGCTATTAATAAAGTCTAACTTCTCATAAATTAAATAAATGGGGTGACAAAATCAACAATAATAAAATAAAATTAAAACGTCCAAACAGTGACTATGTAAATAAAGTGCTAAATAGCCAAAATGGCAGTCCAAATAGCAACAGCTAATTGCAGGGAGAGAAGCAAGGATGGGTGTGGGAATACACCTTGTCTCATCAGAAACACACTGGATCAGATGAACAAATGATGCATAAATAATCCTCCCCCATAGACACCAGCCTCTCACCTCTCTGGTGGACCCCACGGGGTCAGTAATAACCACAAAGATCTCCACTGCTCACAATGAGAACTTCCAGTCCTTTTGCGTGACCCGAAACCACTGTAGGGATCTCCACAGCTTACCAGTGTTCTTCCTTAAAGCGAATCTTCCTGATGGACCCCACGAGGTCAATAATGGCCACAAAGATCTCCACTGCTCACAATGAGAACTTCCAGTCCTTTTGAGTGACCCGGAACCACTGTAAGAATCTCCACAGCTTACCAATGTTCTTCCTTAAAACGGATCTTACTCCATAATATTCAGAAAAAAACAGAAAGGGACTCCATAGTGAAGCATGTAAAGGAAAGCCCCAAGAAAAGGCGTTTATTCAAATAAAAACAGCTAAAAAACACGTTAAAAACCAAGGGGTAAAAAACGCCAAACAAAATGTTCATAAAATACTAACTTCCGGTTTACGGCCGCAAACCGGAAGTGGACGTCACTTAGGCTCCTCCTCCCGACGCGTTGCGTCACTACACACGTGACTTCATCAAGATGCCCTTGATGAAGTCACGTGTGTAGTGACGCAACGCGTCGGGAGGAGGAGCCTAAGTGACGTCCACTTCCGGTTTGCGGCCGTAAACCGGAAGTTAGTATTTTATGAACATTTTGTTTGGCGTTTTTTACCCCTTGGTTTTTAACGTGTTTTTTAGCTGTTTTTATTTGAATAAACGCCTTTTCTTGGGGCTTTCCTTTACATGCTTCACTATGGAGTCCCTTTCTGTTTTTTTCTGAATATTATGGAGTAAGATCCGTTTTAAGGAAGAACATTGGTAAGCTGTGGAGATTCTTACAGTGGTTCCGGGTCACTCAAAAGGACTGGAAGTTCTCATTGTGAGCAGTGGAGATCTTTGTGGCCATTATTGACCTCGTGGGGTCCATCAGGAAGATTCGCTTTAAGGAAGAACACTGGTAAGCTGTGGAGATCCCTACAGTGGTTTCGGGTCACGCAAAAGGACTGGAAGTTCTCATTGTGAGCAGTGGAGATCTTTGTGGTTATTACTGACCCCGTGGGGTCCACCAGAGAGGTGAGAGGCTGGTGTCTATGGGGGAGGATTATTTATGCATCATTTGTTCATCTGATCCAGTGTGTTTCTGATGAGACAAGGTGTATTCCCACACCCATCCTTGCTTCTCTCCCTGCAATTAGCTGTTGCTATTTGGACTGCCATTTTGGCTATTTAGCACTTTATTTACATAGTCACTGTTTGGACGTTTTAATTTTATTTTATTATTGTTGATTTTGTCACCCCATTTATTTAATTTATGAGAAGTTAGACTTTATTAATAGCACTTTTAATATTAGCACTTTCTATTGACATTTAGCGCTGCTTCACTATATAAACTATTTTATTGCATGTTGGTCACATTATAGAAGTTAGCTGCTAGTTGTCTCTTAATATTTAATTTGTTCAGCAATATTTGCACTTTAGTGTTTCTATTTTTACTGAGTGGTAAGCGCACAAGCACCCTTTTTTTTCTATATTTGCAGGCGCTATAGCGCTTTGAAAGCGGCGCCCATTCATTTCAATGGGCAGGGGCGGTGGAGGAGCCTTAAAGATGCTGCTTTCAGGACTTTTTTTCCTGTCCTGCAACCGCACCACCCCAGTATGAAAGCAATCGGGCTTTCACACTGGGGCTGCAGAAGAGGCAGTTTACAGGCGCTTTACAGGTGCTATTTTTAGTGCAAAAACGCCTGTAAAGCGCCTAGCGTGAAAGGAGTCTTAACCACTTAACGACCGCCCACTGTAAATATACGTCAGCAGAATGGCACCGACAGGCAGAATCACGTATATGTACGTGATTGCCTTTGTATAGTTGGGGGGTCCGATCGGACCCCCCTTCTTTACAGTGAGCGGTCGTTTTACCTTCGGGAGCGATCCGGCATGAGGGGACGGCCGTTCGTTTCCGGCCACCCCCTCTCGATCGCTCCCGGCGAATGAGAGAGCTTCCCCTGCCTGCCAGGAAGGAGGAAGTGATGTCATCTCTCCTGGGGCGCTCACATATACCGAGCGCCGTACAGGAGAAGATGCCAGGTTAGTACACAAAACAGCACACTGACACCAGGACACATAGGCACATAAATCGCCCCCCCCAGATCACCCCCCAGCCCCCAGTCACAGTGTCACTGATTGCAGTGACCATTTATTTAGTGATCACTGCAATCAGTGACATTTGTGACTGTAAAAGTGTCACTACATTTAGTTTTAGGTCCAGTGTAGCCCCCTAACCCCCCCCTAATAAAGGTTTAACCCCCTGATCACCCCCCAGATAACCCTTTCACCCCCTATCACCACTGTCACTAAGCAATCATTTTTCTGATCGATGTCTTAGCGACGGTGATGCTGATCGGTAGCCAGTAATTTTTTTTAGGTTCGCCGCAGGTTTTTATAGCGTCGGGTACCCCCATATATTACCTAATGAAGGTTTAACCCCCTTGATCGCCCCCCAGGTAACCCTTTCACCCCCTATCACCACTGTCACTAAGTTATAATTTTTCTGATCGATGTCTTAGCGTCGGCGATGCTGATCGGTAGCCAGTAATTTTTTTTAGGTTCGCCGCAGGTTTTTATAGCGTCGGGTACCCCCATATATTACCTAATAAAGGTTTAACCCCCTTGATCACCCCCCAGGTAACCCTTTCACCCCCTAGCACCGCCGTGGCTATGCGATCATTTTTCTGATCGATGTCTTAGCGTCGGTGATGCTGATCGGTAGCCAGTAATTTTTTTTAGGTTCGCCGCAGGTTTTTATAGCGTCGGGTACCCCCATATATTACCTAATAAAGGTTTAACCCCCTTGATCACCCCCCAGGTAACCCTTTCACCCCCTAGCACCGCCGTGGCTATGCGATCATTTTTCTGATCGATGTCTTAGCGTCGGTGATGCTGATCGGTAGCCAGTAATTTTTTTTAGGTTCGCCGCAGGTTTTTATAGCGTCGGGTACCCCCATATATTACCTAATAAAGGTGTAACCCCCTTGATCACCCCCCAGGTAACCCTTTCACCCCCTAGCACCGCCGTCACTATGCGATCATTTTTCTGATCGATGTCTTAGCGTCGGTGATGCTGATCGGTAGCCAGTAATTTTTTTTAGGTTCGCCACAGGTTTTTATAGAGTCAGGTACCCCCATATATTATCTAATAAAGGTTTAACCCCCTGATCGCCCCCCAGGTAACCCTTTCACCCCCTATCACCACTGTCGCTAAGCAATCGTTTTTATGATCATTGTCTTAGTGTCGGTGATGCCGATAGGTAGCCAGTAATTTTTTTTTAGGTTCGCCGTCAGGTTTTTATATAGCGTTAGGTACCCCCATATATTACCTAATAAAGGTTTTAACCCCCTAATTGCCCCTAGTTAACCCTTTCACCAGTGATCATCATATAAGTGTTACGGGTGACGCTGGTTAGTTAGTTTGCTTTTTATAGTGTCAGGGCACCCGCCGTATATAACCCAATAAAGGTTTAACCCCCTGATCGCCCGGCGGGTGATATCAGTTAGGTTTTAGCGTCAGAGAGGGTCTGCGTCACACCCCAGGCAGCGTCAGGTTAGTGCCAGTAGCGCTAACACCCACACGTGAAGCATACACCCCTCTTAGTGGTATAGTATCTGATCAGCTCAATATCTGATCTGATCAGATCTATACTAGCGTCCCCAGCAGTTTAGGGTTCCCAAAAACGCACTGTTAGTGGGATCAGCCCAGATACCTGCTAGCACCTGCGTTTTGCCCCTCCGTCCAGCCCAGGCCACCGAAGTGCAGTATCGATCGATCACTGTCACTTGCAAAACACAACACACATAACTGCAGCGTTCGCAGAGACAGGCCTGATCCCTGCGACTCCAGTGCTGTAGGAGGTAATTTCACCACCACAGTTAAAAAAAAAAAAGCATATATGCCGAAGCATTGGGGCAGCAGGGGCGGAGGAGCGATTTTGCTCCTAATGCCGCGTATATACGGTCGAAATTCCGACGGAGGCTTGCCCGTGGAAAAGTCTGACCATGTGTACGTGGCATAACTTTTGCGAGAAGATGCCCCCATGCTTCGGCATATATAAATGGTGCATGTATGCCCATCATTAGAAGTGGGTGGATGAAGGGCGGTATTCTAATGGTGGGCATATCCACCGATCAATCTTTTTTTTTCGTTCAGCCAACAGGCTGCATGAAAAAAAAGATTACAATACATGTCCAACAAGGACCAGCAACGTACTGGTATGTTGCTGGACTTTGAATGTTTATACCAGAATGATGCCTGCGGGTTTAGGTATCATCTTGGTATCATTCTTTTCAGCCAGCGGCCGGCTTTCATGTAAAAGCAATCCTAGTGGCTAATTAGCCTCTGGACTGCTTTTACAAGCAGTGGGAGGGAATGTCCCCCCCCCGGATATAAAAAGCGCCATTGGGAAATTGGGAAAGCATTTTATCACACCGATCTTGGTGTGGTCAGATGCTTTGAGGGCAGAGGAAAGATCTAGGGTCCAATAGACCCCAGTTTTTTCAAAAAAGAGTACCTGTCATTACCTATTGCTATCATAGGGGATATTTACATTCCCTGAGATAACAATAAAAGTGATAAAAATAAATATGGAAGCAACAGTTTAAAAATAAAATAAAAAAGCAAAATTAATAATAAAAAAAAAAAAGCACCCCTGTCCTGCCCTGCTCTTGCCCAATGGCGAACGCAAGCGTCGGTCTGGCGTCATATGTAAACAGCAATTGCACCATGCATGTGAGGTATCACCGCGAAGGTCAGATCGAGGGCAGTAATTTTAGCAGTAGACCTCCTCTGTAAATCTAACGGGGTAACCTGTAAATGCTTTTAAAGGCTTTTAAAAATGTATGTAGTTTGTCGCCAATGCGCTTTTGTGCGAAATTTTAAAGCATGTCGTGTTTGGTATCTATGTACTCGGCCTAAGATCATCTTTTTTATTTCATCAAACATTTGGGCAATATAGTGTGTTTTAGTGCATTAAAATTAAAAAAAAGTGTATTTTTTTCCCCAAAAAATGCGTTTGAAAAATCGCTGCGCAAATACTGTGTAGAAAAAAAAAATGCAACACCCACCATTTTATTCTGTAGGGCCTTTGCTTTAAAAATATATATAATGTTTGGGGGTTCAACATAATTTTCTTGCAAAAAAAAATATGTTTTCATGTAAACAAAAAGTGTCAAAAAGGGCTTTGTCTTCAAGTGGTTAGAAGAGTGGATGTAAGCTTCCTAATGTTGTGTATAAAATGCCAGAACAGTTCAAAACCCCCCCAAATGACCACATTTTGGAAAGTAGACACCCCAAGCTATATACTGAGAGGCATGTCGAGTCCATGGAATATTTTATATGTTGACACAAGTTGCGGAAAAAATACAATTTTTTTATTTTTTTTTGCACAAAGTTGTCACTAAATGATATATTGCTCAAACATGCCATGGGCATATGTGGAATTACACCCCAAAATACATTCTGTTGCTTCTCCTGAGTACGGGAATACCACATGTGTGAGACTTTTTGGGAGCCTAGCCGCGTACGGGACCCCAAAAACCAAGCACCGCCTTCAGGCTTTCTAAGGGTGTCAATTTTTGATTTCACTTCTCACTGCCTATCACAGTTTCGGAGGCCATGGAATGCCCAGATGGCACAAAACCCCCCCAAATGACCCCATTTTGGAAAGTAGACACCCCAAGCTATTTGCTGAGAGGTATTGTGAGTATTTTGCAGATCTCGCTTTTTGTCACAAAGTTTTGAAAATTGAAAAAAAATAAAATAAAAAAAAAAAATGTTCTTTCTTCATTTTCAAAAACAAATGAGCTGTAAAATACTCACCATGCCTCTCAGCAAACAGCTTGGGGTGTCTACTTTCCAAAATGGGGTCATTTGGGGGGGTTTTGTGCTATTTTGGCATTTTATGGCCTTCAAAACTGTGATAGGTAGTGAGGAGTGAAATCAAAAATTTGCGCCCTTAGAAATCCTGAAGGCGGTGCTTGGTTTCCGGGGTCCCGTACGTGGCTAGGCTCCTAAAAAGTCCCACACATGTGGTATCCCCGTACTCAGGAGAAGCAGCAGAATGTATTTTGGGGTGCAATTCCACATATAACCATGGCATGTGTGAGCAATATATCATTTAGTGACAACTTTTTGTAATTTTTTTTTTTTTGTCATTATTCAATCACTTGGGACAAAAAAAAAATATTCAATGGGCTCAACAGGCCTCTCAGCAATTTCCTTGGGGTGTCTACTTTCTAAAATGGGGTCATTTGGGGGGGTTTGTGCTATTTTGGCATTTTATGGCCTTCAAAACTGTGATAGGTAGTGAGGAGTGAAATCAAAAATTTGCGCCCTTAGAAATCCTGAAGGCGGTGCTTGGTTTCCGGGGTCCCGTACGTGGCTAGGCTCCTAAAAAGTCCCACACATGTGGTATCCCCGTACTCAGGAGAAGCAGCAGAATGTATTTTGGGGTGCAATTCCACATATAACCATGGCATGTGTGAGCAATATATCATTTAGTGACAACTTTTTGTAATTTTTTATTTTTTTTTGTCATTATTCAATCACTTGGGACAAAAAAAAAAAAATATTCAATGGGCTCAACATGCCTCTCAGCAATTTCCTTGGGGTGTCTACTTTCTAAAATGGGGTCATTTGGGGGGGGGGGGGTTTGTACTGCCCTGTCATTTTAGCACCTCAAGAAATGAGATAGGCAGTCATAAATTAAAAGCTGTGTAAATTCCAGAAAATGTACCCTAGTTTGTAAACGCTATAACTTTTGCGCAAACCGATAAATATACGCTTATTGACATTTTTTTTACTAAAGACATGTGGCTGAATACATTTTGGCCTAAATGTATGACTAAAATTGAGTTTATTCGATTTTTCTTATAACAAAAAGTAGAAAATATCTTTTTTTTTCAAAATTTTCGGTCTTTTTCCGTTTATATCGCAAAAAATAAAAATCGCAGAGGCAATCAAATACCATTAAAAGAAAGCTCTATTTGTGGGAAGAAAAGGACGCAAATTTCGTTTGAGTACAACATTGCATGTCCGCACAATTTACAGTTAAAGCAGCGCAGTGCAAAATTCTGAATTCACCTCTGGTCCTTTAGCTACCAAATGGTCCGGGGCTTAAGTGGTTAAAGTGGATGTAAACCCACTCTCATTCTTTCTAAACTACTGCCATAGTGCTGATCTATAAAGATATACATGCCTACTGCATGTATCCTTACCTGTCAAATGTCTCCCCTCTGTCTGTTATAAGTACTGAAAAACTGCAGATTCTGTGGGTGGGTCTGTTGTCTGGAGCTCGGTGGGTGGAGTTGTGATGTCAGTACACTCCCCGCCCACCTCTACACTCCCCTTGTCAACATGCATGTTTTCATGTGTATTCCTTCTGTTATGGTCACTAACATCCAGTCAAAATCCAGAAAAGTAACCACATGACTTCAGAAAAGGAGTGGGGGTGGGAATTAATTAATGAAGCTAGTGCACGAGATATGTAAATAACCTGTCACTCAAAGCATGGGGGCGGAACAGACAAAGGGTTTTCTCTGTCCATTTTATCTCACTGAACAATAAAAGAGGATTGCTCAGAGCTGGATTAACTCTTTGTGGCAAGACCTGGCACAAATGATACAAAATCTTATACTCTACATTGTGACAGCAAAAAAATAAATAAAACATTTCGGGTTTACATCCACTTTAAGGCTGGGTTCACACATAGTGCAGCCACGGCTCACAGCAGGGGTCCGATGCCTTCCGTGTTTACCGATTCAGGTACGACATTTTTGAATGAATTTACACCTGAATCAGAACCAAAGATGCACAGGACCCTTTCCAAATGCAGACCACGGCCGCCCTGGAGGTGTGTGCACCGGCACTCTCTCCTGTCATGCGAATTGGGTGTGGGGAAACCCGCATCCAATTTGCATAAGTGTGAACCCAGCCTAAATCACCAAGTCTTTGTTTAGGAGCAGTTGCTTTTCTGTTAATTTTTTTTTTCAAAAGAGATAAATCTACCTTGATTGGTATACGAGTTATCAGTGTGGCTTGGCACAAACCTATTGCATCCCTATTCTGTGAAATAGACGGTTCAGCGAATGTCTCCATTAGACACCAATGTGGAATAATGCAGCCTACCTCTGAAAGAAGAGTAATATCTTTGAGGTAGCATGTTTAGCATTGAGGGAGGAAGTATAGGGGTCAACAGTCAGTGAGGATGTACTTCTTACTTTTTGGGATCATCTTCTCAACCACCAGTGCTATTTTGGATGGCTTTTTGAGCAAACTAGGCAGGGAATTCTGTGTGGCGTGTCTGCCAAGTTTGCTGTAGCCTTTGTAGATGGTATGTAACCAGAGATGCTCTTTACAGGCTGAAAGTCAGACACACCCCATCAAAAACTGTAGTATACACATTATTAATCCTATTGGTAAAAAAGGGTTTGTACTAGGGTTGTCCCGATACCGATACTAGTATCGGTATCGGGACCGATACCAAGCATTTGCGCGAGTACTTGTACTCGCGCAAATGCTCCCGATGCCCAGTCCGATACTTTTTTTTTTTTCCCAGAGCGGACGCAGAGAGGGGGCGGAGAGCGTGGCGGGGGGCGGAGACCAGGGCAGAGAGCGGGACGCAGAGTGCGGCGGGGGGCGGAGAGTGGGGCGGGGGGTGTAGACCAAGGCGGAGAGCGGGACTGAGAGTGCGGCGGGGGGCGGAGAGTGTGGCGGGGGGCGGAGACCAGGGCGGAGAGCGAGTCCCTCACCTGCAGTTGAAACTGGTAAGCTGGCAGGGGTGCAGGGCGCAGCCGCATCAGGATCGGTGACCGGTGATGTCGCATTCGGTCGCCGTCGGCGGCTGAACGTCCCCACACCCATCTTGGTACACCCTGCACTTGGCTGCAGTAAGCAGCAGACATCTTGTTACACCCAGCCCGAGCTATATGGGCTGGGTGTAACAAGATGTCTGCTGCTGCTTACTTCAGCCGAGTGCAGGGTGTACCAAGATGGGCGTTGCAGCAGTTTTTTTTATTTTAAATCCTGTGTCTTTTTTTTCCCGCAGCATTTCAGTGCCAGCCACCTATCAGTACCCACAAGTGCTACCTATCAGTGCAATCAGTGCCATCTACCAGTGCCACCTATCAGGTGGCACTGGTAGATGGCACTGATTGCACTGATAGGTGGCACTTGTGGGCACTGATAGGTGGCACTTGTGGGCACTGATTGCACTGAAAGGTGGCACTTGTGGGCACTGATAGGTGGCACTTGTGGGCACTGATAGGTGGCACTTGTGGGCACTGATAGTGCAATCAGTGCCACCAAGTGCCACCTATCAGTGCCCACAAGTGCCACCTTTCAGTGCTATCAGTGCCCACAAGTGCCACATATCAGTGCCCACAAGTGCCACATATCAGTGCCCACAAGTGCCACCTATCAGTGCCCACAAGTGCCACCTATCAGTGCCCACAAGTGCCACCTATCAGTGCCCACAAGTGCCACCTATCAGTGCCAGCCACCTATTAGTGCCCATCAGAGCCAGTCACCAGTCAGTGCCCATAAGTGCCACCTATCAGTCCCCATCTTTCAAACTGTCACATGACATTGAAAAAAAAGTATCGGTAATCGGTATCGGCGAGTACTTGGAAAAAAGTATCGGTACTTGTACTCGGTCCTAAAAAAGTGGTATCGGGACAACCCTAGTTTGTACTGTCTGAGCTCCATAATGTGACCCTTGAAAGTCATGCTGGTAGGTTTATTGGCTCAACTGAGTGGCTGCCTTACATCCTAAGCACTTACAGAAAAGTATTGGAAATACATATTAAATGTTTAATGTGCAGAGACCACTATATTTTTAAAAAATGTCAGGACATGAAAAAAAGACGTAAAGTCTGCACCAAACAATAAAATTATATGGTATACAAAAAGTATTTTATCCCTCAGATTGGCTGTGCTGATTAAAAGGGAAATTTTCCAACAAGCTGGTTTGGGAGAAGTCAATCATTGGATCGACTTCTCTGGAAAGGAAATGGCCATAGATTGATCAAAATGTAGCCAGTCCCTGCTGAACTTTGATCCTATGGCCAGTATTTATTTTTCAAAAGAAGAAGTGTAAATTAAAATCTTTGTTTAGATGGGGATGTAATAATTATAAACCAGTGATTCCACCACACCTCTTTTTTCTTTATTTAATAAAACTTAGTTGCCACCTTTCTTGGGTCTAGGCATTTCACTCATTACCATAAATTTAAGGTCACTATCCCAATGTCCCTATTTGGCAAAATGTATTGAAACAAGGAGATTGGATTGTCTGTGTTAGATTGAGCAGCAAAGTTGGACCATTCTAAATTTTCAGTCTGGTTTCACCTACTTAGATGACATTACAGGGACATACAATTACATATGTACAGTATATCACAAATAAAGAATGGCAAGTAAAATGCTTTTTAATACAAAAACACCTGATTTGTGATGTGTGAACACCCCTGAATTGAACACTGAATACATGCCAAACATGGATGAGAATCACACTTCTCTACACTACCTAAAAAGGTACTTCTTTGAAACGTTTCCCTCTGAAAGTCAGCTCTAATTAGCCAATAAATACAAAAATAATGCTGCGCCTGTGAAATAATTATTCAGTGTGGAAAAAAAACAACACTGCAAATGTGAGATATTACCACAAAAAAACAAAATAAAGGTGTGTTGCGCTACAGTGATTGATATTAAAAATACAGATTTTATTTAAATAAACAGTCCAGAAAAGTCAGTCTCTCAAATGGACCATAAGGCCTCATGCCTTTGGATGTTTTAACAGCTGCTGTTTTTGGCTTCAGACTTTTTTTCTACAGTCAATAAACTCTCCAACATGTTATCCTATGTGTCCATGCACACATAGGCTGTTAACCGTTTTTGGCTGGGGTGTTTTTTGGCTGTAAAAAAACCCAAACCGAAGTACGGCTGAGGCCTATCCCTGGGACATCTGGCTGCTAGGCTGTCTGAGAGCCTATCCAGAAGCGGGAGAAGCAGCGCAGGGTTGGGACAGCAGGATTGGAGTCCAACCGAGAGTAACGGTTCAGCCGGACGGGGAACCAGTTGTGGTCGGAGGTAGAGGGGAAGCTGTCGCCACTAAACGACCATCCACCTTGTTACCAGAGACCACTGTGAGTAAGCTGGAGCCAGTACCAGAGCAGTCTTCTCACCAGACAGGGACGGTGAAGAAGTGGGAAAACTTCAGCAAGTGCCAAGCCAGGGACCCAGCGGGACAGCAAAGGTGACATATACATAGTTACATAGTTAGTCAGGTTGAAAAAAGACAAAGTCCATCACGTTCAACAATAAAAAAATCGTACAATCCCATATACCCAATTCTATACCCACAGTTGATCCAGAGGAAGGCAAAAAAAACCAGCAGAGCATGATCCAATTCGCTACAGCAGGGGAAAAAATTCCTTTCTGATCCCCCCAGAGGCAATCGGATTTACCCTGGATCAACTTTACCTATAAATGTTAGTACTCAGTTATATTATGTACATTTAGGAAAGTATCCAGGCCTTTCTTAAAGCAATCTAATGAGCTGGCCAGAACCACCTGTGCAGGGAGTCTATTCCACATTTTCACAGCTCTTACTGTGAAGAAACCTTTCCATATTTGGAGATGAAATATTTTTTTCCTCTAGACGTAAAGAGTGCTCCCTTGTCTTTTGTGTTGACCGTAAAGTGAATAACTCAACACCAAGTTCACTATATGGACCCCTTATATATTTGTACATGTTAATCATATCCCCCCTTATTCTCCTCTTCTCAAGAGTGAATCAATTCAGTTCCTCTAATCTTTCCTCATAGCTGAGCTCCTCCATGCCTCTTATCAGTTTGGTTGCCCTTCTCTGCACTTTGTCCAGTTCCCCCGATATCCTTTTTAAGAACTGGTGCCCAAAACTGATCTGCATATTCCAGATGAGGTCTTACTAATGCTTTGAACAGGGGCAAAATGATATCTCTCTCTCTGGAGTCCATACCTCTCAATACAAGAAATGACTTTGCTCACTTTGGAAACCGCAGCTTGGCATTGCATGCCATTATTGAGCTGATAATCTACCAAAACCCCCAGATCCTTCTCCACTACGGATCCCCCCAGTTGTACTCCCCCTAGTATGTATGATGCATTCATATTCTTAGCCCCCAAGTGCATAACTTTACATTTATCAACATTAAACCTCATCTGCCACATAGTCGCCCAATTAGACAGAGCATTGAGGTCGGTTTGTAAATTGGCGATATCCTCTAAGGACATTATTCCACTGCATAGCTTGGTGTCATCTGCAAAGACAGAAATGTTACTTTTGATCCCAGACCCAATATAATTTATAAAGATATTAAAAAGTAAGGGTCCCAGCACTGAACCTTGGGGTACACCACTGAGAACCTTAGACCAGAGTAAGAATCATTAACCATTACTCTCTGAATTCTGTCTTTTAGACAGTTTTCTATCCATTTACAAACTGATATTTCCAATCCTGTAGACTTTACCTTACACATGAGCCGTGTGTGGGGAACTGTATCAAACGCTTTTGCAAAATCCAAGTATACCACATCCACCGCCACCCCTGTCCAAGGTTTTACTTACCATATATACTCGAGTATAAGCTGACCCGAATATAAGCCGAGGCACCTAATTTTACCACAAAAGACTGGGGAAACGTATTGACTCGAGTATAAGCCTAGGGTGTCCATCTGCATGCCTCACTGTGCCCATGTGCATGCCTCACTGTGCCCATGACTAGACTGACGTTTAAACATGGGAGTCTATGGAAGGGGTGCCCGGCTTTGAAAAAAAAAAAAAAAAAAATCGGTGCTCCCCGGCTGTAGGTCCTCCAGATAAAAAACTTTGCACACTTATAGAGGCGAAATGGGGCTTCACGTGTGCCAAGTTTAGGGTCAAGGGGACCTATGACCGGCCAGTACCGGGTCCCCAAAATCACTGGAGAAATTACCGTTTAACATGGGAGTCTATGGAAGAGGTGCCCGGGATTGAAAAATCAGTGCTCCCCGGCCGTAGGTCTCCCGGACAACAAACTTTGTACACTTGTAGAGGAAGAGGCTACATGTGTGCCAAGTTTGGGGTCCAGGGGACCTACAGCCGGCCGGTACCGGGTCCCCAAAGTCCGGGAGATCAGGCGCAAAAAGGTGACTCGAGTATAACCCGGGGGGGGGCATTTTCAGCACAAAAAAAATGTGCTGAAAAACTCGGCTTCTACTCAAGTATATACGGTACCTCTTCATAAAAATAAACCAGGTTTGTCCGACAACTTCTGTCTTTCATGAATCCATGCTGTCTGTTGCTTAAAATGTTTTTTTTCCAGCAAGAACTCATCTATATGGTCTTTTATTAATCTCTCCAGTATCTTCCCAACTATAGAAGTTAAACTAACAGGTCTATAGTTACTTGTTAACCACTTAACGACCGCCCACTGTAGTTATACGTCGGCAGAATGGCACCGACAGGCAAAGTCACGTATATCCGATCGGACCCCCCTCCTATACAGTGAGCGGTCGTTTTCCGTTGGGGAGCGATCCGAGATGAGGGGACGGCCGTTAGATTCCGGCCACCCCCTCGCGATCGCTCCCGGCGAATGAGAAAGCTTCCTCTGCTGTGTAATGTTTACACAGGCAGAGGAAGTGATGTAATCTCTCATGCGGCGCTCACATATACCGAGCGCCGTACAAGAGAAGACATCAGGTCAGTGCACAAAACACTAGACTGACACCAGGACACATAGGCACACAAATCACCCCCCCCAGATCACCCCCCAGTCACAGTGTCACTGATTGCAGTGACCATTTATTTACTAATCACTGCAATCAGTGACATTTGTGACTGTAAAAGTGTCACTACAGTTTAGTTTTAGGTCCAGTGTAGCCCCCTAACCCCCCCTAATAAAGGTTTAACCCCCTGATCGCCCCCCAGATATCCCTTTCACCCCCTAGCACCGCCGTCGCTAAGCAATCGTTTTTCTGATCGCTGTTTTATTTTCAGTGATGCCGATCGGTAGCCAGTTATTTTTTTTAGGTTCGCCGCAGGTTTTTATAGCGTCAGGTACCCCCATATATTACCTAATAAAGGTTTAACCCCCTTGATCGCCCCCCAGGTAACCCTTTCACCCCCTATCACCACTGTCGCTAAGCGATCGTTTTTCTGATCGCTGTCTTATTGTCAGTGATGCCGATCGGTAGCCAGTTATTTTTTTTAGGTTCGCCGCAGGTTTTTATAGCGTCAGGTACCCCCATATATTACCTAATAAAGGTTTAACCCCCTTGATCGCCCCCCAGGTAACCCTTTCACCCCCTATCACCACTGTCGCTAAGCGATCGTTTTTCTGATTGCTGTCTTATTGTCAGTGATGCCCCCATGCTTCGGCATATATAAATGGTGCAAAAAGAATGTATATGCCCAGCATTAGAAGCATGTAGTGGTCAGCGGGCAGCAGCTCCTATGCTTCGGCATATACTTTTTTTTTCTGGCAGAGATTTCTTTATTCACATTGATTGATGTGAATGAAGGAATCTGTTAGGTTCTTTTTTTTGAACGAAAAGAAGGCTGAACGAAAAGAACATTGCATGTATGCCCAACATTAGGAATGTGACAGAGACTCCTAATGCTGGCCATACATGTGATGATTTTAGAGGCCCTAAAATGCCAGGACAGCACCAACACCCCCCAAATTACCCCTTTTCGGAAAGTAGACACTTAGGTATTTGAGGCATGGCAAGTCATTTGTTGCCACAAGTTTTTGGAAAATTAAAATATTTTTTTTTTTTAAAACCTTGTGGCAAAAAGTGAGATCTGCAAAATACTCACCATGCCGCTTATAAAATATCTTGGAGCGTCTACTTTCCAAAAAGGGTTTATTTACACTGTCCTGGCATTTTAGGGGCTCCAAAACTGTAAGTAGCCAGGAAATAGATTGCGCAAGTTACGTCCTTTTGAATCCTGAAGGTGCTCATTGGATTTTGGGTCCCCTTGTGCAGATAGGCTCGGAAAAAGTCTCTCATATGTGGTATCTTCATACTCAAGAGAAGTAGCAGAATGTGTTTTGGGGAGTAATTCCACATATAGCCATTGCATGTGAGAAATATATCTCTTAAAACTGACAACTTTGAGAAAAAAAAAAAAAATTCTATGGATTCAACATGCGTCTCAGCAAATACCTTGGGGTGTCTACTTTCCAGAAAGGGGTCAAGGGGTCATTTGGGGGGTGTTTGTACTGTCCTGGCATTGTAGCGCTTCAAGAAATGTGATAGGTAGTCAAAGTCAGAGCTGCATAAATTCCAGTATATACACACCATAGTCTGCAGACACTATAACTTTCACACAAACCAATTAATATACACTTATTGGGATTTTTTTCTACAAAAGGCATGTAGCAGAATACATATTGGCCTAAGGCCCCATTCACACTTGTTTGACTTGTCATGCGACTTTGGACCCCACCCCATATTTCCCAATGAGTACCGTTCATATCTGTGTGACTTAAAGTCGCAGCGACTTTAAAGTAGTTCCTGCACTATTTTGGTTTGACTTCCATGCGACTTCAGGGCCATAGACATCAATGTCAACCCTCAAAAGTCACACCTGCATTATATACATGTGACTTGTGTGCAAAAAGAATGCCGGCAATGAAAAATAAAAATAAAAAAACAGCGTGGCCCCCCCTTATCCATACCAGGCCCTTTTGGGTCTGGTATGTATTGGGGGGCCCACTTTTTTGGCGTGGGGTTCCCCTGAAGGGGCTGGTATGGATGGAGGGGGACCCCACACTTTTTTATTTATTTTGCATTGCCAGCAATCTTGTTTACATTCAGCTGTCAGCGGGGAAACCTGCTGACAGCTGCCAATCGGCGGTTCTCCTCTCAGAGGGGGAGTTTGCGCTGATAATCAGCACATTATCAGCTCAGCCCCCCATCAGAGCTGCCCACCACATCTGCCAATCACTGCCTATGAGCTGGCGTTCAGTGCCCAAAGTGCCAATCAGTAATGCCCATCAGTGCCGCTCAATTCTACATATTAGTGCCTTATCGGTGGAAACTCATCATTGCCCATCAGTGCCACCTTATCAGTGTCCATCAGTGAAGGAGAAAAAACAAAAAATTATAGAACAGTCTTTTTTAGTTTGTTTAGCAAAAAATAAATACCCCAGTGGTGATCAAATACCACCAAAAGAAAGCTCTATTTGTGGAAAGAAAATGATAAAAATTTGAGCACAGTGTTGCATGACCGCGCAATTGTCAAAGTGTGACAACGCTGAAAGCTGAAAATTGTCCTGGGCAGAAAGGGGGAAGTGCCCTATATTCAAGTGGTTAAGGATGCGGTGGCCAGCTTCCCAGCCCTCTCCTTAACAACCAACTAGTCTTCACACAGAATTCGCACAAATCGTTCTGAAAATTTGGAATTCGCTAGAAACCAAAACAAATTTTTCTATTTTGCACAGCACAAACAAAATAATCACATTGGTCAAAAGGCAAAGTCGTAACAAAGTTGCACTCATCTAAAGTCGTACGAAGTCGAACCGTAAAGTGGCAATGGAAATCACATGAATGGAATCTAAAAAGTTTTCTGTATCTTTTAATTAATATAATGAAAAATAAAGCCAGTGGTGATCAAAAACCCCTAAAAGAAAGCTCTATTTGTGTGAAAAAAAGTTATCTAAAATTGAATTTGCATATATTGTTGCATTACCGAGCAATAGCCAGTTAAAATAGCACAGAGCTGAATAGCAAAAAATGGTCTGGTTATGAAGGGGGTAAAACATTAGGGGGGTTAAGTGGTTAAAAAATGAATTGATTGTACTTTCATGTTAAAAGCACTATGTTTTTCCTCACAGAAACTGCATCGGATGAATATTTCAAGAGATTTCCGGTTATGGATGTTGTCGGATCTTCTCAGTGCTACCAGTCGGGTGCTTTGATAACCCCGGACAACTCCACTCTACAAGATAACTCCCCCATTATACCTCCAAAGCCAAACAACAAGGTTAAAGTTTCCAAGACCAATACACACCCTCTAGCAGGGAATGCATTTCAAGTCCGGGACCCAAATCATCATGACATTCGAAGACAAGTTTATGCCAACAAGAGACAGTACAGCATTGAAAAGCTCCCTGAATTATTCAGCCATCAAGGTCATTATAACAGCACACCCCGCCACTTCCCAAGCAACAGCAAGACGGAGGTCACTGTTTGAGGACTATCGTTATATATAACCTATCAATATATGAAAAATGTGGATGGCAACAACTTGCTGCATTTTTTTTGTGCTCTCAGTTTTGGTTTTGCTAGATTTTTTTGACTGGAAAACACAAAAGCACTAATTGTGGAAATACTCAAGACTGTGGAATAAAGCATCTTGCTTTCTTTCCTAACCACCTGACCTGCACTGTTATAAAAAAAAAAATTCTCAAAGATTTGGAAATGAATTCTATTTGCATTGGTTTGACATGTTTTTGTTATAGTTAAATAGTACTACATTTGGGTGAGCCTAAGCTGACCAGGAAAAAGCAAAAGCTAAATTGACAGCATTCATTGTGGAGCAATAAAGACACTAAAAATTAGAAATTTGCAAGAATGTGTCAATAATTGCCTTAGTAGCTACATTTGAAAATCTTATGTCTTTTGTACAGTTTACATTTGAGTTTAACCCCACCCCAGTCCCCTTCAACAGTCTTGCACTCATAAGTCCATACTCCTGCCAGATTCATGCTGTGTTATCAATGGGGAGCTGCACAGCAGGGGCGGATCCAGAGTCTTTTCTCGGGAGGGGCACTGCCAAAAAATGTTTTTTTTGTGGGAAATTTATCGGGGAAAGGGCTGGTGTCGGCGCTTCAATCATCCCGGCACCATGGTTGTTATGGTGTCAGGATGATTGAAGCGCATTATTTCTATTATTACATTGTAATATAAAATTAAATAGTTCAATGCAGAATCAGTGGGAGTCCCCAGTGTGTCACTTGCCACCGTCGCCTGCAATTAGTGGGAGCCCTGAGCGTGTCACTTGCCACACGTTGCGGATTGTCACTTGCCATGTCACCTGCCACATCTTGTGGATTGTCACTTGCCACACCTTGTGGATTGTCACTTGCCACAACTTGCGGAATTTCACTTGCCACACCTTGCGGATTGTCACTTGCCTGCCACCAGATGCAGATTGTCATTTGCCACATCACCTGACACAATTTTTGGATTGTCACTTGCCACACCTTGCGGATTGTCACTAACTTGCCTGCTAAGGTGTAGTTTTGGTTGTCTCTTGCTGTGTCCCAGAGTCAGGCAGCAGAGAGATAATGTAATCTCTCTGCTGCCTGCACAGTGAGGGCGGAAGTCACTGCAGAAATGCAGGGCAGGCACGGGCGGTGAGAGATGAATTCATCTCTCTGCTCCCCCGCTCCCGGCTAGCTGATTGGCCAGCTGCCACACTGAGCCTGCTCTCTCTCTCACCTGCCCTGCCAACACACTGAGCAGCACGATCTGCCCACGAACCGCGCTGCCCGCCCACAAACCGCGCCGCAAGCGGAGCCGCCCGCTTTCTTACCCATCTGTGGAGCCGCACGCTATCGCACCTGCCCGCAGAGCGGCCTGACGTGACTCACTGACGTCACTCGTTGCTAGACGCCAAGCGGCCCAGGCGTTAGCAACGAGGGAAGAGGTTCCACCCACCTCCTCCTCCGCTCCTGGTATCGTGTCAGTGCGCCGCGTAACTACATTAGACGAGTCTCTCTCTCGGCGCCGCTGATCGGCTGATGTGAGAAACAGAGAGAGACTCAGAGAGGCAGCGGCAGCCGCAGAACAAGTACTGTATATACTCGAGTATAAGCCGACCCGAATATAAGCCGAGGCACCTAATTTTACCCCAAAAAAATGGGAAAACTTATTGACTTGAGTATAAGCCTAGGGTGTCCATCTGCATGCCTCACTGTGCCCATGACTAGACTGATGTTTAACATGGGAGTCTATGGAAGGAGTGCCCGGCTTTGAAAAATCAGTTCTCCCCGGCCGTAGGTCTCCCAGACACCATACTTTGCACACTTGTAGAGAAGACATGGGGCTACAAGTGTGCCAAGCCTACGGCCGGCCGGTACCGGGTCTCCAAAGTTCGGGAGATCAGGCGCAAAAAAAAAAACAAAAAACAGAGCAAGCGAGTGTGACAGATGGTCGGGGGGGCAATTGCCCTGTTGCCCCCCCCTGGATCCGCCCCTGCTGCACAGCCACTACTGCAACCTCTTGTAGCATTCACCTTTCAGTGCATGTGTAAAAAAAATGTATAGAAAGGCCAACTGATATATGCCTCCCCATGGGCCACACATTGTATATCTGGTAGGCGCGTGCACAGGCGTTTATAAGACTGAGGAAGAACTAGGGAGGAGGGAATTTATTTAAAGGATACCTATACTTTTGTATATTCTTTATTCTTATGCTTTAAAGTGTATTTCCACTTTTGCAGGCAAATTGGGAGAATACCTACTTTATATTTGTTACATGTTCCCATTCACATAGTGTAACTTAAAAAAAATATTAATAAAGTGCAGCTTGCCTTTTTATATGCTCTATTCTGGATCCTCCCGCAAGGAGAAATTTGTGAGGGGACTGGGCAGCTGTGTTTGCCATAATTATACCTGTTTGTACTGTGCGGGTAGATCTTCACTATCAATTGTAACTAAATTTGGACACTGTGGGGGAGATTTATTAAAACTGGAGCAATCAGAATCTGGTGCAGCGGTGCATGGTAAACTAAAAAGAATTACAGCGCTCGCAAGTAAATAAAATGCAGACATCAAATGAAAAATAATTCATAGACAATTGGTGAAAGTCCAAAAAAATTGTGAATGATGTGCTCCAAAATTAAAGTGCAGTCGTGCTCCAAATCTCAAGGTGCGCCACACTCCCTCCTGTGTCCCCACTCAATGGATGCTTTTCAGTCTGGGGGTCGTTCAGGCTTTGAAATGTTGGCCAGGGATGGCTGGGTCACATCAATGTACCAAGAAGATCACCAGTGTTTATAACCATCACATGTGGATCGTGATGTTCAAAATAATGAAAAGAAAAAGGGACCATAGTAAAGTACTGTTTACTAGGGATGAGCCGAACACCCCCCGGTTCGGTTCACATCCAGAACATGCGAACAGGCAAAAAATTTGTTCGAACACACGAACGCCGTTAAAGTCTATGGGACACGAACATGAAAAATCAAAAGTGCTAATTTTAAAAGGTTGATATGCAAGTTATTATCATAAAAAGTGTTTGGGGACCCGGGTCCTGCCCCAGGGGATATGTATCAATGCAAAAAAAAGTTTTAAAAACTGCAGTTTTTTCGGGAGCAGTGATTTTAATAATGCTTAAAGTGAAACAATAAAAGTGAAATATTATTTTAAATTTAGTATCTAGGGGTGTGTATAGTATGCCTGTAAAGTAGCGCATGCTTCCCGTGTTTAGAACTGTCCCTGCACAAAATGTAATTTCTGGAGGAAAAAAATTAGATTTTTTACTTACCGTTCATTGACAGACACAGACACAGCCTTCTTAATTCAGAACCATTGTGTTATATCGCCTCCATTAGGAGTAGGACTAGGCAGAACAAAAAACTAAAAACCCCTGGCTCCGCCCATGGGCTGTCCTCAGTCCACATATAACCCCCTCCCTGCTCTAGGTATTCAGTTTAGTAGCAAGCAGTAATAGAAGTATCAAAAACTCCATAGAGGGGCGGGTGCTGTGTCTGTCAATGAACTCAGAGAAACACATTTTACGGTAATTAAAAAATCCTATTTTCTCTTTCGTTCATTGACAGACACAGCCTTCTTAATTCAGAACCATTGGGACATCCCAAAGCAGTGTAAAACATGAGCGGTGGGACAAAGAAAAATCCCAAGGCTAACACAAGAGCCAACCAGGTAACAAGAGCTTTTCCACAGGACAAGCTGGAAACCAACCTGAATGTTACCCCTTCAAGAGGGAATAGACCCTCCTAAGCAGCAGCTCGCAAAAACTTGCGGCCAAAAGAGGCATCCGCAGATGCCAACCCATCCACTTCGCAGAACTTGTGAAATGTTCACCGATGACCAGAGGCCTCCTAGCAAACCTGCGCAACGGACTCCTAATGACAGAAGGCCCTGGAAGCTCCAAGCGCCCCAGAAGAATGCGCTGTAACCGGGAATGGAGGAATCTGATCCCCGACCGAATAGCCCAGAGTCATCATCTGTCCGACTCATCCAGAAAAAAGGTCGCAGAAGAAGCAGATAGCCCCTTTCTTGGCCCGTCCGTGAGTACAGGGAGCGACCTCCAAACAGACTCTGTGGCTGGCAAATGCATCCGAATCCCCCCAAAAAAACACATTCAGGGCAAATACCTTGGGATGTGCTGAACAGGGACAGAAGAAAGGCAACACAATGTCCTTATTCAAATGGAAATCCAAGGACGGAACTTATGGAAAAAAAAGGCAAAGCCCCACCTTAACCTGGGTAAGGTGAATGACAAGATAACGTCACCATTTTCGACACCCTGTGAGCAGAGGTGAAACCCAAGAGGCCACCTTCTGAGACAGAGTAAACAGTGGAATCTCCCGAATATCTTGAGAGAGACAGAGAGGCTTCCGGAGACCCAAAATCACCAAGTTCAGATCCCACGGCGGTAGACGAAACCGCACCAGTGGAACCAAATGTCTAAACCATTTGAACAAAAAGGTACGCACCAGGGAATGCGAGACCAGGGGGCGCCGAAGAAGACCACCCAGGCTGACACCTGGCCCGATGGTACTCGAGGCCCAATTCCTGCTCCTCCCCCCCTGTAAAAAGGAGCTCGGAATCTAAGCCACCTAGAAGAACAAGGATGAATGCCCAGTGACTTGCACCAAGATAAATGCGCTTTCCCCTACCGGAGGTAAAACCTTTTAGAAGGTAGCCTCTCTAGCCATCAGCAGAGTTGAAACTGCAGCACTTGGCTCAACACAGCCAGGCCATTAAACCCAGTGACTCTAAAGCAGGATGGTAGACTGGTCTTTGGAACAGTAGATCCTTCATGAGAGGCTATCGCCAAAAAACGTTGGCGACCAGGAGCACCCGTTTGGCATACCCAGACCAACGGGACCCATCCGGAACCAATGGAACGACCGGAATCCCTGCAGCCATGACCCTGCTCAAGAAGCCAAAATCAGAAGCTGGAGGAGGAGGAGAAAGACCGAGCAAACGTCACTGGAGCCATGGGCCACCCGAGCCGCCAGAAGATCCCGTGACCTTGCCAGAAACCTTGGTACCACCCGGTTGAGCCAGGACGCAAGCAGATACAATTCAGGAGTGCCCCAGTGGTAGACAAAACTGATGAAACACGGCCCAGTGAAGGGCCTACCCCGTGGTCCAACCAACTGAGGTATCCGTTTGATAGCATACCACTCCTGGAAATTGTACGCCAGAAAAGGCCGGAACGAGACGCTCTGCCCACCAGGGTCGCCAACAGCCTATTTCGGCCGGCCCTGGTAAATGACAAGCCACCGCTGTTGCCTTGTCTGACTGGATCCATACCGGGATCCCCCAAAGTCGTTCCGTCCATGATCCAGAACTAGTCTAAACGCTTGAAGATCCAGTATATTGCTCGGTAGTCCAGATTCCACCAACGTCCCTGAGCAGAGCTCAGTCCCAGGACATCTCCCCACCCGGACAGACTGGCATTGGTGGTCACCCTGATCAATACAAGAAGAGAAAGGATTTACCCCGAAGAACCAGAGAGTGAATCCACCAGACTAGAAAACGCAGTATGCAACTTCTGGAGCTTTGTCCAGGAAAAGAAACACGCTGGCCAGAGCTGAAAACCCGGGTCAGGCTCCGATATCCAACGTTCTGGCAGGGCCAAAGCAGACTTCCGACAGTATAGACGCCAACTGAAATCAGTCATGGTCTGTATAGGAACTACGTTGCCCCTCGGGGTAGCCGAGGAGCCAAAGAAGATCGTCCAGGCAGCCCAGGACCGCAACTCCCCCTGACGTAACCACGCCAGATCCAGGCCCAACACCTCGTGAACACCCAAGGAATGGTGCCAGACCCAAAAGGTGCAACGCCACACGCTCACAATACTCTACACCCACAGCAAAAACGGAGGAAGTGCTGGAGTCGGGCACATAATGGAATGCGTAGGAAGCATTCGTGATGTTGATAGAAGTCAGACAGTCCCCATGATGGAGTGCCACCACTGTGCGGACGGACTCCCTCCTGAACAGTTGTAGCCACACAAGGTAGGTCAGGGCCTCGAGGTCCCAATTTAGATGTACCATGCCCTCCATCCTTTAGACTGTGAATCGATTTGAATAAAAACAAACAAACAATGAAAATCCTTCTCAACACGGGAATCACAATCCTCAGTAACAAGGTTTGCACAGTTCCCCATGGAGAGCAGCCAGAAGTCTGGCGACAACGCCCATTGGAAGCAAAACAAGAGACTCTTTGGAGGAATACAGCCGGAAAACTATCTTGTAACCGGACAAAATCAAGACGCAACATGATACCATTCAGGGTAGCCCCCCCAAATACCTGTCTAAGCACCCCTGAGGAAACTGAGCGCTCAGCAACCAGGGGAATCTAGAGATAGGGAGTTCCACTACCAGTGGAACAGTCCACTTCTGAAGGAGGGACACCCCAAAGGGTACCGTACAGCAAGTGTCCTTGGAAACAGACACTTTGGACACTCTCAGTCCTCATGGACGATGTTGTCAAAATAAGAGGGAGAAGGGAACGCCCTCGCCGCGTAAGACAACTTATCCAAACGGGTACCGGCCCTCCGCCGCAGACAAAGCTGCATCATCCATCTTGAAAAGGTTCCCGCACAGAAGTAATAAGCGCGACAACCAACGCCCCTTCGTGCACTACTGCAGTCATCCTTACTCCCTGACAGGACAGGGAGCGTGGGCCACGTCCACAGCAGCTGAGCCAGTTTGGACTGATCGGGCAGAGGAAGTAGGAGAGGGCAGGGGTGCCACCTGAGCGCTACCCCAAAAATCCAGGGAAGGGGGAGACCCACCAACCGGGGACCCTCCTGCCCAAGATCCACATAGGGGATGTCGAACGAGGCCCGGCACAGGGGGCACAGACCCAGGCCCTTCACAGGGGGCACAGACCGGGACCCCCACAGGGTACACATACCGGGACCCCTCACAGGGAGCACCGACCCAGAGCCCCACAGGGGGCACAGACCCCCACCGCGCCACCCCTCTGGTAAGAGACGGCCACAAGGCCTAGCAGGCCGCAGTCCAGTAGGCCGCCGCAAAAGCCGGGGGCTAAATTTTTTGGCAGCCCGCCACGAGTGCGCGGCGGGGAACCGGATTGATCCGAGACGGTCGGTGGGCCGCAAAGCCACGGCCTAAATTTTCGGCTGCAGTATGCGACCCACGCCGGTAGGCTGCAAACCCGTGGCCTAAATTTTTTCGGACGCCGCCCGCGGTGCGTGACCCGCGCCCATATGCCACAAAGCCGCGCCCTAAATTTCTGGCCGCCAGCCGTGGTGCCGCGCCAATAGGCCGCAAAGCCGCGGCCTAAATTTCTGGCCGCCAGCATGCATCCCGCGAGGGGGGGAACGCGTCTCAGGACTCTAAGGCTCTAAGATACCCCCCCAGTAACAACCCTGAGGGTGGAAAGGGGCCCTGTGTCTAACAAGCTCCTAGGCCGGAAGCCTGGGCCTCACCCGGGGGAAAGGGGGGTAGAGGAGAACCCCGGAAGGCCTGACTACCCCAGGGGAGTACCCGCGCCCCCCACCCCTCCAGGAAAGGAGAGACGGGGGTCCCCTACTTACTGCTCCAGCGAAGTGCGCGGGTAATGCTCCCACACAGATCCTCCTCACCACCGAAGTGGGGGGCTGTCGGCCATGGTGACACTGACTCAGACGGCAGTAGCCTGGTCATATGTGCCCCTGCAAGGCGGTTAGCCTGCCGGCTGCCCCGGTCCAGGATGGGGCTTGTCGCGGCCGACCGAGCGCGTAGCTGAGGTCTGCACACACTCGCTGGCCAGACTGGGGGGACCCTCTGGATCTATATTATCCAGTCTGTCGCCCAGCCCGGCAGTTAATTGTCGATCTCACCGGAAAAAAAGAATAACAAAACTCCCAGGACTAGAGATCCCCGCAGGGAACTAGGTCCTTACTCCTGACTAGGAAAAAAACTGAATACCTAGAGTAGGGAGGGGGTTATATGCCGACTGAGGACAGCCCATGGGCAGAGCCAGGGGTTGTTTTTGTTCTGCCTAGTCCTAATGGAGGCGATATAACCCAATGGTTCTGAATTAAGAAGGCTGTGTTTGTCAATGAACGAAAGACAAGTGTCATTTAAAACTACTCGCAGCTATTAATGAATTGTCGGGTCCCGGCAATACAGATCAAAGTCATTGAAAAAAAACAGCAGGGGTTCCCTCCCAGTCCTTTACCAGGCCCTTTGGGTTTGGTATGAATATTAAGGGGAGCCCAAAACCAAAAAAAAAAAAAAGCGCGGGGGTTCCCCTCAAAACTCCATACCAGATCCTTCAGGTCTGGAATGGATTTTAAGGGGAACCCTTCACCAAAATTTCAAACAAATGGCGTGGGGTTTCCCCAAAACTCCATACCAGACCCTTATCCAAGCACGCAACCTGGCAGGCCGCAGGAAAAGAGGGGGGGACAAGAGATCGCCCCCCCTCCTGAACTGTACCAGGCCACATGCCCTCATCATGGGGAGGATGTCCTTGCCCGGTGGTTGGGGGGGTTTGCAGGCGGGGGGCTTATCGGAATCTGGAAGCCCCCTTGAACAAAGGGGACCCCCAGATTCCGCCCCTTTTATGTGAATTGGTAACAAGGTACATTGTACCCCTACCATTTCACAAAAGAAAGTGTCAAAAATTTTAAAAACCACAGACACAGTTGGGAGAAGTCCTTTATTAAAAAGAAAAAAAAAAAAAAAGAAAGAAAAAATTCCAACGATGTTCTCTCGAGCGATACGGAGAAAAAAAAAAGAAAGAAGCCGTCTCGATCCTCTCTCCATGGGAGGTACCCATGGAATGACGCTCTCCCTCCGTGACATTTCTTTTATAGCTGAGGGCGGGGCCACCCATCACGTGCGCGGGTGACCCCGCCCCCTCTGACACAACGGGGAAATGTGGGGTTACCCAGTGACGTGTACAAGTGACCCTGCCCGCTCTAACGCAACGCAGGTTTCCTGTGACGCGCCAGAGGGGGCGGGGTCACCCATACATGTCATTGGCACTAGTTACTTTTCTGCACCCCCTGCTGGTCGCACAGCTTAAAGCCTGCTTGCTTCTGTTCTGTGAGTAGCTGCACCTGTCATCTGCCGGCTTCATCACATGATTTAGCCCTTCGTCTAGCTGCACAGCGGCCGCGCCGGAGACGCGGCAGACACAAGGCCGTTTGCGGCCGACACGGGAGACCAGGGGGCCCCCTGACGGCTGTGAGGTCATTGTTAAGGAGGTTACCAGGTGGCTGATAAGGATTGCAGCTGCTCTTAGAAACTATAGTTTTTTTTTTTTTCTTCATTGAATTCCTCACTGGTTTAAATTTTTGCTTAATGTTTGAGTTTGCACCGTTATGGATTTTATTTACGGTTTGATTTAGCTTTATAGACTCACCACACTGTGTATTATGTATTAGGCCCCCGGCCCTCTAGTATTGCTACTATCTGAAGGGACTGGGTTCACTCCTACCATGCTTATGAGCACTCCTGGGTTGGTTTAGCTTTTGGTGTATTTTTATGCAGAGCTCTCTGTTTAGGTTTAACTATAGGCTTTGGTGCTTCTCCCATTGAAGTTGCGAGACTTCCTGCAATCTTAGTGTTGATTGCACTCTTTTAGATATAACAATAGCCAACATGGCTCAGTGTGGACTTGGCCCTCCTGCTAAGACCATTTCACACTCAGTTCCCGTTTTTAAGGACCCACAGTCCCCATTATTTTTATTACCAGATGACACTAAGTGTATCTTGCATACTAATGTACTAATGTGAATCCTCAGTTTGATTCCAATGGTTTTAATTCACACACTTAGTCTTCTCATAGATCGTTCTCACGGGTCAATGCTCCTAATACATTTCCTCATCCATTAAGAAACCTTCCTGCATCGTCCTCAACAGGGGGTCTTTTAAATTGCAGGTCGGCAGTGGCTAATGCAGCTAATATCGCGGCGCTTATTATTGATGAGGATCTGGATTTTCTTTGTCTCACCGAGACTTGGCTTCAAAATTTTAAAGCCCCCATCTTGGACGAGCTGGTCCCTCCCCAATATAAAATATTTCAATGTCACCGCCCAACAGGCAGGGGGGGTGGGGTAGCCGTGATTTTTAAAAAACATTTTTTAGTATCAGTTTCAGAGAATTTTAACACTATTTACAAATCTTTTGAAAATTTATTTTTTTCTTTTCATGTAGCTAGCAAGCTTACTTACGGGTTTGCTTTGATTTATCGCCCCCCTGCGTTAAGACTTGATTTTGTTTTTGAATTTCTCAGTCTAGCCTCACAGATGTCCATTGTGTTCAAAGGCTCCTGCATCTTGAGTGATTTGAACTTTTGGGGGCGGAGGATCTAAGTGATTCCCCCACCCAATCCCTTATCCAAGAACTGTTGCTTTTGGGGTATAGGCAACATGTGACAGCGGCCACCCACACTGCTGGTCATGTGTTGGATTGGCTCCTGTTCAGTGGATTGTCGGCAACTTGTGCGCTGCCTAGGGAGTTGACCTGGTCAGATCACAGATTTATTTCCTTTAGCCTGGCCCTACCAGAAGGGAAACCTCCACATATCCCAGATCGCTCTGGCCCCAAGGTTTTCTCAAGAAACCTATCAAAAGTCTGCCCAGACAGATTTGGTAACCTTGTGGCTACGGGTATTAACCAGCCAATCTTTTTTGAGCTGGGCGACCCGGCAGAGAAACTGAGTATTTTTCAGGAGTTGGTTGAAGTGGCCCTTGATGTGTTAGCACTCCGTAGGATGAGATCCAATCCCCCTCCCCTGGGCAAGATCCCGCAATGGTTTACAGAGGAGCTTAGGCTCCTCAAAAAGCAGGTTCAGTCCAGGGAGAGACGCTGGTGGAAGTTCCTTCTGGAAGCTGACAAAAAGCTGCATCTGGTGGTCCTCTTTTATAAGAGGGCTATTAGAGAGGCTAAAAAGACCTACTTCCGGGAGCGAATCAGGAAGGCAGCCAACAGCACGGCCAAACTTTTCAAGATCTCTTCGGAGTTAATCCATCCCGAAGCTACCAGCTCTGCTCCCAAGGAGTCACAGGATTGGTGCCAGGAGCCCGCTGACTTCTTTGTCTCCAAGGTTAAGACCATTCCCAGGCCAGAGACTGTGCAAGAGGACATCGGCCACACAGTGATGGCCCCTGGATTACCCGGTTTCGGTTATACAGGTGGTTAATTGCCTCTTTGAAACCATCTTCCTATCCATTAGATGCATGTCCTGCCAGGCTGGTTAAAAAATCTGCTGCCCTTTTGGCCCCCTTTATTGGGGAGATAATCAACTGCTGCTTCAGGACAGGTACGGTCCTAGGCGCTCTGAAGCAGGCCATGATCTTCGCCCTGCTGAAGAAACCGACCTTGGACCCGGACATACCGGGCAACTACAGGCAGATTTCCATCATTCCTTTTGTGGCAAAGGTGATGAAGCGCCTGGCGGTTATCCAGCTACAGGATTACCTTGAGTCTTTACATCTCTTGGACGAATTCCAGTCCGGATTTCGACCTGGATATGGAACAGAGACAAGCCTCATCTGTGTCTATGATGATGTCCTTCACAGGGGTGACTGAGTAGCTCTGGTTCTTTTGGATCTGTCGGCCGCGTTTGATACCATAAATCATGGAATCTTACTGGAGCGGATGAGATCTGTTTTGGGTATGAGTGGGTCGGCTTTTGCATGGGTGGCCTCTTTCTTAGAGGGCAGAGTTCAGGGAGTCAAGACCAGCCCCTTTTACTCTAAGTAAACCACCATGGATTGCAGAGTGCCACAGGACTCTGCCTCGTCTTCCCTGCTGTTTAATATCTATATGAGGCCCGTTGCCGACCTGCTAATGTCCCACGCCATCCATTACCACGTTTATGCGGACGACACCCAGGTTTACCTGAAGATTCCTAGGAACCAGATGGCTGATGCCACCCTTGCCAGCTGTTTGGAGGCCATCAACACATGGATGTCTGCCAACTTCCTGAAACTTAATGGGGGAAAAACTGAGGTGATCATCTTCAGCGATCTGGCCCCCCCCCCAGATATCCCACCTTGGCCTCCCTCATTTGGTCCTGCTCCAGAGGTGGCCCCCCAGGTCTGTGATCTGGGATTTGTCCTAGATTCAGGTTTAACTTTGGCTCCTCAGGTAAAAAAGGTCATCAGTGCATGTCACTGGCAGCTAAAACTCCTGAGGGGGCTGTTTAAATATCTTGATATCTCGGACAGAAAAACTGTCATCTGCACCACGATATGAGTAAGCGTCAATTCGTGACGTGAAACGCGTTAACCACCCTTCCCTGCATGCACACTATCTGCATTTGTTGTTTTGGATTTATGGATTTATTTTGAATTTGGATTTTTTACCTGAAATTTTGGAATAAATAACTGTCTATACAGAGTGCGGCAGTCCAGGGTTTCTTTTTCTCCCATGCATCTGCACCACGATACATAGCGGCCTAGACTACTGCAACTCTCGTTATCTGGGATTGCCAAAGATGTTAGTGCAGCAGCTTCAACTTATTCAAAATGCTGTGGCTAGGTTACTCTTGGTTGTCCCGCTGAGGGATCATATCACCCCTGTCCTCTGTGCCTTGCACTGGTTGCTGGTCCACCATTGCACCTTATTTAAGGCTGGATGTATAAAGTTTAAGATAATGAGAGGCCTGGCCCCAAGCTATATCTCTGTAAATAACAATGCGCTACCCTTCTAAAACAGCAAACAAAGTGCTAAAAAATCATATGTGTTCATACATATAAATTCAATAAACAAAACAAAAAATTGTATGCAAAAAAAAGGGGTGTGTCAGTGTCACTAGTGCAAAAATAAAAAATAATAAAAAAAATATATATATCCAAATATATATATATATATATATATATATATATATATATATATATATATATATATATATATATATATATATATATATATATATATATATATATATATATATATATATATATATATATATACACACACACACACACAAATAAAAAAAAATTGAAATGACAATTTCCAAATGAGATTAGTTCATGAGGCGTGCAACCACATCCGCTGGTGTATATGTGATGCAATCTTCTAAACAATGGTAAGAAAAACTCCACATCCAACTTGTTCTGATAACATATAGAAGGATTCGCAGCTTACCGGATCAGACGGATCTCTATCACGGAGATCGTTTGGGGCTCAGACTCATATTAATCCCACCGAACAATCAGCCAAAAAGGTACTCGAACTGGATGGTATCTTCCTCCTGGGTTTTTCTTCCAAAACAGAAAGGATCTCCTCCAGATATCAGCTGATGTAATTGGCTCATGCAGCACAATAGGTTTTGATATAAAGGAAGAAAGAAAATAAAAAACTCATGGTGCAGTAGTCCTCTTTAAAATAGGATAACCTTTATTTATCCTGGGTAAAAAGTCACATCCAACAGGTTTACAAATCAAGAGCGGCAAGCTCAAGAGAAAAGCGAATAGCTAAAAAAACGATACTGGGTACTCAGCCGCGGTCTGTGCCGATCAGCTGTAGCGTAGTGACGTTCCGTTCGACAGCTCCACCCAACGCTGCGTTTCGTTGTATAAGGCGTCCACTGGGAAAGGAGGCTGGGGAACGGACATCACTAACCACGCTTTTAAATGGCAAAGAGAGTTAACACCGGAAGCCGGAAACAAAGCTTCCGACGGCCAGAAATTACACCGGAAGCCGGAGAACGAAGTTTCCGACGACCAGTGTATAAATATTATGTTCCATCCACAGTCAAACTCATATTAAAGAGGTTGCCAAGGAAACAACAACTGATCTCCCAATTGTACGAATTGGAACAAATATAAAAAAACTAATCTTGTTATAAAACGAACATTTATATAAAAACTGACATTAGTATAAAAACTAACATTTATATAAAAAAACATGTGTAGAAAAAGAGAGAAAATATATACTGCACATATGATAACAACCTAAAATACATATTAAGCAATGTTGCAATAAGGTTTTTTAATATTATAAACATATAAATTCCAGTACAGTGATAATCGTACTACTACTCAAACCCCATAGATGAGGATAATCCCCTATTATCTGTTAGAGCCATACTACTTTCTGGCATTAGATAACAGGGGTCTATAAATGCAAAAACACAAACCTAAATAAAATATAGGCATGTTGGAATACATGAATAACCATATAATTAAAACATAGTGATTAAATCCACAGGATCAATGAATAATACCATCTTGTGGTGGAGAGTGAGAATGCCCTTACCCAACACACATACATATGTACATGAGAAAAACCATATACACATATATGTATGTGAAAGGCATGGAGAAAACATACATATATTATTATTATTATTTTTTTTTTTTTTCTTATTTAACTCACAAATATTGGAGACCCTAATCTTATAGGATATCACAACGGGGCAATAGTTAGATTTTTTTTTTACATAAAATGAGGGCTCAAGGAAAGACTAATGAGTGGTAAAATTAACTGTTGTTTATAAAACAATTTATATCCCACTCTATATTGAGGCCAAAGGGTCGATAGCATTGTAAATTAAAGATCCACCGCGTTTCTCTGCGGGATATAGAACGCTTCAGATCACTACCTCTCCAATGGGGTATGTAGGCCTCAATACCTATTACCTCAAGAAGAGAGGGGTCTCTATTGTGGCATAGATGAAAATGCCACGAGACACTGTGGTCTTTAAAACCCTTACGAATGTTGGTCAAATGCTCCCCTATTCTAATTTTTAGAGCTCGGGTGGTTCTTCCAACATATTGAAACCCGCATGGACAACAGAGTAAGTATATCACCCCCACTGTAGCACATGTGATGAAACTGGTGATCTTATATTCTCTGGAAGTAATGTTAGAGGAAAAGGAGGAAGTTTTCAAAGTTTTGGATGATTTGCACACCTTGCACCTTCTACACGGGAAAAAACCTTTTAGATTTCCAAACATACTCATCTGCTGGGGAGGGTCCACTACACTGGGTGCTATTAGATCTTTCAGATTTTGATTCCTTCTGAAAAGAACTTGGGGGTCTCTCAGGGAGCGTAGGCCCCAAGGCCTGATCACTCTTAAGCACTCTCCAGTATTTACGTATCACCCTATTGACCCACCAAAAATGTGAAGAAAAGGTGGTCAAAAAGGACCATTGGAAATCAGTTGTAGTATTATTTTCCTTAATTTTGGGTACTAGTAGGTTATTCCTATCTACCTTAGCAATATCCCTGAGATCCTTTTCCAAAGAGTGGAACTCATATCCCTTCTCTAAAAATCGTCTTTGGAGTACAGTAGCCTGGGTTTCATAATCACTCAGCCGCGAGCAATTACGTCTTATCCGCTGAAACTGTCCCTTAGGGATAGCCCTAAGCCAATTAGGATGATGTCCACTGTTGGTGGGGATATACCCATTTTTGTCCGTACTCTTGAAATAAGTCTTGGTAAAGAGAAAGTTGTTTTCTTTGAAAATCACCAAATCCAGAAAGTTAACCGATGCAGCACTGTACTCATATGTGAACCTGATTCCCCAGTTGTTCGCATTAAGGGTAGCCATGAAATCACAGAGACCCCACATCCCCTTTCCACAAAAAGAAAGCATCATCAATATATCTCCGCCATATTAGTAGGCGGGGCTCCTGTAGGGAAAAAAGTTGGTCATTTTCCCACAGGGCCATGAACAAACCTGCGAGGCTTGGGGCAAATTTGGCCCCCATCGCAACGCCGGTGCTCTGAAGATAATATTGCCCGCCATAGTAAAAATAATTATGTTCCATGGCGAAGTTTAATAGTTTCATAACAAAATCTAGTGTGGAGGATTTGATTGACAAATCTTTTCGAAGGAAGAACTCAGCAGCTTTATATCCCAAATCATGGGGTATAATGGTATAAAGAGAAGCCACGTCTGCTGTTACCAACAAGACGTCTTCTTCAATTTGATATTCAGATATTTCCCTAATAATCTGCATTGAGTCCTTCAGGAATGCGGGTGTTTTTGCTACTACTGGTTGTAAAAACACATCAACGAATTTACCAATCCTAGAGGTCAGGGAATCAATCCCTCTGACAATGGGACGTCCGGGAGCAGCGCATCAAAAAACGAAAAAAGTACCTAAGAGACGTTGAGGACTACAAGTCCCATAATGTCTTCAAATGGCAGGAGAACCATCACAAAAGTTTTGCTAAACTAGGGGAAGAAGCACCAACTTTGCCTGGTTCCGAATATTCCGGGTCCCGAATGGGGCCTCCACCCCAGGATATAGAGATCAAGGACAAGGAAGGTTAGGAGGACAAAAGACTCCCCAACAGAATAATAATAAGAAGGGTAACTATAACTATGGAAGACCTTCCACCAATGGTGCCAATTACCACCCACCCCCTTATCAGAAATCGTATCAACATCCTAGGAATCAAGGAAGATTCCCTAACCAGGGGGAAAATAGGGGTAATAGACAACCTCAGGGATACAACCAGTACAATACCAACACATATGCATATCCCCAAAACAGACCTACCTATATGGACCATCATGGCCAATATGGAGACCCCAACTATAGGGATAGCTCCAGAGAAGAGCATAGGGAAAATTAATTTGTTTCCCCACAGGTGCCTTGGAGGTATGATAGTCCAGTACATAATTCATATGGGCCGCTACTACGGTCAAATGATGAGTTTGAGGAGAATGAACAATGTGGTGCTGGATCCAGGACTTCAAACAACATAAAAGGAAGGACACAGGAAGGTCCTCCTGGAGCAGCACCTCTTAGGAATAAGACAGACAATTTTTTAGGAAAGGGCCTGGGGAAAAAAGGGAAGACTAAGAGAGGATGCAGAGGAGGCCAGTGGAGCAATCCCAAAAAAACTGAGACAGAATTAATGTGCCAAGGAGTTTTCAATCTCAGTGGGGAGGAGCTTACTAAATCCGAAAAAATTACACTAAATCAGGGACTAAAATATGCCCACAAGAAACCCTTGAACAAATTTCAGATGTTCTTGGATGTACAGAAATTCACCAGAAAATTAAGTATCAAACAATATTTTCTGACCAATCCAGTTCTTAGGAATAGTACTCCATTAATAGAGACAAGCAGGGGAGGGACAGGCCTGAAAAATGCGTCAATGTTTAATCCCCCGGGAAAACCAGCTCCGAGCATTACAGTATTCAAAGAGCTTGTCCTACAAGAACTGTCATCAGTAAAATTCAAGAAGGAAAGGCCTAAGAACGTAGAAGAGGGCATAGCTTCCTTATGTGAAAGAAAGAACTTGATTAGAAGGCCAGCGGACAAGGGGGGGGGGGGAATTGTAGTCTTAAAGAAAGGGGATTATCTGAAGGAGATGGAAGCCTTGCTGGCAGATAGAAAAACCTATACCAACTGCTGTGTAGCATAGTCCAAGAGGGGCATAGGAAAGGAGTCATTAATGACAAGGAATTTGATTTCCTTATACCCCTAGCCCCACGTACTCCTATTATTTACTATATTCCCAAAGTTCACAAAAACCCAGTGCAACCTCCCGGACGTCCCATTGTCAGCGGGATTGATTCCCTGACCTCTAGGATTGGTAAATTCGTTTATGTGTTTTTACAACCAGTAGTAGCAAAAACACCCGCATTCCTGAAGGACTCAATGCAGATTATTAGGGAAATATCTGAATATCAAATTGAAGAAGACGTCTTGTTGGTAACAGCAGACGTGGCTTCTCTTTATACCATTATACCCCATGATTTGGGATAGTGGTGCAACGGGTCATCATTGATCCGTGATCCGTACGGATCAACATCTACGGATCGGCACACACGTGATCCCTCGGATCCCCAGGAGGTAGTGTGAGCTCCGCTGCTTGCATGCTCCCCCAGGAGATGATTCCTCCTCTCCCTCGGCCTGCTTCCAGCTAGTCCCCCGCAAGGCGTCCCGAGAGCTCACTGTGGAACAGCGCAGCAGTGTAGCCCAGTACTTCCCCGGAACCCCCCCCCTGTTGAAGGGGGAAGGAGTGACAGCCAGGAGCCACAATACCAACGAGAGCGCATCCCCCCCGAGCGGCACACCACTGTCACAGCCTGCATAGCTCGCCCAAGCAGGTGGAGCACGGAGGGACCCGCCTTTAGTGAGAGCAATACACTGATCGTCCAACCTCCAATTGCAAAATTACAGACAGAGAGAAGGCACCCTCACCTCACCCCCTCCCCTCACCTGAGCAGTGCGGTGTTTCCTTACAATACAGCAACCCAGGACCGAGTCGATTGTGCCAGACACATCAGAGGGCTCAGGGGTGAGTCATAGTCACAGTACATGACATAAGTATAAACTTTGTCTTCCACTTGTCCAGGACTTGCTTTTGCTCCCCCTAGTGGCACTAATGGAATTAGCTTGAAGTGTAAAAGGACTGTAAATTGCCTAAAAGCACAATGAAATGGCAGGGCAAGCCTGTATACATACATGGACACTGTTATAACTGGCTACATATGGTGAGAGGATATTGTGAGAGGATACACTCTCTTAAAGGGGCACCCAAGAGTGATTGATATTGATATATGTATGCCTAGGTATGTATGAGTAGGTGAGCTCCCCTGCCTTCCCTTACTGCCCAGTGTTCCGTCCTTTTTTTTTTTTGCTGATCCGAAAAATGATCCGATCCGTGACTCTGATCCGAGGAACGATCCAAACCGTGAGTTTTTTGATCCGTTGCACCCCTAATTTGGGATATAAAGCTGCTGAGTTCTTCCTTCGAAAAGATTTGTCAATCAAATCCTCCACACTAGATTTTGTTATGAAACTATTAAACTTTGCCATGGAACATAATTATTTTTACTATGGCGGGCAATATTATCTTCAGAGCACCGGCGTTGCGATGGGGGCCAAATTTGCCCCAAGCCTCGCAGGTTTGTTCATGGCCCTGTGGGAAAATGACCAACTTTTTTCCCTACAGGAGCCCCGCCTACTAATATGGCGGAGATATATTGATGATGCTTTCTTTTTGTGGAAAGGGGATGTGGGGTCTCTATGTGATTTCATGGCTACCCTTAATGCTAACAACTGGGGAATCAGATTCACATATGAGTACAGTGCTGCATCGGTTAACTTTCTGGATTTGGTGATTTTCAAAGGAAACAACTTTCTCTTTACCAAGACTTATTTCAAGAGTACGGACAAAAATGGGTATATCCCCACCAACAGTGGACATCATCCTAATTGGCTTAGGGCTATCCCTAAGGGACAGTTTCAGCGGATAAGACGTAATTGCTCGCGGCTGAGTGATTATGAAACCCAGGCTACTGTACTCCAAAGACGATTTTTAGAGAAGGGATATGAGTTCCACTCTTTGGAAAAGGATCTCAGGGATATTGCTAAGGTAGATAGGAATAACCTACTAGTACCCAAAATTATGGAAAAGAATACTACAACTGATTTCCAATGGTCCTTTTTGACCACCTTTTCTTCACATTTTTGGTGGGTCAATAGGGTGATACGTAAATACTGGAGAGTGCTTAAGAGTGATCAGGCCTTGGGGCCTACACTCCCTGAGAGACCCCCAAGTTCTTTTCAGAAGGAATCAAAATCTGAAAGATCTAATAGCACCCAGTGTAGTGGACCCTCCCCAGCAGATGAGTATGTTTGGAAATCTAAAAGGTTTTTTCCCGTGTAGAAGGTGCAAGGTGTGCAAATCATCCAAAACTTTGAAAACTTCCTCCTTTTCCTCTAACATTACTTTCAGAGAATATAAGATCACCAGTTTCATCACATGTGCTACAGTGGGGGTGATATACTTACTCCGTTGTCCATGCGGGTTTCAATATGTTGGAAGAACCACCCGAGCTCTAAAAATTAGAATAGAAAAACAGAAAAACCCCCCTGGAGGTGGGACTTTGGAAGTGACTGACAACACACAAGGATATATCAAAAAATATATAGATTTAATTAAGGAGTACAAAAATTCTTGCAAAAAACAATCTAGTATAAAACACATGGATTAAATACAGATCCACAAGACTGTTTACATTCAAAAAAGAAAATTTAGACATTTATGGTCAGACCCGACAGCTGTTTCGGTATACCCTTCTTCGGGGGATTTGTAGACATAAAAATCATAGGTTGTCTATGGAGAGACAGGTTTCGTTAAATACATAATTATAATCTGAATAGATATGCTATTATATATACACGAACATACAATAGTATACATAAATAAAAAACAAATAAATAGTATATACAAGAAAATATATAAATGTTTGCTTACAAGTATTTCCAAAAAATAATCATCGCTCCGTTCGCGGATGGGACACGTGTACTGCTGTAGACATGGGGTGAAAAACAGACACCCCACAATAAAGGGCTCAAGGTCGAACAGGATCCATAGGACTTCAAACAAGGGTCCCTAAATAGCGACAACCGGCAGGGCTAAGACGGACTCAATATGTTTTATGAGTCTGGTTTCTGCAGGACATTTACAAAGGAAAACAGGGAGACACAAAAAAGGGGGGAAGAGAAAAGGCGAATCAGTAGGCCCCCCAAAAAATTGAGTGACATCCCCCCATCAGTATAATTATAGCCTACACCCGATAGAGAAATATATATAGTTAACCTACCAGTAAACCTTTAGATCCACAGAACGAACAAGAAACTTGATAAGACGTTTACTCAGTAAAAAAGAAAGTCTTATGTCAAAAAGGTTAGCATCGATTATGCATTCCTCTTATAGTGACGTCACATATGTATGTGATTCCAGTGTTCTAATTCCAAAAGGAAAGGATAACTAGATAGATATAAAAGTGGAAAAAGAAAAGAAAAAAGGGAGGATTACCATCTGGTGTTAGGACATTAAAAATGATGTTGTCTCCAAAGAATTTGGTATCGGTAAAAAAGAGAATATATATGTACCTGTGTATCTCCTAAGTGTCCCGACTCCTGCCATGTCAAGTGCCCGTGCAGATCCAAAATTAGAATAGAGGAGCATTTGACCAACATTCGTAAGGGTTTTAAAGACCACAGTGTCTCGTGGCATTTTCATCTATGCCACAATAGAGACCCCTCTCTTCTTGAGGTAATAGGTATTGAGGCCTACATACCCCATTGGAGAGGTAGTGATCTGAAGCGTTCTATATCCCGCAGAGAAACGCGGTGGATCTTTAATTTACAATGCTATCGACCCTTTGGCCTCAATATAGAGTGGGATATAAATTGTTTTATAAACAACAGTTAATTTTACCACTCATTAGTCTTTCCTTGAGCCCTCATTTTATGTAAAAAAAATATATGACTATTGCCCCGTTGTGATATCCTATAAGATTAGGGTCTCCAATATTTGTGAGTTAAATAAGAAAAAATAAAATAAAAATAATAATATATGTATTGTGACAGCAGGAAGGTAAAGTCACCTGGTTGCATCCAGGGGGGTAGATATATTTCTCCCAGATTCAGGCTTTATGCCGACTTATACAACTAGGGAGGGAGTTGATGAAGCCCAGCTGAGGCTAGTGGGCTCATGGATGACTCATACCTCTAGGGAGAGGGCTGGGCGTCCTGCAGGCAGGGAGTTGATGAGACCAGCTGAAGCCTGTCAGTTCGTTTAAGGCCTCTATAAAAACTCCCAGATTCATTAGGTGTTTGCTCATGCCTGGAACCAGACCTGTGTGGACTGTCTAGGGAGAGTGAACCCCTGTGCGGTGAGAAAAAGCCTGTGTGGCTATTTGTTTGGACTTAGGGACTAGGACAGCACCAGGCTGATCCCAGTTGTTAGTTAGGAAACCTGCATGTTTAGTCAGAGGTCAAGCTGACCAGGATTTATTTTGTTTATGTTTCTTTTTGGCTTTGCTGTGTTTTTGTCACTGTACATAGAGAAATAAACCGCACCTTTTGATTTTGAAAACCACAACCTCCGTCTGCTGGCCCTGTTTTTGTGTGGGGAGCCCAACCAGGGGGTCACACACACACGCTACCGAGTTAACCCCCTCACAGTATGTTTTCTCCATGCCTTTCACATACATATATGTGTATATGGTTTTTCTCATGTACATATGTATGTGTGTTGGGTAAGGGCATTCTCACTCTCCACCACAAGATGGTATTATTCATTGATCCTGTGGATTTAATCACTATGTTTTAATTATATGGTTATTCATGTATTCCAACATTCCTATATTTTATTTAGGTTTGTGTTTTTGCATTTATAGACCCCTGTTATCTAATGCCAGAAAGTAGTATGGCTCTAACAGATAATAGGGGATTATCCTCATCTATGGGGTTTGAGTAGTAGTATGATTATCACTGTACTGGAATTTATATGTTTATAATATTAAAAAACCTTATTGCAACATTGCTTAATATGTATTTTAGGTTGTTATCATATGTGCAGTATATATTTTCTCTTTTCCTACACATATGTTTTTTTATATAAATGTTAGTTTTTATACTGTCAGTTTTTATATAAATGTTCGTTTTATAACAAGATTAGTTTTTTTATATTTGTTCCAATTCGTACATTTAGGAGATCAGTTGTTGTTTCCTTGGCAACCTCTTTAATATGAGTTTGACTGTGGATGGAACATAATATTTATACACTGGTCGTCGGAAACTTCGTTCTCCGGCTTCCGGTGTCATTTCTGGTCATCGGAAGCTTTGTTTCCGGCTTCCGGTGTTAACTCTCTTTGCCATTTAAAAGCGTGGTTAGTGACGTCCGTTCCCCAGCCTCCTTTCCCAGTGGACGCCTTATACGACGAAACGCAGCGTCGGGTGGAGCTGTCGAACGGAACGTCACTACGCTACAGCTGATCGGCACAGACCGCGGCTGAGTACCCAGTATCGTTTTTTTTAGCTATTCGCTTTTCTCTTGAGCTTGCCGCTCTTGATTTGTAAACCTGTTGGATGTGACTTTTTACCCAGGATAAATAAATGGTATCCTATTTTAAAGAGGACTACTGCACCATGAGTTTTTTATTTTCTTTCTTCCTTTATATCAAAACCTATTGTGCTGCATGAGCCAATTACATCAGCTGATATCTGGAGGAGATCCTTTCTGTTTTGGAGGAAAAACCCAGGAGGAAGATACCATCCAGTTCGAGTACCTTTTTGGCCGATTGTTCGGTGGGATTAATATACGAGTCTGAGCCCCAAACGATCTCCGTGATAGAGATCCGTCTGATCCGGTAAGCTGCAAATCCTTCTATATGTTATCAGAACAAGTTGGATGTGGAGTTTTTCTTACCATTGTTTAGAAGATTGCATCACATACAGGTCCTTCTCAAAAAATTAGCATATTGTGATAAAGTTCATTATTTTCTGTAATGTACTGATAAACATTAGACTTTCATATATTTTAGATTCATTACACACAACTGAAGTAGTTCAAGCCTTTTCTTGTTTTAATATTGATGATTTTGGCATACAGCTCATGACAACCCAAAATTCCTATCTCAAAAAATTTGCATATCATGAAAAGGTTCTCTAAACGAGCTATTAACCTAATCATCTGAATCAACTAATTAACTCTAAACACCTGAAAAAGATTCCTGAGGCTTTTAAAAACTCCCAGCCTGGTTCATTACTCAAAACCGCAATCATGGGTAAGACTGCCGACCTGACTGCTGTCCAGAAGGCCATCATTGACACCCTCAAGCAAGAGGGTAAGACACAGAAAGACATTTCTGAACGAATAGGCTGTTCCCAGAGTGCTGCATCAAGGCACCTCAGTGGGAAGTCTGTGGGAAGGAAAAAGTGTGGCAGAAAACGCTGCACAACGAGAAGAGGTGACCGGACCCTGAAGAAGATTGTGGAGAAGGACCGATTCCAGACCTTGGAGGACCTGCGGAAGCAGTGGACTGAGTCTGGAGTAGAAACATCCAGAGCCACCGTGAACAGGCGTGTGCAGGAAATGGGCTACAGGTGCCGCATTCCCCAGGTCAAGCCACTTTTGAACCAGAAACAGCGGCAGAAGCGCCTGACCTGGGCTACAGAGAAGCAGCACTGGACTGTTGCTCAGTGGTCCAAAGTACTTTTTTCGGATGAAAGCAAATTTTGCATGTCATTCGGAAATCAAGGTGCCAGAGTCTGGAGGAAGACTGGGGAGAGGGAAATGCCAAAATGCCTGAAGTCCAGTGTCAAGTACCCACAGTCAGTGATGGTCTGGGGTGCCATGTCAGCTGCTGGTGTTGGTCCACTGTGTTTTATCAAGGGCAGGGTCAATGCAGCTAGCTATCAGGAGATTTTGGAGCACTTCATGCTTCCATCTGCTGAAAAGCTTTATGGAGATGAAGATTTCATTTTTCAGCACGACCTGGCACCTGCTCACAGTGCCAAAACCACTGGTAAATGGTTTACTGACCATGGTATTACTGTGCTCAATTGGCCTGCCAACTCTCCTGACCTGAACCCCATAGAGAATCTGTGGGATATTGGGAAGAGAAAGTTGAGAGACGCAAGACCCAACACTCTGGATGAGCTTAAGGCCGCTATCGAAGCATCCTGGGCCTCCATAACACCTCAGCAGTGCCACAGGCTGGTTGCCTCCATGCCACACCGCATTGAAGCAGTCATTTCTGCAAAAGGATTCCCGACCAAGTATTGAGTGCATAACTGAACATAATTATTTGAAGGTTGACTTTTTTTGTATTAAAAACACTTTTCTTTTATTGGTCGGATGAAATATGCTAATTTTTTGAGATAGGATTTTTGGGTTTTCATGAGCTGTATGCCAAAATCATCAATATTAAAACAAGAAAAGGCTTGAACTACTTCAGTTGTGTGTAATGAATCTAAAATATATGAAAGTCTAATGTTTATCAGTACATTACAGAAAATAATGAACTTTATCACAATATGCTAATTTTTTGAGAAGGACCTGTATACACCAGCGGATGTGGTTGCACGCCTCAAGAACTAATCTCATTTGGAAATTGTCATTTCAATTTTTTTTATTTGTATATATATATATATATATATATATTTTTTTTTTTTTATTTTTGCACTAGTGACACTAATGACACACCCCTTTTTTTGCATACAATTTTTTGTTTTGTTTATTGAATTTATATGTATGAACACATATGATTTTTTAGCAGTTTGCTGTTTTAGAAGGGTAGCGCATTGTTATTTACACTTTTAGCATATATTTATGTAGCGGTTATTCCAGCTATTACTTTTGCAGCACCCATCAATTTATTATATAACATTGACTATTATCACATTTACGTTGAATAGTTTTCACCATTTCACCAATTCACTCAAATTTGAATTTTGTCACGGTTAGCGCGGATTTTTCTCCAAGCTATCTCTGCTCTCGTTTTCATAAAGAAGCTTTTGTTAGATCACTCCGATCTACCGGCAAAGATCTCCTCTACATCTTGGTGCCCAAGAAGATCCGGCGTGGTGGTCGGGCCTTCTCCCACCAGGGTGCCGTTCTATGGAATAGCCTCCCTGTTGAGCTCCAGGAGGCCCCTACTATTCCGGTCTTCCGCGGATTACTGAAGACTTCTTTTCACGCAAGCCTTCCCTGCGTAGCCTCTCTCTTCCACCCTTTCTGCCGCTCTGTGCTGCTTCTGGTTCCTCATTTCCCAGGAACTCTGCTATGCGCGTCGGGACCCTTCGGGGTAAGACCGTGCTATATTAAGATACCTCTCAACTGAACTCATTGGGTAACCCCGGCATTTCCCACCGTGTCAGAGGGGGCGGGGTCAATTGCGCACTTGACGGGTGGCCCCGCCCTCAGCTATAAAAGAAATGCACTTTCTCGTTCCCCATCTTTTCCTGCGGCCTGCCAGGTTGCGTGCTCAGATAAGGGTCTGGTATGGATTTTTGGGGGGAACCCCACGTGATTTTTTTTTTTACATTTTGGTATGGGTTCCCCTTAAAATTCAACCCGACATCTTTTTTTTAAATGGCGCAGGGTTTCCCTTAATATCCATACAAGACCTGAATGGCCTGATATGGAATTTGGGGGGGACCACACACTTTTTTTTTGCCAATATTCATACCAGACCCAAATGGCCTGGCAATGGACTGGGGGGAGAACCCCTGCCATTTTTTTAATGACTTTGATCTTTATTGCCATGACCAACAATTCATTAATAGCCGCGAGTAGTTTTAAATTACTTTTTCCTTTAGAAATTACATTTTGTGCAGGGACAGTTCTAAACACGGGAAACATGCGCTACTTTTCAGGCATACTATACACACACCCCAGGTATGAAATTGAAAGGAATATTTCACTTTTGTTTCACTTTAAGCATTATTAAAATCACTGCTCCTGAAAAAACTGCAGTTTTTAAAACTTTTTTTTTTGCATTGATACATGTCCCCTGGGGCAGGACCCAGGTCCCCAAACACTTTTTATGAAAATAACTTCCATATTAACCTTTAAAATGAACACTTTTGATTTCTCCTATAGACTTTTAAAGGGCATTCCGCGGCTTTTCAAATTTGGCGCGAACACCCCAAATTGTTTGCTTAACGGGCGAACAGCCAATGTTCGAGTCAAACTCATGTTCGACACGAACATAAAGGTCATCCCTACTGTTTACCAAAACATTTTTTGCGCAAGTGGACAGGTACTTACAAACTGAAGGTTAAAAATAGGCATGGATTTAGCAACAGTTTAAAACAGCAAGCAACGCCGCCATGCGTTCCACCCGAAAACCGGAAGTTACGTCTCGTGGATTAGGAACCGGATATTCCGTCAAAGCTGTGCATGGTAGCCAATCGGATGACAGGCCTGCCTCCATTCATTGTGCTGAGACAGACCTGTCAGAGTCCCGATCTCCTCTATGGGGAGTTAAACTAGCACCGCTAGCGGCTGAATATCATGGTAAATACGACGGTATAGCGGCACTGAAAATTGCACCGCTACACCGCCACCGCACATGCCCTTCCCAGTGTGAAAGGGGCTGAAAGGTTTTGGGAAAAAACGTTTTTGCTATTGTCTCTCTTCTAGTTGGAGGAGGGGTTTTCCAATCACTTCCTGTCCCCCAATCTTGACACAGGGAAAGGAAGTGAATAAAGATGAGTTGAATGGGGACACACAACAATAAAAACTCGACTTAAATTCGAACCCTTCCTCACTCCACTGTAGTGGCAATTCATGCTTGGCAACATATTAGTTTGTTCTGATAAAATACAATTAAGCTTGTTTGTTCAATTATTGTGATACTGTGAGAACAGTGGCTATACAGTATAATTACATAGTAGTCTTGTAAGTTTTTCCTCTTTCCACCAAGCTACCACAAGTTTACTACAAGGCAACTGCAGGGTCATATGTTTTGCTGTGTATCTGTCTTCATAAAAGTAGCTTAAAACCCTAAACTTCATTTCTACAGCCACTGGGAGTAGACTACCATAATGAGCAGATTTCATGTCCATTGAAGATGATTTGCAAGAGCCCTCATTTAAGGCTGGGTTTACACTGCAGACAAATGCGGCTGTCAACAGGGGCCCGGTGTGTCCCTGTTCGCCTTTTCAGGGACGAATCAGGCCTGAATTTGGATCTAAAACTGAGCCAAAGACCCCTGTGCAATTCGCTCCGCAGCCGCTTTGGATATGTGTGAACCGGCTCCATTGAGAGCCAGTCAGTCACCTGTCAAGCGAATTGGATGTAGGGTAACCCACATCCAATTCGCACTAGTGTAAACCCAGCCTAAGTGATCAGATCTACGGCTGCTCACATTAAGTCTTAATACTACAGAATTTAGGGATTGTAAAAATGGAAAGAGCCATGAACAGCCAAAACGCCAACATTATATTAGTGATTGACCTCCCCAGTATGCCTTAGGGGCATCTCTTAGTAACAGCATGCTCTACTGGCAGTTCTCCTCTCTCTATAGAATTATACCTTTAAACATTCCCACCGATTTCTCTGGGAACAAACAAAAAATCAAGCATGCCCCATTTGTATCATCTATGCGACAGTGGAACTTAGAGTGGACCTGAATTTAAAAAAGTGAAGATTTGCCATCTTATAAGATGCTGTATATAGGGAAAAAAATCTAGAAATCCAAGTTGCACCTAAACAGAGCCCTGAAGATTTTACACTTTGTTGTGAATTCCCCTAAAATATAACCATGTTCTTCCTGTGCCTGGTAGCTCCTGTGCCTTGAAGCCTAAATCCAAGAAGTTAAAAAAATCCACCCTTGCAGTGCCCCACCCTCCATTGCAGGGGTAAATGCTAAGGGATAAAAGTACAGCAGGATTTCTTACCTTACAACTCCGCTCTCCTCTGCTTGAATCTCCAGTCTTTGAGCAGACCCTTAGTTTTATCATATACAATACAGGGACATTAACCCTGTATTGTACACTGAGGAGGCTGAACTGCAATTGGAGCCAGTCACAGCTTATTCGTGTACTCTTAGACATAAGAAGCATTTTACCCTTGCAGTGCTGGGGGCCCTACTGTAAGGCTGGATTTCTTTAAATTCTTGGAGTTGGGCCTTAGAGTGATATTAAATTTTTTTAATTTTAAAGCAAAAAAAATTACCTAAGTTATACTTACCTGACCACCAGAATGGGTCCCTTACCTCCTCTTCTGGAGTTCACTGCCAGTGCTGTCTGCTTCTCCTCTCCTCCAAGTGCCCCCTCAGCGAGCTGCACGCTGTGAGCGCACCCTTGCAGGTGCCCTCCCAAGCTGGACTGTGTGCATTTATAGATAAACACAGCTCGGCTGGGCCATGGCCCCACTCTCTCCTCACAGTATTTGACAGCGGCAGGAGCTTATGGCCACCTCTGCTGCCTGTCTCCTGTGAAAGTAGGAATTGGGAGCAGCACTGCTGCAGGCAGGACAGTGCTGGATCATGAGAGGAGACAGGTAAGTGTTTGGGGGTGGGGAAAGCCAGAACAGGTAAGAACAAGTATGTTTGGTTTAACTTAATGAAGGAAATATATTAAGGTAAAAAAATGTTCTGACTTTAGAAGTGCTTTAAGCCTAATAGCTGTATCTCTGCAGTGCGCTGTTACCTACTGCTGTTTCTTACTGCTAGTCGCATGAGATTTGGTGATGTCACTACTGTGTTGCTCACTGTTCTCCTTGCTGAAGAACAAGCTGTAGATACGGTAAGTACCTGCAGTTCAAAGATCTCCCTGCTTCTGCTTTTATCATCCTGTGGATCTGCAAACATGGCAACCTCTACACAGACACACACAATGCATAACAAGGCATGATAGGTCAGTATTGGTCAAAAGATCAGCTGCAGGGAGCCTACAGACAGACAATAATGGTGACTAGTCCTTTGTCCTCTTCTCGCCTTTTTTTTGGGCACAGCTTGTACGGTTCAGGTTCTATTGTGCCTCACTGTTGAATGTTATTGGTCCATGAACTTACAGGTCCCAGCATGCCCCCACTGACATTGCTTCTGTTTGTACAAAAAGGTCCTAGCATGCTCCAGTGGCATTTCTCTAGCCCCTAGACCTCTAAGGTCCTGTATGCCAAAAATCTATAGAAATATACATGATATACATACCACAGACATCAAACTGCAAGAAAACAGTAAATCACTAAAAAAAAAAAAAAAAAAACAAAAAAAAAAAAAGTAGGCAAACCACAAAATCTACTGATTGCAAATATTTCCTTCTCGTGAATGTATGCATGCAGATTTGTCCAATCTGCACCAATTCATACAGTTAATTTTTCATGATTTTTATTATTATAATTTTTTTAATAAAGGAACACTTTCTTTTTTCGGTATACTCAACAGTATAAGTATAGAATGAACAGCAAGAATGTGGTCTGTTATTTTAAAAAAAACAATAAAATTTTGTTTATAAGCACAGACAAAGAAAACGTACCAAGGTGCAACCTAGTTCTCTTTATACCCAGCGCTATGGAACTCAATCCAATTCTGAATAAACCTAAGATCTCCTAACGGTGACAAAGAAAAATTTAATCTATGTCACTATTCCTATGTTTAGCAGCCACATTCAAAATATAAACAAAGACAAATACATTTTACCACCCCTCAGTGTCAAACAAGTTGTCATATGCAGCGCTCTTATTAATATTAAAATTAATAAGGTTCCCTATTGTCCAAAAGACAATGGTAAGGGACCCAGAACACCCAATGAGGCAAATTAATCCTAATAAGGAAAGTTCGATATATCACATATCAGTAATCCATGAATGTTTTTCTGTGGACTGTGCACCCTCCTCCGGATTACTTCAGACAGGCGTATCAAAAACTCCCCATAGGGATTGCACTCACCAGATCTCAGCGGGTAATAGGCCTTGTACGAAATCCAGATACAGGATACAGTGGAGGACTGGCTTCTCTGGGTGTCCACTCCAGTAGAGGTATGCAATTTTTCTCCCGGGATTAGAGGATGGAGAGAAAGGGGAAACTCCACATAATGTAATCCAGTTTAAAAAACGCTTTATTTTCCTCTTTTCTAAACTGTATAGATTTATGTCTCTATATCAAGTTTGTTTCCATACAAAAGATAAACTCCTGTACCCTTAGCCTATACAGCCTTCGTTCCGTTTGATCATCAACTCGATGCTTATAAGGCAAAGGTCAATATAATGCCAGAGAGCTTGGTAGAACTGCCATGTATCGAATCCAGCTCACCGCTCCTCCAAACGCCGGACGATACTTCCGGTTTCTCTGGCTCGTTCCCTGGAACGCAAGACGTCAATCGTCACTTCCGGTTTGATGCAAGATTACGCTCAGACGCGTTTCGTCATCACGACTTTTTCAATGGGCGTGGTCTTACGGCGTGACGTGACCCGTATTTATCTTACAGCCAATTAAGCCGGTTTAACTCTTAATATGATCGCTGCGAAGCGGTGTAAAAAGCTCAAAGTGCACATAGCAGCGATCATATAATCGCAGGTATGATAATTGAATATGTTTAAAAGTAAACTCGATTGACATTCGCCAGCATCGAGTTGCGATCATTACAATCTTACAGTCACATTATACATGCTATACATATATTTTTAAAAATCATATTTCGCCGGTATAAAACAGCTTTATTTATTAAGAATAATCTGTACTTTGGTCTTCAGCATGTCAGATATCCAGAACGGAATATATGCAAAAATAAAATTAAAATAAAAATAAGTGTAAATTTAGAATAAAAAAAACTCTAAGTTATAAAAAGCACATGTATATACATATGCACCCAACCGTTTAGCTCAAAAAACTGGTAAAAAAGGGAGTATATACTCAAAATTGAATTCCACCACTAATCCAGGATTTTCTTAATGTAAAGGAAATAGCTTGTTCACATAATTCTCCTCTACATATCCCTATAGGTTTCCCATAGAAACAGATATATATCAGAACCAATGATATATGCTGAGCCCATACTCTGACATATACAAAAACGGTTTCCAATAACCGCCCATTATGAGCAATTATAAGCCCATTAAAGCAATATTATTAGATATAATTTAGAGATCGCTAATGAAAAAATTTATATCTAATTCTATATTTAACCCCTTAGGGGAGAGAGTATCGGTAAGAAAGATCCACTGAGTCTCTCTTTGTGATAACTCACGTACAATATTTGACCCTCTCCAGGATGGTTTAATATGATCTATTCCCCAAAAGATCAAACCTGAGGGGTCCCTGTCATGAAATAACTTAAAGTGGAGAGACACGTTATGGTCCTTATAACCGATAAGATTATTATTAATGTGTTCAGCGATCCTAATTCGGAGCATCTTCTTAGTTCTCCCAATATACATTAACCCGCAAGGGCACTGTAAAGCATAAACTACATGCGTAGTGTTGCAGGTTATGAATTCCTTTATTCGGAATTCATTATTGTTAGATGTAGACGTAAACCTTTCTATCCCTCTCATTTGACAAGAGACTTCTCTACAAGGTTTACATTTCCTACAACAGAAAAAACTATACTTATCCCAGAAAGAAGGGGGACGTTTTGGGGGATCTATTACTTTTTTCACTATGCAGTCTCCAAAGTTTTGGGCTTTCCTGTAGATAAATCTCGGGTTAAGTGGAAGCTCCTTTTGAAGGGTTTTATCCAGACAAAGAATGTGCCAATGATTTTTAAACACCGACTCCACCTCTTTGTATTGAGAGTGAAAATCTGAAATAAAACCCCATTCGTGGTTTACACTTCTCCCCACCACCAGGGATTTATCTTTCAGGCATTCTGCCCTAGGCATATATCATTGGTTCTGATATATATCTGTTTCTATGGGAAACCTATAGGGATATGTAGAGGAGAATTATGTGAACAAGCTATTTCCTTTACATTAAAAAAAAACCTGGATTAGTGGTGGAATTCAATTTTGAGTATATACTCCCCTTTTTACCAGTTTTTTGAGCTAAACGGTTGGGTGCATATGTATATACATGTGCTTTTTATAACTTAGAGTTTTTTTTATTCTAAATTTACACTTATTTTTATTTTAATTTTTACATATATTCCGTTCTGGATATCTGACATGCTGAAGACCAAAGTACAGATTATTCTTAATAAATAAAGCTGTTTTATACCGGCGAAATATGATTTTTAAAAATATATGTATAGCATGTATAATGTGACTGTAAGATTGTAATGATCGCAACTCGATGCTGGCGAATGTCAATCGAGTTTACTTTTAAACATATTCAATTATCATACCTGCGATTATATGATCGCTGCTATGTGCACTTTGAGCTTTTTACACCGCTTCGCAGCGATCATATTAAGAGTTAAACCGGCTTAATTGGCTGTAAGATAAATACGGGTCATATCACGCCGTAAGACCACGCCCATTGAAAAAGTCGTGATGACGAAACGCGTTTGAGCGTAATCTTGCGTCAAACCAGAAGTGACGATTGACGTCTTGCGTTCCAGGGAACGAGCCAGAGAAACCGGAAGTATCGTCCGGCGTTTGGAGGAGCGGTGAGCTGGATTCGATACATGGCAGTTCTACCAAGCTCTCTGGCATTATATTGACCTTTGCCTTATAAGCATCGAGTTGATGATCAAACGGAACGAAGGCTGTATAGGCTAAGGGTACAGGAGTTTATCTTTTGTATGGAAACAAACTTGATATAGAGACATAAATCTATACAATTTTAGAAAAGAGGAAAATAAAGCGTTTTTTAAACTGGATTACACTATGTGGAGTTTCCCCTTTCTCTCCATCCTCTAATCCCGGGAGAAAAATTGCATACCTCTACTGGAGTGGACACCCAGAGAAGCCAGTCCTCCACTGTATCCTGTATCTGGATTTCGTACGAGGCCTATTACCCGCTGAGATCTGGTGAGTGCAATCCCTATGGGGAGTTTTTGATACGCCTGTCTGAAGTAATCCGGAGGAGGGTGCACAGTCCACAGAAAAAAACATTCATGGATTACTGATATGTGATATATCGAACTTTCCTTATTAGGATTCATTTGCCTCATTGGGTATTCTGGGTCCCTTACCATTGTCTTTAGGACAATAGGGAACCTTATTAATTGTAATATTAATAAGCACGTCATATGACAACTTGTTTGACACTGAGGGGTGGTAAAATGTATTTGTCTTTTTTTATATTAATAAAATTTTGTTAAACTGTTTTTGTCTATGCTTATTTCATAAACTAGCAAACATGCACAAAAGCAATAGGATTGGGGAGATCAGTCAACACATGCGGCTGTTATCCCTGCCAGGGGCTCTTTAAGGATCAATCGACTATCCTGGTTCCTCCGTTGCCTAGATCAATGATGGTCAGTGATCAGTACTATCCTCCCGGTCCCGCTGTGTATTCCAGGCTCTGAGAGGGATAACAGCCGCATGTGTTGACTGATCTCTCTCAGGGATCAGTACTTCTGGTAAGCGGCTGTTTGAATAGAGGTGGTGGATTCTTTACTATTCTGAAACGGCACTATTCTAGGGTGTCCACATTTGATGTCACGGATGCATGCTAAGAAGATTGAATTACCAAAATTGTTACTCTGATGATTGGATTTCATGTATGAACTGTTTTAGGATCTTCATGTTGTCTACACAAGTTACTCACAAGGGTGTAGTACAATAGGAGAACTTTATCTGGGAGCCAACATATTTTTTGGACAATATTTTCTCCTCTCTGATGCGGAATCATACTGGCATCGGATATTGGATGTCCAGTTCATTTATTTATTATTCACTATAGCATTGCGCAGCTTGATCTCTTTATTAATATCATTGTAACGTTAACTGAAAGAATCACTAGCATGTCTACCAGTGTTGTTGTTCAGTTGTCTAGTCGCATTCGACTCTTCGTGACCTCATGGACCATAGCGCGCCAGGATTTTCTGTCCTCCACTGCCTCCCGGAGCTGCCTTAAAGCAGAGTTCCACCCATTTCTGTGTTTATCAAAAGTCAGCAGCTACAAAAAGTGTAGCTGTTGATATTTAATAAACAGACACTCACCTGTCCCATGATCCAGCGATGCGGCCACCCGAAGCCTCGCTTCTCTCCCTCTCCTCTGCGCCTGCATTGCAAGTGTGGGCACCCGGCTGTGACAGCTTCGGCTTTACAGCCGGGTGCGCACTGCGCGTTCTGAATGGCTATGTCCCATGGGAGCTGGGTACCTTTTAAAACTAGGCAACCACCCCCCCCCCCAAAAAAAAAATGACATCCCAAATGTGGCATGTCAGAAGTGCTTAAAGCGGAAGTTCCATTTTTGGGTGGAATTCCGCTTTAACTTCATGTTTATTGTTTTGATGATGCTATCTATCCATCTTGTTTTCTGTCATCCTCTTCTACCTTTTCCTTCCATGTTTCCCAGCATCAGGGTCTTTTCCAATGAGTCCTCTCTTCCTATTAGGTGGCCAAAGTATTCAAGTTTCAGCTTGAGAATCAGTCATTCCAGTGAATATTCAGGGTTGATTTCCTTCAGGATTGACTGGTTTGATCCTCTTGCCATCCAAGGGACTTTCAAGAGTCTTCATCAACACAATAGTTCAAAAGTATCAATTCTTTGGCTTTCAGCCTTCCTTATGGTCCAATTTTCACAGCCATGGGTTACTACTGGGAATACCATAGCTTTGACGATATGGCACTTTTGTTAAAAAACAGTGTAAAAATAAAGGATAAAAAAGTTTAAAAAAAATTTAACGCACCCGCCCCGCCCAGCTCGCGTGCAGAAGCGAATGCATACGTGAGCAGCGCCCGCATATGTAAACGGTGTGCAAACCACACGTGAGGTATCACTGCGATCGTTAGAGCGAGAGGAATAATTCTAGCCCTAGACCTCCTCTAACTCAAAACATGCAACCTGTAGAATTTTTTAAACATCGCCTATGGAGATTAAGGATAAAATTTTGTCGACATTCCATGAGCGGACGCAATTTTGAAGCGTGACATGTTGGGTATCAATTTACTTGGCGTAACATCATCCTTCACAATGTATATAAAAAAAAAAATTGGGCTAACTTTACTGTTGTCTTGTTCTTTAATTTAAAAAAAGTGTAGGTTTAAGCCTGCATTAGGCAAAATAACATGTATTTAATTTTTTTTTTACTTTCTAGAACAGCTACCTTGAAAACCATTTTATTAGGTTCATGTTGGAGTGACTGCTGTTAGACTTTTAGGGTATTACTATAGTATATTATTTTGCAGGCTTAAGGAAAAACATTAAAATTGTTGCATCAGGAATGCCCTAGATGTTAATATAAATTTCCATACTACTCATCTTGAAACACATTTGGCTTCAGATTAGGTTACAAGCATGCTTTTGAATGGAGGAAGAAAACAAATCAGTGGGACATACAAACTCAAAATTTGATATTTTCATGATTGGAGAGTACTCCAAAAATCACTTGGCTGATATTCTGTTCTGCCAACTGTAACCCACCAGCAATTTATAAAAATAATATATTTTACACAGCATGGGGTGTTTTATTACAAGCAATACGTAAAAGTATTTATACATTTAGATCTTTTTCATGCACTGTTGCCTGAATTTTACATACTTAACAGTGTTAAAAACTGTTCATCATTGAACACAGATAAAGTGATGAAATACCAGGCACCAATCCAGCACATATCTTCAGAATATTCAGTAGGCGCTGTGCTGTACAAGTAACATCGTCTTCATTCTGCAAAAATAAAAGAATAACTTGATAATGGCTGGTATCACCCATGATCACTCTTAAAAAAGTGGTTGCCAATGAACTTGACATTTACAGAAGGCAGAGAAGTTGCATGAAAAGACCACGTACGAAATCAAAAATTTGCGCCCTTAGAAATCCTGAAGGCAGTGCTTGGTTTTCGGGGTCCCGTACGCGGCTAGGCTCCCAAAAAGTCCCACACATGTGGTATCCCCGTACTCAGGAGAAGCAGCAAAATGTATTTTGGGGTGCAATTCCACATATAACCATGGCATGTGTGAGCAATATATATCATTTAGTGACAACTTTTTGGAATTTTTTATTTTTTTGTCATTATTCAATCACTTGGGACAAAAAAATAAAAAAAAAATTCAATGGGCTCAACATGCCTCTTAGCAATTTCATTGGGGTGTCTACTTTCCAAAATGGGGTCGTACTGCCCTGCCATTTTAGCACCTCAAGAAATGAGATAGGCAGTCATAAATTAAAAGCTGTGTAAATTCCAGAAAATGTACTCTAGTTTGTAGCCACTATAACTTTTGCACAAACCAATAAATATACATACACTTACTGACATTTTTTTTTACTAAAAACATGTGGCTGAATACATTTTGGCCTAATTGTATGACGAAAATTTAGTTTATTCGATTTTTCTTATAACAAAAAGTAGAAAATATTAAAAAAAAATCTAAATTTTCGGTCTTTTTCCGTTTATATCGGGAAAAAAAAAAAATAAAATAAAAAAAATCGCAGAGGCAATCAAATATCATTAAAAGAGAGATCTATTTGTGGGAAGAAAAAGGACACAAATTTCGTTTGGGTACAACATTGCATGTCTGCACAATTTCCAGTTAAAGCAGCGCAGTGCCAAATTGTAAAATCACCTCTGGGCTTTATGCTGCGTATTGGTCCGGGGCTTAAGTGGTTAAATAGGAAGCTCTCCCGCTTACTATGCAAGTTGAGGGACAAATTGACGGTAGGGACCACTGTGAGCAAGCCTGCCCAATCCCGACCTGTATCTACAATAAAGAGTTATAGGAGGTTTGGGAATTGGGAGGCGTAATTGGATGGATCATATCTATGCATATATTATGACAATGGGTTGATTTAGGTCATGGTATAGTGTGATGAAGAGGAGAGAGAGAGAGAGAGAGAGAGAGAGAGATAGCTTGTAATATGTGCAAGAAAGGCCCTCCTCGAGACTCTGTATCTGAAAGCTGGTGGAGTTGTTGCTCTGAGTGTGTGCTGGTGAATGGTGAGTGAATGGATACCCCTTGCCGGTACTATACCCCTTCATAAAGATGTCAAGAAGAAGAAGACACAAAATGGCGACATGGAAGCTGTCACGGAAGAATGATGTTGGTGTGTCACCCAGTAGCAAAGCGGCACGTGTTGAGAAGCATAGCTCGTTAGGACTGTTATGGACTGTTCCATAGGAGCTGGTTCTGAAGCCTATGTTGAGAGGCGCAGCTCGTTAAAACCATAATGGAATATTCCATAAGAGCCGTTTCTGAAGCACAAGTTGAAAGGCAGTTAAAGACTGTTCCAGAGGTACTGGTTCTGAAGCACATGGTGGAAGACAGTTATAGGCTGTTCCATAGGAGCCGTTTCTGAGGCGCAGGTTGAAGAACGCAACACATTAAGATAGTTAAGGACTGTTCGGACCATATGGACTGTTCAATGGGAGCCATGTCTAAAGTAGGGTGATATGCGCCTTCAGGCGCAAAGCGGCATATGTTGGAGATAACAGGATTACAGAGGAATTTGGCGCAAAGCGGCATATGTTGGAGATAACATGATTACAGAGGAATTTGGCCCAAGGCAAAGTTTGCATAGCTGGGGGGGCCTGGCTCATATGTGTAAGACAATACCCTACAAGCAAGCTTGAGAAGATTGGCCTGTGAAAGGATTGGCCCAGAAGGCACAGGGGGTTGGCAATGGGGGAGGTTTGAATGGTGTCGGTTTTGTAAAAAGGGTTAGTAACAGAGCTAAGTTTCCTCTTGACCTGAAGAACTTTCTGAAGCCACATGGATCTCTGAAGGCCTCATAGAAGCCTGATGGCTTGGGCCTAACTCCATGAGGCTCACAGAGGCCTTCACTCTATAATATCTGAGACCAGCCGATGAAGAGTATCTAGGGGAGGTGTTAAGTATCTTTCATTATTATTATTATTGTTGATATAGACTTTATAGATATCTGTTGTTCGTATAGGACAGTGATGGCGAACCTTGGCACCCCAGATGTTTTGGAACTACATTTCGCATGATGCTCATTCACTCTGCAGTGTAGTTGAGAATCATGGAAAATGTAGTTCCAAAACATCTGGGGTGCCAAGGTTCACCATCACTGGTATAGGACATTCCTACTTTTAAAGGAAATAAATATAACATGATTTACAGAGCAACTGTGTCTGTCTTCATAGGTAACACTATAGCATTAGGCCTACCATACTTAGATTAGACTAGCAAACAAGGGACAAATACAATGAATACATAGATGCAATAGTTACAACAGATATATATTATTGCACCGCGTTCAACAGGAGAAATCATGTATATTTAAGTAAACATGTATTAACATGCCTCATGATGCAACCATGCATTTTATAGGCGATCGTGCAACTTTTAGGCGATCATGCATCCATATGCGATCCAGAATTTTAATGTGATCGAGCACCTTTATGCGATCAAACCTTTCTGCGGCGTTCAAGCCTCTCTGTGCGACCAAGCACCCTTCTGCGATCAAGCATCCTTGTGCGAACAAGCACTTTTATCCGATTATGAAAAAACCATGCATATCTATGCAAACATCAACATGCATCTTTATGTGACCACAAAACATGTATTCTTTATGCAAACATGTGAACTGGTAAAAACAGTTATCCGTGTGTGTTTCAACAACCGTTTGTTTCAGCATCTGTGCCTTTTAGCAACTGTGCATTTTAGCAGCAACTGTGTATTTCAGCATCTTATGTTTTTAGCAACTGTGCATTACAGCATCTGGGCGTATTAGCAACTGTGCATTTCAGCATCTGGGCGTATTAGCAACTGTGCATTTCAGCATCTGGGCGTATTGGCAACTGTGCGATTTTAGCAACTGTGCATTTCAGCATCTGTGAGTATTAGCAACTGTGCGATTTAGCAAGTTTTTAAGCAAGCACCTGCTCAACTACAGTTGGTCCTATACTTTAGACCTGTAGGATACCAAACACATATGCACTACGCTCATGCCTTTCAAACATGTACTTTAAAAACATGCAATTTAAGCAATAAATCTGCAAACACGTATATTATGCTGTTCCTGCCCACAAGCAGATAATGATACTTAAAAAGTGAACTGCTAATCATCCAGGGGTGTATCTACTACATACAGTTGTACATGCCCCTTGGATAGGCAGAATATATGCAGCATGTAATCATGACTGCCTATCCTAGACCTGTCAGCACATGGCAATGGCCGCCATTCCTCTTCCTGCCAAAAACAATAGGCTAGACTTTGAGCAAACCTGCGCCCTCTAGTGACTGGGGAAAAACCAGAAGCCTGCATGAGCAAGAGTACAAGCACGATAAAACAGCACACTGCTCCCAATGGCCACCGGGAAAACAGACAGTCAGATCACTCTCTTAAAAAGAAAAAATTGCAAACAACTGCAGACTCACCATTCCTCGCTGCAGGGTACTGCTGGAATATCACAGCGACCCAATCTTCACCCATCACGGCGGGTTGGTGTCATGCCAGACCTTCAAGGACAGGGTCCCCTCTGAACGTAGGGTCCACTGCCTTGGACCTGTATGGCGCCCTGCCAGAGCAAAACCTGTGGTATAGCAATGTGACAAAGGTGCTGGATCCCAGGGCCCAGCTCTCCTAAGAGAAGCGTTACAGGCAAAACCTCGTTCTTCCGTACCGAGGCTCGGGTACCATCCACTTTAGCATTTGTTTTGGCTCTTTGAATGGATCCTATAGCGTAGCTCCCAGACCCTGTTCAGGCCATCTATGAAGCACTTTTCAGCACATCATTAACTGTGACCAACACCTTAGACACTGGTGAAAAAACTGAGGTACTCCCTGTATGGGGGGGGGGGGTATATAGGAAGGGTACTTCCTGTCTTGATTATGCCAGTTTCCATCACCTGAAGGTGGATTTATAACCCATATAGTAATTACTATAGTGCTCTGTGTCCCATGATGTACGAAAAAGAAAGTATGGTGTGCATTTTTATTCAGCCCCCTTTACTCTGATACCCCTAACTAAAATCTAGTGGAGCCAATTACCATAAGAAGTCACCTAATTAGTAAATAGAGTCCACCTATGTGTAATTTAATCTCAGTATAAATACAGCTGTTCTGTGAAGCCCTCAGAGGTTTTTTTAGAGAACCTTAGTGAACAAACAGCATCATTAAGGCCAAGGAACACACCAGACAGGTCAGGGATAAAGCTGTGGAGACGTTTAAAGAAGGGTTAGGTTATAGAGAAAAAAAAAAAAACAAGCTCTGAACATCCCACGGAGCACTGTACAATCCATCATCCGGAAATGGAAAGAGTATGGCACAACTGCAAACCTACCAAGACATGGCCATCTACCTAAACTGACATGTCGGTCAAAGAGAGCAGTAATCAGAGAAGCAGCCAAGAGGCCCATGGTAACTCTGGAGGAGCTGCAGAGATCGAGATTCACAGCTCAGGAGGGAGAATCTGTCCACAGGACAACTATTATTCATGCACTCCATAAATCTGGCATTTATGGAAGAGAGGCAAGAAGCAATAAGATGTCCCGTTTGAAAAAAGCCATGTGGGGGACACGGCAAACACGTGAAAGAAGGTGCTCTGATCAGATAAAAAAAATAAATACAATTATATGGGTTTTCTAAAATGTGCTATGACACTATAGAGACAGAGAACGTACATCAAGTTCAGATTGGATCAAGGTACTCAAATGTTTGTCTGCAAGATCTTCCACTGTGGCTATATCTACTACACAGTGCTTAACTGATCCAGGATTGCCTAAAAAACAAAAAAATATAATCAATTACCTTTGAGACAATAGTAGAAGTATATCACATTAAAATGACAAACACGATTATACCTCTTGTAGCCAGAAAGCAAATTTTTCCAAGATAAAAATAGGCATCCAAATGCATCATAGAAGACAGAACATTGTTGAGGCTGCAAAATATAAAAAATAAATGCTCAGGGAAATTTTCTTAAGAAAAGAAGGGAGAAGAATAGGAAAAATGAAAGTAACCATTACAAACACTGTAATGTCTCATAACCGTGTGCTTCATTTAAAGTCCCAAATTTCCCTCCTCTTTTACCCATACCAGGGATGCAGGCATATGATTCTACCTAGTCACTGCCTCATTTAAAGTCCCACATAACCCACTTTCTTGACCAGTATACAGGGATGGAGGCACACGGCTATTTATTTCATGGTTTACCTAGTTCGTGCACAGTCCCATGCATGAGCAGGTTCCTCATTTTCTCCCCCCCCCCCCTTCCATCCCTTTGGTGGAGGGGTGGCCACTTGGTAGGTAATGGGGGTGGAAAGTTTGGGCACCCCAGGTAAAAATGTGTATTAATGTGCATAACTAAGCCAAGGAAAGATGGAAAAATCTCCAAATGGCATCAAATTACAGATTAGACATTCTTATAATATGTCAAAAAAAGTTAGATTTTATTTCCATCATTTACACTTTCAAAATTACAGAAAACAAAAAAAATGGCGTCTGCAAACGTTTTGGCACCTTGCAGAATTTATAGCATGCACTGCCCCCTTTGCAAAGCTGAGACCTGCCAGTGTCATGGATTGTTCTCAATCATCGTCTGGGAAGACCAGGTGATGTCAATCTCAAAGGTTTTAAATGGCCAGACTCATCTGACCTTGCCCCAACAAACAAACACTGTATATATGTTTCTGACACACATCGCAAATACTAATTTAGGTGACATTTAATGTCGGTCCTTTCCATATGGACTGGATGCTGGAGACCTTGCATACATTTGCGGGAGCTGCGATGCCCACCTGGGGCCTTCCTGTCCCCCCCCCCCCGTTTTATCCTTGTGCAGGGGGACTGGTGGGTACACGATGTGCAGCGACACTGTGCCTTTTGTTGCCACTAGTGGCGCCTGGCGCGCTGTACGACATCTGCGTGCAAAATCGGGGGTGACTTCTTTGGCGCAGAGTGAATGTGGCCACTCAGGCGCTGATGCCCCTCACTTTGCAGAGTCTGCTAACGTGGTATTAGGGAGTGTTTTAGCGCCGTGACCTCACTATAAATATCACTTCCAGGTTGAGCGGTCACTTTCTCTTTTTCTTGCTCTGCTTGTTATACAACACACCTGTTTGAATCATGGTCGCTTACCTAGAATTCAGGTATCACTAGGTTACATTGTTCATTTTGGCTGTTTTGGTTTCACAGTTTCTTGTCCCCCCCCCCCCCATCACTTACTCCTTTGGTGAGAGCTACACGTTTTCTTTTTATATGTTATTTTCTACTTCGATTCCTTACCTGGGTTCACTCTTACGGACACTATACTATGAGCTTCAGTCCTCACTATATCATTAGACATGCACTATTTACATTGATATATATATTTTATTACTCTCCACAGAGTGTCCTTTGAGACACAAATTGCATCACTTTTGATTTTCAATGGGGACCCCCTCTTCCATGGTAGTCCATTCACCATTTCTTGTGTTGGTTTTGTGCGCTGGCCACCGCCACAGCTTCCAGAGAGGAGCCCCCCATCATTTCTTTGGCTCTAAGCACCCCATTTGGAAGGTATAGGTGACTTGTGAGTAGGGATGAGCTTCGAGTTCGAGTCGAACATTGCACAATTTGGGGTGTTCGCGGCAAATTCGAAAAGTCTATGGGAGAAATCTAAAGTGCTAATTATAAAGGCTTATATGCAAATTATTGTCATAAAAAGTGTTTGGGGACCCGGGTCCTGCATCAATGCAAAAAAAAGTTTTAAAAAAACTGCAGTTTTTTCGGGAGCAGTGATTTTAATAATGCTTAAAGTGAAACAATGAAAGTGAAATATTCCTTTAAATTTCGTACCTAGGGTGTGTGTATAGTATGCATGTAAAGTCGCGCTTGTTTCCCGTGCTTAGAACTGTCTCTGCACAAAGTGTCATTCCTGAAGGAAAAAAAGTAATTTAAAACTCACTTGCGGCTATAATGAATTGTCGGCTCCCGGCAATACATAGAAAAGTCATTGATAAAAAATTTTTTTAAAAAAGCGTGGTGGTCCCCCCAAATTCAATTACCAGGCCCTTCAGGTCTGGTATGGATATTAAGGGGAACCCCGCCGCAAATAAAAAAAAATGCGTGGAGTTCCCCCAAATATCCATACCAGGCCCTTCAGGTCTGGTATGGATTTTAAGGGGAACTCCACCCCAAATAAAAAAAAATTGCGTGGAGTCCCCCCAAAAATCCATACCAGACCATGTTTTTGGGGACAAGGGCCTCATCCCCACAACCCTTGCCCGGTGGTTGTGGGGGTCTGCGGGCAGGGGGCTTATCGGAATCTGGAAGACCCTTTTAACAAAGAGGACCCCCAGATCCCGCCCCCCTATGTGAATTGGTAAGGGGTACATTGTACACCTACCATTTCACGAAGAAAGTGTGTAAAAAAAAAAAAAAAAAAAAACACACAAACACCTTGGAAAAGTCCTTTATTAAAAAAAAAAAAAAAAAAAAAACATTCCAGCGATGAAATCCAGTGTCCCAATGACGCACAGCGCTTGACATCGGATCGCCGCGAAACACTGGATTTCATCGCTGGAATATTATTATTTTTTTTAATAAAAGGACTTTTCCATGGTGTTTGTGTGTTTTTTTTTTTTACACTTTCTTCGTGAAATGGCAGGGGTACAATGTACCCCTTACCAATTCACATAGGGGGGGGGGCCGGGATCTGGGGGTCTTCCAGATTCCGATAAGCCCCCTGCCCGCAGACCCCCACAACCACCGGGCAAGGGTTGTGGGGAAGAGGCCCTTGTCCCCATCAACATGGGGACATCCTCCCCATGTTGAGGGCATGTGGCCTGGTACGGTTCAGGAGGGGGGGGGTGCTCTCTCACCCCCCTCTTTCCTGCGGGCTGCCAGGTTGCGTGCCCGGATAAAAGGGTCTGGTATGGATTTTTGGGGGGACTCCACGCCATTTTCTTTTTATTTGGGGTGGAGTTCCCCTTAAAATCCATACCAGACCTGAAGGGCCTGGTATGGATATTTCAGGGAACTCCACGCATTTTTTTTTTTATTTGCGGCGGGGTTCCCCTTAATATCCATACCAGACCTGAAGGGCCTGGTAATTGAATTTGGGGGGACCCCCACGCTTTTTTTTTAGCAATTACTTTTCTATGTATTGCCGGGAGCCGACAATTCATTATAGCCGCGAGTGAGTTTTAAATTACTTTTTTCCTTCAGAAATGACATTTTGTGCAGGGACAGTTCTAAGCAAGGGAAACAAGCGCTACTTTACATGCATATTATACACACCCCCCCAGGTACGAAATTTAAAAGGAAAATTTCACTTTTATTTCTTCATTTTAAGCATTATTAAAATCACTACACCTGGAAAAAACGTCAGTTTTTAAAACTTTTTTTTGCATTGATACATGTCCCCTGGGGCAGGACCCAGGTCCCCAAACCCTTTTTAGGACAATAACTTGCATATTAGCCTTTATAATTAGCACTTTCGATTTCGAACGTTCGAGTCCATTGTATTTAATAGGGTTCTAAAGTTCACGCGAACATTCTGGCTGTTCGCAGGTTCTGGTGCGAACCAAACATTTGGCTCATCCCTACTTGTGAGTAATGGGGATTTACTTCCTTCCCCTCTTTTTGTATCAAACATCAGACTATTTAACAGCACATAATAGCTTTTAATCATCAGACACCAAAACGTTATGCTGTTTTTAATCCATAAATCATATATTAAACAGAAATTCAAACAAAAATGGAAAGTATTCCTGTGTTGTGGATCTGACTGTAGAATTATATAATTGCATAATCCTTCAGTATAGATTATCATCTGTCTAGTGCTTACTGATGCAGACTGAAAATAAATAAAAAAGGAGGAGCTCCAGGCTCCTGCAGAATTTTTTTTAAAGTCAGCGGCTACAAAATACTGTAGCCGCTGCCTTTAATATTAGGACACCTACCTGTCCAAGAATCCAGTGGTGTCTTCACCCGAGCGGATTTTTTTAATCGGCTATCGGGTGCTGCCGCCATCTCCACTAAGGAAAACCAGCAGTGAAGCCTTGTTGCTTCACAGCTGGTTCCCTACTGCACTCTTTGATTGGGCTGGCTTCAGGGGAAGGGGGGGGGGGGAGTGAACTCAGCCAGAAGTGGGGGCAGGTACCTGTCAAAACCAGGTACCCGCTACCCCCCAAAAAAGGTGCAAAAATGTGGCAGTGGAGGGGGGGTGAGGAACTCTGCTTTAACCACTTGCCGACCATCCGCCATAGTTTTATAGCAGGAACATGGCTCGGCGAAACGACATTATGTTACGTTGCTTCGCCCGGTGGACAGTAGGGGCGCGCGCTGACTGCCAGGCACCCGCGATCGCTCGTGTCACAGCGAGAAGTGGGATCTGTGTGTGTAAACACACAGATCCCGGTTCTCTTAGGGGAGAAATGACTGATCATCTGTTCATACAAAGACTCGGCCTATTGGGAGCACACCCTCACAATTTTTGGTTAAAAATTATTAACGCTAAACTCATAATTCAGTGGTATAGAGAATTGATGTGCCCAAGTAGTAGGGATCCTCGGGTCTCTCCAATTTGCTGGAAATTTGAACGGTTTGCAGTGTGAGAAAGTAAACAAAAAGAAAAAAAAAAAAACACAAACAACCAAACACATACCACATTGGTGATGCGAATGGCAGAAGCATCTTTTAGGATGTGTATTAGAATTGTGGCGTGCTCAGAGACTGATTGAGCAAAGCTGGTGAGGGTGATGTGAACTGACACCTGGTACTCTTTTGGTGGCAGTAGCCACTTCTTGAACCCTATTGAAAACAAATCTCCAAAATAAAATCACACAGTGAAAACACTCCCAACAGAACCCTTGGTTCCTCCTATTCCACAAGACAACAATGTCCGCTCCCACAGATCTCTGAACTACTTGATATGCCACCTCCTGAATGTGACCAATGTTAAGTAAATAAGAATTCATCATCCCACAAGTCAGTGTATATCTCTAATAGGGAAAGACAAATGTACAAGCACCCTTCTCTGCAGAACATAAAGCAGAGCAGAAAAACCAAACAAGAGAAAATATGGCACAATATGTGGGTGTAGTATACCAAACAATTTTTCCCTAGGGCCAGAGTACTCAGTAAGGGGGGTGGTTAGGAGGGAAGACAGAGAAACATATATAAGCTGTGGGCTTTATAAGACAATAAGTAGGTAAAAAAGCATAAAAAAAATAAGGCGGCCAATAAACACATAAAAGTCCATGTGTTTAAAACAAGATGTGCACTTGGATAGGCAGCTCCACCAGAAACAGGATCGGATTGCTATAAAGCAATAAAAAAGACAAAAAAAGGAGGCCCCAACCAAGTGCAGCATTAATAATATTATTATTAGCTCAAACAGAAAGCGAAATGTAAACCTACAGTGTAATGCGCTGGTCAATAGGCATAATAAAGTGCAGAGGCCGGTCCACCCAGGGAGTCTACATTGGCTGCAGCTAGCTGACTGCACCTAAGGCCTGATCAGACAACTGGAGGAAAAGGCCCTGGCTGGGTATAGCCACAAGTATCCAAACTTGTGCAGCTGGTAAGCGGGGATTTTGCATGGTGGTGGATTCACTTGATTCGTTCCTTGCAAGTCACATCATTATCACATTACTGTTGGGATTTGATTTCACATCCATCGTAGGAATTCATTATCTTCTGGAGGACTTTTTATGAGTTTATATTTCAATATCTGGGGCTCACTTCAGAGTAACTACATTTTTGTTTACTTATTCACTTTTTATTTTCATTTGGTCCACATGGTCATTATGTCACTTTAAAAGCGCAGCTTATTCTTTTTCCATAATCTTGCGTGCATTTCTCACTTAAGTTGCAGCAGTAATTTATACACCTTTTCCAGCGCAGTTTTTCTTTTTGTATACTTTTATTTTGGTGAGCTTACCAGTGCGTTCTTTCCTCAGGATGTACCAAACTGTTAATTTGGCCACCCCTAATGTTGCTGCTATTTCAGATTTTTGAAGCCTTACAATGGCCTGTTTCACTTGCATGGACAGCTCCTACGAACGCATAAAGTAGATTTACAGCAATAGATTCCAAATGCAAATACCACACTTATGCCCCGTACACACGATCCGAAAATCGGACGACAGATCGTCCGACTTTTTTCGTTTACTAGTCGCAAGTAGAAATTGAATAGGTTACTAAAGTCACGAATATTCTCATACGACAGAAAAAAATCGGAAGTGATGTCATATATGTGTTTTCGACTGTACTGACTAAACGAAAATCGTACAAGGGAAATTCTCGCGCATGTCCGATAAAATAATATTGGATAAACTGTCAGGATCGGCTCACGGAAGCCCTGTACTAACGATCCGATTATCGTACGATTCTTCCTCGGACGTCATTTTTCGTACGATATTCGGATCGTGTGTACGGGCCATAAGGTACAACTCAAGACCTTTTACCTGGTTAATTGATGAAGAAATAATAAAGGAGTAGCCCACACCTGGCCACGAAACAGCTTTTGATTCAACTGTCCAATTACTTTTGGTTCCTTGAAAAAAGGGGGAAGGCTATTCTTAAGAGCTGTAATTCCTAAACCCTTCCTCTGAATTGGAGGTACATACCGTCAAATTAAACCTGAGAGTGCACTTTCAGCCCATATCCATTAGATAACTATAGCTTAAATATATTTTATTAAATGCCTTAGAAAAAAAGAAAATATATATTTAAATTGTGCCAGTTTCCAAATAACTATAAACATATTCTATGCAAATGTAGAGAATCTGCATGCGCTTACCAGCTTGTCCGCAAAAAAAAAAACAACCCCAAAACAAACTGACCTGGTCTAACAATTCACTTTAACCACTTCAGCCCCGGACCATTTGGCTGCCAAATGACCGGGCCACTTTTTGCGATTCGGCACTGCATCACTTTAACTGACAATTGCGCCATCGTGCGACATAGCGCCCAAACAAAATTGTTGTCCTTTTTTCCCCACAAATAGAGTTTTCTTTTGGTGGTATTTGATCACCTCTGCGGGTTTTTATTTTTTGCGCTATAAAGAAAAATAGAGCGACAATTTTGAAAAAAAGCAATATTTTGTACTTATTGCTATAATAAATATCCCCAATTTTATTTTTTTTAAATCTAATTTTTTTTTTCAGTTTAGGCGATACGTATTCTTCTACATATTTTTGGTAAAAAATAAACAAAATCGCAATAGGTGTATATTGATTGGTTTGCGCAAAAGTTATAGCGTCTACAAAATGGGATAGTTTTATGGCATTTTTATTATTCTTTTTTTTTTTACTAGTATTGGCGGCGATGTGCGATTTTTATCATGACTGCGACTTCATGGTGGACACATCGGACACTTTTGGGACCATTGTCATTTTTACAGCGATCAGTGCTATAAAAATGCACCGATTACTGTAAAAATTACACTAGCAGTGAAGGGGTTAACCACTAGGGGGCGCTGAAGGGGTTACGTGTGTCCTAGGGAGTGATTCTAACGGTTAGGGGGAGGAGCTACCAGTGACACGTCAGCGATCACTGTTCCCGATCACAGGGAACAGTAGATCCCCATACCTCACAACTTTGGAACTTGGGAATGAGGGACACCTATGGATGAAAAACATATGCTGAGTGCACTGCGACAAAAATGGGTGTGGATAAAATGTGCTTAATATTGAGGTGGCTTAAAGAAGCATGGTTAAACAGAGACTAAATGTGATGGCTGCATTCGTTTTCTTTTTTTAGGCTTTCTTCTATTTTCACCTAATGATCCAGCCAGTACATCTGTTGTTTTTCAAAAGAACAAGCTGTCCTGCAGATGTAGCAGTTAGTGTGTTGAGACGAACAATTTATCACTGACAGGGGTGCTTACAATGATCAGCTTTTATTTAATCTGTGTGCTACACCTTATAAAGTGTTAGTGTATCTAAAACTGCTAGTCCAGCTAACACTCCCCTCCCCCCAGACTGAAAATTCTGCTGTCCAAAAGGTGCCTCTTGTGCTACTTATTCCAGAGTGTAGGCACTCTAATACAGGAGGTGTGTTACTGGCCAAATCACCAGGTGACAACAGAGGGTAAAAAAAGGCTAAAAAAGAAAATTAATGCAGCCACCACATATAATGATTGGTAACCTGGCCTGCAATATACATTTTTTTTGGGGGTGGGGCTTAATACCGCTTTAAGTCTACATATGGTATCTACTGTACACAGTCCTTGTACCCACAAAATACTCCCTAATTTCTGTGCCATGAGTGAGAGGCTCACTGACATAAACCTGTCATGTATACACTCAGATACAGACAAGGACTGGTGTATATTTAGTCACAATTCACATCAGAAGTCCGACCTTTCACATCAGGTGTCCCCCTTCACATTAAAGCAAACTCCTTTCACACTATGAGTCCCCTCCTTCACATCAGCAGTTCCTCCTTACATCAGGAGACCCTTCTTCAAATTATTAGTCCCCCTTTCATATCAGGAGTTCCTCCGTTCACATGAGGAGTGTCTTCCTTCACAACAGAATCCCCCAAATGGTAGAGTTCCCCTTTTATATCAGGAATCCCCCTTTCATATCAGCAATCCCCCTTTTATATCAGGAATCACCTCTTGCATTAAGAGACACACTTTAAATCAGGTGTTCCCCTTTCACATCAGAGTCCCCCTTTACAGTAGCAGTTCTGCCTTCACATCAGCAGTGGCCCTTTAGATTAGGAGCCCCCTATACTTAACATCAGGATTCCCCCCTTTCCATTAGAGTCTCCCTTCACATACTTAGCATATGGGGTCCTCTTTTCACATTAGAATCCTATCTTTTCATGGGAGGGGTTTTCTGGGGATATGAATAAAATAGATAAGGACTGGGACAGGGATCCTAAGTTTAGGATGTAGGGAGCTGAAAGGGAAATACTGCAGGCTGGATTACAATGTTACAGTAAGTGGAGGGATGTTGGGCTGTGGATGGGGAAATATCTAGGCAATGGAGGGAAAAGGGGGATGCTGGTGACTGAACCAGAGTGCCTGTAAGAAGGGAGGTCTGCTGTGTCAGCACAGGAATGATTTATGACTGAGAAGGGGAGATCTGTATTCAGATTGGAGATAAACAGAGCTGTGGGACAAAAGTCACTGATTGCAGAGAAAGGAATATCGGAGCTGGAGAATTAGTTGTGGGGAAGGAAAGCAGAGAACAGATGTGACTGAACGAGGATGTCAGGGAGGAGAGAGAGTGCAGACCAAAGGAGAATAGACGGGTACAACCCCTGCATCTAAAAAATAATCATCTTGTCCTCTAGACATGTCAGAGCCTAGGGGGGAAGCCAATTTTTAACTCTTTCTATGAGCAGCTGGGGGGAGAGATGCCGCTGCTGAAAGGGTAGAGGATCGTGACTATGGGATACAATACACTACTGGCTGTCAGATCGGCACTTTACAGAGTTTGCTTACCTTTCCATTGCTGGGGAGGAGATGGGGGTTGGGTAAGCAACCTGTAAAGTTCCGATGTGACAATGCCAAAGCAGGAGTGCTAGTGTGCTACAGTGACAGTGTGAAGCTGGAAAGGAATGTGAGCACATCCCGCACCTCCTCCGGGATCTATCCTGCTCTCCTGATTTGACTTTTCTCGTTCAGCGCCAAGCTGACAGCAGTAGTGATGTCGCTGTCACTACTTCTGTTAGCCTTTGTAGCGGCAGAAACGCTCCTTCCGCCCCCAGCTCACATATTACTGTCACCCTCCTGCTTCCCCCTTGTCCCTTCTCTGTGCCCCCTTCACTGCTGCCTGGATGATGATCCCTGCAAAAAATATACCCGTTCCACGTACCTGGCTGATGGGCGGCTACAGTCCTTCACAGTCATCGCCGGCTGCAGCTCCGCCTTTTGCTCTCACAAGACGGAGTGAGGCAGACAGGCATCCCCTCCATATCACTCCGCCAGGGACAGACAGGCTGGGGGCCGGAACTTTAAACTGACTGTCGGGAAATGCTGCCCTAGCTGCCTCCGCACCTCCCTTTAAAAAGAAAAAAAAAAAAGGAGTTCCCACTCTGCTACTGCCTCCTGAGGTCCCACTAATAGAAGTATGGGGCCCCAGCAAATGTTATTTAATGGTCAGTCAATATAGGATCTGCTCACAAGCATTTCTCCTGCCTCCTATGTGCTGTACAGAACAAGAGTGAGTGGCAGTGGAGGCAATGCGGGAAACAGCTCAGCTGTGCGGGACATAAGGCAGAATGCGGGGATGTCCCGCAGAATCCGTGACTGTTGGGAGGTATGGATCCCTGACATGTCACTAGGCAGAACAGGTGAACGCCTTGTTTACAAAAGGCATCCCCCTGTTCTGCCTTTGCCGACCGCAATCGAGGGCCGCCCGGGAACAGAGTTCCCGGGACCCGCGGGCGCACTCACGAGACACGCAGCACGCGTGGGCCCACTGGGCGTCAAATTCAAAGGGACGTACAGGTACGCCCATTTGCCCGCTCGTGCCATTCTGTCGACGTATATCGTCGTGCGGCAGTCGGCAAGTGGTTAAAAACAGAGGTTTAAGCTGCACACATTTGCAAACATATGTAGAAGCCGCAGTGCCTATGTCAAGGCTCCCCTCCGCGGGCTAGCTTGCAAAGTTTTGTCTGTTTGTGATATGTATTGTCCTTTCCTGTGCTTCTTACTGCAAAGGTTAGTTAATTTGAAGTGGTTTCCATCTTTTTGTATAGCTGAGCAAAAGTGGATCCTGGTAGCTGATATTGGAAATCAAATCGCTTGGTTTTATTTATTTTAAAATAATTATGTCCATGTTTTAGCTATTTCCACATACATACATACATACATACATACATACATACATACATACATACCGTATATACTCGAGTATAAGCAGAGTTTTTCAGCACATTTTTTTGTGCTGAAAATGCCCCCCTCGGCTTATACTCGAGTCACCTTTTTGCGCCTAATCTCCCGGACTTTGGGGACCTGGTACCGGCCGACATACATATAGCCCCACTCTCCCTCTACATGTGTGCAAAGTTTGTTGTCCGGAGGACCTACGGCCGGGGAGCACTGATTTTTCAAAGCCGGGCACCCCTTCCATAGACTCCCATGTTAAACGGTAATTTTGGGGGCCCGGTACCGACCGGTCGTAGGTCCCCTGGACCCAAAACCTGGCCCCATTTCTCCTCTACAAGTGTGCAAAGCTTGTTGTCTGGGGGACCTACGGCCGGGGAGAACAGATTTTTCAAAGCCGGGAACCCCTTCCATAGACTCCCATGTTAAATGTCAGTCTAGTCATGGGCACAGTGAGGCATGGGCACAGTGAGGCATGGGCACAGTGAGGCATGCAGATGGACACCCTAGGCTTATACTCGAGTCAATAAGTTTTCCCAGTTTTTTTGTGGTAAAATTAGGTGCCTCGGCTTATATTTGAGTATATACGGTACATATTACCTTTGGCAACCCATTTTTTCTGTGACTATTTCATACCTGTGTTGGCTGTGTAAATTTATTAAAAACACAACCAGGTCAAAACGTGGACGGAGGTGATCTCCTTCAAAAGGCAAAGGCAGGCTCTGGGTCATGTGACTGCAAAAGACAAGAACACACTATATTAACAATCTGAAAACACAGGCAATGGCATTCATTTCTCTTTAGAGCTGTGACAGCAACATTTAAAAGAAGACTATACATATATGATTATTAACATAGGTCATAGAAAGAACCACTCATTAAAGTGATTTTAAAACTAAAATAGAATACATCGTTGCATACCAATCTTTAAGGTGATTGTGATTTAAAAAAAAAAAATACTTATCTAACCTTCCTCTCCTCAGGTATCCCACGATCACTTCTGGCTCCTTCCCTCCAGCGAGTGCCCCATAGGATCCACACAGACAGAGGAGAATCGGCCCAGCTCTCTCATCATTTGCTTTGATTCACAGCAGCAGGAGTCAATGGCTCCCACTGCCTTAGCAAAGCCTGTAACAGACCAAGTGAGGGGAGAGAAGAGCTGCACAGCTCTTGATCGAATGAGAGGGCTCGGGTAAGTAAAAAGGGAGGGGGGATACTGATGGCCTTAACCACTTCAATACCGGGCATTTTCACCCCCTTCCTGCCCAGGCCAATTTTCAGCACGGTAACATTTTGAATGACAATTGCGTGGTCATGCAATGTACCCAAATAATTTTTTTCCCCACAAATAGAGCTTTCTTTTGGTGGTATTTGATCACCTCTGCGGTTTTTATTTTTTATGCTATAAAACAAACAAAAAAAGACAAATTTTGAAGAAAATACAATATTCTTTATTTTGCTATAATAAATATTCCAATTTTTTTATTTAAAAAAAAAAGTTACAAAAAATTTCCGATATGTATTCTTCTACATTTTATTTATTTATTTTGGTAAAAAAATTCATCGCAATAAGCACATATTGACTGGTTTGCGCAAAAGTTATAGCGCCTACAAAATAGGTTGATTTATGCCATTTAAATATTTTACTAGTAATGGCGGTGATCTTAGATTTTTATCGTGACTGACATTGCGGCGGACAGATCAGACACTTTTGATATTTCGGGACCATTGACATTTATATAGCGAACAATGCAATAAATATGCACGGATTACTGTATAAATGAAACCGGCAGGGAAGGCGTTAATGCTAGGGGGCAATCAAGGTGTTAAATGTGTTACCTAGGGAGTGATTTTAACTGTGGGGGATGGGACTGACTAGGGGATGGGACCGATGGGTGTTCTTATATACTAGGAACACACGATCTGTCGCCTCTCCCCTGACAGGACGTGGATCTGTATGTTTACACAGACCCACATTCCTGCTCTGTCACGAGTGATCGCGGGTGCCTGGCGGACATCGCGGCCACTGGGCACGCGCACTGGCTCCTCTGTGACACGCGCCCCCTATATCTATCGTTGGGAAGCCGAGGACGTCAAATGACGCCCGCCCAGGATGGGAGATGCCATCTGTGGACGTCATATTACTATACTGGTTCAGGTTAACGCAAGGAATGCATTAAGGTAAACATTATTTAGCCTCTAACTAGAGGTGCCAATAATGGCCGACAATAAATTCATGATATTAAACATTTGAATATATATATATATATATATATATATATATATATCAGGGCTCGACAAACCCCGGGCGCCAGGTCGCCATTGCGACTAGAATTAGCGACCTGGCGCAGCACAGCTGGGGTATCCTGTGTCTCCGTGCCCCCCCTCCGCGCCGCGGGATCGCGTCGGGCCGCACCGGCCAGTAATTGAGGCCGCGGCTTTCTGCAGGCCTATGCTTCCTTCTGTGGTCTAGCGCCATCTTGTGGTGGCCGTTGGCATTGCAACCAGCAATGCTAATGGAGTTTCCCCTGCCATCTCCTTCCCTCTAATTAGAACCCCCAAACATTATATATATTTTTTATTCTAACACCCTAGAGAATAAAATGGCGGTCGTTGCAATAATTTCTGTCACACCGTATTTGCGCAGCGGTCTTACAAGCGCCCTTTTCTTTTTCGTACATCACGGGACACAGAGCGACTTAGTCATTACTAATGGGTTATATAGTTTACCTTCAGGTGCTGGCACTGGCAACTTCCAAACCGGAAGTACCCTCCCCTATATAAGCCCCTCCCATCCGGGAGCACCTCAGTTTTTTGCCAGTGTCTAAGGTGTTGGCCAAAGAGTAACATGTGTTTTCCTGGGCTTGCGTACAGGTTCTTTTACGGGCCTTAGTAAGCTGTTCCGGATCCCACCAAAAAAGCTTCATAGCTAAACGGTCGGTACCCGGGCCTTGCAACAGAAGAGCAAGGTTTTGCCTGTAATGCCTCTCTTAGGAGGGCTGGACCCTGGGATCCAGAGCTCTGGTCATACCCACGACCAAGATGTTGTCTGTGCAGGGTGCTATACAGGTCCAGGGGAGTGGAATCCTTGGGAACCCGGTCCCTGAAGGTTTAATTACAATGCCTGCCGTGATAGGTGAAGTTTGGGCTTCTGTGGACCAAACAGAGTCCTGCGGCGGGGAACAGGTAAGTGGGGGCCCCCAGGAACTTGGTTCTATTGGGGGACCCCCAAGCCTAATTTGTCTTTCTGTCTGTTACCTAACGGTATTCCCGCTAATATCTGTGTATGCCTATAACTACTGGAAAATGTAAAATTTTAATGGTAGTCAAGAAAAAAAAAAAAAAAAGAGGACCGCGGTACCTGTGTTAAACCACTAGAGGCCGCTGTGGTCCATTTTTCTTGTCATGTGGATCTTTGGTTTTCTCAAGTCAAAAGATCCAGGCAGTTGGTAAGTTTCTCTGTGGGAATCCAGTTCCTCTGCCCTGTTGCTGCGCTCATCCACCACACAGGCCCTCCGGCAAAAAGGGCCCTGGCTCCTAGTCCCTGCCTGGTTTCAAAAAAGGGCGCCAATGGTGCGCGGGCGCGTGCACGCGCCTCCTATGAAAAAAAGGGGCGGGTGGATGACGCTCGATGCGCGGCGCTTCTGCGCATGTGCAGGCGTCCCAGCATGTATAAAAGACACAGTACAAGTGTCAGCTGGATGCAAACAGAGCTAGCAACAAAACGGTGGCACACAGAGGCGGTTGATGCAGGCATCCCCATAGAAAGGCACTTTAGTGGACACCAGCTGGTATATAGCAGCAACTGTGTTAGACTATTACCAGCAAAATTGGTGTATGACGACGGGAATACCTCAGCTTTGTGCTTAAAGGATATGTCGTCCAGACGCTCTGGAAATAAGTCTTCCAGGAAGCCAAAGGGGTCTCCATCGGGCTCTGAGGATATTGGGCATGCTTGTACTGCACCAATCTCCCCTGGAAATTCAGAGGTCAGTAGCCGTAGGAACCCCGCAGGAGTGCCTGGTGCTGCGGCTGTCCCCAGTCCACCTGCTCCTGTATATATAACAGAGGAGGTTTTATCCTCAACTCTGGGAGGATTGGAAGAGAGATTAACAGCATTGATCGCTGCTTCCCTGTCACAGGGAAAGCGCGTCCGATCTCCGTCTCCTCCTTCAGAGTGCCTGTTAGTGGAGGAACAGCCCCACACAGAGATCGACCTACCTGAAGGGGATCAGGATGAGGTTGATTCAGTTATAGAGGAATCAACAGTGGAAGAACCTTTCTCAGCATCTCAGGCTGAAAGATTATGGGTTCAGTCTCTGACTAACATGGTCCGATCAGCATTTAAAATGCCGCTGGCGGAACCATCAACCACTACGGTTTCCTCGCTGGGGTCGCTGAAAGCTCCCCAGGCTGACTGTTCCTTCCCAATCCACCCTTTATTGGAAGGGCTTATTTACCAGGATTGGGAGCATCCTGATAAAATATTTACTCCCCCCAAGAGATTTCCAGTGATCTATCCCATGGAGGATAAGTTCATAAAAAAATGGAGGGTCCCTACAGTGGACACAGCCATCTCTTGTGTAAATAAATCACTGACATGTCCAGTAGATAATGTTCCAATGTTCAAAGACCCAATAGATAAAAAATTGGAGTCTTTACTAAAATCTGCTTTCTCTACAGCAAGCATGGTGACACAACCTGCAGTAGCAGCGATTGGAGTCTGCCAAGCAATGAAAGATCAGTTGAAACAAGTCTTAAGGGACTTACCAGATCAGCAGGCTCTTGCCCTAGCTGACCTACCTAGAGCCTTGTGTTGCGGTGGACGCCATAAAGGATACAATCCAACAGGCATCCCGCTTTACGCTGTCTGTAGACATATGCGTAGGCTTCTATGGCTCAAAAACTGGTCTGCTGAAGCTCCCTGTAAGAAATTGCTGATTAGCTTCCCATTTCATGGAGAACGCTTATCTGGAGATGATCTGGACAAATATATCCAGAAAACTTCTGCCGGTAAAAGTACACTCTTGCCGGTTAAGAACAAGGGTAGAAGTCCTTCTTTTAAGAGGCCTACTTCTCCAGTCCCTGGCACATCGGCTGTGAAACAGTTCCGACGGCCTCCGCGGTCAAATCCAGGGGGCAGAACTCAGGGACAATCACAGGGTAACAAGAAACCCTGGGTCAAGAGAGGTACAAAACCTCCCCCCAAGTCATGAAGGGTTGCCCCCACTCAATCGGGTGAGGGGAAGACTTCAGTTGTTCACAGAGACCTGGCGGGACACCATCAGAGACAGATGGGTGATCTCCGCAGTAAGTCTGGGATACAGGCTGGAGTTAAAAGACATTCCTCCTGCCCATTTTATAAGGTCAAACGTGCCAAGCGATCCCCAGAAGAGTGGATCCCTCCTTCTGGCACTAGAACAACTATTGCTCCAAGGGTAATCATGAAGGTTCCCTTGGAAGAAAGCGGGTTCGGGTTTTACTCGAACCTTGTCACAGTCCCCAAACCAAATGGGGACGTGAGGCCCATATTAAATATAAAAGGGCTAAACAAGTTCCACATATCAGGACTTTTTCGGATGGAGTCGATCCGATCGGTGGCCACCGCCCTACAAGGGCAGGAATGGTTAGCCTCGATCGACATAAGGGATGCTTATTTGCATATTCCCATCTGTCCGGCCCACCAGAAATTTCTACGCTTTGCAGTAGAAGGGCGCCATTTTCAGTTCAGAGCCTTACCTTTCGGTCTGGCCACAGCACCACGAGTGTTCACAAAAATTCTGGCCCTACGATTGGCCAAACTAGGAACACAAGGTGTAACAATAATGGCATATCTAGACGACTTGTTGCTGATAGACCACTCAGTGAAAAAAACTAGAAGTGGTCGTTCACAAGATAATCAAGTATCTGGAATCTCACGGTTGCATTATCAACCGAGACAAGTCAGCCCTAAAACCAGTCAAAAGTCTGGAATACTTGGGGGCTAAGACTGGATTCAAATCAGAGAAAGATTTTCTTACCTCCAGAGAAGGTGTCGTCTTTGAAAGATTTGACCCACTTAGTGGGTACAAAAAAGAAAACCATCCATACGCCTGTGTATGAGGCTGCTGGGAAAAATGGTGGCTTCATTCGAAGCAGTACCCTACGGTCAATTCCATTCAAGGAACTTGCAGAGGGCCATACTGTCAGCCTGGAACAAAAAGAGTTCAGGCTTTAGACTTACCAATGTCCCTGTCCCCTTCCGTTCGCAAGAGCCTCCATTGGTGGTTGGTGCCCCAGAATCTGGAAAAAGGGAAACCCTTCAGTCCGGTTTCTTGGAAGGTGGTCACTACAGATGCCAGCCTCATAGGCTGGGGGGCAGTACTGGAGCAATGGTCTCTCCAGGGCAAGTGGTCAGAAGCAGAGAAGGCCCTGCCCACCAATCTCTTAGAGATACGAGCAGCCCGGTATGCCCTAGTAGCATGGACATCCAAACTCCAAGGGTCACCTGTCAGAATTCAATCAGACAATGCCACAGCAGTGGCATATATCAATCACCAGGGTGGCACCAGGAGTCGTGCAGCCCAGAGGGAAGCGAATTGCATCCTGGAATGGGCAGAAAGATATGTCACAGCCATATCCGCGGTTTTCATCCCAGGAGTGGAAAATTGGAGAGCGGACTTTTTAAGTCGCCAGCAATTATGCCCGGGGGAATGGTCTCTTCACCCCAAGGTTTTCCAGGCAATATGCCAGCGGTGGGGAACACCGGATGTAGATCTGCTAGCATCCAGATTCAACGCAAAGGTGGACAGATTTGTGTCTCGCACAAAGGATCCCCTAGCTTGCGGTTCGGATGCCCTAGTGTTCCCTTGGGATCAGTTCAAGCTGATATATGCATTCCCACCGCGATTAATCCGCAGAATCAGGGTAGAAAAGAAACCAGTGATTCTGGTGGCTCCAGCGTGGCCCCGAAGGGCATGGTACGCGGAGATTGTAAAAATGTCAGTGGGAAGTCCTTGGACCCTCCCACATCGTCCGGACCTGCTTTCGCAAGGACCGATATACTACCCTTCCTTACCAGCCCTAGGTTTGACGGCCTGGCTATTGAAGCCCACATTCTAAAAAAGAGAGGGCTCTCTAATCCTGTGGTATCTACCATGATCAATGCCAGGAAGCCGGTATCCAGGCAGATCTATTATAGGATCTAGAAGGCGTACATCACGTGGTGTGAGGCCAAGAAATGGCATCCACGTAAGTACGTAATAGGTAGGATTCTGGACTTCCTACAGTGGGCTGTACATAGGAAGCTTGCCTTGAGTACTATCAAGGGTCAGACGGCCTTGTCAATATTTTTTCAAAGGCCCTTGGCTTTGCATTCATTAGTCAAAGCTTTCATACAAGGAGTGATGCGTATTAGCCCTCCGGTTAGTATTCCCATATGTCCATGGGACTTAAACCTGGTTCTGTCGGTTCTACAGAAACAACCATTTGAACCATTGCGGCACATTTCCTTAGTTCTTTTCACCAGGAAATTGATTTTCTTAGTAGCCATTTGTTCGGCTAAAAGAGTATCAGAATTAGCCGCCTTGTCCTGTAAGGAGCCATATCTGGTTGTCCATAAGGACAGAGTAGTATTACGTCCTCATCCAGCCTTCTTCCTAAGGTGGTATCGAGGTTCCATTTGAACCAAGATGTGGTTCTTCCTTCCTTTTTCCCCAAACCTAGTTCGGTAGAGGAAAAGTTATTGCATTCTTTGGATGTAGTAAGAGCAGTTAAAGCTTATCTTAAAGCCACTGCTCAGATTCGCAGAACGGATACTTTGTTTGTTCTGCCGGAAGGCCCCAGAAAGGGTCAGGCAGCATCAAAAATCTACTTTAGCCAAGTGGATTCGACAGGTCATAATACAAGCCTATGGCTTGAGAAGGAGACCGCCTCCGTTCAAAGTTAGGGCGCACTCCACAAGAGCAGTTGGAACTTCATGGGCAGTGCATCACCAGGCCTCCCTGGCTCAAGTCTGTAAGGCCACAACATGGTCCTTAGTACACACGTTTACTAGATTCTACCAGGTAGACGTCAGAAGGATGTCGCCTTTGGGCGCAGTGTGTTGCAGGCCGCAAAAGAGCCTCATGCTTGATGGCGCCCAGCTTATGTATAGTGTATCCCTCCCCTCATTTGGCATTGCTTTGGGACGTCCCATTAGTAATGACTAAGTCGCTCTGTGTCCCGTGATGTACGAAAAAGAAAAAGGGATTTTTATAACAGCTTACCTGTAAAATCCTTTTCTTGGAGTACATCACGGGACACAGAGCTCCCACCCCTCTTTTTGGGACACTTATTGCTTTGCTACAAAACGGAGGTGCTCCCGGATGGGAGGGGCTTATATAGGGGAGGGTACTTCCGGTTTGGAAGTTGCCAGTGCCAGCACCTGAAGGTAAACTATATAACCCATTAGTAATGACTAAGTCGCTCTGTGTCCCGTGATGTACTCCAAGAAAAGGATTTTACAGGCAAGCTGTTATAAAAATCCCTTTTTTTGGGAAAAAAATACACTTTTTTTTTTTATAAAAAAATAAGACAACAGTAAAGTTAGCCCAGTTTTTTTTTATATTGTGAAAGATAATGTTACGCCGAGTAAATTGATACCCAACATGTCACGCTTAAAAATTGCGTCCGCTCGTGGAATGGCGACTAACTTTTACCCTTTAAAATCTCCATAGGCGACGTTTAAAAAATTCTACAGGTTGCATGTTTTGAGTTACAGAGGAGGTCTAGGAGAAAAGAAAGATCACCGCTCCAGGTGAGTGCAAGTAGATGGTCAGTGTCTTCCTAGGAACCAGGGTGCTGGCGATGCAATTGATGCGGAAAAAGGGCGTGTGGAATAAATGTGTGAAACGCGTCGGCTGTACCCCCCCCCATTTCTTGCTGTGACTTGCAGTGCTGTAAGTCTTTTTACCCAATAAAGGCAACCTTTATGGTTTTCGGAGTGCGGCTGTCCATTCATTCCACACGCCCTTTTTCCGCAGAGGAGGTCTAGGGCTAGAATTATTGCTCTCGCTCTACCGATCGCGGCGATACCTCACGTGTGGTTTGAACACCGCTTTCATATGCAGGCGCTACTCACGTATGCGTTCGCTTCTGCGCGCAAGCTCGGCGGGACAGGGCGCGTTCCTGGCTCCTAACTTTTTTAGCTGGCTCCTAGATTCCAAGAAAATTTGTCAAGCCCTGAGAGATATATATATATATATATATATATATATATATATATATATATATATATATATATATATATATATATACACACACACACACACACACACACACACACACACACACACACACACACACACACATATACATACATACACATACATACATACATACATACATACACACACAATTATATTATATTCAAATGTTTAATTAATATCATGAATTTAAATAAACATGAATTTAAATTAATGTGAATTTATTGTCGACCATTATTGGTACCTCTAGCGCAAGAAAAGCTCAAGAAAAATACATCCCCTTTAAAAGGGGTTGTAAAGGTTTGTTTTTTATTTTCTACATAGGTTCCTTTAAGCAAGTGCACTGTTGGTTCACTTACCTTTCCTTCGATTTCCCTTCTAAATTTTTTTTTTTCTTTGTCTGAATTTCTCACTTCCTGTTCCTCCTCAGTAAGCTTGCCTCCATCATCCGAGCCAGAACGGCTCGGATGATGGGGGCAAGCTTACTGAGGAGGAACAGGAAGTGAGAAATTCAGACAAAGAAAAAAAACATTTAGGTATACCGATTATTCATTCTAAAATGTTATTTGCTGTTATAATGACAAGCTACATGTAGTAGACTTCATTAAGGCTTTTGGTGCTCAGAACCAGCCCATTGAGGTGCACAGTCTGGTTCCCCACTCTCGTCCGCTTGTTCTGTTGCACTTCAGGATGCACAAACCCGCCAAGACCTCCACACCCTTTCTGACATCCATTTGGCTAACACAAGGGTACTCCCCCCTTACCCTACTTCTGCTATACTCAACCTCCTCTACCAAAAACATATCACCTCCTCTGTTAGCGGGACAGGCCCCGCCTATTGAGTTTACTTCTTTTCACCATTTCCAGCGCCTCTCCCCCACAGTGGTTCCTAGCACTGCCTCTATTTTTCCCCTCTCAATACAACGCTATGTACCACTGAACCGTTCCAGATACAATTTAAAACAGGTGCATAAATCACTTGGACAAGCGAGCAGGCCTCGCTAGTCGCCGGACTCTCTCTCCTGTTCCCACGTCCCCATCTCTTAATCCTGCACACGGCAAACCCCTCACTTTACTCTCCATCTAACTCATTTCTACTCACCCCCTTCCCTTCCCCGAGCTCCTCTCACACACCTTTCCCAACCTGCCCTCCCTCTCTCAGTCTTAGTCCTCCTCCTCCGACACTATCCTACTAGGTCTCAGCAAGTACCCATACCCTATTTAAGCTACGGACACTAATTTGACTCCCACAATGGCACGTTTGCCTACCAAACAAACCACATACACAACCAAAATAGTCTTCCTGAACGCGGTCTTAACATCCCCGAAAAAAAAAAAAAAAACGACTCCTCTCCATGCGCAAATGTAGAGACAACATCATTTTCCTCCAGGAAACGCACTTTAAAGCGGATTCCATCCCAAAACTCTCCAACATTCACTTACATGCAACAAACTGGGCCTCCAAATCTAAAAGGGGTCTCTATCCCATTTGCGAGACATTGCCTGTTTCAAGTCAAAGATACTTGTCTAGATGAGGAAGGACGTTATATATTTGTTAAATGCTCATTGTTCGGAAAAAGTCTAACTCTGGCAAATATATATGCGCCAAAACGTTAAACAAGTTTCTTTTTTCAGATCAACTTTACAAATACTCTCAACATTCCAGGAAGGACTCTTAGTCCTCGTTGGGGACTTTAATGTCCCACTTAACCCTCTCCATGACACATTTTCTGGCACTTACACCTTGCCACACAAAGAACTGCGTGCAATTAAAAAACACCTCCTAGAGTTGACACTACACGACTCCTGGCGCACGCTGAATCTAAATGTAAAAAAGACTACACATTCTACTCAGCCCCACACGATCGCTATTCCAGACTTGACTACCTATCCCTATCGCAAAGAGATTTATCAATGTTCATCTCAGCCACCATAGATCCCATGTATTTATCAGATCACCACCCTATATCCATGTCCATAGAATTCGCAGACACACCATCGAGATCCTCGATATGGCACCTAGATCCCTCTCACAGACAGCTCGATAGCACCTACAATCGATGACTCATACAATACTTCTGTGAGAACAACTCTCCGGACATATCACCAATTATGAGATGGGAGGCACACAAATCTGACAAAATTGCATCCATCTGCTAGAATGGGCACATAAAAAAATCGACCCAAGCAGCATCCTCCCTACAGGAACTCCTCCAGGCCAGGGCTGAATTTGTAGAGGAACTGGATTAAAAAAACAAAAACAAACGAAGTGTAATTATATACTAACCCAAAAAAAATTCTATGAATACGGAAATAAGGAAAGTTCCTAGCCAGAGCTCTCCGTACGAAGAAAGCATCCAGGAAAATTCACTCTGTCACTAATTCTTCTGGAAGTAAAATAACATCCAACATATAGATATTTGTATAATACTCACGTTTATAATCTTAACCCAAACGCCCCCCTGACGGAATACAGCACCAGATCACAAATGATTAAGGATTTCCTTACAAAATATAGCCCCAAACACCTATCCAATTTGGAAGCCAAAGCTCTGGAACAACCTCTTTCCACTGAGGAATTAGATCTAGTACTCAAACAACTGAAACCTGGAAAAAGACCTGGCCCGGACAGGTTGACGACAGGATATTATAAAGCAGGGCTCGACAAACCCTGGGCGCCAGGTCGCCATTGCGACTAGAATTAGCGACCTGGCGCCTGGGGCAGCACAGCTGGGGTATCCTGTGTCTAAGTGCCCCCCCTCCGCGCCGCGGGATCGCGTCGGGCCGCGCCGGCCGGTAATTGCGGCCTTCTGCAGGCCTATGCTTCCTTCTGTGATCTAGCGCCATCTTGTGGTGGCCGTTGGTATGACAGGACAAGCAGCAATGCTAATGGAGTTTCCCCTGTCTGTTTTCACTGCCATCTCCTTCCCTCTAATTATAACCCCCAAACATTATATATATTTTTTATTCTAACACCCTAGAGAATAAAATGCCAGTCGTTGCAATACTTTCTGTCACACCGTATTTGCGCAGCGGTCCTAAAAATAAGACAACAGTAAAGTTAGCCCAATTTTTTTTTATATTGTGAAAGATCATGTTACGCTGAGTAAATTGATACCCAACATGTCACGCTTCAAAATTGCATCCGCTCGTGGAATGGCGACCAACTTTTACCCTTTAAAATCTCCATAGGTGACGTTTAAAAAATTCTACAGGTTGCATGTTTTGAGTTACAGAGGAGGTCTAGGGCTAGAATTTTTGCTCTCGATCTACCGATTACGGCGATACTTCACACGTGTGGTTTGAACATCGCTTTCATATGCGGGCGCTACTCACGTATGCGTTCGCTTCTGCGCGCGAGCTCGACGGGACAGGGCGCGTTCCTGGCTCCTAACTTTTTTAGCTGGCTCCCAGATTCCAAGCAAATTTGTCAAGCCCTGTTATAAAGCATTTATAGAAACGCTTAAGCCACATTTCCTTAGCGCATTTAACTTCCTCTCTTCCGAGAATCCCCCACCTTGAGACCTCCTATCGGCACAGATTACTGTTATCCCAAAACCGAACAAGGACCCCTCCTCGGTCACCAACTATCGGTCAATCTCCTTGCTAAATGTAGACCTTAAAAATCTACGCCAAAATCTTAGCCAACCGACTTCTACCCCTACTACCCAAACTCATTTCACTAGACCAAGTAGGCTTTATACTGTAGAGAAGCAAGAGAGACAACACCATAAAAGGGATCAATATACACAAATGGTTAACTTCAAAACGCAGATTTTTTTTGTCCCTGGATGCAGAGAAGGCATTTGATAGAGTGGCATGGGACTATATGTCGGAAAGCCCTTAAAGCGATTGGCATATGTGAACGCATGCTACAATTCAATTTAGCGCTCTACTCCTTTCAAACTGCCAAGGTACGAGTCAATGGCCACCTATCGAATGCCTTCTCCATTTCATATGGAACTCGCCAAGGCTGCCCTCTTCTCCCCACTAATATTTGTCCTCATACTAGAACCACTGCTCATCGGCCTTAGGGATAACCCAGATATCAAAGGAGTCTCGAGCTCCAAGGCTACATACAAGTTGGCTGCTTTTGCAGACAACATTCTCTTATTTCTAACAGAACCACACACGCTATCCAACTTACTCCAGGACTTCGCCCTGTTCAACACCTTGACTAACTTCCGAATAAACTTCTCGAAATTAGAAGCGCTGCATATCTCCTGAAAAAAAGAGACACTAGTGCAATGTCAAACGTCCTATTTTGATGGAGGCACGACTCGATAACTTATCTTGGGATCCAATTACCCGCCCAATTAACCGACTTGTATACCAAAAATGACCTCCCGATCCTTTTGAAATATTCAAAAAGACCTGAAGTCTTGGTCGACGGGCCTTTTCTTGTGGTTTGGTAGAGCATCAATAATTAAAAATGTTCAGATATTGCCAAATACCATTGGGCATGTCAAGTAACAAGAATAATAGACTGGAACGTTCATGCTCATACTAAAGCATGGATTAATATTGAACATGCATTCTCCCCTATACCAGTCCGCCAACTTACTTGGACAGGCTCAATACATGTCCCACTAAAGTTTAAAGACCCCTTAATCAGCAACACATTACAAATCTTCAAAAAAGCATGTCACCGATTAAAATCTGTAACAACCCCGGATTTTCCACCAGGTACAGTTGACACTTTCCTTTCTGAGATCTGGCCCCATACCGACAGGCGGGCAGAACACTTTTTCTCCGGAGACATTTTTCTACCCCAACCCACATTATCCGCACAGATGTCTGGACAACCCTCCCCGTTCAACTCAGACACTTCCTTAACGACCCCCACCCACGCTCAGAATTTGAGACAACGCACGCAGTTCGAAGTTCGTTGCACATTCCAGATAGAATTTTCCACAGCCCAATTGCTCCTACACCACTCCTAACATCGCTCCCCATCTCTACACCTCTTGAACGCCGCAAAAATGTGCATCCTAATCCACTGGAAATCACCCAATCCCCCTACCATTGCGGATTGGATCAAACGCATAAACAAAGTAGAGGAGATGGAGGATTTGGCGCACCAAGCCAAAGAAACATCCACCAAATACCGGAAAACGTGGGCTTGCTGGCATCACTTCCAAACGACTGCTGAATGATCCCAACTATTATCTCAGTAACATCTGAAGACACATGATAACGGGTTGGAGGAAGAGGAGGAAAAGATCTCCCTTTACCCCCATCTTCTTTCTCCCTCCACCACTATTTTCTTACCACTACTCCCCCGTACCCACTCATGACAGTCCTAAACACGGACTCCCTCTAGAGACAGATGCTCTATTCACCTCCCCATCCCTAGGTTTTATACCTCTCCCAGCTCTCTGTATTACCAATCCCCTTTCCTACAAGGTATCTTCTCTTCTGAGACTCCCCCCGCCCAATCCTTTTACATGACGGACTCTCTATACCACCCCCCCCTTGAGTCTAAATCACTGACCAAGCCTGCTGGTCTTGCTTTTTTCCCTGGGGATTGCTAGAGGTCCGATGACCGCAATCCCACGGAGAATCGGCCTATCTAGAGACAGCAGACCACAGAGAACACCATGCAACCGCTAAAGGACAGTATGCAATGCCCTTAAGTTGACACCCCGTATGGGATGCCTTCACACGACTACTCAACACTAACACTCCTTGGAACCCCTACCCTTGACCTCTACCAATATAGCAGAAATATTTCATGGGTCACAACACCTCGACACTTCTCTAATGAGAGAACTCACTGAAGTGCAACGTTAGGGACACTGCAGCACTTTATGGAAATATAGTACTTGTGAAGACGACATAACTATTTGAGTACGTGCGCTGAGGATGGATTTTTTATTTGTTTAGCAAAAAATATATACCCCAGTGGTGATCAAATACCACCAAAAGAAAGCTCTATTTGTGGTTACCAAATGATACAAATTGTTTGGGTACAGTGTTGCATGTGTGTTTAAATAGGGATGAGCCTCACACCCCCGGTTCGGTTCGCATCCAGAACATGCGAACAGACCAAAAGTTCACGCGAACATTCGAACACCGTTAAAGTCTATGGGACTCGAACGTGAGAAAGCAAAAGTGCGAATTTTAAAGGCTAATATGCAAGTTATTGTCCTAAAAAGTGTTTAGGGACCCGGGTCCTGCCCCAGGGGACATGTATCAATGCAAAAAAAAGTTTTAAAAACTGAAGTTTTTTCGGTAGCAGTCATTTTAATAATGCTTAAAGTGAAACAATAACAGTGAAATATTCCTTTAAATTTCATACCTGGCTTCCCTGTGACAGTAGTTTTAAATGACTTTTTTCCCCCTTTAGAAATTACATTTTGTGCAGGGACAGTTCTAAATACAGGCCACTTTACAGGCATACTATGCACACCCCCCAGGTACGAAATTTAAAAGGAAGGATTTCACTTGTATTGGTTCACTTTAAGCATTATTAAAATCACTGCTCCCAAAAAAACAGCCATTTTTACAACTTTTTTTTGCATTGATACATGTACCCAGGTCCCCAAACACTTTTTATGACAATAACTTGCATATTACCCTTTAAAATTCAACACTTGATTTCTCCCATAGACTTTTAAAAGGGTGTTCTGCGGCTTTTCGAATTTGCCGCTAACACCCCAAATTGTTCACCGAACAGCCAATGTTTGAGTCGAACTCATGTTCGACTCGAACATAAAGCTCATCCCTAGTGTTTAACCACTTCAGCCCCGGAAGAATTTACCTCCTTCCTGACCGGGCCATTTTTTGCGATACGGCACTGCATCGTGTTAACTGACAATTGCGCAGTCGTGCGATGTTGTACCCAAACAAAATATATGTCCCTTTTCAGTTTAGGCCAATATATATTCTACATTTTATTTTAACAAGAAAAAAAAAAATCTCAATAAGCGTATATTGATTTGTAGACGCTATAACTTTTGCCAAACCAAATAGGGGATAGATTTATGGCATTTTTATTATTATTTTTTCTAGTAATGGTGGGGATCAGTGATTGTTAAATTGGGACTGCAACATTGCGACGGACACGGACCAGTGACATTTATACAGCGATCAGAGCTATAAAAATGCACTGATTACTGCGTAAATGTCACTGGCAGAGAAGGGGTTGACACTAGGGGGCGATCAAGGTGTTAAATGTGTTCCCCATGTGTGTTCTAACTGTGGGGGGGAACGTGGCTGCCTAGAGGAGAAGACAGATTGTTGTTCCTACTTGGTATGAACACACAATCTGTCTCCTCTCCCCTAAGAGAACCGGGATATGTGCGTTTCACACACAGATCCCGATCCCTCGCTCTGTCACGAGCGATCGCAGGTGCCTGGCAGTCACCGCGCCCGCCGGGCACACGCTGCGGTCGCCTGCTAGGGCGTCTTAAAGAGCCGACATACAACTACGACGGCTCGCCCAGGGGAGCCATTCTGCCGCAGTATAACTGCAGCGGCTGGTTGGGAAGGGGTTAAAGGAGACAAGAAATGGCACCAGAGATTATTAAAATGCTATAGAGTGAAGATGCCACTTTAAAAAGTAAACCACTCAAATTAAATTAATAGTTAAGAAAAGTGTGGCGCTAACTAAAAATCAATGTGTGTGATCGCTTCATACAAACCTTCAACAATCACATACGTAAATGAATAACAAAAAAAAACATAAAAAAGTGGCAGTAAAATATATAGGAACAATTCCTAATAAATCTTCACAAATAGAAAAGAAGTCCAATCACCGTGATTTAAGGGAAAAAGCAAAAAATATATAGAATATAATGTAATGTCCGCCAAGTGATGCTCCACCACACGCGCGCATGAGGCATTCAAACTCACCAGAGCAAAAAATAGTAAAAACCTTGCAGCTATGATGGATTTCTTGTAACCAACATGAGTAGAGTTGATCCCTTTTCTTTTTTCCCTTTAGCGGTATTTAGGCAATATGACTCAGAGAAAACATATAGGAGATCAAAGCGCAACAAGCTCTTCAAGATGGGTAAAGGCAGGTAAATGTAGCAATGTCTACTTACATTTAAACATTTTATATGTTCGCTTGAAACTTCCTGATGATGTGTTTAACACGAAATGCATAGAGGATGCCTTTCACCAACGTCATATCCGGTCTTGCTAGTTTCCAACCCCTGGGTTGTGGAAAGCACGCCGCGGCTGCTAAGACAGTGTGCAGATTCACTTTGTGCTGTACACATTGGTGCTAACATACATGTTTAAATGTAAGTAGGCATTGCTACATTTACCTGCCTTTAACATCTATTGAAGAGCTTGTTGCACTATGATCTCCTATAGGTTTTCTCCAAGTCATATTCCCTAAATACCGCTAAAGAAAATAAGGAAAAGGGATCAGCTCTACTCATGTTGTTGGTTACAAGAAATCCATCATAGCTCCAAGGTTTTTACTATTAGCTCTGGTGAGTTTGAATTTTCACGCACGTGTGTGGTGGAGCATCACTTGGAGGACATTACATTATATATATTTTTTGCTTTTTCCTTTGAATCACGATTATTGGACTTATTTTCTTTGTGAAGATTAGGAATTGTTCCTATATATTTCACTGGCACTTTATATTTTATGTTATTTGTCATCCATATGTAAATTGATTGTTGAAGGTTTATTCAAAGTGATCAAACATTTTTGCGTTAGCGCCACACTTTTTGTTATTAACTGTTGCATGACCACGCAATTGTCATTTAAAAAGGCGACAGCGCTGGGAGCTGAAAATTGCCTTGGGCAGGAAGGGGGGAAGTTCCGGTTTTGAAGTGGTTAATCAGTGTGGGTGAGATGGCCCATGTCCTCCTATTTAATTCCATTTTGAATTTTTTCTATTTCTCTTTTTAACATCATATACCCTTTGTACTATTTAAAGGGTAAGCAACAACTCCCTGGTCTCTTGCTCCGGGCCTAACTTTTACCACGCACAATTATTAACATCCATGTATACTATCTTACTATTATATTAATGGAGGGTTACGTATTAGTATTTTTCTTTTTGATATAGCTTTAAAATATTTGCCTGATTACTTTGGTTATACAACACCTTTATAACTGCATGTTATCCTCCCATGGGCCTGAAGGCTTTGGCAGACCAATGATCTCTCCCTCCAATCAACTTTGCATATTTTCTCACATACTGGGGTGAGCGAATGTTCTTTTGACATAAGCTATTGATCCTTTTACCCCATCGGGGTATACCATCAGAGATTACTATTATCTTTCTTTTTTATTACTATACATAAAAGGCATGTATCAATATCTACATGGATGTATTACAACAGAATATCATGATCTGACCCATACCAATATACAAAAGGATATGCAATTGTATTCATATATTATATTGATTCTCTGCTTTTCTTCTTTGTAGATTTATTTTTATCATCAATAGGCTTTTCCAATGCACTACATTTTGCTGGTACTGAAGCGGTGCAACCACAAAACGCGTTGACTCAAAGGATTAGTGCACCCATTGTTGTAATTATTTGTATGCAGCCATGTTTATGCTGCTTCTTTTTAAAAAAAATAAATAAATATGTAATAAAAGTTTTTTTTAGATAAATCTATATTCTTTGGTTCAATTTATCTCTATTAGAGTGTACAGTGAGGTGTATTTAAAGTCCCAAACATATGTTCTACCTTCCTTACATTACCTATACTGGGATGACACCTTTATGTTACTATTGCCAATTTATACAGGGGGAGGGACGGATCATAACTGACTGAGCACACAGACTATCAGGGTGTCTCAATGGGAACTCTAAGGAGTTGCCTTCAATCAGCTGCTCATCTCTCAAAAAAAGAGCTTTCCCCTCCTTAGAGTAGACAAACATATGCCACAACATCCCTTCTGGTTTATTTTCACCAGGTGATCGGGCCACTATCTAAGATGGATTGGATTTTACCAGGAAACCTCACCTTTGTGTTTTTAGATGCCATTCAAATCAATGGCATCTGAATTGTGTGTTGTGAAATTTGTCATTTACACCTGGGCGTTTTGAAATCGCAGGCAGAATCGGTGATTCTGCCCGCGATTCAAACCGCCCAGGTGGGAATGCAGCCCTAATCTGGTTGAGAAAAAAACAAACAAACAAACAAACAAACAAAAACACACACAAACCCCTATACCCAGTTAATCCAGAGGAAGGCAGCAGGAAAATTGCCACTTCAATCTTTCTACCACTTATAAGTAGACAAACTTTACTTTCATCCATCAAAATAGGCACTTTGCCAGATTGAACAATTTGGATAAATTTTTACATAAGAAAGCTTACAGACAGACAATTTTTTTTTAATATATATTATATATACACACACACACACACACACACACACACACCTGGGCTCAAAATTTCAAATCCTGAGCTACTAGCCAGGCCTCTTGGGTTACTCACCACCAGTTGCCCCGCCCAGCCCCTACCCTGTCCCGCCCATAAACACACCCTCATAAATTATTTCATGAAATGACAGTTAAATATTTTATGCAGACTCCGGGTGGATTTGATTTAAATCACTAGTAAAAAGGCTCGATTTAAACCATATTTTTTAAAGAGCAACTGTTATCTCTGTCCTTCTCCTCTGATCCACTGTTGACTCAACAGTCCTATTCACTTTAATGCGACGGCTGGTGATGTGTCAGTGACACAACAAGATGAGGGACGTGGAGGTAGCAGATGAGCGGATGCCCGCTAACAGGCGCTGCCATGATGGATCTGAAATGACAGGTGCTCTTTAACCACTTCAATACCATGCATTTTTCCCCCCTTCCTGCCCAGGACAATTTTCAGCTTTCAGCGCTGTCGCACTTTGAATGACAATTGCGCGGTCATGCAACACTGCACCCAAACTACATTTTTATTATTTTCTTCTGGTGGTATTTGATCACCGCTGGGGTTTAATTTTTTGCTAAAACAAACTAAAAAAGACCGAAATGTTAAAAAAAAAATTAATAAAAAAAAAATGGGGGTTTTCCTTAGTTTGTTATAAAAAACAGGATTTTTGTACTCACCGTAAAATCTGTTTCTCTGACGTCCATGGACTGACACAGCTCTTATACGGTTTACGTGTGGGTATATGTCCCTGCTCGCAGGAGAAGATCTAGACAGAATGTTAGAAAAACATACATTCTAGCACAAAACCAGAGCTGAACAGCCCCGCCCAGGGGGGCGGTCCCTCCGGACATAACCCTCCTACCTGCAGCAGCAGCCTCAGTTCGTAACAAAGCAGTACAAACCTTAAAAAAAGGAAGGGTGGGTGCTGTGTCAGTCCATGGACATCAGAGAAACAGATTTTACGGCGAGTACAAAAATCCTGTTTACGTGTGGGACGTCCCAAAGCAGTATAAGAAAAGGGTGGGAGCAAATAGTAAAGGAACAACCAAAACTTCACTCCAAACCAGCAGAGCTTCTCAACGGAGGAGTTGCAACATTAAACAGCGGCCTGCAACACTTTGCGGCCGAAGGAAGCATCCGAAGATGCAGCCACATCAACCTTATAGAATTTTGAAAAGGTATGAATGGACGACCAGGTCGCCGCCTTGCACACTTGTGCAACCGACGCTTGATGTCGGAAAGCCCAGGAAGCACCAATTGCCCTGGTGGAATGCGCCGTAACCGGAAAGGGAGGCGCCCGCCCCTTAATGCCATAGGCCTGTATAACTGTCTGTCTGATCCACCTAGAAATGGTGGCAGACGACACCGCTTGGCCCTGTTTCGGACCAGAGACAGACACAATTAGTGAGTCATACTTCTGAATAGAAGCAGTAGCAGACAGGAACACCCGCAAAGCACGTACCACATCCAATGTGTGAAGCGCAAACCCTCTAGGATGCGATGGGTGAGGACACAAGGACAGGAGGACAATGTCCTCATTTAGGTGAAAGGCCGAGACCACCTTTGGTAGAAGGAAGGTCGCAAACGCAACACCGCCTTATCCTTATGGTTGACCAAATAGGGTGACTTGCAGGACAAGGCCGCCAACTCAGACACCCGTCTGACAGACGTAATGGCCACTAAGAAGGCCACCTTCGGAGACCAGGTCAAGAGGGGAAGATCTCTGGTATTTTCAAAGGGAGGTTCCTGGAGAACCGAGAGCACCAAATTCAGATCCCGAGGAGGGAGAGGAGGTTTAACAGGAGGGAGCACATGGCGAACCCCCTGCAGAAAAGGTGCCAACCAAGGAATGACCCGCTAGCGGTCGCTGAAAGAAGACCGCCAAGGCCGAAATCTGACCCCTAATGGTACTTAAAGCAAGCATTTGGGTCACGCCACGCTGCAAGGGCCGCAGGATACTGGGGACGGAATACGTCCGTGGACGCTAGTCCAGCTCTTTGCACATAGCGATGTAAGCTTCCCATGTACAGTGATATATCTTTCTGGCAGAAGACTTCCGTGCCCTTAACATGGTCGAAATGACCGAATCCGAGAGACCTTGGTCTCTCAGCACCTGGCTTTCAATAGCTATGCTGTTAAAGCCAGAGACTGTAAAATAGGACCTTGAGACAGAAGGTCCTCCCTCATTGACAACCGCCAAGGAACGTCCGCGATGAGATGTACCAGATTGGTGCACCAATGATGCAGAGGCCCACCTGGCGCAAAGAGGATCACCGGAATCCCCTCGGCCACAGCCCTGCGCAGCAGGCGAGGAAGCAGCTGCAGTGGAGGATAACATATATCAGGGGATAATGACCCCATGGGGCCACCAACAGATCCTAGGCATCCGCCCAAGGATCCCTGGACCTGGCCACAAACCTCGACACCTTACGATTGAGTCGAGAGGCCATCAGGTCCACATTCGGCATGCCCCACCACCGGCACAGAATTTGAAAAACCTCCGGGTGTAAGGACCCCTCTCCCTGGTCCAGCGTCTGGCGACTCCGATAGTCCGCCTGCCAATTGTCTACACTCGAATGTAGACGGTCGACAGAGACCACGAGGAGAGGCACAGTCTGATTGCCCGTATTTCCAGAACATCGATCGGTAAACGGGCTTCGTCCTGAGTCCAAAGCCCTGGGGTTGATAGAACTCCCCCCGACTCCACCCCAGCCCGTCAGGCTGGTGTCCGTCATGAACACCGTCCACTGGATGGGGAGGAACGACTTCCTGGACCGAAGAGCCGGGGACCCCAACCACCACGCCAGGGATGCCCCGATTGGGTGACTCATCTGGATCTGAAGATCCAAGGACAACGGGGATTTGTCCCAAGTGGACAGGATCTCTTACTGTAATGCCCGTGTGTGTGATTGGGCATACGGAACGGCATCAAACGAGGCCCCCATGAGTCCCAAGGACTCTCATGCAAAAACGGGTTGATGACCATTTTTGGGACGTCAGGACCCGCACTGCAGACTGAAATGTCAGTAACTTCTCCGGGGGTAGGAATACCTACGCCTCCAAGGTGTCCAGGATCAGACCGAGATGAATGCTGAGCCGGGACCAGAACAGACTTCTAAATGTTCAGGAGCCACCCAAAGTCCCTAAGGGTCTGACTGACGATAGTCAAACTTTCTTCTAATTCCGAGCCATTGTCTGTTTTTTAGAAGAAGATCGTTCAGATAGCAATGCCTGGATGTCTCAGCAAAGCTAGAACCGGAGCAAGCACCTTGGTAAACACCTTTGGTGCCGAAGCTAGGCCGAAGGGAAGAGCCACAAATTGATAGTGGACTTCGCCGATCGCAAGCGCAGAAACTACTGGTGACTTGCGCAGATCGGAACATGCAAGTAGGCGTCCATGATGTCCAAGGACGCCAGAAAATCCCCTTGATTAAGTGTAGTGAACACAGTGCGAATGGATTTCATGCAGAACTTTTGCACCATCACCAAGCCATTCAGGCCCAGGATTGGCCGAACCCCGTCCCTTTTTTGGGACTACAAACAGATTCGAGTAGAAACCCTGAAACCTGTCCAGTGACGGAACCGGCACAATCACTCCGGACCTGATCAATTCTGTACGGCCCCTAAGAGGGCCGCCCGACGGGCAGGAAGGAGGGAGAATTGGGGGAAAGAATCTGTCTGGGGGCCAGGAACAAAACTCTATCCTGTATCCTGAGGTGTCCACTTCGCACACCCACCGGTCGGAGATCCGGGAGGTCCACCGAACCGTGAACCTGCAAAGACGTCCCCCCACCCCAGAGTCGGGCAGGGACAAGACTTCATGCGGCGGCGGCTTGGGAGCTTGCTTGGTAGGCTTACGTACCCAGGGACGCTTATGTCCCCCAGCCGCACTTTTTTCAGTCTGGGCGGGCTTACCCGTGGATTCTGACTGACGAAAAAACTCCTTCTTTGCCCGAAAGGAAGGGCCCGGCCTACGGTGGGGCTCTTTTTCCTTAACAGACTGAGGAAGGAAGGTGATCTTACCCCCTGTGACATCCATAATAATGTCATCCAGGGTGGCCCCAAACAGTCTACCGCCCTTAAAGGACAAGTCAGCCAGGAGCTATTTGGAAGCTAGGTCGGCCGACCAGCATTTCAGCCAGATAAGGCGACGCAGCACCACAGCAGAGATAGAGGCCCCAGATATTAAAGGGGCCTCATCCAAAGTGGCATCGCACACAGAGACTAAACCCTGCGCAAGTTGGTGAGCCAGGGCAATGGTCTCAGGAGGGAGATTATGCTCCTGTACTGTCTGGTGCAAAATCTTTGTCCATCCTGTGAGTGTCTTGAGACACAAGTGTCGCCGCCACTATAGGGCGTAAGGCAGACCCCAATAAGGTAAACATAGTTCTACTCACCACTTCTGACCTCCTGTCAGTGGGATCCTTAAATGCAGGAGTCCCTTCCACTGGGAGCGTGGTAGCCTTATTCAAATGGGCGACCGGGGGGGGGGGGGGGGTCGACCACTGGGGGAGAGCCCACTTCTTAACCAGGTCCTCCTCAAAGGGGTACCTCATGGCTAGGCGCAGCGGGACCATCAAAGTCTCCTGCGGCTTATCCCAGACTTGGTCAATGAATGTATAAAAAAAAAAAAAAAGGCACATATGGAAAAACCTTTCTTGAAGAAACAGTTTTAAAAAGGAACCAAAAAGGAGACCGTTTCTACCTGAGGTTCCTCAGCCCCAACATTCAGCTTGAGAGTGTCCCTCACAGCATCAATGAGTTCACTTACAAGCAACCTGTCAGTTATTCAGAACTGGGGTCTTCCTCACAAGGAATATCCTGATCAAAAACATGAAAATCCTCAGAGCTAGGGTCCTGAGCAGCAGTAGCTAGGCCCATATCTGAGACAGAGCACTCCCCTACAGGAGAATGTGTGGGGAGGGGGCGCTTTACAGCTCCCTTGCGCTCTCACACCACTTCCATCCTGACAAGGATGATTCAAGGACTGCCGACAACTAGTCGCTAGGGACCGCAGGTGCAGGAGCACTGCCAGTTGCCTCAGACAAGTGTGGAGAAGCAGGTGAACTAGACTCCATACTGCCACCCTCTGAGACCTTTAGACACCATTATAGTGAATAATACAGTCCACCCACTGGCTGTGCTGAGGCTGAGGAGGGGATACCCAGAGGACTCACCAACCCTTGTAAGGACCGCTCAGTTCCGCTGTATGAAACCGCGCTGCAGCGCGAGTGAAGTGCGAGGAGAGAGTGAGATTCGCGCCGCAGCAGCGCCGATAGAGGTCGAAACCGAAAGTGAAAGTGCCCCGGCTTCAAGAAAATGGCCGCCGGCCGCATGCATTACTGCGCCATTGATCCACAGCAAGATGGCCGCCGAGCGCGTTTTTCAAAATCACCACACAGCGCTAGTGGCGCACACCGTAAAGTCAAACACCCACACACCAGAACACTGCTCCTCTCCCAGAGTCCACTAAAACAGACATGAGCACCCCCAGCCAGGCCAGAGTGACCCTCAAGCACCCCCACCCAGCACAGCACCAGTACAGGGTGCAGAGAGCAACATAACAGGGGGGAGACAGGGAGAAACCCCCATATAAAGAAACACAGCCAGCATGTACTCACCTGCAGCAGGAGAGACTACTTACCCGTCCCAGAGGGACCCACTGGCTTGTTTCAGACAGACCTATCACAGAGTAGTACTGCGTAGCTGTCGGCCCGGTCCACCGCGCAAGATACAGACAGGTACTGTTCAATCTTGAGAGGACTGCGGGAGCATAAAAGCAACCCGGCCACCCCTGGAGTCATGGGGCATGTCGTGAACTGAGTCTCACGCACACAAGGCGAGGATCAGCGCGCTCGATGGTCGGACAGGTAAGACTACGAGGATACCAGTGTACCCAACCTGTTGCCCAGCCGACAGTTGATTGAAGGTCTCAAAAATAAAATTCCCAAAGGAATAAAAGTTAAAAAGTAAAATCTTCCAGGAGACTGGCTCCTGAGAGAGCCATGTCTTCTCCTGCTGCTAGGCAGAATAAAACTGAGGCTGCTGCTGCAGGTAGGAGGGTTATGTCCGGAGGGACCGCCCCCTGGGCGGGGCTGTTCAGCTCTGGTTTTGTTCTAGAATGTATGTTTCCAACATCTAACATTCTGCCTACATCTTCTCCTGCGAGCAGGGACTTATACCCACACGTAAACAGTATGAGAGCTGTGTCAGTCCATGGACGATAAGAGAAATAGGATTTTTGTACTCACCGTAAAATCCTTTTCTATGAAGTCTATGGACGGACACAGCTCCTTTAGTCTTGACAAGTGGGTTATGTTCCGTCTATTAGGAGAGGACTAGGCAGACATGTTAGATATACAAAAACATGTAATTATACCAAAAGCTGAACAGCCCCGCCCAGGGGGTGGTCCCTCTGGTCATAACCCCTCACCCTGCACTCAGCAGCTCAGTTAGTCAAAAAGCAGTACAAACTCAAACAGGAGGGGTGGGTGCTGTGTCCGTCCATGGACTTCAGAGAAAGGGATTTTATGGTGAGTACAAAAATCCTAATTTCTCTTTCGTCCATGGACGTACACATCTCCTTTAGTCTTCACAAGTGGGACGTCCCCAAGCAGTGTAAAAAAACGGAGGGGTGGGAACAGCAAGCAAACAAACTTCACCCCAAACAAACAGAGCTTCTCAACGGAGGAGTTGCAACCTTAAGCAGCCGCCTGCAAAACCTTGCGGCCAAAGCAAGCATCCGCAGATGCATGCACGTCAACCTTGTAAAATTCAGTGATGGTGTGAACGGACAACCAGGTCACCGCCTTACACACCTGTGAGACAGACGCTTGATGTCGAAAAGCCCAGGAGGCACCAATCGCCCGGGTTGAATGCGCCGTGACAGGAAAGGGAGGCGCCCGCCCTTTAAGGGCATAAGCCTGAATCACAATCTGTCTGATCCACAGAGAAATGGTGGCCGACGAGACCGCCAGGCCTTTCTTTGGACCAGTCACCGACACAAACAGTCTGACCTCCGAAACGGAGCCGTAGCAGACAGATACATTCCTAATGCCGCGTACACACGACCGTTTTTAATGACGAGAAAAATTAAATTTTTTAAAATGATCGTGTGTGGGCTTTCCAGCAGTTTTCCAGACGAGAAAAACGCAGGAAAAAATTGGAACATGCTCTAATTTTTCACGTCGTTTTTTACATCGTCGTTTTTCTCGTCATGAAAAACGGCCGTGTGTGGGCTTTAACGACGTGAAAAAAAATGCGCATGCTCAGAATCAAGTATGAGACGGGAGCGCTCGTTCTGGTAAAACTAGCGTTCGTAATGGAGATAGCACATTCGTCACGCATTAACGGACTGAAAAGCACGAGGCTGAAAAGCGCGAATCGTCGCTCAACAAACTTTACTAACATGAAGGGTGGCACCATCCGAATGGAACTTTCCCTTTATAGTGCCGTCATACGTGTTGGACGTCACCACCCTTTACTCGAACATTTTTTTCCACAATAGTGTGTAGGCAAGGCAGGCTTGAGAGGAAACACGAAAAATCACGTTGAGAAAAATGCCGGTTTTTTCAATGACATTAAAAACGGTGTGTACGCGGAATTAGACGTGGTACGTGCTCTGCGGGTGCAACGCAACCTCTTTGGGACGCAACGGCCGAGGACATAAGGATGAAGTACAATGTCCTCATTCAGATGAAAATCCGAAACCACCTTAGGAAGAAACGAAGGCTGCGGGCGTAGCACCGCTTTATCCTTATGGGGACTTACTTGCAAGACAAGGCCGCCAACACAGAAACCCTCCTAACAGATGTAATGGCCACCAGAAAGGCAACTTTCTGAGAGAGTGTCAAAAGAGGAATCTCTCTGATGTTCTCAAAGGGCGGTTTCTGAAGTATATAGAGCACCAGATTCAAATCCCACGGAGGTAGTGGTGGTCAAACCAGAGGAGCCATATGTCGGACCCCTTGCATAAACGTACTCACCAGTGAATGAGCCGCCAGGGGTCGTTGAAAGAAAATAGCCAAGGCTGAAATCTGCCCCTTAAGGCAAGTTTCTGATCCACTCCACGCTGTAGAAACAGCAGGATCCTGGAAACCGAATATGCCCGTGGACGCCACTCCATCTCCTTACACATAGAGATGTATGCTTTCCACGTGCGATGGTAGATCTTCAGAGAAGATGACTTCCATGCCCTCAGCATAGTGGAAATTACTGAATCGGACAGGCCTCGGTCCCTTAGTACCTGGCTTTCAATAGCCATGCCGTTAAATCCAGCGACTAAAGCAGGATGAAGTATGGGACCTTGCGACAGAAGGTCCTCCCGCATCGGCAGTCGCCAAGGGGCATCCGCCACCAGGTCGGCGTACCAGGGACGCCGAGGCCAATCTGGGGCAATTTGGATTACCGGAATCCCCTCAGTCTCCACTCTACGGAGCAGATGAGGAAGAAGTTTCAGTGGGGGAAAAGCATAGATCAGCCGATACTGTCCCCACTGGGCCACCAACACGTCAGCCATGGGATCTTTTGACCTGGCCACAAACCTCGATACCTTTTGATTGAATCGAGAAGCCAGGAGATCCACATCTGGCGTGCCCCATTTTAGGTAAAGGAGTTGAAACACGTCCGGGTGTAGCGACCATTCTCCTTGGTCCAGCATCTGGTGACTTAGGTAGTCCACCTGCCAGTTTTCTACGCCCGGAATGTATACGGCCGGCACGCTCCTTTCTGCCCACCGCAGGATGCGAGCGACCTCCAATGCTGCAGCCGAGCTTCTTGTTCCTCCTTTATGGTTGACATACGCCACCGCTGTGTCGTTGTCCGACTGGATCCTGACTGGACGCCCCTGTAGCCTCTGTGACCATGTGGAGAGGCTCTGCCTGATCGCCCGAAGTTCCAGTACATTGATCGGCAGGCGGGATTCTTCCTGTGTCCAGCGACCTTGTGTCCACTGGACCCCCCAAACACCCCCCCAACCAGTCAGGCTGGCGTCCATCGTGACCACCGTCCAGTGAAAGGGAAGGAACGACTTTCCGGACTGAAGGGCCGGAGATGTCAGCCACCAGACCAGGGAAGTCCTGACTAGTTGGCTTACCCGGATTTGGCAATCCAGGGACAACAGAGACTTGTCCCACTTGGACAGGATCTCCTTCTGCAAGACTCAAGTGTGGAATTGAGCATACGGTACCGCCTCGGAGGAGCCCACCATGAGACCCAGGACTCGCATGCAAAAGCGCAGCGACGACCACCTGCGGGATGCCAACAGCTTCACCGCCAGATGGAAGAGCCTGCAATTTTTCTAAAGGGAGAAAAACCTTCGCCTCCGAGGAGTCCATGATCAAGCCCAGGTATTCCAGGCGCTGAGTTGGCACCAACACCGACTTCTGGAGGTTCAGTACCCAACCAAAGTCTTGAAGGGTCTGACTGGCAATCGCTACATCCTCCTCTAATTCTGAGTCTGAAGCAGCTCTCAGAAGGAGGTCGTCCAGGTAGCCCATCATTCCTCGCTGTCTCAGCAAGGCCAGAATCGGGACGAGCACCTTGGTGAAAACCTTTGGTGCCGATGCCAGGCCAAAAGGGAGAGCCACAAATTGGTAGTGATCGCCCCAGACTGCAAAACGCAGAAATCTCTGATGCCTGATGCATATGGGGACATGCAAGTATGCGTCCTTGATGTCCAAGGATGCTAGAAAATCCCCCAGATGGAGTGCAGCGACCACAGAGCGAACTGGATTCCATCCTGAACCTTCGCACCTTTACAAAGGTGTTGAGGGCCTTGAGATCCAGGATTGGACGGACCCCGTCCTTCTTTGGGACTACAAACAGATTGGAGTAAAATCCCCGAAACCTTTCCGGCAGCAGCACAGGTACTATCACCCCACGCTTCAGCAGGTCTTGCACTGCCCCAAACAGGGCGTTACGATGAGCTGGAGGAAGATGAAGGTTTGAGGGAAAAAATCTGTTTGGTGGACAAGAAAGAAATTCTACCCTGATGAAACCAGTCCGCAAACCCACTGGTCAGAAAGCAGGGAGGTCCACCGAGCTGCAAACTCGCGAAGGCAACCCCCCACCCCGAGAGTCGGGCGGGGGCAAACCTTCATGCAGTAGCAGAGTTGTTTGCAGGCTTGTTTGGCTTGCGAACCCAGGGACGCTTTTGTCCCTCAGCTGGCCCCTTGTTGGCATGGGAACGCTTACCTGCGGGCCCGGACTGACTAAAAACAAAGCTTCTGAGTGGAAAAGGAGGGCGCAGGCCTGCGACGTGGCTCCTTACCTTTTCTGGATTGTGGGAGCAGTGTGCTCTTACCCCCAGTGACATCCTTAATAATGTCATCCAGCGAGCCTCCAAATAGCCTTCCACCCCGGAAAGGCAAATCAGCCAGAGCCTTTTTGGAAGTCTGGTCCGCGGGCCAGCATTTTAGCCAAATCAGACGACGCAGTACCACAGCAGATACTGAGGCTCTAGAAAGCAGGGGAGCTGTGTCCAGGGCTGCGTCGCAGACATATTTGAGGCCATGCACCAACTGGTCAGCCATTTCTACGTAGACCGGGGAAACCTGTTGTCTTTCCAACTCCTGGTGCAAAATTTTTAGCCCATTCTTTAAGTGTCTGTGACACCAGAGCCGCAGCCAAAACTGGCCGTAATGCAGATCCCAGCAAACATGGACCAGGCCACTGCCTCGGACCTCCTATCCGCAGGGTCCTTAAATGCAAGGGTCCCCTTAACCGGAATAGTGGTTACTTTGTTTAACCGGGATACCGGGGGTCCACAACCGGGGGAGATGCCCATTTTTCAGAAGGCTCTCCTCAAAAGGGTAACGGAACGCCATGCGTTTTGGGACGGAAAAAAGGTCCTCTGCGGTCGTTCCCATTCCTTGTCTATAAAAACGTATCAAAATAAGTTAGATAAGGAAACACCTTAGTAGTGCGGGTCGGCTTGTGGGACCCAAAAGGGACCGACACCTCCTCGGCAGATGTCCCAGCCGCATACTCCAGTTTGAGGGATTCCCGCACTGCGGTGATAAGTGCTCCAACAAGCGCCTTGTCCTGTGCTGACCCGGACACGGAGTCTTCCTCACTGTCCGAATGGTCCTGGTCTGCATACTCTGACCCTTCAGAACAGGGGTCCGTTTTCACAGCCAGGCCCGAGTCTGAGTCAGAGCTTTCCCCAGAAGATGGTGGGGGGAGGGTGCAATTTTTACTCCCCTTGCGCCTGCACACCGCTTCCACCCTGGCAACAAATGATTCCAGGACCGCCGACAAAGCGTCAACAAATACCGCAGGTGCAGGGGCACCGGTTGCTACCACCGGAATGTCTGGGGAAGAAACGTCAGCTTCTGACGCCATGCTGACCCATACACACTTGACAGCCACTCAGGGAACAAGTCAAGGCACAAGAAAAGGCCCACCCTCCTAGCTGCCCAGACCGAGGGGTATTCCCAGAGGACTGACCCAGGCACTGCTTCAGCGCTGCCGTCCGCTCTCAACTCCTGCACAATGTGTGTGCCTGAGGTGTCTCTGAGGTGATCTGCCGTTCGCGCCATTCAGAATGACAAACCAGCGCTAAAGGTCCAGCCAATGTAAATATCCCCACAAAGATGGTCACTGGTTACCTCAGGAAAAAAGGAGCGCGAGATACAAGAAAATGGCCGACCGATGTATTAGCATCAGGAACAGCGTGGCTTTCTGGGAGGTAAAAATAAAAATAAAAGGCCGCAAATACAATGGGCCTCCGAGTGGAGGCCCCCCATGCTAGTTCGGACCTGGACACACCGCGCAGCCCCCAGCCAGGACCCGGAGCCCCCCTCAGGGACCCCCCGGTGAGTATCACAGCAGGCCCAGCAAATCATGGGGAGGAGGGATGGACCGGGAGAGAGACCCCCTAATCAACCACCCCAGGAATGCCCAGCTGTTCCATCCTGCCAAGACAGGAGGAACCTTACTTACCCGTCCCGATAGTAGATCTCAGGATCCAAAATTTTAAATAAAAAAAGTTCTCCAGGACCAATGGGCCCCTAGGGAGCCAGGTCCTTCTCCTACACTAGTCAGAAAAAAACTGAGCTGCTGAGTGCAGGCTGAGGGGTTATGACCAGAGGGACCACCCCCTGGGCGGGGCTGTTCAGCTTTGGTATAATTACATGTTTTTGTATATCTAACATGTCTGCCTAGTCCGTCCATGGACGAAAGAGAAATGTTGTTTTCTCCTTCACCGACGGGCACCGATATGCAGCACTCATGGGCGGCACTGACAGCCGTTACCGATGGGCAGAACTGACAGGCGTTACCGATGGGCAGAACTGACAGGCGTTACCGATGGGCAGAACTGACAGGCACTGTCTGGCATTCCTGATGGGGCACCGACTGGCAGCTGATGGGCACTGACTGGCATTGTTGTGGCCCATCTGATGGGTGCCTGTGCTGATAATCAATGTGCTGATTATCAGCGCAGACCCCCCCTCTGACAGGGAGAGCCGCCGATTGGCTCTCCCTGTCAGCACGAACCGAGGAAAGCCGTTTACTGGCAGTTCCTGGTTTACGCTGTGATCAGTCACAGCTGATCACGTGGTAAGGAGCCTCCGTCAGAGGATTCTTACCACGATCGGAGATGCGGTGTGTCAGAGTGACACACAGCACCACTGATCGCCGCACTGCACGCATCTGTCGGCATGTTATCCTGCTGGACGTAATATGATGCCCAGTCAGGATAACTGAACCACCGGCCAGCCGTCATTCTGCTATAGGCCGGGGGAGGGGGGGGGGGGGGGGGGGAAGTGGTTGAATGTAAGGCTGGTAGTTAGGACCTTTAATTTGCAAACAAAATGAAGGTTTCCTATTTAGAATAGTAAGCTGTCAGGTTAGTAAAACAGCCATATCAGAACCAATTCAATCATACAGTTTGTAGTGTGTACATAGATTTGCAAAAAAAATAGAATAAAGGGATATTTCTGAACTTTGTTTTAGCTCATGGTTACTGTGAAATTGTGTGAATGCATCAATGCAGTGCATGTTATCTCAGCTTGCAAAGCTTGGATTCATTGAATAAGTTTACCAAAAATTCAAATATTTCAGAATATACAGCCGCATGCTACATAACCAAGCTCTATTTCATGCTGAATAAACAAAGTTATTAATGTATCTTAAATAGAAAAAAACAAACACTATCTTTAGATACATTTTTACTCCCAAAGCATTTTATTAAAATAAATTTGATAAAAATCCCAATAAAAATCAGATTAAAAAAAATCATCAATTTTTATTCACCTTGTGCAGAATTAAGTTATAAAAATAAATATTAACAACTTTATCCGTGCCCAACAATGCAGCCTGCCTGTGCCCACCAATACAGCCTGCTTGCGGCCGCCAATGCAGCCTACCTGTGCATGGGAAGAGAGGAGAGCCGCCGCCCGGATGATCAGAGCGCCGGGAACATAACAGCTTTAATTTCAATAGCTTTGTGCTCCCCGCCGCACGCCATCAAATACAGCCCCTCCCCCTTGTCCGGGGAACTTTGACAGATCACCTGTCCAAGGATTGGATGGGTGTTCTGTCTATGAAAGTGCCCAGACAAAGCGGAGGGGCTGTATGTGACAGCGCGTGGCAGGGAACACACAGCTATTGAAATGAAAGCTATTATGTTCCCGGCGCTCTGATCATCCAGGCAGCGGCTCACCACTCTTCCCCTCTGATCCCTGGGAGAACGGCTCCCATACAACCAGCCTGCCGGCGGCAGTGCTCGCCCCCCCCCTGCTATAGCTCGCCAGCCCTCAAAATCCACTGCGAGCAGGCGAGTGGAATTTGAGGGCTGTATATAGTATACATTTCTTCCTATCCTAGATCACATGTCGAAATTTTACACAAAAAAAAAAAAAACTTTCCACCCCCCACCAACCAAAAAAAAATTGGAAACTTTTAAAAACAAAAGTAAAATCAAGGGAGATATATATACATAAAAATTATTATTTTTTGGGTTATGGATAGTGGAGAGGGATTAGCACACCAGACAGGTTTTTATTGCTGTTTGTGTCCCAATTAGGAGGAACACTGGAAAAAAGAAAAAGATGCAAAAGATCCTTTTGGTAATTTTGAAAAGGAAGTTTATACAGATGCAATTACTTACATCTTCACGTCAAAGATTTTTGGCTCTTTTAGCATTGATTGGGCGAGGCGCTCTCGATGACTTTCTTCTGACCCAACTAACTAAACGAGAAAAAAAAAAAAGAAAAAAGAAAAGTATAAGAGTATAATACATTTTACAATTTTTTTTGTTGTGTATAGAGAATATGCTAAAATTATACAAGAGATGAGGAACAGAGAATTTGGGACTGTTTACTCAATAAGTATGATCTGTGGGGAGAATAGTATTTTAATTCAGGTAAAGGAAGTAATTTGACCAGAGATGCAACACGTTGGACAGACGAGTGACGTCACTTCCAGTTCCGGTGGAGACCGGTGAAAAAGAGCAGCAGTTTGTTTTATGCGTTTATATAGACACCAATGGGAGTGTCTTTATCCAACTTGAGTATTTCTGGCAATAAGTGGAAGCTTTTTTATTCCCTAAATGGTACCACACTATGGGCATTTTTGTTATTTATTTTGAGCATGTCCGCCAGGTAAACAGCAGGAGGGAGCCTCTTAAAGGAACCCATGCTTATAAGGACCAAAACTCAGGAGCAGAGAAAAGTGAACTCCTTCTCCGGGAAAGCAAAGAGCACACTCAGACCTACAGGTGATACTCGAAAAATTTGAATATCGTGCAAAAGTTCATTTATTTCACTAAAGCAACTTAAAAGGTGAAACTAATATATGAGATAGACTCATTACATGCAAAGCAAGATAGTTCAAGCCGAGATTTGTCATATTTGTGATGATTATGGCTTACAGCTCATGAAAACCCCAAATCCACAATCTCAGAAAATTAGAATATTGTGAAAATGTGCAATATTCTAGGCTCAAAGTGTCCCACTCTAATTAGCTAATTAAGCCATAACACCTGCAAAAGGGTTCCTGAGCCTTTAAATGGTCTCTCAGTCTGGTTCAGTAGGAATCACAATCATGGAAAAGACTGCTGAAGTGACAGTTGTGCAGAAAACCATCATTGACACCCTCCATAATGAGGGAAAGCCTCAAAAGGTAATTGCAAAAGAAGTTGGATGTTCCCAAAGTGCTGTATCAAAGCACATTAATAGAAAGTTATGTGGAAGGGAAAAGTGTGGTAGAAAAAGGTGCACAAGCAGCAGGGATGACCGCAGCCTGGAGAGGATTGGCAGGAAAAGGCCATTCAAAAGTGTTGGGGACTTTCACAAGGAGTGGACTGAGGCTGGAGTCAGTGCATCAAGAGCCACCACACACAGACGGATCCTGGACATGGGCTTCAAACGTCATATTCCTCTTGTCAAGGCACTCCTGAACAACAAACAACGTCAGAAGCGTCTTACCTGGGCTAAATACAAACAGACCTGGTCTGTTGCTCAGTGGTCCAAAGTCCTCTTTTCTGATGAGAGCAAATTGTGCATCTCATTTGGAAACCAAGGACCCAGGAGTATGGAGGAAGAATGGAGAGGCACACACTGCAAGATGCTTGATGTCCAGTGTGAAGTTTCCACAGTCTGTGTTGATTTGGGGAGCCATGTTATCTGCTGGTGTTGGTCCACTGTGCTTCATTAAGTCCAGAGTCAAAGCAGCCATCTACCAGGAGATTTTGGAGCACTTCATGCTTCCTTCCGCAGACGAGCTCTATGGGGATGCTGACTTCATTTTTCCAGCAGGACTTGGCACTTGCCCACACTGCCAAAAGCACCAAAACCTGGTTCAATGACCGTGGGATTACTGTGCTTGATTGGCCAGCAAACTCGCCTGACCTGAACCCCATAGACAATCTATGGGGCATTGCCAAGAGAAAGATGAGAGACATGAGACCGAACAATGCAGAAGAGCTGAAGGCCGCTATTGAAGCATCCTGGTCTTCCATAACACCTCAGCAGTGCCACAGGCTGATGGCTTCCATGCCACGCCGCATTGAGGCAGTAATTGCTGCAAAAGGGGCCCAAACCAAGTACTGAGTACATATGCATGCTTATACTTTTCAGAGGTCCGATATTGTTCTATGTACAATCCTTGTTTTATTGATTGCTTGTAATATTCTAATTTTCTGAGGATTGTTGATTTGGGGTTTCCATGAGCTGTAAGCCATAATCATCACAATTATGACAAATCATGGCTTGAACCATCTTGCTTTGCATGTAATGAGTCCATCACATATTAGTTTCACCTTTTAAGTTGCATTAGTAAAATAAATGAACTTTTGCACGATATTCAAATTTTTCGAGTATCACCTGTATATTTATTGGGTCTAGAATTAAAGGATAAGTTTACCTTTGGGCAGGGCTCGACAATCCCTGGGCGCCAGGTCGCCATTGCGACTAGAATTAGCGACCTGGCGCAGCACAGCTGGGGTATCCTGTGTCTCCGTGAAACCCCACCCCATCGCATCAGGCGGCTTTGCGGCCTTCTGCAGGCCTATGCTTCCTTCTGCGATCAGGCGCCATCTTGTGGTGGCCGTTGGTATGACATACAACCAGCAATGCTAATGGAGCTTCCCCTGTCTGTGTTTCCACTGCCCCATCTCCTTCCCTCTAATTACAACCCCCAAACATTATATATATTTTTTTATTCTAACACCCTAGAGAATAAAATGGCGGTCATTGCAATACTTTGTCACACCGTATTTGCGCAGCGGTCTTACAAGCGCACTTTTTTGGGAAAAAATACACTTTTTTTTTTTAAATTAAATTTTTCTTTATATTGTGAAAGATAATGTTACGTAAATACCCAACATGTCACGCTTAAAAATTGCATCCGCTCGTGGAATGGCAACAAACTTTTACCCTTTAAATCTCCATAGGCGACGTTTAAAAAATTCTACAGGTTGCATGTTTTGAGTTACAGAGGAGGTCTAGGGCTAGAATTATTGCTCTCGATCTACCAATCGCGGTGATACCTCACGTGTGGTTTTAACACCGCTTTCATATGCGGGCGCTACTCATGTATGCGGTCGCTTCTGCGCGAAAGCTCGGTGGTACGGTGCGCGTTCCTGGCTCCTAACTTTTTTAGCTGGCTCCTAGATTCCAAGCAAATTTGTCAAGCCCTGCCTTTGGGAACACATTACATTTTCCACCAGATTTTAGGGTGGTTCAGATGCAAATTTTTGGAGCTAGCGGCCACCGGTGTCTAACAAAAGCTGGTTGTTGCTGCATTGCACCAATCTCAATATTATCAGGCCACTTTGGTTATTAGTTGCAAAAGCTAAACAAAAAACTAGCAAGCCAAATTCTTCAGGGGAACTGATGTTTGAAACCAGTAAAATTGTTGCCTCCAGACATGTGCAGTGGGCATTCTTGTGCATGTACTACTGAACTGAAATCACATGATGGGATGAGAGCACTGGTCTGTGCAGTATTTATCTATTACAAGTATTTATACAGCACTTTACACATACATTCAGTTCCTGCCCTCAATGATCTTACAATCCGGGGTTCCTACCTCACGTGCATACACATTTCCCCCCCCCCCCTTTCTTTTGTACTGAGCTCTGCAGCCCAGTGAACAAAAAAGTGAACTGTGGAATCACAGCACACAAAAAAAGTGCACAAGGGTACAGAATAGGACTAACCTTCAAAAAAGAGGAAGGACCTCATCCCCTGAGGAGCAAGACTCCTGAGAGGAGCAAGGCACTCAAGGCACTCTGGTGTACCCAGGCCAAAGCCAGGTGGATCCCACTCCTTAGGGTCCTGCCAAAGCTAGTCCTCCAAATACTTGGTGAGGACTCTTCTGAAGATATACCCCCTGGCTGAGAAGAGGAAAACTGGACTTAGACTTACTGGTAACTCCGCTTCCAGGAGTCTTCCAGGATAGCCCATGAGAGAAGCACCTCCTCCAACAGGAACAGGAAACACATCACCAATGCACTTTAAAAAGGCAGTCCCTCTGCTGAACTGGTCAGTTTTAAACAAGAACCAAAAGGACAAAACCTTAAAGCATATACAGACATAACTATTAACATAAGGGCGGGAACTAGGTTGTCCTTTGGTATTCCCCAGTCGTTTTCCAGGACAGCCCATGAAAGGATAGCAAGAAATTATTATATTAGGGAGGGTCATTAAAAGTCTAAAGACCTTTACCACCCTTGGAGATAACATAATTATCATAGATATGGTGGGCCCAGTTATTTAAAATTTTCAATAGAGACTAGCCCCAACTATAGCGGAGATATAAAAACCACCATCCTATATAGAATATAGACATAAGGATCTGCTACAAAGGCATAAGTCTAGTGACTTCCCCCATCTACATCCTTATATATGAATGTGACAAAGCTTGTGCCTTGAGACATACATTATCCCTTCAGGGACCCAAGATAGATCGATAGATATATACACACACACACAATATATATATTATATATATACATACATATACACATACATACATACATATACACACACACACATATATACTGTATACACATATATACATATATACACACACACACACACACACACACACACACACAGCTTTGTTATGTGGAGACAGCGCTGATATTCCAAGTAATGCCGATACCCCAAGATACAGTGCACCCACTGCAACCTGAAAAGACTAAGCAGTAGGGGGTTTGCCTAAAATGCCGACCTGACTACCGTACTTTACAGATTATGGGATGCCAAAAATGCACTAGAATGAGCCTCCAAATGCATCCCCTAATTGCACATGTCTGTATTTAGTTGCACCTGCAACCACCTCACTTATTGCAATCATTGCTAAAAGATAAGGAGGCGCTGCTGCTGGCTGTGTTTGTCAGAGCCTTATGTGAAGTGGCAGAAGGTATGCAACCAAGTTGTGCCTTTGCCAGCCACGGCTTTTAGCGCCCCTAGCACATTTGGAAAACCTGCAGGACATTCATTTCAAGTCATGCAGAGGTCTAAAACTGTGATCTAGGATGGATAACACCAAAAGGAGCACAAGAATCACCCATAGCCTGTCAGTCCTAGTGTTAAAACACTAACTGGCTGCAGAACTCTGTTACCAAGCTGTATAAAACATTACCTAGATGGTCAACACTGTGGAATGGGATGGACATCAGAAGTACATGAGTACAACATATCCTGGCAAGGGCTTATAGTGTAACTGGCTGCAACACCAGACTAAACCAAGTGCTGACATGCAGTAGGAAACATACATAAACGTATTATATCTATGCAATATATCAGTACACACACACACACACACACACACACACACACACACACACACACACACACACACGGTTAAACCAGAGGTCCGTCCCAAAAAAAGAAAAAATTTAAAAGCCAGCAGCTACACATACTGCAGCTGCTGGCTTTTAAGAATAGGACACTTAACTGTGCTGCAGTCCAGCGATGTCGGTACTGCAGCTGATGTTTCCATTAACTGTCGGGTGCTGCCGCTGCCATTGCGGATAAGGGAATCCGGCAGTGTAGCCTTATGGCTTCACCCTGGGAACCCTACTGCGCATGCGCTCCGCTCCTCTCTCCTACTGGCCCGGCAACAGGGGGAGGAGGAGGGAGCCCAGCGGTGACGTCATGGGCCACGGACTCCCAGAAGTGGTAACAGGATACCTGTCAAAGACAGGTATCCCGCTCCCCCTCCCCCCGAAAAGGTGGCAATTGTGGCACCGGAGGGGGAGAGGAGACAAATGAGCGGAAGTTCCACTTTTGGGTGAAACTCCGCTTTAATATGGTGGTAAAAAAAAAAAAAAGCAGAGTTAAATATCTACTGCTGACACTTAAAAGCCCTACAGGAGGGGACCCCTGCTGTGCCCCACTGAAGACAGAAGCCTCTTCTGCTGCTTTAGCTACAACAGATTATCAAGAGAAACATCCAACCTTTGGAGTCTAGAGGCTATAGGTTGGCAGTAAGCAGGGGTGAAATACAGCAGCCAGATGGTTCAATAAACCCTGGACCTGAACTTAGGGTCCTGGCCAGAGTCTAAACCAGGGGTCTCAAACTGGTGGCCCTCCAGCTGTTGCGCAACTACAAGTCCCATCATACCTCTGCCTAAGGAAGTCATGCTTATAACTGTCGGCCTTGCAAAGCCTCATGGGACTTGTAGTTTCACAACAGCAGGAGGGCCGCCAGTTTGAGACCCCTGGTCTAAACATAAGAATGCCATGTAAACATAATGTGACTCCACAAACAAAACTGGTAGTGCAAAAAATGGTTACTACACATCAGGCCCAAAATGTAAAGTACAATATAAAATCTTAGGCCCAAAAGACAGACTTGTGCTAAGGCTGTACATTTACTCTGACACAGATTTCTATCACAGAGAATGTGTATGGCAAGATAACCCCCACATAACTACTGAGGTTTGTATGGTCAAATCCCAAGTGAGTGAAAGCATTGTACACCAGGTGACAAGCCCTTCATCAAAAATCTCTGGAGTTTACACTTCCTCCTTCCCAGCTCTGCACTAGTGGGGAATGGAGGGCTCTGTAAAACAAGCGGAGATTACACTTCTGCTGAGTTGTTAATCGACTGCAGATTGCACTGTGTGTAGAAAGGCAAGCCAAAACACCTGTTGTCAGGCAGCCACACCCAGGTAAAAGACAAAAATGCAACTCCACATGCAAACCCAGTAGCACCAAAATGGTTACTACACATCACACCCAAGATGCAAGGTATAAAAACATTAAACCTTATGCCGCGTACACACGATCATTATTCACGGCGGTTAAAAAACAGCCGTGAATAATGACATTTTAAACGAGGGAACAGCTTGTTCCCCACACGCGGTCATTTTTCTCGTCATTTTTTAAAATGACGAGAAAAAACGATCGTCTATGGGCTCCGCGGCAGTGTTTCCCTATGGGAAACACTGCCGCGGAAGAAATGTCAGGAAAAACGACGAGAAAAATTAGAACATGTTCTAATTTTTCTCGTCGTTTTTAATGCCGTTTTTCACGTCGTGAAAAATGACAAAAAGACCACACACTGTCGTTTTTCTTGTTGAAAACAAAAAATTTCATTTTTCACGACGTGAAAAATGATCGTGTGTACGCGGCATTAGGCCTAAAAAAGACAGTCTTGTGCTAAGGCTGTAAATTTACCATGAGATCGACCTCTCCACTGAGGCTTGTATAGTCAGATCCCAGGTGAGTGAAGACAAAGTATACCGTGTAACCAATCCTCCGTCAACAGTTTAGGAGTTTACACTTCCGGACTCTCTAGTGGGAACTGAAGGTTTCTGTGAGACAGGTGGAGATTAAAAACTTCTGTCAGCTGAATGACCCGATCCTGAGCTCCGTGACCGCGCCCGCGGGACCCGATCACCGCTGGTGTCCCGCGATCAGGTCACAGAGCTGAAGAACAGGGAGAGGCAAGTGTAAACTAACCTCTCCCCATGCTTCTTAGCGTGCCTGTCACTGATCGTCTGTTCCCGGTCATAGGGAACGACGATCAGTGACATCACACGCCAAGCCACGCCCCCCTACAGTAAGAAACACACATTAGGTCACACTTAACCCCTTCAGCACCACCTACAGGTTAACCCCTTCACTGCCAGTGTCATTTTACCAGTAATCAGTGCATTTTTATAACACTGATCGCTGTAAAAATGACAAATGGTCCCAAAATAGTGTCAAAAGTGTCCGCCATAATGTCGCAGTCATGATAAAAAAAAAAAAACTGATCGCCGCCATTACTAGTAAAAAAAAAAAATAATAATAAAAATGCCCTAAAACTATCCCCTATTTTGTAGACGCTATAACTTTTGCGCAAACCAATCAAACGCTTATTGCGATTTTGTTTACTAAAAATATGTAGAAGAATACGTATCAGCCTAAACTGAGGACATTTTTATTTTAATTTTTTATATATTTTTTGGGTATATTTATTATAGCAAAAAGTATTGCATTTTCTTTCAAAATTGTTGCTCTATTTTTGTGATCAAATACCACCTACGGAAAGCTCTATTTGTGGGAAAAATAGGATTTTTGTACTCACCGTAAAATCAGTTTCTCTGACGTCCGTGGACTGACACAGCCTCTTTAACACTTTACCCGTGGGTTATGTCCCTGCTTGCAGGAGAAGACCTAGGCAGAATGTGAAATGTTATACATACATTCTAAAAAGCCAGAGCTGAACAGCCCTGCCCAGGGGGGCGGTCCCTCCGGACATAACCCTCCTACTGCAGTCAGCAGACCTCAGTTCGTAAAAAAAAGCAGTACAAACCTTGAAAAGAAGGGTGGGTGCTGTGTCAGTCCATGGACGTCAGAGAAACGGATTTTACGGTGAGTACAAAAATCCTATTTTCTCTTATCGTCCATGGACTGACACAGCCTCTCTTATACTTTACCCGTGGGATGTCCCAAAGCAGTGTCAAGAGGGATGGGAGCAGTATAAATGGAAAACCAAAAAAAACTTCACTCCAAACAAGGCAGAGCTCCTCAACGGAGGAGATGCAACTTTAAACAGCCGCTTGCAACACCTTGAAGGAAGCATCCGAATATGCAGCCACATCAACCTTATAGAACTTAGAACAGGTATGAGCGGACGACCAGGTCGCCGCCTTGCACACTTGTGCAACCGACGCTTGATGTCGGAAAGCCCAGAAAGCACCAATTGCCCTGGTGGAATGCGCCGTAACCGGAAAGGGAGGCGCCCGCCCCTTGAGGGCATAGGCCTGTATGACGGTCTGACTGATCCATCTAGAGATGGTGGCAGACGAATCCGCTTGGCCCTGTTTTGGACCCGAGACAGACACAGTGAGTTAGACTTCCGAATGGAAGCAGTAGCAGACAGGTACACCCGCAAGGCTCGTACCACATCCAACGTGTGAAGCGCAAACTCTCCGGGATGCGATGGGTGAGGACACAAGGACGGGAGGACAATGTCCTCATTAAGGTGAGAGGCCGAGACCACCTTCAGCAAAAAAGAAGGTCGCGGACGCAACACCGCCTTATCCTTATGAATGACCAAATAAGGCGACTTGCAGGACAAGGCCTGCCAACTCAGACACCCGTCTAACAGAGGTAATGGCCACTAAGAAGGCCACCTTCTGAGACAAGGTCAAGAGGGGAATATCTCTGATATTTTCAAAGGGAGGTTCCTGGAGAACCGAGAGCACCAAATTCAGATCCCAAGGAGGGAGAGGAGGCTTGACAGGAGGGAGCACATGGCGAACCCCCTGCACAAAAGGTGCTAACCAAGGAATGACCTGCTAGCGGTCGCTGAAAGAAGACGGTCAAGTCCAAAATCTGACCCTTAATGGTACTCAAAGCAAGCTTTTGGGTCACGCCACACTGCAAGAACAGCAGGATTCTGGGGACGGAATACGTGCGTGGACGCCAGTCCAGCTCTTCGCACATGGCGATGTAAGCTTTCCAGGTACGGTGATGTATCTTTCTGGAGGAAGACTTCCGTGCCCTTAACATGGTCGAAATGACCGAATCCGAGAGACCTTGGTCTCTCAGCACCTGGCTTTCAATAGCCAGGCCGTTAAAAGCCAGGGACTGTAAATCAGGATGAAATATAGGACCTTGAGACAGAAGGTCCTCCCTCATGGGCAGTCGCCAAGGGAAGTCCGCGATAAGACGTACCAGATCGGCGTACCAATGACGCAGAGGCCAATCCGGAGCAATGAGGATCACTAGAATCCCCTCGGTCGCCACCCTGCGCAGCAGGCGAGGGAGCAGCTGCAGCGGAGGATAAACATATATCAGGTGATAATGAACACACTGGGCAACCAACACATCCGAGGCATCCGCCCAAGGGTCCCTGGACCTGGCCAAACCTCGACACCTTGCGATTGAGTCGAGAAGCTATCAGGTCCACATCCGGCATGCCCCACCGCCGCCAAAGAAGTTGAAAAACCTCTGGGTGCAAGGACCACTCTCCCTGGTCTAGCTTCTGGCGACTCATATAGTCCGCCTGCCAGTTCTCTACGTCCGGAATGTAGACGGCCGACAGAGACGGCACGCTTCTTTCGGCCCACCTTAGGATGCGGGCGACCTCGGAAGCCGCAGCTGAGCTCCGAGTCCCCCCTTGATGGTTGATATACGCCACTGCCGTGGCGTTGTCCGACTGAATCCTGAGGGATCGATCCTGTAGTCTGACCACGAGGAGAGACCCAGTCCAATTGCCTGTATTTCCAGAACATTGATCGGTAGACGGGCTTCGTCCGGAGTCCAAAGCCCTTGGGCTGACAGGACTCCCCAGACTCCACCCCAGCCCGTCAGGCTGGCGTCCGTCGTGATCACCGTCCATTGGATGGGGAGGAACGACTTCTCGGACCGAAGAGCCGGGGACCTCAACCACCACGCCAGGGACGCCCTGACCGGGTGGACTCACCTGGATCTGAAGATCCAAGGACAATGGGGGATTTGTCCCAAGTGGACAGGATCTCTTTCTGTAATGCCCGTGTGTGCGCGATTGGGCATATGGAACGGCCTCGAACGAGGCCACGAGTCCCAGGACTTTCATGCAAAAACGGATTGACGAGTATTTTCGGGACGTCAGGACCCGCACTGCAGACTGAAGTGTCAGTAACTTCTCCGGGGGTAGGAATACCTTCGCCTCCAAGGAGTCCAGGATCAGACTGAGATACTCCAAACGCTGAGTCGGGACCAGGACCGACTTCTGAATGTTCAGGAGCCACCTGACGTCCCGGAGGACCTGACTGACGATAGTCACACTTTCTTCCAATTCTGAGCCATTGTCTGCTCTTAGAAGAAGATCGTCCAGATAGCCCACGATAGCAATGCCTCGCTGTCTCAGCAAAGCTAGAACCAGAGCAAGCACCTTGGTGAACACCCTTGGTGCCGAGGCTAGGCCGAAGGGAAGAGCCACAAATTGATAGTGGACTTCGCCAATCGCAAAAACTTCTGGTGACTTGCGCAGATCGGAACATGCAAGTAGGCGTCCTTGATGTCCAAGGATGCCAGGAAATCCCCTTGGAGTGTAGCGATCACCGTGCAAATGGATTCCATGCGGAATTTTTGCACCTTCACAAAGGCATTCATCAGGGCCTTGAGGTCCAGGATTGGCCGAACCCTGTCCTTTTTCGGGACAACTAACAGATTCAAGTAGAAACCCTGAAACCTCTCCTGTTACGGAACCGGCACAATCACTCCGGACCTGATCAAATCCTGTACAGCCCCCAAGAGGGCCGCCCGACGAGCAGGAAGGAGAGGGAGATTTGAGGGAAAGAATCTGTCTGGGGGCCAGGAATGGAACTCTATCCTGTATCCTGAGGTGACCACCTCACACACCCACCGGTCGGAGATCCGGGAGGTCCACAGATCCGTGAACCTGCAAAGTTGTCCCCTTACCCCAGAGTCGGGCAGGGGCAAGACTTCACACGGAGGCGGGCTTGGGAGACGGCGTGTTCGGCTTATGCACCCAAGGGCGCTTGTGTCCACCAGCCGCACTGTTGTCAGTCTGGGAGGGCTTACCCGTGGACTCTGACGAAAAAAAACCCCTTTTTTTGCTGGAAAGGAAGGACCCGGTTTACGGCGGGCCTCCTTACCCTTGATAGTCTGAGGAAGAAGAGTGCTTTTACCTCCCGTGACATCCTTGATAATGTCATCCAGAGCAGCACAAAAAAGTCTACCACCCTTAAAGGGTAGATCCGTCAGGAGCTTCTTAGAGGCTAGGTCAGCAGACCAGATAAGACGCCGCAACACCACCGCAGAAACAGAGGCCCTGGATATTAAAAGGGGCCGCATCCAAAGTGGCATCGCACACATATATCAGGCCCTGCACCATTTGGTGGGCGAGAGCAATAGTATCTGGAGGAAGATTATGCTCCTGCACAGTCTGGTGCAAAATTTTAGATCATTCCGTGAGTGTCTGAGACACAAGGGTCGCCGCTACAACAGGTCGTAAGGCGGATCCTAACAAGGCAAACATGGCTCTGCTCACCACTTCTGACCTCCTGTCAGTGGGGTCCTTAAATGCAGGAGTCCCCTCCATCGGGAGAGTGGTGGCCTTGTTTAAACGGGCGACCGGAGGTTCGACCACTGGGGGAGAAGCCCACTTTTTAAGTAGGGCTTCTTCAAAGGGGTATCTGATAGACAAACGCTGCGGAACCATAAAAAGTATTCTGCGGCTTTTCCCAAACCTGGTCAATGAACTGGTCAAAGAAAGATGCATATGGAAAAACCTTTTTAGAAGGCTTGGCCTTAAAAGAAAAAAAAAGGAGACTGCCTCCGCCTGAGGTTCCGCAGCCGCAGCATCCAGCTTGAGAGAGTGTCCCTCACAGCATCAATGAGTTCACTAACAAGCGCCCTGTCATTTACTGACTCAGAACTGGAGTCTTCCTCACAAGGAATGTCCTGTTCAAAACCATCAAAATATCCAGAGCTAGGGTCCTGAGCAACAGCAGCTAGGCCCATATCTGAATCAGAGCACTCCCCTTGTGGCGATAATGTGGGGAGAGGGCGCTTTTTTGCTCGCGCCTTTTGCCTTGCGCTCGCACACCGCTTCCATCCTGGTAAGAAATGTGTCCAGGACTGCCGACAACTGGTCCATAGGGACCGCAGGTGCTGGAGCACTGCCTGTTGCCTCTGACATGCATGGGGAAGCTGGCGACACAGACTCCATAATTGCCCCTCCCAGACTCCTCAGAAAAAAGTCCACCCACAGGCTGTGCTGACTGAGGAGGGGTATGCCCAGGGGACTCACCAACCCGGACCAGGACCGCTCGGTTCCGCTGGCTGCGCCGTGCTGCATCAGCGTGAGTAAGCTGAGAGGAGAGTGTGAGGAGACTTGCGCCGTTCCCAGCAGCGATAGAGGCCAAACAAGTGCATAAAACGCGCGCGGCTTCAAGAAAATGGCCTCCGCAATGTGCTCAGGTGATCCCCGGCAAGATGGCTGCCAATGGCAAAGTAAATGAACATACACAAACATGGCGCCGAACGGCGCCCAGGCCCCAAAACACTCTGAAAACAGCCCCAGCGATATGCAGACAGCCATGAACTTCCCCCAGGACAGTATGACCCCCAGGCACCCCACACAGCACAGCACCAGCAATGGTGACAGAGAGTGACAATAAAAAACAGGGGGGGACAGAGAAAATCCCCCACACAGAGAAACACACAGCATGTACTCACCTGCAGGCATGTTCAATCTTGAGAGGACCGCGGAGCAAAAAAAAGCTCACCGGCCACCCCTGGAGTCGTGAGGCATGTCGTGAACTGAGTCTCAGGCACACAAGGCGAGGATCAGCACGCTCGATGGTCGGACGGGGAAGACTACAAGGATATCTTGTACCCAACCTGTTGCCCAGCCGACAGTTGATAGAAGGTCTAAAAAATAAAACAAGAAAAATTCCAAAAAGGAATAAAAATAGGTCAGGAGACTGGCTCCTGAGAGAGCCACGTCTTCTCCTTCTGCTAGGCAGAAAAAAACTGAGGTCTGCTAACTGCAGTAGGAGGGTTATGTCCGGAGGGACCGGCACCCTGGGCGGGGCTGTTCAGCTCTGGCTTTTTAGAATGTATGTATAACATTTCACATTCTGTCTAGGTCTTCTCCTGCAAGCAGGGACATAACCCACGGGTAAAGTGTTAAAGAGGCTGTCAGTCCATGGACGATAAGAGAAAAAAGGACGCCAAGTTTGTTTGGGAGCCACGTCGCATGACCGCGCAATTGTCAGTTAAAGCGACGCAGTACCGAATTGCAAAAAGGGGCCTGGTCCTTTAGCTGCAAAATGGTCCGGGCTGAAGTGGTTAACAGACTGCAGATTGTACCATGTGTAGAGAGGTAAACCAAACAACTGAGTCAACCACACCCAGGTAACAGATAAAGAAACAATTAGGGCTAATTAATGAGCTCTGTGAGCCTAGAGAAGATTGCGGAAAAAAAAAAAAAAAAAAAAAAACACTTTCCTCTCTCGTAAGCGCTACACTTGCTAATATGCAAACAAAGTAGTATAAACTAGCGTGCAAAAACACTGACACTGTCCCCTAAGGCCAGCTTCACACTATTGCGAATTGGATGGGGCATTACCCCATCCAATTCACAATAGCAGGAGAATGTGACCGGCTCTCTATGGAGCAGGTTCACATATCTCCGATGCGGCTCCGGTGTGAATTTGCACAGCAGCCCTGTCCGTCTTTTGGTCCGTTTCAGGTAAGAATTCAGCCCAAAATACGGGCTGGAATCTGACCTGAAATGGTGAACCAGGACGCACCGGACCCCTGCTGGGAGCCACATCGGCATCCAGTGTGAACCGGGCCTAAATGTCAAGTCTACTAGATGGCCCAAAAAAACAAAGAAAAAAAAAAAAAAAAGGAAGGACATCCACGTCTTCTAGGGACAATAACCACTGAAGATTTACTGTACTGTGTTGTCTTACTGCCAGGGAATTTAGCAACTATACAGAAAAACAAAAAGGTTACTTACTGGTAAGGATGAGCTCCGGCGTGTTCGCATTTAACATGTGCAGAGCCCGCCAGGAAGTCGGCACCCGCGCTGCGCTAATCACCGGCAGGGAGACATTGTCCCGATGCTCGGCTGCAGAGATCGTAAAATGTCTCCCTGCCTGTGATTAGCGCAGCGCGGTGCCGACTTCCTGGCGGGCTCTGCACGTGTTCAATGCGAATACGCCAGAGCTCATCCTTACTTACTAGTAACGTTCTTTCCAGGAGACTTTTAGGACAGCCACCTGAGACCTTGCCTCCTCCCCTCTGTAGGAAATACCGCGCCAGCCTTTTTTAAATTTCCTCCTCCCCTGCTGGCTCCTCAGTTTTTTAAAAGAGCACCTCCAGTCCGCTGGGGAGACACAAGAACATATGATAAACATAGTTATATCACACTTCCTGTAAGGAAATCTTAAGTACTTTACACATTTGGGTGGGTACCTGGGCTGACCTGAAAGACTACGGGAAAGAACATTACCAGTAAGTAACTTCGTTTTCCCCTAATTGTCTTTCAGGACAGCCACCTGAGAGGATAATCGAGCACTTACCTTTAGGGCAGGACTACGGCTTGTAAGACCTTGCATCCAAAGTCTTTTGCCAACCAAAGATCCACTCTATAGTGTCTTACAAAAGTGGCTAAGCTGGACCAAGTTGCCGCTTTATAAATCTGTTCTGGCATTGCTCCAGTTCTCTCTGCCACTGATCTTGTGGAGTGTGCCCTGATACCCTCTGGGATCTGCATGCCTCCCAACGTCAAAAGCCTGACCAATAGCCTCTCTTAGCCATTTAGCTATGGTGCGTCCTGAGACCTTGTATCATTTCCTGGCCCCTGAAATTAGAATAAATAAGGAATCTGTCTAAGGGCTTTCAATTCATTCAAATAATGTAGGACGCATCTCCTGACGTCTAACATATGGAACTTCATTTCTTGTTCCCTGGAAGGGTTTGTACAAAATTAAAAAGGTAAAACAATATCTTGGCCTCTGAAATCTTGAGGCCACATTAGGCAAAAAAGCTGGATCCATCTTAAAAACGATGCGAACCGGGAAAATCTGAAAAAAGGGGGCCCTTCTAGCTGTAGTAATTGCTACCAAGAAGACTGCTTTAAGTGTCAGCATCTTCAAACTGCAATTTTCCTGTGGCTCAAAAGGGGTCCGCTGTCATAGTTTGTAGCACTGACAGGTCCCATTTTGGAAAGGTCAGACTTTGTATCTGTCTTTGTCTACTCAAGGATTTAAAAGAGTCTGATTATCTATGGATTGGATGCTAGTTTTCTTTCCCGATATATGAAAATCGCTGAAACCGGACTTTTCAGTATGCTGAGACTTATACCTTTATCTGCCCCACTCTGTAAGAACTCTAAAACCGCTACTGAACTTTGCGTTTCAAAGGAGTTCTCTGTACACCATTTGTTAAAACATTTCTATACCCTCTGGTAGATGTTGCGAGTCTCCATTTTCCTGCTTTTTAAGCGGTTTGAGCATCCTTTAACTTTTAGCAGCTGCGCCTCAGAAACCAGGCGGCCAGGTTCCACCTTTCCACTTGGGGGCAACACACTGGGCCCTGGGAGAGGAGATCCTTCTGGGTTGGTAGTAACCAAGGGGGTTCTACAGCAAGTTCTTTTAGCATAGAGAACCACGGTCTCTTGGGCCAGTGAGGTGCAATGAGAATCAGCGACGTGTTCTCTGTACGCAACTTCCTTAGTACTGCTGGTATGAGCACTGGTGGGGGAAAGGCATAACATTTGTTGAATGTCCACCTCTGTGCTAGTGCGTCTACTCCTAGTGCACCATCTTCCCTTTTCAGGGAGAAGAAAGCTTGAACCCGTTTTCTTTTGAGGCAAATAAGTCTGAGGTGTTCCTTACTTCTGTGTGATCCGTTTGAACACTTCCTGATTTAGTGCCCAGTCGCCTTCTCTCAACTTCCTTCTGCTGAGGAAGTCTGCCACTTTGTTTAACTCCCCTTTTAAATGTACTGCTGACAAGGAGAGAATGTTTTTCTCTCCCCAACTTAGGATTTCCTCTGCTAAGATCCACGGGGTTCCACTCCTTGTTCCTCCCTGCTTGTTGATGTAGGCGAGGGATATGCAATTAGCGGACCTCCAGCTGTTGCAATTCTACAAGTCCCATCATGCCTCTGAGTGTCATGCTTGTGGCTGTCAGTCTTGCTATGCCTTATGGGACTGGAGGTCCGCTAATTGCATATCCCTGATGTAGGCGATTACTGATGAATTGTCGGACCTGACCTGTACATAACCGTTCAACTCTTCCTGGAAGTATCGAAGTGCCAGAAGTACTGCCTTCAACTTCTTCCAATTGGATGATCCCGTCATCTCTACCTCTTTCCAAGTTCCCAGTGTTACCCGGGCGCCTAGGTGCGCTCCCCATCCTATGTCACTTGCTTCTGTAGTTATCATTTGGGTGATTGGTAAGGCCTACAACCGTTCTTTGTTTATGTTTTCTGCTCTCCTCCACCACCAGAGAGATCTTTTTACCTTTGTTGGTATCAGAACCTGTGTGTCTAAGGACTCTTGTTTGTGGTCCCATACCTTTAATATAAACATCTGTAGGGGTCGAAAATGTAAACCCGCCCATTGTGCTGACGGGATTGTCGATGTTAGTAATCCTAACGTTGACATTATTTGTCTTATTGAGCATGATTGATTGGCTTGTAATGCTTTCATCGCCTCTTGGATCTTTTTTATCTTCTCCCCGGGTAGAAACACTTTGTTGCGCTGAATCTAGTATGTACCCCAAGTATATTATTTGCTGAGTGGGTTTTGGATTGGATTTTTCTTTGTTTACCAACCAACCTACCGTAGATTTTCTAGGAAGGCCTGTGTATATTTCAGGTTCTCTAGTAATCTTACTGGAGAATTTGCAAATAGGAGAAGATCGTCTAGATAGGCGATGATGGATATTCCCCTCAATCAAAGTGTCGCCAGGGCGTCTGCCAAAATTTTTGTAAAAAATAAATAAAAAATAAGGTGAGGAGGAAAGGCCGAAGGGTAGAGCCTGAAATTAAATGTGCATGGTTTCCTTCTTTGTTCTTATTGCTAATCTTAGAAATTTGGCAACTCTGATTTATTGGAATGTGTAAATACGCATCCTTTAAATCCAGGGAAGCCATATAGCAGGTTTGGAGGCAATAGGGCTTTTACTGAGTATATGGAGTCCATCCTGAATCGTTTGTATACTATGGAGAGGTTTGAGGTTGAGTATCGGCCTGACCTTCCCCGAGGGTTTTTGTACTCCAAATATATAGGAGTAGAAGCCCTGACTTTTCTTCTATTGGTACTCTGGAAATTACCTTCTGTTTTCTGAGTTCTTTTATGGCTTTCATTAAACCCTTGGCCGTTTCTTTGTTTTTCGGGAGTTCGGTGATGTAAAACCTGTTTGAGGATGATCTTGAAAACTCCAAGTGATACCAGTTTCCTATCATTTTTAGTATGAACTGATTGGAGGAGGATATCTTTTTCCATGGTGAGAGTAAGGCCCCCAGTCTTCCTCCCACTGTGACTGTTTTGTCATTGTTTGTTGCAGGTTTGTTCAGGACGACAAAAAAAAAAAAAAAAGAAAAAAAAAAAAAAATAGCCCCTCCTTTGCCCTTTCCTCTCTGTACCCAAGGTCTTTTTTGGTTCTCGGTCTTGGGTGTCTACTCTTTGCCTCTTTTTATTTTGTTGTGGCTGTCCCCAGGCTGGTTTACGCTTCAGCGGAAATGCTTTTTTCTTATCCGCCGTGCGATCCAGCACTTTTCCCAACCCTGGTCCAAAGAGCAAGTCCCCTGTGAACGGGATCCCGCAAAGTTTGGCTTTAGATGCGCAGTCCCCCTGCCATATCTTTTACCACAGGGCTCTCCTTGCAGAATTGGATAGGGTGGAGGATCTGGTTGCCATCCGCACCGATTCTGCTGAGGCATCTGCGATATAAGCGATGCCTCGCAGGAGCATGAGGATAGGATCTGCTTCTTTGCAGTTCCCTCCTCAATGTGGGCTTGTATCTGAGTAAGCCAAAACTCTACATTTCGGGCCACTACAGTGACTGCCATAGCTGGTTTTAGGCTTCCCACTGTGGAGTCCCATGACTTTTTTTTAAAAGGGAGTCAACCCTCTTGTACATGGCATCAGACAAAACCCCATGTACTCGAAGGCCAAGTCTGTGTGTCTCGAGACTTGGGAGAATGCTGCGTCTAGTTTTGGGGTCTTATTGCAAACCGACGCAGGATCATCTGTAAAAGGGAAACCTCCTTTTTAACGCTTTTGAAAATAATGGTTTCCTTTCTGGATCCTGCCATTTCTATTTTATTGCCTCTACTAGAACCTCATGAACAGGAAAATTCTTCTTTTCCTGTTCTCCTAGACCAGTGGTTCTCAACCTGGGGGTCGAACGGCGATTTTCCAGGGGTCACCAAATCATGGGCTGTTCATGAAGTCCGCACCACTCTCCCAGCTTTTTTGCGGTCGCCCAGCTGGGCTGATCTTAGAGCCCGCAGCCGCCCACTCAGTTCACGGCATGGCTGGGGGGCAGAGACTAGAGGTCAGCTGACGAATGTGAAATGGGAGGGGCTGGAGAAGAACCTATCTCCTGATTTCGGCATAGGTGTCACTGCTACGAGACACCACAGAGCTGGAGACACAGTGAAGCTGGAGACACAGTGAATAACACTACCTGTGATTATAGTTGCCATTAAAAGTCCCCACTACAGATCAGCAGATGACCTTGATCAAGAGCACCTAAGTTGGCTGATCAGAACTTCCCCCAGCCCTACCACTCACCACTCCCCCCCCCACCAAGGAGTAAGAAAAGGAATACAAATAGAGAATACATTGAAAGGAGAGGAAAAGAGGGGAGGAACAAAGAAAAGGGGAGATAAAGAATAAGGGAAAGAACCAGAAAGATCGCTAGAGAGCGGGATGGGGGAAAAAAAAGAAGAAAAAAAAGAAAAGAAATTAGGATAGAGAGAGATAAAAGGGAAAGAAAGGAGAAAAAAAAAAAGAGAGTGGTAAATCCTGAAATGCACCATAAGGGGTTTTAATATGGTACGAGTAGAAGGGACTCGGGGAGCGCTAAATGTCCATGGGTTAGGGGCGCAAATTACTTGCCTTGAGTACTAACCCACGCTACGATTTTTTTTTTTACTGTTAGGGGTCCCCACAACTTGGGAAATTTTATCAAGGGATCACGGCACTAGTAAGGTTGAGAACCACTGTCCTAGACCCTCATACATTTGGTCATGTAGAGAGAGGGTTTTCTTTTCGGTTTGCATATCTAATGTGGTATAAATGGCCCCCCAAGAGATTGTCCACCTCTTCCAGTGACAATTTGTAACGGGATGGCTTTCTGGAATCCCCTTCCAGCGCTTCTCTTTCTGATTCTTGGGAGCCAGAGGCTGCGCTATTTGGCTCCTTTACGGTCTCTTCCCTGGAAACTACTGGAGGGCCTGCCCTAGTGGATGGTACCGCTTGCAACTTTGGTTTGTCGGTTTTGTTCTGAAAGATATAAGAAACCCACAAGCATTAAAGAATTACTTTATATCCGTTTACCTACAGTAACTGTAGGTGCACAGCCATTTTCACGTGGGCTTGCCTCACCAGGGGCCCCTATGAACCTCCCTCTGGCGGAGGGACCCTTTCCTTACCCCCCCTTTAGTCCCATGGGGGAGGGAGGATTCTGGCAAGGGGAGCTCCACCCCAAGTTCCTCTTACCTTAGCGTGGCTGGAGCTGGCCTCAGCTGGAGCAGTCTGGTCCCTTCCTTCTGTCTCCGACATCTTGGTGCCGCCACCAGAGCTTGTGCTGTCTCTACAGTTGTAGCCCCTCTCCAAAAGGAGCCAGGCATGGGCTGAACGTCCCGCGGCCGGAACCGGAAGTGCACCCCAACTTAAGGGGCACCAGGTGACAAATTACAGTCTAGGTGAAAGAGCAAGCACAAGTGAAAGTAGGTAGGTAGGTACAGCAACCTCCATCTTACCCGTGTCCTGCCGGTGCCAAGGGCGCCTGAGCCCAAGATACAGTATTAGCTCCTCCACCTATAGCTTCCTGACAGCCTGTGCTTGAAGGAAATGCTATTTAACCACTTCAATACCAGGCACTTTTGCCCCTTCCTGCCCAAGCCAATTTTTAACTTTCAGCGCTGTCACTTTTTAAATGACAATTGCACAGTCATGCTACACTGTACCCAAACTAAATTTTTATCACTTTGTTCCCACAAATAAAGCTTTCTTTTGGTGGTATTTGATCACCTCTGCAGTTTATATTTTTAGCTTAGCACAAATTTTGGAAAAAAAAAAAAACGTTTTTCTTTGTTTCGGTTATAAAATTTAGTAAATAAGCCAAGTTTTCTCCTTCACTGATAAGCTGCACCAATGAGATGGCACTGACAGGCTCAGAGGCTCTTTAGTTATCCTAACGTCATATGACGTCCAGCAGGATAACAAAACCACCGCCCGGCTGTCATTTTGCTATAGGCCGGGCGGGAAGTGGTTAAAAAGGCACCAGCTAGCCCTTCCCCTATGCCGAAAAGGGGGCTTGGAACCAGCGCCTTGAAAAATAGGATTTTTTACTCACCGTAAAATCATTTTCTCTGAGTCCATGGACCGACACAGCTTCTCTATTGACAAAGTGGGTATTATCCGTTAATTAGGAGTGACTAGGCAGAAAAACTTGTAAAAAGTGTTGCATCACACCTTCTACAGTACCGCCCAGGGGGCGGACCCTCTGGGTATACCCTCTCAGTCTGCATCTTCGCAGATCAGTTCGTCAAAAAGCAGTACAAACTTAAAAGGAGGGGTGGGTGCTGTGTCGGTCCATGGACTCAGAGAAAAGGATTTTACGGTGAGTAAAAAATCCTATTTACTCTTTCGTCCATGGACCAAAACAGCTTCTCTATTGACAAAGTGGGACGTCCCAAAGCAGTGTCAGAGAAAAAACGAGGGGTGGTAACAGCATAAAAACAAACTTCACCCCAAAACAGCACTCCTCCAACGGAGGAGTTGCAACTCTAAACAGCCGCCTGCAAAACCTTGCGGCCGAAAGAGGCATCCGAAGATGCACCTACATCAACTTGTAGAATTTTGTGAAAGTGTGAGCGGACGACCAAGTCGCCGCTTTACATAGTTGGGAAACAGACGCTTGATGTGCGAAAGCCCAAGAGGCACCTACTGCCCTGGTCGAATGCGCCGTGACAGGAAAGGGGGGCGCCTGACCCTTTAAGGCGTAAGCCTGGATTACTATCTGTCGGATCCACCTAGAGATGGTGGCCGATGAGACTGCTTGGCCCTTCTTGGGACCAGCCACCGAAACAAACAGTGAGTCTGACTTCCGGAACAGGGAAGTAGCAGATATGTATACTCTCAAAGCTCGGACAACGTCCAAGGAATGCAACGCCGACTCCTTAGGATTCGACGGCTGAGGACACAAGGATGGAAGTACAATGTCTTCGTTGAGATGAAAAGCCGAAACGACTTTCGAAAGAAAGGAAGGCTGCGGCCGCAGCACCACCTTATCCTTGTGGAAAATCAAATAGGGAGCCTTGCAGGTCAAGGCTGCCAGCTCAGAGACTCGTCTAACTGACGTAACAGCCACCAAAAAGACCACTTTCTGAGAAAGTGTCAACAGGGGAATATCTCTAATATTCTCGAACGGCGCCTTCTGAAGCACCGAGAGGACCAGGTTCAAGTCCCACTAAGGTAGCGGGGGACGGACAGAAGGGGCCATATGTTGAACCCCCTGCACAATGTACTCACGAGAGACTGAGCCGCCAGGAAAAAAAAAAGACAGCCAGGGCAGATATCTGTCCCTTAAATCGTACTTAAGGCAAGCCTTTGGTCCACCCCATGCTGTAAAAACAGCAGTATTCTGGAAACCAAATAAGTACGCGGATGCCATTTCATTTCCTCACACCTGGAGATGTAGGCCTTTCAAGTGCGGTGATAAACCTTCCTAGAGGATGGTTTTGGAGCACTTCTCATCGTAGAGATTACTGAATCTGACAGGCCCCGGTCTCTCAGTACCTGGTTTCTCAACAGCCATGCCGTTAAAGCCAATGACTGTAAAGCAGGATGGATTATGGGACCTTGCGATAGCAGGTCCTTCTGCAGTGGTAGGCGCCAGGGGACGTCTGCTACCAGACGTACTAGATCGGCGTACCAAGGACGCTGAGGCCAATCTGGAGCAATTAGGATCATTGGAATTCCCTCTGTCTCCACTCTGCGGAGCAGAAGAGGAAGAAGCCTTAAGGGAGAGAAGGCATAGATTAGCCGATACTGACCCCACAATGCCACCAACGCGTCCGTTGCGTCTGCCCATGGGTCTCTTGACCGGGCCACAAACCTCAATACCTTACGATTGAGTCGGGAAGCCAGAAGATCTACGTCTGGTGTGCCCCATCTTTGGCAGAGGAGTTGGAACACCTCCGGGTGTAAGGACCATTCGCCCTGGTCCAGCATCTGGCGGCTCAGGTAGTCGGCCTGCCAGTTTTCCACACCCGGAATGTACACGGCCGACAGTGCCGGTACGCTCCTCTCTGCCCACTTCAGGATGCGAGGGATCTCCGATGCTGCAGCTGAGCTTCTTGTTCCTCCCCGATGATTGACATATGCCACTGCTGTGGCGTTGTCTGACTGGATCCTGACTGGACGCCCTTGCAGCCTCTGAGACCATTTGAAGAAGCACAGCCTGATCGCCCGGATTACCAGGACATTGATCGGCAGGAGGGCTTCCTCTGGGGTCCAGCGACCTTGCGCCGACTGAACACCCCAGACTCCCCCCCAACCTGTAAGGCTGGCGTCAGTCGTGATCACTATCCAGTAAAACGGAAGAAATGACTTCCCAGCCATTAGAGCCGGTGCTGTCAGCCACCATACCAGGGATCTCCTGACTATGTGGCTCACTCGGATTTGATAATCCAGAGATGATGGACATCTGTTCCATCTGGACAGAACTTCCTTCTGTAACACTCGAGTGTGGTATTGAGCATATGGGACCGCCTCGAAGGAGGCTACCCTGAGGCCCAACACTCGCATGCAAAAAACGGAGTGACGACCAATTCCTGGAAGTTAGCTGCCGTACTGCAGCCCGGAGGGTCTGCAACTTCTCCACAGGGAGGAATACCTTTGCCTCTGAGGAATCCAGAATCAACCCCAGGTACACTAGGCGTTGAGTGGGCACCAATACTGACTTTTGCGTGTTTAGTATCCAACCATAGTCTCGAAGAGTCTGACAGGTAATGGACACGCTTGCCTCTAATTCGGAGCTTGAAGGGGCCTTCAGCAGAAGGTCGTCCAAGTAGCCTGTGATAGCGATACCCCGCTGTCTTAGAAGTGCCAGAATCGGAGCGAGCACCTTGGTGAACGTCCTGGGTGCTGAGGCAAGGCCCAACGGGAGGGCCACAAACTGGTAGTGGTCCTTCCCGATAGCAAATCGCAGAAACCTCTGGTGTCTGGAGTATATGGGGACAGGCAGGTATGCGTCCTTGATGTCCAAGGAGGCCAGAAAGTCCCCCGGATGGAGAGCCGTGACTACAGATCGAACCGACTCCATCCGAAAACTTTGTACCTTCACAAAGCAATTAAGGGCTCTGAGATCCAAGCTTGGACGAACCCCCTCCTTCGGCACAATGAACAGATTTGAGTAAAAACCCTGTTCCAGTTCTGGAACTGGAATAACTACACCGCGTTCCAGTAGACCCTGGACCGCCCCATACAGGGCCTCCCGACGGGTCGGTAGTAGCTGGAGATTGGAGGTGTTGAATCTGTCCGGTGGACAAGAGAGAAACTATCTTGTAGCCTGAGGAGATTTACTTCGCAAACCCACCCGTCGGAGATTAGTGCTGTCCACTGAGTCGCGAATTTGCGAAGACGTCTCCCCACCCGAGAGCTGGGTGGGGGTGGACCTTCATGCGGACGCAAATTTGTTTGCAGGCTTATTGGGTATGCGGGACCAGGGACGCTTTTGTCCTTGGGCAGGCGCTTTAATCGGCCTGGGGTCTTTTCCCTGTCGCCCTAGGGGGACGAAAAAACCACTTGTGTGCAGTAAAGGAGGGCCCTTGCCCTCGGCGTGGCCCCTTACCCTTGCTAATTTGAGGAAGCAAAGTGCTTTTACTTCCTGTGGCATCCTTGATGATGTCATCCAGAGAAGCCCCAAAAAGTCTGTCACCCTTAAAAGGCAGATCCAACAGGGCTTTCTTGGAAGTCTGGTCCGCAGACCAGCCTTTTAGCCAGATCAGGCGGCGTATTGCTACTGCATAAACAGAAGTTTTAGACAGCAGGGGAATAGTATTCATGTCTGACTCGCAGACAAACCTAAGGCCCTGGACCAACAGGTCGGCCAATGTTATCTCATCAGGAGGAGCATCTCGCTCCTTAACCCCTGGAGTAGCAATCTTGCCCATTCAGTAAGTGTGTGAGACACTAGGGCCCCCGCCAATGCCGGGCGTACTGCCGAGCCTACCACTGAGTATAGGTAGCAAGCGAGTGCTTCAGCCTTCTTATCCACAGGGTCCTAGAAAACAGGAGCCCCTTCTACAGGAATTGTGGTGGCTCTATTAAGTCTGGACACCGGAGGGTCCACTATAGGGGGGAGAGGTCCATTTCTTCAGAAAACTCTCCTCAAAAGGGGTACCGTACCGCAAACCTCTTTGGGGCTGTAAAGACCCTCAGTGGGTTCTCCCATTCCTTGTATAAGAGCTTATCAAAAGACACAAGGGAACACCTTAGCAGTGCGGGCAGGTCTATGAAACCCAAGTGGACCGGAGTCTCTGCTGCTTCTGCAGTATTTTCCAATTTTAGCATATCCCGCACTGCAGTAATAAGGTCAGATACCAAAGCCGTCTCGCGTACTGACCTGGACTTTGAGTCATTCTCACTGTCCGGTCACGGTCTGCAGTCTGATGCGTCAGAATCTGGGCCCCGAGCCGTAGCTGGACCTGGTTCTGCATCAGAATTATCCCCAGAAGCTTGCAGGGGATGGGGCGTTTACTACCCCCTGTATTCCCGTGTGCTGCTTCCACCCTGGCAGCAAACGCCTCTAGGATTGCAGTCATAGCGTTCATAGACACCTCAGGGGCACCAGCTGCTAAATCTGGTGTTTCAGGGGAGAAGACATCTGGCTCAGATGCCATGCTGACCACACGCTGACACTCACAGGGCTCCAGGCAAGATATCAATAGGCCACCCTCCTGTGCTGCAGAGAGGCTGGGTCACCCAGAGGACTCACCACCCTGGATAGGTACTGCTATGCTGCGCCTGTGATGCTGTCCCCCCTGCTGCTGTGTCAGTCTGCTTCTTTTATCAGCACTTCCTGTGTGAATTTTCGCACCAGTGTAATGCACCCTAGAGGCCGGAGGCTCTCGAAAAATGGTTGCCAAAAAGATCTGTATGGAAGATAATGTGGGCTCTAAGAAAATGGCCGCCGACAGAAGATAGAGGTCAAGCAGCCATAGCCCACAAAAAGATGGCCGCCGAACGGCAATATCTGCATACAGGGTGGACAAACATGGCAGACGATCAGCTGATAGGGGCCAGTGGGTGTGGCCGAACCACAGGAAGATGGCCGCCGGGCAGTCACAAGAGGGCAAACTTGGCATGGACCACCTCAAAATGGCCGCCGACAGCATGGAGGAGGAAGGACACAAACACAGGTAAGAAAAAATGACATTTCTTTTAAATGTTAGTTACAGCCAGCCCCGCTCCAGTGGGACCCCCTAGGTGACCCCCAGCAACCTTTAGCTAGAAGCCCAGGGAGGAGGGAAAGGCAGGGAGAGAGGGAAGAAAGGGGCCACAACCACTTACTTGATCTCTCCAGGAATGTCCAGCTAAATCACCCAGCCGAGGCAGGGGAGTTTTACTTATCTATCCTGCATGTATTCTGCTGGAAGACATTCCAAACAGATCATCGTCCGCGCACGGAAGGTGACTGTTGGCCAGGCATGCTGTGATTGGACCCAGAAGGGACGATCATATGTATGCCCTGGAGCATGACGCTCACCGGACAGGCTGCTGCGACTCGGCCGTAAGGTCAGCCGAAGCTGAGCGGTCCGATGCAAGCCTTGGAGCGTAAGCTCACCGGCCAGGCTGCTGCGACTCGGCCGTAAGGCCAGCCGAAGCTGAGCGGTCCGATGCAGGCCCTGGAGCGTAAGCTCACCGGCCACCCGTGGAGCGACGGGCATGTCGTGGAAAACCCAGCGCGTAGCTAGGGTCGGCACACGCTCGATGGCCGAAACTGGGGAGACTACAAGGATCGAGGATCCAGCCTGTCACCCAGTCGGCAGTTGATCGAAGATCGCAGGAAACAACAAATGTAGCAAAAAAATAAAAATATATATATATATATATCTTTTTTCCCCGGACCAATGGGCCCGAAGAGAGCCATGTCCTACTCCTTGCTAGACAGAAAAAAACTGATCTGCGAGATGCAGACTGAGAGGTTATACCAGAGGGTCCGCCCCCTGGGCGGTACTGTAGAAGGTGTGATGCAACACTTTTTACAAGTTTTTCTGCCTAGTCACTCCTAATTAACGGATAATACCCACTTTGTCAATAGAGAAGCTGTGTCGGTCCATGGACGAAAGAGTAAATAGGATTTTGTACTCACCGTAAAATCTGTTTCTCTGACGTCCATGGACTGACACAGCTCTCATACTGTTTACGTGTGGGTATATGTCCCTGCTCGCAGGAGAAGATCTAGGCAGAATGTTAGAAACATACATTCTTAGAACAAAACCAGAGCTGAACAGCCCCGCCCAGGGGGGCGGTCCCTCTGGACATAACCCTCCTACCTGCAGCCAGCAGCCTCAGTTCGTAACAAGCAGTAGAAACCTTAAAAGAAGGGTGGGTGCTGTGTCAGTCCATGGACATCAGAGAAACAGATTTTACGGTGAGTACAAAAATCCTATTTTCTCTTATTGTCCATGGACTGACACAGCTCTCATACTGTTTACGTGTAAGACGTCCCAAAGCAGTATAAGAAAAGGGTGGGAGCAAATAAAGGAACAACCAAAACTTCACTCCAAACCAGCAGAGCTCCTGAACGGAGGAGTTGCAACATTAAACAGCGGCCTGCAACACCTTGCGGTCGAAGGAAGCATCCGAAGATGCAGCCACATTAACCTTATAAAATTTTGAAAAGGCATGAACGGACGACCAGGTCGCCGCCTTGCACACTTGTGCAACCGACGCTTGATGTCGGAAAGCCCAGGAAGTACCAATTGCCCTGGTGGAATGCGCCGTAACCGGAAAGGGAGGCGCCCACCCCTTAATGGCATAGGCCTGTATAACAGTCTGTCTGATCCACCTAGAAATGGTGGCAGACGACACCGCTCGGCCCTGTTTCGGACCAGAGACAGACACAACTAGTGAGTCATAGCACGTACCACATCCAATGTGTGAAGCGCGCAAACCCTCTGGGATGCGATGGGTGAGGACACAAGGATGGGAGGCCAATGTCCACATTTAGGTGAAAGGCCGAGACCACCTTTGGCAAAAGGAAGGTCGCAAACGCAACACCGCCTTATCCTTATGGTTGACCAAATAGGGTGACTTGCAGGACAAGGCCGCCAACTCAGACACCCGTCTGACAGAAGTAATGGCCACTAAGAAGGCCACCTTCGGAGACAAGGTCAAGAGGGGAAGATCTCTGGTATTTTCAAAGGGAGGTTCCTGGAGAACCGAGAGCACCAAATTCAGATCCCGAGGAGGGAGAGGAGGTTTAACAGGAGGGAGCACATGGCGAACCCCCTGCACAAAAGGTGCTAACCAAGGAATGACCCGCTAGCGGTCGCTGAAAGAAGACAGCCAAGGCCGAAATCTGACCCCTAATGGTACTTAAAGCAAGCATTTGGGTCACGCCACGCTGCAAGGACCGCAGGATACTGGGGACGGAATAAGTCCGTGGACGCTAGTCCAGCTCTTCGCACATAGCGATGTAAGCTTCCTAGGTACAGTGATATATCTTTCTGGCGGAAGACTTCCGTGCCCTTAACATGGTCGAAATTAGGCCCGAAACAACTAATCGATTAAGAAAATAATCGATTACCATTTTCATAAAATTGATAAATCGGCCAGTAACATAATGGGGTTAAAAAATAAATAAAATGAGCCCTTTACCGTACAAAAAGAGCAAATCGCTACTGTAAATATTACTTTCACTGTCCCACAGTAAAAAATGAACCCCTTACAGCGATTATTTGCTCTTTTTGTACTAATTTTAGTTTTTTTAACCCCATTATGTTGCTAAACATCTCAGGCCTGGGTCACACTTTTTTTTGTGCTTTTTGCAGAAACACACTACAGGTCATTTACATGGTTTCCTATGGGACACGTTCACATCCATGATTTTTTTCAGCTGCTGCGTATTTGGAAAGGGCAAGTACTTTAACGCAAAACGGTGTTATTTTGTTTTTTTGGTTCAATATACTTCAATAGAGAAGCTGCAGAAAAGCATGCAATAATGTGTTTTTGCGGCAATTTGTGTTTTTTAGTCTGCCCAACAACAAATTGGCCAAAAATAAATAAATGTAAAAATGCAGCAAAATTACTTTTTTTTTTTTTTTACGGTTGTTAACCGATTAATCGAAACATTAATCGGCCAACTAATCGATTATGAAAATAATCGTTAGTTGCAGCCCTAGTCGAAATGACCGAATCCGAGAGACCTTGGTCTCTCAGCACCTGGCTTTCAATAGCTATGCTGTTAAAGCCAGAGACTGTAAAACAGGATGAAAAATAGGACCGTGAGACAGAAGGTCCTCCCTCACTGGCAACCGCCAAGGAACGTCCACGATGAGACGTACCAGATTAGCGTACCATGACGCCGAGGCCCATCCGGCGCAAAGAGGATCACCGGAATCCCCTCGGCCACAACCATGCGCAGCAGGCAAGGAAGTAGCTGCAGCGGAGGATAACAGATATCGGGTGATAATGACCCCATGGAGCCACCAACGGATCCGAGGGATCAACCCAAGGATCCCTGGACCTGGCCACAAACCTCGACACCTTAGGATTGAGTCGAGAGGCCATCAGGTCCACATCCGGCATGCCCCACCGCCGGCACAGAATTTGAAAAACCTCCGGGTGTAAGGACCACTCTCCCTGGTCCACCATCTGGGGACTCGATAGTCCGCCTGCCAATTGTCTACGCTCGAATGTAGACGGCCGACAGAGACCACGAGGAGAGGCACAATCTGATTGCCCATATTCCCAGAACATCGATCGGTAAAAACGGGCTTCGCCCGGAGTCCAAAGCCCTTGGGCTGACAGGACTCCCCAGACTGCACCCCAGCCCGTCAGGCTGGCGTCCGTCATGATCACCGTCCACTGGATGGGGAGGAACGACTTCCCGGACCGAAGAGCCGGGGACCCCAACCACCACGCCAGGGACGCCCTGATTGGGTGACTCATCTGGATCTGAAGATCCAAGGACAACGGGGATTTGTCCCAAGTGGACATGATCTCTTACTGTAATGCCCGTGTGTGTTAGGCATACGGAACAACCTCGAACGAGGCCCCCCATGAGTCCCAGGACTCATGCAAAAACGGGTTGATGACCATTTTCGGGACATTAGGACCCGTACTGCAGACTGAAATGTCAGTAACTTCTCCAGGGGTAGGAATACCTACGCCTCCAAGAAGTCCAGGATCAGACCGAGATACTCCGAATGCTGAGCCGGGAACAGGACCGACTTCTGAATGTTCAGGAGCCACCCGAAGTCCCTAAGGGTCTGCCTGACGATAGTCACACGTCTTCTAATTCTGAGCCATTGTCTGCTCTTAGAAGAAGAAGATCGTCCAGATAGCCCACGATAGCAATGCCTCGCTGTCTCAGCAAAGCTAGAACCGGAGCAAGCACCTTGGTAAAACACCTTTGGTGCCGAGGCTAGGCCGAAGGGAAGAGCCACAAATTGATAGTGGGCTTCGACGATCGCAAGCGCAGAAACTACTGGCGACTTGTGCAGATCAGAACATGCAAGTAGGCGTCCTTGATGTCCAAGGACGCCAGAAAATCCCCTTGATGGAGTGTAGCGAACACCGTGTGAATGCATTCCATGCGGAACATTTGCACCATCACCAAGGCATTCAGGCCTTGAGGCCCAGGATTGGCCGAACCCCCTCCCTTTTTTGGGACTACAAACAGATTCGAGTAGAAACCCTGAAACCTCTCCTGTTACGGAACCGGCATAATCACTCCGGACCTGATCAATCCTGTACGGCCCCTAAGAGGGCCGCCCGATGGGCAGGAAGGAGAGGGAGAATTGAGGGAAAGAATCTGTCTGGGGCCAGGAACGGAACTCTATCCTGTATCCCAAGGCGACCACCTCGCACACCCACCGGTCGGAGATACGGGAGGTCCACCGAACCGTGAACCTGCAAGGACGTACCATCACCGCAGAGTCGGGCAGGGGCAAGACTTCATGCGGGATACAGAGGGTGGTATCTCAAATGCGTGGATATGGAGGTCAGTCAACCCACATCCCTAATAACATATATATGAAGGTGCATTCTGAAGAGTGCGATTCCGCAAGTGGGACTTTAGTTGGGTGACTGTTTAAACCACATGAAAAATTATTAAAAGTACCAAAAGGTTCATATTTAACATATTTTATTATAAAAGTCTGAAAGACTTGATGTGGCGGAGGCTTGGGAGCTTGCTTATTAGGCTTACGCACCCAGGGACGCTCATGTCCCCCAGCCGCACTTTTTTCAGTCTGGGCGGGCTTACCCGTGGAGTCTGACTGACGAAAACACTCCTTTGCCGGAAAGGAAGGGCCCGGCCTACGGTGGGGCTCTTTTTCCTTAACAGACTGAGGAAGGAAGGAGCTCTTACCCCTGTGACATCCACAATAATGTCATCCAGGGCGGCCCCAAACAGTCTACCGCCCTTAAAGGGCAAGTCAGCCAGGAGCTATTTGGAAGCTAGGTCGGCCGACCAGCATTTCAGCCAGATAAGGCGACGCAGCACCACAGCAGAGATAGAGGCCCCAGATATTAAAGGGGCCGGATCCAAAGTGGCACCGCACCCAGAGACTAAACCCTGCGCAAGTTTGTGAGCCAGGGAAATGGTCTCAGGAGGGAGATTATGCTCCTGTACTGTCTGGTGCAAAATCTTTGCCCATCCTGTGAGTGTCTTGAGACACAAGTGTCGCCGCCACTATAGGGCGTAAGGCAGACCCCAATAAGGTAAACATAGTTCTACTCACCACTTCTGACCTCCTGTCAGTGGGATCCTTAAATGCAGGAGTCCCTTCCATTGGGAGCCTTATTCAAACGGGCGACCAGGGGGTCAACCACTGGGGGGGGGCCCACCTCTTAACCAGGTCCTCCTCAAAGGGGTACCTCATGGCTAGGCGCCGCGGGACAGTCAAAGTCTTCTGCGGCTTATCTCAGACTTGGGCAATGAATGTATAAAAAAAAAAAAAAAGGCACATATGGAAAAACCTTTTTTGAATAAACGGTTTTAAAAAGGAAACAAAAAAAAAGGAGACATCTTTCACCTGAGGTTCCTCAGCCTCAACATTCAGCTTAAGAGTGTCCCTCACAGCATCAATGAGTTCACTTACAAGCACCCTGTCAGATATGCAGAACTGGGGGTTTTCCTCAGAAGAAATATCCTGTTCAAAAACATGAAAATCCTCAGAGCTAGGGTCCTGAGCAGCAGTAGCTAGACCCATATCTGAGACAGAGCACTCCCCTACAGGAGAATGTGTGTGGAGGGGGCGCTTTACAGCTCCCTTGCGCTCTCACACCGCTTCCATCCTAACAAGGATGATTCAAGGACTGCCGACAACTAGTCGCTAGGGACCGCAGGTGCAGGAGCACTGCCAGTTGCCTCAGACAAGTTTGGAGAAACAGGTGAACAAGACTCCATACTGCCACCCTCTGAGACCTTTATACACTATTATAGTGAATAACGCAGTCCACCCACTGGCTACGCTGAGGAGGGGATATCCAGAGGACTCACCAACCCTTGTAAAGGACCACTCAGTTCCGCTGAAGAAACCACGCTGCAGCGCGAGTGAAGCCTGGGGAGAATGTGAGGAGATTGTGAGATTCGCGCCGCAGCAGCGGCGATAGAGGCCAAAACCGAAAGTAAAAGCACCGCGGCTTCAAGAAAATGGGCGCCGGCCGCATGCATTACTGCACCATTGATCCACGGCAAGATGGCCGCCGAGCGCGTTTTTCAAAATCACCTCACAACGCTAATGGCGCACACAGTAAAGTAAAACACACACACACACACACACACACACACACACACACACACACCCCAAAACAGTGCTCCTCTCCCAGAGTCAACTAAAACAGACATGAGCACCCCCAGCCAGGCCAGAGTGACTCCCAAGCACCCCCACACAGCACAGCACCAGTACAGGGGGGGAGACAGGGAGAAACCCTCCATATAAAGAAACACAGCCAGCATGTACTCACCTGCAGCAGGAGAGACTACTTATCCGTCCCAGAGGGACCCACTGGCTTGTTTCAGACAGACCTATCACAGAGTAGTACTGCGTAGCCGTCGGCCCGGTCCACCGCAAAAGATACAGACAGGTACTGTTCAATCTTGAGAGGACAGCGGGAGCATAAAAGCAACCCGGCCACCCCTGGAGTCATGGGGCATGTCGTGAACTGAGTCTCACGCACACAAGGCGAGGATCAGCATGCTCGATGGTCAGACAGGGAAGACTACGAGGATACCAGTGTACCCAACCTGTTGCCCAGCCGACAGTTGACTGAAGGTCTCAAAAATAAAATAAAAATTCCCAAAAGGAATAAAATCTTCCAGGAGACTGGCTCCTGAGAGAGCCACGTCTTATTCTGCTAGGCAGAAAAAAAACTGAGGCTGCAGGTAGGAGGGTTATGTCCGGAGGGACCGCCCCCCTGGGCGGGGCTGTTCAGCTCTGATTTTGTTCTAGAATGCATGTTTCTAACATTCTGCCTAGATCTTCTCCTGCGAGCAGGGACATATACCCACACGTAAACAGTATGAGGGGTGTGTCAATCCATGGATGATAAGAGAAATTACTTTTCCCCTACCAGAATTACTGCACGTGCATCATCCGGTCACACAGGAACACAGACAGGCCACAACTCAACGTAGCTACTGCGCGAGCCCCCGCCCAAAAATGTCCTATAGTGCAGACAGTGCACGCACCCAGACACTTGGACTGGGAACCCACGCTGCCTGTGCCGGTTCCTGTCAAGGGGGTATGCCACTTCCAGTCATGGACTTCGCCAAGCACAAAAGGAGAAAGGGAACCAAGCTATCACCTTCCTCTCCGGAGTGGTCTTGGAGGGTCATCTTGCAGAAAATCCTACTAGCTGCTTCCAGTGGAGCCAAGTAGGTAAAGATGTGGGTGGAACAAAAAGAAAGCCAGTGAACAGAGGCCTCGCTCACCCAGGTTCCAGGTGATGCATCTCCTCCGTTCGGAGGAAACACAAAAACTGTCCAGTTCAGCAGAGGGACTGCCTTTTATAGTGTATTGGTGATGCGTTTCCTGTTCCTGTTGGAGAAGGTGCTTCTCTCATAGGCTGTCCTGGAAGACGACTGGGGAAAAAAAAAACTTGGCGACAGATCCTCTCCCCCTGCCATCAGGGCAGGCCTCGTCCAACCTGCACCCTCACTGTCTGGACAGAAAGGGGGTAAAACCTTGTCTTTGCACAGAGCACTTTTTACAATTTGGCACTATTTTTTCCCCCACAAATAAAGATTTATTTTGGTGGTATTTGATCAAAATTATATTTTGTACTTTTTGCTATAAAAAAAAAAAAAAATACAATAAACTCAATTTTAGTCATACATTTAGGCCAAAAAGGTCTTGGGTAAAATAAACATTTTCAATAAGCATATATTTATTGGTTTGCGTAAAAGTTATAGCGTCTACAAACTTGGGTAAATTTTCTGGAATTTACACAGCTTTTAGTTTATGACTGCCTATCTCATTTCTTGAGGTGCTAAAATGGCAGGGCAGTACAAAACCTCCCCAAATGACCCCATTTTGGAAAGTAGACACCCCAAGGGAATTTGCTGAGAGGCTTGTTGAGCACATTGAATATTTAATTTTTTTGTCACAAGTGATTGAAAAAAAGACAAAAAAATACTTGGGAGGTCCACCTCTCCTATATTAAGGTTGTATTCATGGACACAGAGGGGTTTCTCCACAACACCAGTCGCCATTGGATTTTGGACCGTCGTATCTGCGTGAAGGGAGGACAGAACAAAAACATTCCAATTATCCCTCCACTTAACTGCAAGCAAATTATTACTTCTCAAGCAGGTTCTCTCCCCCAGCCCAAGACGGGAATCTACAAGCCGCTGGGGTAAGCCCCGGCGATTAGATCGCACAGTGCCACATGCGCCAATTCCATGATCAAACAAGTTACTAAAAAGTGGCACGCTTGTGTAATAATTATCCACATACAAGTGAATGCTTAACCGATTGGAGCCCGGGCCATTGTCAAATGACGGCCACAAGGCGGCTCCTCAGGGGCGAGAGGGCATCTATTGACGGCCTCGGTTCCTCCGGCCACTGGGGGGCGCGCTAGCGCCCCGCCTCTGAGGTGCCGATGCGCGTGCCTGGCGGCCATGATGTCCACCAGGTACCCGCGATCGGCCGTTACACAGACAAGGATGTGGATCTGTGTGTGTAAACACACAGATCAATGTCCTGTCATGGAGAGGAGACCGATGCTGTGTCCCTTGTACATAGGGACACAGATCGGTCACCTCCCCCAGTCACTCCCCTTCCCCCACAGTAAGAATCACTAAAAAGGGAACACATTTAACCCCTTCCTCGCCCCCTGGTGTTAACCCCTTCCCTGCCAGTCACATTTATACAGTAATCAGTGCATATTTATAGCACTGTTGGCTGTATAAATGTGAATGGTCCCAAAAATGTGTCAAAAGTGTCCGCCATAAAGTCACAGTCCTGATAAAAGTCATAATTCTATCCCCTATTTTGTAGGCACTATAACTTTTGCGCAAACCAATCAATATACGCTTATTGAGATTTTTTTAATCAAAAATATGTAGAAGAATACGTATCGGCCTTAACTGAGAAAGAAAGTGTTTTTTTTTTTTTTTAAATTGGGATATTTATTATAGCAAAAAGGTAAAACAGTGTTTTTTTTACAATTGTCGCTCTTTCTTTGTTTATTGCGCAAAAAATAAACCACAGAGATGATCAAATACCACCAAAAGCAAGCTCTATTTGTGGGAAAAACAAGGACGTAAATTTTGTTTGGGAGCCACGTCACACGACCGCGCAATTGTCATTCAAAGCGTGACAGTGTCGAAAGCTGAAATTTTGCTTGGGCAGGAAGGGGGAATATGTGCCCAGTAAGCAAGTGGTTAAAGTGACCCAAAATTTTTCTTCCTTTTGATAAGATATCAGATATGGTGCGCTGACTCAGCAATCCTTCATTCACAGCCAATTGTAGCGTGTGTGCCATGCACGGTATGCTTTGAAGTTCACTGTCCTCCACTGCCTTTGCCATGTTCCGCGCATTATCTCGGACAATCAAATGCACTTTAGACTTCTCAATGTGCCAAGTGTCAAGCATGGTTTTTAAAGCATCAGATATTGCTGCTGCAGTATGTGATTTAACAAACTCACGTGCGTTAAGTAGGATGTTTTGCAATTGAAATTTGTCATCTATCCACTGCGCTGTCAGGCTGAGCATGCTCGTTGGACTGACATCTGAACTCCAAATGTCGGTAGTAAAACTGATTGCTATGATGTCAGTAGTCATGAGCTCCCGAACGTGTTTTCTAACACTGCTAAACAATTCATGTAGACTGGTATCTGCAAAGTAGCGTCTGCTTGGTAGTGAGGAAACGCGGCTCAATATGTTGCATGAGCCTACGGAATCCAATGTCCTCCACAACAGAGAATTACTGGTCATCTAATGCAATAAATTCCATAATTTTAGCTGTAATGGCACGAGCTTTGGGACTGTCACTTGCATATTTTTTTTAACCTTTTCAAAGACTGTTGCCACAGATGGTGTTAAGCCTGAGGCACTTTTTAAAAGTGGCGCTGTTTTCTTGTAACCTGACTGCTGAACTGGATGACCTGTTTTCAGGTGGTGTATCAAACCTGTTGAAAAATTATTTGGCACTGTACCCCCCTCTTGAAATTTCTGCTGAGCAAAGAGTACAGATTGCAAATTTATGTCTTTATCAGAAACTTTTAAATATTTGCACACTGTAGACATGGTCCAACTTTGCTGGTAACGTAGAATAATATCAAAGAATGATTTGTAGTGGGAGTGAAATCTGAGGGGGGGGGGGGGGGGGGAGTGGACAAAATCAATTTAAAAGCTAAACCCCAGGAGGCAGCTTTAAAAAAATAAAATAAAAACAAAACAACTTTTTTATTTAAATTTTTTTATGGTGCTGCTCTTGGCATGCAAGATAGTCATGTCTGCACTGCAGTACATCTGACTTGTACAAAAAAAAATATAATTGAACTGAATAAATTTGATTTGAAATGGAATGGATAGCTTGCAAATTGCAAGCAATTTAATTGTTTTGAGCTATTCTGTAGTATACTTCATGCACCTTGTTGTCATTGAATTGGTCACTATAGGGTTGATTTACTAAAACTGGAGAGTGAAAAATCTGGTACAGCTGTGCATGGTAGCCAATCAGCTTCTAACTTCAGTTTGTTTGATTAAGCTTTGACAAAAAAAAAAAAAAAAACACAAAAAAAAAAAAAAAAAACGGAAGCTGATTGCAAAATCTGGTGCAGCTGTGCATAGAAACCAATCAGCTTCGGGTTTTTTTTTGGTTTTTTTTGGTCAAAGCTTAATCAAACAAACTGAAGTTAGAAGCTGATTGGCTACCATGCACAGCTGTACCAAATTTTTCACTCTCCAGTTTTAGTAAATCAACCCCTTTGTCTCAGCGTAGTATTATAAGTTATACAGGTTTACAACACTGACATGACAGCAAGCGCATGAATTTTTTAAACATGACAGTACGCAATAAATATAATTAATCTAATATATTATATATACCCTGTAACGGGAGGGCCCGTGAAACCCAGAAGTTCTTCGAAAGTATGAGCCAGAAAATAATGGACATTGAGAAGATGTCTTGGATTGCTTTGAAATGGGTCTAATATTAATCCACGGTATTTCCCAGGATATCTGTAAAGGACTATTTACTGGTTGTTTGATTCTGAACTCAAACAGGTTAATTGAGAGATGCTGATGTGTTCAACTCTAACCACCTGGCTGCCTGTGTAATGTAGATTAAATCCAGACTAGCTTCCAAAAACCTTTTCATTGTCGTTTGTGGTGATGTGGATTGGAGCTTGGTAGACCGTCTGGCTGCCTATTATGGGATGTTTAAGTGTCTTGCTGTGAGGAGGGGGGGGGGGGAATCACTCCAGCAACCCCTCCTGCTAAGACTGTTTACTGAAGGAGAAGTTTGAACACACTTGACCTGTATCACCATTGTCATTGGACAGTTTAACCCGCCCTATTCCCCAACGATGGGAGGGAAGTGTTTTGAAGAGAAGTGTGTTACCATGTGCTTGTAATAAAGATTTGTTGCCCTGTTTTTTGGAACTTCAACACAGAGCGTTGTCTCGTTTGTGCGGGGAGAAATATTTGTATGGGGTCTTATTCGGCTGGTTGGAGTGTCTGGTAGCTGGCGTGTGTTTGAGAATGGAATATCCTAAACTATGTTAACCCCTGTCGTTACATACCCATTTTAGGGTGGGACAACAGCCTGTAATACTTTCCTTCCAAAAGCCTGGTCCCCAGCCGTCATAAGGTCTAACCTATAACGACGGGCAAAGGTCGTCAGACTTGTCCATGTAGCTGCCTTACAAATCTGTTCGGGGGTAGCACCAGCTTTTTCTGCCCAACTCACCGCCGAAGCTCTAGTAGAATGAGCCCGGATACTTACTGGACTCTCCTGGCCTGTAAGGGAATAGGCGTCTGACAATAAAAAAAGCTTCCAGAGGAACCATTGCCAGATGGTTGAGAATGGAAGCTTGTCTTCCTTTTTTATTTCTGGAAAATAAAATGAATAAATGTGTCTGAACGCCTAAAGTCTTTAGTAGCTTCCAGGTAACTTAAGACTGCTCTTTTAACATCTAGGGTGTGGCATTCTTCTTCCTTCTTAGCCGATGTATTAGAACAAAACGTAGGAAGTATCATCTCCTGAGTTGCATTTGGGACTGAAGCAACCTTCGGTAGAAAATTAGGATCCGTCTTCAGAACAATCCTGTCTGAAAAAACAGAAAAAACGGCTCCTTGATTGATAAAGCTTGCAGCTCACTGATTCTTCGAGCGGTTGTAATAGCCACTAGAAAAATTGTTTTCAAAGTAATTAATTTCAGGGAGGTTCAGTTAAGAGTTTCGAAAGGTTCCCTGGTCAGGGCCTGTAGAACAACTGATAAGTCCCATGACGGACAGCTTTTGATCGCTACTGGTCTAGACCGAGTGAGGGCTTTAAAGAATCTGATTACTAGAGGTTCCGATGAAATAGATATTTCCAAAAATACCCCCAGTGCGGCAACCTGAACTTTTAGGGTACTGACCGCTAAGGCCCTTGTCCGCTCCTTCTTGCAGGAATTCTAGGATAGAAGAAATCTGTTTTAAAGATCTGTTGGATGCTGTGCACCAAGAGTTAAAGACTTTCCAGACTTTGTAATATATTGCTCTAGTAACATTCTTTCTGCTAGATAGGAGGGTAGCGACCAACCTATCCGAGAAGCCTTTTCTCCTCAAGAGTTGCTCTTCAGAAGCAAGCTGTGAGTTTTAGCTTTTTTACTTCTTGGTGAAGCAGAGGACCTTGTAACAGTAGGTCTCATCTCAATGGAAGGTGCCAGTATGGTTTGATCTGCATCTGTAAGAGACGAAAACCAAGGCCTTTTTGGCCAGAAGGGAGTGACGAGGATTACTGTTGTATACTCTTTCCGGATTTTTGTTATGACCTGCGGGATAAGCTTAAATGGAGGGAAGGCATAGCAGAGGTGAAAATTCCAACTGTGCGCCAGAGCATCTACCCCCAGTGATGACTCGTTCCTGTTCAGGGAGAAGAAGCGGTATATTTGTCCACTCTTGGCTGTCCCAATTTCTTCACCATCAGATTGAAGACATCTGGATTCAATTGCCACTCCGCTTCGTACACCTGGTCCCTGCTGAGGAAGTCCGCCATACTGTTTAGGGTCCCTTTTAGGTGGACCGCGGACAAGGATTGAGTATGGAGCTCTGCCCAGCTTGGAATGCTCCCTGCTAGGCCTTGAAGTACTCTGCTTCTGGTGCCCCCCTGTCTGTTTATGTAGGCCACCGCTGTGGCATTGCCTGACAGGATTTGTGTATGTTGCCCTTGGACTTCTTCTGCAAAGGTCAATAAGGCCATTTCTATCGCCTTTAGTTCCCTCCAATTTGAGGATCTCAGTGCTTCTCTTGTGGACCACGATCCCTGAGCCCATCGACCGCTCATGTGAGCCCCCCAACCCCAGGAGCTGGCATCGATTGTTAGCCTTACCTGGGTTGGAAAAGCCCATAACAGGCCTGCTGAGAATCTTGTCTGGTTCTTCCACCACCAGAGACTCCTTTTTACTTTGGTGGGAATCTTCACCAGTGAATCCAGTGAATTTTGCTGGCGATCCCAGATTTTTAACAGAAACTTTTGCAGCGGTCTGAAATGGAGCTTTGCTCACTGGACTGCCGGTATGGAAGAGGTCAGGGTTCCTAGCGCTGACATGACCCTCCTGATGGACAGAAGCTGACTGGATTGTAACAGTGACACCACTTCTATCAACTTTTTCTGCTTTTCTTCTGGGAGAAAAAGCTTTTGCTCCAAAGAGTTGATACGGAAACCCAGGAATAACACCTCCTGTGAGGGAATCAGATTTGACTTTTGGAGGTTTAGTATCCATCCGATGGATTCTAGGTGAGCACAGCCTCTGTCCAAGTCCCTCTGAAGTCCTTCTCTGGTTTGAGCAAACAACAGCAGGTCAGAATCACTGAAATTCCTTCTAGACGCAGGGGTGCCAGAGCTTCGGCCATTACCTTCGTGAACACCCTTGGAGATGACAGGCCGAATGGGAGAGCTCTGAATTGCAGGTGTACCATCTTAGTGCTAATCTCAGATATCGCTGAGACCTGGCGGCAATAGGAATGTGGAGGTACCACCACCACCACCACCTTTTTAAAAGATCCCCAGTTACTAGGCAGACATGCCAACTACTGCACCACCAGGGAGATGGAGGGAAAGGGTGAGTAACCCCCCCCACAGGAGAAAACGGGCCAGAGTAAAAAGAGGACATAGTTCCTTACCTTAGCCTTGCTGGTGCCTTGGCTTGCCCCCTTATACGCTGCATCGCTCTCCATAGCTACACTGCGGACGCGTGGTTAGAACGCCGGTTCCAGATTCAAAAACGCCACCACGCTGACCTGGAACTTAAGGCACCAGGTGACCCTGCCCTCTCCGCTTTGCGGCTGGAAATGACACGCGCGCCGACCTGAAATTGCTGCCTCTTCCTATACAGGATGCGGCCGCGGCTCTCCTCGGCCACCAGAACAATGGCGGCTGCTGTAAAACTCCACACCGCTATTCTGCGCACCGCAGGCAGCCGGTGGGAATACAGCAAACCGCCACTCTGTTGAAAAAGAGGAGGCAGCCCTCCCGGGCTGTACAGGCTCTCCCCGAGCACGGGAGAGGGAGCCCACAGGACCATCCAGCAAGGAGGTAAGTGGGATCACCCCAAGCTATTTGCTGAGAGGCGTGGTGAGTATTTTGCAGCTCTCATTTGTTTTGAAAATTAAGAAAGAAAAGAAAAGGGAAAAAAAAAAAAAACATTTTTTTATTTTTTACATTTTCAAAACTTTGTGACAAAAAGCGAGATCTGCAAAATACGCACCATACCTCTCAGCAAATAGCTGAAGAAATGACTCAGATAGTCTGCCTGCCAGTTTTCTACGCCTGGTATGTAGACCGACCGACAGCGCCGACACGCTTCTTTCCGCCCACCTTAGGATGTGGGCGACCTTGGATGCCGCAGCAGAGCTCCGAGTGCCCCCTGATGGTTGACATACGCCACGGCCGTGGCGTTGTCCGACTGAATTCTGATCGAGTGGCCCTGTAGCCTCTTCGACCACGCGGAGAGACAAAGTCTGAACGCCCGCAATTCCAGGACGTTGATTGGTAGACGAGATTCGTCCGGAGTCCAGAGCCCTCGAGCTGACATGACTCCCCAAACTCCTTCCCAGCCCGTCAAGCTGGCGTCCGTCGTGACCACTGTCCACTGGATGGGGAGGAACGACTTCCCGGCCCGAAGAGCCGGTGATCTCAGCCACCACGTCAGGGACGCCTTGACAGAGTGAATCACCTGGATCTGAAGATCCAATGACAATGGGGACTTGTCCCAAACAGACAGAATTGCCTTCTGCAATGCCCCAGTGTGTGATTGGGCATACGGAACCGCCTCGAAGGAGGCCACCATTAGTCCCAGGACTCTCATGCAGAAACGAATTGACGACCATTTTCGGGACGTCAGAACCCGCACTGCCGACCGAAGTGTCTAACTTCTCCGCGGGTAGAAACACCTTCGTTGGCGAAGTGTCCAGGATCAGACCCAGATACTCCAAACGTTGAGTCGGGACTAGAACCAACTTCTGCATGTTCAGAAGCCACCTGAAGTCCCAGAGGGTCAGACTGACTATTGTCACATTTTCCTCCAATTCTGAGCCATTTTCTGCTCTTAGAAGGAGATCGCCCACGATACCAATTCCTCGCTGTCTCAGCAAAGCTAGAACCGGGGCAAGCACCTTGGTGAAAACCTGTGGTGCCGATGCTAGGCCGAAGGGAAGAGCCACGAACTGATAGTGGACTTCGCCTATGGCAAAGCGCAGAAACCTCTTGCGCAGATTGGAACGTGCAAGTAAGCGTCCTTGATATCCAAGGACGCCAAAAAATCCCCTTGGTGGAGTGTCGCAATCACTGTGCGAATGGATTCCATCCAGAATTTTAGTACCTTCACATAGGCATTCAGGGCCTTGAGGTGCAGGATTGGCCGGACCCCGTCCTTCTTCGGGACAACAAACAAATTCGAGTAAAACCCCAAAACCTCTCCTGTGACGGAACCGGCACAATTACCCTGCACCTGAGCAAATCCTGTACGGCCCCCCCAAGAGGGCCGCCCGGCAGGCAGGAAGGAGAGGGAGGTTCGAAGGAAAGAACCTGTTTGGGGGCCACGTGCGGAACTATCCTGTATCCCGAGGTGACCACCTCGCACACCCAACGGTCGGAGATCCGGGAGGTCCACCGCACCGTGAACCTGCGAAGACGTCACCCCACCCCAGAGTCGGGCAGGGGCAAGACTTCATGCGGTGGTGGGCTTGCTTGGTAGGCTTACGCACCCAGGGATGCCTTTGTCCCCCAGCCGCACTTTTTTCAGTCTGGACGGGCTTACCCGTGGAATCTGACGGACGGAAAAAGTTTTTTTCGCCGGAAAGGAAGGTGGGGCTCCTTTCCCTTAATAGACTGAGGAAGGAAGGTGCTCTTACCCCCTGTGACATCGTTAATAATGTCATCCAGGGCGGCCCCAAACAGTCTACCGCCCTTAAAGGGCAAGTCAGCCAGGAGCTTTTTGGAAGCTAGGTCGGCCGACCAGCATTTCAGCCAGATAAGGCGACGCAGCACCACAGCAGAGATAGAGGTCGCGGATATTAAAGGGGCCGCATCCAAAGTGGCATCGCACACAGACTAAACCCTGCGCAAGTTGGTGAGCAAGGGCAATGGTCTCAGGAGGGAAATTATGCTCCTGCACCATCTGGTGCAAAATCTTTGCCCATCCTGTGAGTGTCTGAGACACAAGTGTCGCCGCCACTATAGGGCGTAAGGCAGACCCCAATAAGGTAAACATAGTTCTACTCACCACTTCTTTCTTATTCTTTATTTATGTTTCAGGTGAGGAACAGACAATACGGTACAACTCTTCATTCCATTTTATACATATTTCACCTCCCCTCCCCCCAATACCTCGAACCCCCCCATATGCGGGTGGGGGGGGGGGAGCAGTAGGAAAGGGAAAAAAGAAACAGAGGGCGGGGAGAGAGGTACCTTAAAGATAACCAATCAAAGGCAGACATATATTCCAATCTCCCCGAGATTTATAGTATGTAACTTCCTAAATTAACATGGTCAAACTATACTGTTACATAATCTCCTCCTCTTTTGTCTCTAGCAGCCTTTCATCTTGGCTGATTTATTCAATCCCCTCAGGATCCACCTTTTAGTTACTTCCAACGTCCCACTGCTCTTAATTCCCTCCATCCCCCGTCTGTCTATCAGTACCCCCACCTGCCCCTTTTTATTTTATTTCCCTTACCACCTTCATCCTCCCCCCTCCCCCCCTTCAAAAAAAACAATAATACACATTTTAAAACAACATCTTCCCAACTCCCGTCTCTCCCCCACCTCCCCCCAATGGGTTGAGTCGCACTCCTTTTTTCTCTTATTCCCCTTCCTCCTCCCTCTGCCCTTCTTTAACTAGACTATTCCCCTTTCATCAGCCCCTTCCCTTCTTCCGATTCAGTAAAAAGATTCCATTTAGTCCAAATTTTAATATATTGCTCTTTTCTATCTTGGGCCGACAGGACCAGGTCCTCAATGGCCCCTACATTCCTGACCCTATTGAGCCATTCTACAATTGAAGGGGGTCTGGGGCCCTTCCAGCCACGTGCAATACACACCTTTGCCTCGTTGATCATATGACATAATACTGAGTTTTTATATATCTGTGTTGGTATTTCTGAAAGGTGTAGTAGGAAAAAAGCAGGATCATCTTGTATTTGGTCTATTGTAAATTTTTGCAGTATCCTTCGTACTTCTGACCAGTATTGTCTGATCTTAGGACATGTCCAAAATATATGCAGAAGTGTACCACACCCATTATTACATCTCCAGCACTGGTCAGAAGCTTCTGGGCTAAACTTACAAATTTTCGAAGGTGTGTAATACCATCTGGTCATTATTTTATAATTCAGTTCCTGAATTCTAGAGCAAACTGATGTGTTCAATGAGAGATATATTATCTTCTGGCTTTGGGCTTGTGTAAACGTCCTATTTATGTCTCTTGCCCATTTCCCTATTGCTGGGATCTCAAAATTATCTGGGGGTGAAATTAGCATCGTATAAATTTTAGATATCTTTTGGGCCAGCGGTTCCTTCTCTTCACAAAATGTCTCAAATTTTGTCAGGTCTCGTCTATATGTTTTTGCCGGGCCTAGTGAGTTAAAAAAATGGCATAGTTTTATTGCCTGCCACTTTCCTACTTCAAACCTACCTCCCCCCTCTTAGTCAAAGTCTCTACTGTCGGCCAATTGTCTGAGTCCAGGAAGTGTGAGACCTGAGTGTAGCCTTTCTCCCGCAACTTCAAGAACGCCCCTCCCTCCATCCCCGGGCTGAAACTTGGATTTCCCATTACTGGGTACAATGGTGACTGTAAAGAGGAATATTTCGAGTTCTGACAAGTTTTGTATCCCGTCCGGAGGGTTGGTCCTATAAAGGGATTTTTTTTAGAGGGTCCGGCAGTTCTGCATAGCACCAAGATGCTCTACCCAATGGTACCTTACTAATCTCTTGCTCTAGATTCACCCATTGTTTCCATTCTGCATGTCTGCACCAGTCTATGACCCTTCCCAGATGTGCTGCTTGATAATATTTAGAAACATCTGGGACCGCCAGTCCCCCATACTTCTTGGGAAGGGTCATATGACTTTGGCTAATCCGTGGTCCTTTTTTTGCCCATATAAACCTGGTGAAGAGTGTATTTACTTGGCGGAAATAGGCAGCAGGGACTTCCACAGGCAGAGCTTGGAATAAGTACAAAAACTTTGGTAATATGTTCATTTTAATTATATTACAACGGCCAAACCATGAGTGGGATCCCTGCTGCCATCTCTCCAGTAATGAGCAGGCTACCTTGAACAGCGGGGGGAAATTAGTTAGTAAGGTCTTCTCTATTTTGGATGGTATCTGTATTCCTAGATATTTTATTGCTGTCCTTACCCATTTAAACTTAAAGTTAGGTTGAATAATTTTCTGCACTGATGGGGGGAGGGCCACCCCCATTGCTTCCGACTTAACGTAGTTAATTTTAAAATTTGTAAGTAATCCATATTCCTCTATTTCTTTCATTAAGTTTGGCAGGGAGACATGTGGGCTAGTTAGAGAGAACAGCAGATCATCCGCATAGGCTGAGATCTTATAGTTATGGTCTCCTATTTGTAGGCCCTTAATGTCTGAATTTTGCCCAATTTTATTTAATAATGGTTCGAGGGAGAGAGCAAATAGCATAGGGGAGAGCGGGCATCCCTGTCGCGTCCCATTTGAAATTTTAAATGATTCAGAGTATATCCCATTAATTTTAACCGATGCCTCCGGGGATGTATATACTCCCGCTAGCCATTTTATCATTTGCTCTCCTAATCCCACTTGTCTCAATACCTCGAACATAAACCGCCAATTCACTGTCAAACGCTTTCTCTGCGTCGGTGCTCAAAAAGATGCTGGGCGTTTTTGTAACTTTTGCCCAGTGAACCAGATTGAGCACCTTGATAGTGTTGTCCCTGGCTGGGATAAACCCAACCTGGTCCAGGTGTACTAATTGATTTATTAGCGGTTGAAGGCGTGTGGCCAGCAATTTTGTGAGGAGCTTTAAATCTATGTTCAGCAATGAGATCGGGCGGTAACTCCCACACTCCGCCGGATCTTTCCCTTCCTTCGGGATTACCGATATATATGCCCTCAGTGCGTCCGGCGGTAGTGTGGAGGTCCGGCCGATCTCATTGAACATCTTAGTCATATGTACCCCCAATATAGAGAAAAAATTCTTATAATATTGAATCGTAAACCCATCTGGGCCTGGGGCCTTCCCCTGCTTAACTCCTTTCAACACTTCCCTCAGTTCCTCTACTGATATGGGTTTTTCCAGACTATGGCGTTCCTCTACGGTCATCTTAATCAAACATGCAGACTTAAGATAGTCTAACCCTGCTTGGAGGTGTAGGTATAGGGGTCAGATTATACAATGAGGAATAATATTCCCTAAATCTTTGAGCAATGTCTTTGGGGAGTGAAATTAGTTGTCCCTTTTCTCCCTTTATCTGGGGCACATAAACTGACTTTCCTTTCTTTCAACTTCCCTGCAAGTATTTAACAACATCTGTCTCCTAGTTCATACGTTCTTTTCTTTCCCCTTTGTATTGCCGCTTTCGCTTTATACCTCAGCAGTTCTATTAACTGTCTCCTTAAGTCGTTCAGCTTTTCCCCTTCCACCTGTGCTTGTACTTTTTTGTGCTTAATTTCTAGTGCCTGGATTTCCTTCAGCAATTTTATCATCTGTGCTTCTCGTGTTTTTTTTTTTTTTATCGGGATCCGTGCTTTATCAGTACCCCTCTTATCACTGCCTTATGTGCTTCCCATATCATGCCCGGGTCACTCCCCGGGGTGTCGTTCGTCTGAAAATAAGCTTCCATTTCTTTTGCGACATCCTCCCTAATTTCGGGGATCTGCAGCAAACCCTCATTCAGACGCCATCGCCACTCCGGACAGGGAGCCGTGCCGGACAGGGAGATACACATCGTCACCGGGGCATGGTCTGACCATGTGATACTGCCTATAGTGATATCAAGTACTGCCGTTAATACAGTGTGTTTCTCAACTCCAGTCCTCAAGGCGCACCAACGGGTCATGTTTTCAGGATTTCCCTCAGATAAAAAGGCTGTGGTAATTACTAAGGCAGTGAAACTGATCAAATCACCTGTGAAAAATAATGGAAAGCCTGAAAACATGACCTGTTGGGGCGCCTTGAGGACTGGAGTCGAGAAACACTGCGTTAATAGATAGTGTGGTAACAAAAAAAAATCAATTCGCGAATATACTTGATGCGGATTGGAGAAAAACGTGTAGTCCCTCTCCCCCACATGCATCACTCTCCAGGCATCTATCAGCTGCATTTCCTGCAGCTTTCGTAGGATACCCCTCCTGATACCGCCTGGTACCAATGAGGACCCTGCTGATGTATCTACTCTAGGGTCTAAGGGTATATTGAAGTCCCCTCCCAAAATCAGTTTCCCCTCTGCAAACGTATCTAGTCGGGACAATGTTTTCTTTAGGAAAGTATCTTGGTGTGTGTTTGGTGTGTACAGGGTTGCCAGAGTAACTTTCACCTCTCCAGTATTTCCCTTCAGAAATAGATACCGTCCTTCTTCATCTATCTTTTTATCTATCAGGGACCAAGGCCACCTATTAGAGATTACGATGGAGACCCCTTTAGATTTCGATGTTTGGTTGTATGCGTGATATGCACACGGAAAAAAATCTATTTTGTAAGTAGGGAAATTTATTCATCTTAAGATGTGTCTCCTGTATGAATGCTACATCTGTTTGAGTTTGCTTGAGTTCATTTAATAAGATCCTCCTTTTTTCTGGGGTATTCAGCCGTTTGGCGTTAATAGATGTTACCCTTACCCCCTCCATCCTGGAAGGGGGACAGAAGGGAGAAACGCAACAGGGAGACCGGAGAGGAAAAAAAAAAAAAAACACGTTTTAAATAAATCCCTTACCCACACTCCCTTTCCCTCTAAATAACTCTAATCCCTCCCTACCCTTACCCTTCTACTCCTAAGAGAGGCACCCACTTCTGGGCCTTTAATCTTATGATCCCAGTGGGTGCTTACCTGTTTGGTTTCAGATGGGCGGAGTGTTCCCCTCCCTTTCCCTCCCTCCCCGTCTTTCCCATTTCCCAGACTCCTCTTATCCCGCCCTTCTGTTACAAGATTTCAACATCACAGCAATTTTCACACACATTATCACTTACATTTTCCATTACCACAGTTTCAAACTTTCCCCATCCCCTGAGTCCCTCCATACCCCCCCCCCTCCCACTCCCCCACTTATTCTCCTCCGTCTAGTTTGTTGGTAGGTCTTTCTTGCTCCTGTTCCCTATAAATCCTACCCCTTACTCTCCCCCCTTCTGTCCATGAAGTTTTCACTTATTAGTTTTTTCCATACCTGTGCATACCCCCTACAAAAATAATATAGTGTCTGAGTATTTGTTACATTCCCTTACATTACCTAACCCTTCCCCCTCCCTCTCTTACTCCCCTTGTGTCCCCCTTGTGTCTCTCTACTTTTTTCTACCCTTTTGTGTACTCCTATCTGAGAGGAAAAAAAAAAAAAAAGAAGGGGGAGAAATTAAATATCATTATCTCCCCTTAGTGCCTCATATACCCCTCTCTCTCTCTCTCTCTCTCCTTTATATGTGTCCGTTTAGTGTGCCCCTTTAATACCCTTTGTGATCTTAAATAGCCGTATCCTATCGTGGTATGGAACTTACGTCATCTCCTTAATCTATTTTCTTCCTTTTCTCTCCCCCTTCCTTCTCCCCCTCTTTCCCCTACCCCTTTCTTTCCCTTCCTTCCCTTTTCCGTTCTCTTCATGGTCGTAGGAAGGTACTTTTCAAAGCTCACGCCCGCCTCTCTTCCCCTTTCTCGACTCCTTCCCCTCCCCACTCCCTTCACATCCACTCTTCCCCATAATCTCCCTGTATTCTCTTCAATCTGTCCCCTTACTCTATGCTTATATCTAGGAATATATGTCCCATAGGGCTCCCAGAGGGTGGGTAAACAAAAGAATTCAGACCCTTCCCTCCACCCCTCCCTCCCCCTGTTACATCTTCCCTATTTCATAGAGACTGAGATATCAATCCATTCTATTATCTATACAGGGAGTTCCCCTCCCCCTCTTCCTCCCTCCCCCCCTCCCCTTCCCTCCATCGTCCCTCTTAGTCCTCTTCTGATATCTTCCGAATATTGGGTGAGTCTTCACCCCTCCAAGAAAAAGGAGGGATGGGGGAGCCCAGGGGGGCAAAAAAAAAAAGACGCTCCAAGAAAAGGGAGGACCTTGGGGGGGGTCCCCAGTACTTAGGTCTATTATGTGGCAGTCCTTAGAATGGGGTGGAGGTGTGGGGTGGAGGAACTCCCTAGTCTTCTTTCTCCTCTCTCCTGCCTTCCTTTCCACTGTGGGGATGTAGTCCTATTTCTCTATCTTATTTTGATTCTTTAGGGTTGCTTCTCTCTTCTCCCTGGATACTCTTTCTTGAGCGGCCTGGTATTACTTGTAACCAATTCGGGACCACCATATTTTCCATCTCCAAAAAGTTAAACAGGTCTGGGAGATCCCCTGGGTGCCGTAAGATAAATGGAAGGGAGTTTTTCTTTATAATCAATGAAATCGGATATCCCCATCGATAAGTCCCTCCTAGTGTTTTAATTTTATCCAGGAGGGGGCGTAGCATTGCCCTGCATAGGTCTGGTAATATTTTTATTTTAACCCCTTCTTGCTCTATTTCCCCCACCTCCCATGCTTTGCGGCTTATCAGTTCCTTGTGTACATATCGGTGGAAGCGACAAGTAACATCTCGTGGTCTGTCCAAATCCACCGAGGGGGGTCCCATGGTTCTATGTACCCTTTCAAATTCCAGAACCTGGGGTGGGGTAGGTGTATGCAGTTGTAAGCATATTGCTAGGACCGTTGCTTGCAAAGCCTCTCGTCCTATAGTTTTGGGGATTCCCCTGAACCTAGGGCTGGGCGATTTTGGCCAAAAAAAAAATCTGCGATTTAAAAAAAAAAAAAAAAAAAAAAAAAAAAAAAAAACTAGATTCACGATTCGAATAGAGTTTTTTTTTTCCTGATGGACACCGCGCCGGCAGGAGTTTAGGCGAGGCCGCGGCTTCGGCCTAGTCCACCGCGATCCTGGGAAAAGACCGCGGACTAGGCCGAAGGCACATCCTCGCATAAAAAATCCTGCCCGCAGCTCGCCACGATCCTGTGAAAATGCCGCGGCTTTGGCCTAGTCCACGGCATCCGGCCTCGCGGCCTTTTCCCAGGTTTGCGGCGAGCTGCCGGGCAGCATTTTTTAGGCGAGGCCGCGGCTTCGGCCTAGTCCGCGGAGCGCCGGTCCTATGGTAAAAAAAAAAATTCAAATTCTAAAAAAAAACGATTCGGTCAAAATATGAATCGATTTGCCCTTGCAACTCGATTCAGATTTTAAATCGATTTTTTCCCCAGCCCTACCTGAACCGCGGGTTTTGGCGTCGGCTACGGTCCTCAAATTCTTCTAATTGCAACTGCATATCAATGATAAATGGGGTTTGTGTATTCTCAACCTGTTCCAGGCGCTGTACACTGGTTTCCAAGGACCCCATCAGTCCCTCCTCCCTTTTTAGCCCCTCAGATAGATGCTGTATCTCCGTGTGGACCTGATTCAGCTCCTTACGGTGGTTTTCCTCCATCCGTGACATCATTGCCTCTATATCTGCTTTAGTTGGGAGCGCTTGAATAAGGGATCTCAGAATGCTCAATTCTGTCTCTCCTGTCCCTCCTATGTCACTAGGTTTTTGTTGGGGTTCGACCCTGGGACTCCTGGGGCACTTGAGGTTTGAGCTGATACCCCCCCTGGTTACCATGCGCCCCCCTCCATCTTCCCTTGGACCTGTGTTATATATATTGTCTCTTTAACAGTGTCTATTTCACCCTCCTGCTGTCTTTCCCAAGAGTTTTTCTCCTTACCGCTCCGTTCGGCCTGCCGTCCGACCAACCGAGTCTCCTGTCTCATGTATGGAAACGCTTCCTTCTCCTCTGTCGCGTCACGTGTCGTATCACGTGACGTGTCTTGTGCCTCTGTTTCCTTGCTGTGGCGGCTCGCGTATGGGGGAAGTAACGCTCAAGCTCCGACTGTGTCCCCAAGTATCGCTCTACTTTCCCCCTCTCTTCATACCCAGGTTAGGTCCACTGGGGCTGGGCAGCGGGGATATGGATACCTCCTCTTGAGCCGGCTATCGGGGTAACGAGACGGGGTGGGAGGACGGAGCTTCACTCACACATGCTGCTCTCTACTACTCCATCTCTAGACCACGCCCCCCTGTCATAAGCTGAAGTTCTAAACAGACCTCAGATCAGCGCCAGGAATGCACGCTACTCACCACTTCTGACCTCCTATCAGTGGGATCCTTAAATACAGGAGTCCCTTCCATTGGGAGCATGGTAGCCTTATTCAAACACGTGACCGGGGGGGGTCGACCACTGGGGGGAGAGCCCACTTCTTAACCAGGTTCTCCTCAAAGGGGTACACCTTATGGCTAGGCGCAACGGGACCGTCAAAGTCTTCTGCGGCTTAACCCAGACTTGGTCAATGGATGTATCAAAAAAAAAAAAAAAAAAAAAAAAAAAAAGGCACATATGGAAAAACATTTTTTGAAGAAACGGCTTTAAAAGGAGCCAAAAAGGAGACAGCTTCCACCTGAGGTTCCTCAGCCTCAACATTCAGCTTGAGAGTGTCCCTCACAGCATCAATGAGTTCACTTACAAGCACCCTGTCAGATATGCAGAACTGGGGTCTTCCTCACAAGGAATGTCCTGTCCAAAAACATAAAAATCCTCAGAGCTAGGGTCCTGAGCAGCAGTAGCTAGGCCCATATCTGAGACAGAGCACTCCCCTACAGGAGAATGTGTGGGGAGGGGGCGCTTTACAGTTCCCTTGCGCTCGCGCACTGCTTCCATTCTGACAAGGAATGATTCCAGTACTTCCGACATTTGGTCCATAGGGACCGCAGGTGCAGGAGCACTGCCAGTTGCCTCTGACAAGAGTGGGGAAGCGGGTGAACCAGACTCCATACTGCCACCCTCTGAGACCTTTAGACACTATTACAGTAAATACAGTCCACCCACTGGCTGCGTTGAGGCGGGGATACCCAGAGGACCCACCAACCCTTAAGGACCGCTCAGTTCCACTGTATGAAACCGCGCTGCAGCGCGAGTGAAGCCTTAGGAGAGTGTGAAGAATCTGTGAGGAGACTGTGGAAATTCACACCGCGGCAGCGCCACTAGAGGCCGAAACCGAAAGTGAAAGCGCCGTGGCTTCAAGAAAATGGCCGCCGGCTGCATGTATAACTGCGTCATTGAACCACGGCAAGATGGCCGCCGAGCGCATTATTTAAATTCACAATACAGCGCTAATGGTGCACGCAATAAAGTCCCCACACTCACACACCAGAACACTGCTCCGCTCCCAGAGTCCACTAAAACAGACATGAGCGCCACCCGCCAGGCCAGAGTGACCCCCAAGCACCCCCACAACGTACAGCACCAGTACAGGGGTGTAGAGAGCAGCATAATAGGGGGGAGACAGGGAGAAACCCCCCAGATAAAGAAACACAGCCAGCATGTACTCAACTGCAGCAGGAGAGACTACTTACCCGTCCCAGAGGAACCCACTGGCTTGTTTCAGACAGACCTATCACAGAGTAGTACTGAGTAGCTGTCGGCCCGGTCCACCGCGAAAGACACAGACAGGTACTGTTCAATCTTGAGAGGACCCCGGGAGCATAAAAGCCACCCGGCCACCCCTGGAGTCATGGGGTATGTCGTGAACTGAGTCTCACGCACACAAGGCGAGGATCAGCACGCTCGCTGGTCGGACACGGAAGACTACGAGGATATCAGTGTACCCAACCTGTTGCCCAGCCGACAGTTGATTGAAGGTCTCAAAAATAAAATTCCCAAAGGAATAAAATTTAAAAAGTAAAATCTTCCAGGAGACTGGCTACTGAGAGAGCCCCATCTTCTTCTGCTAGGCAGAAGAAGAAAAAAAATTGAGGCTGCTGGTAGGAGGGTTATGTCCAGAGGGACCGCCCCCCTGGGCGGGGCTGTTCAGCTCTGGTTTTGTTCTAGAACGTATGTTTCTAACATCTAACATTCTGCCTAGATCTTCTCCTGCGAGCAGGGACGTATACCCACACGTTAACAGTATGAGAGCTGTGTCAGTCCATGGACGATAAGAGAAAACTGTTTTTCTTACCGTCCATGGACTGACACAGCATCTTCAATCTTGACAAAGTGTGTTATGTTCCTGCTCATAGAAGACTGGGCAGAATGTTAGATGTTTTAACATAGATTCCATTACCAGAGCTGGAACAGCCCCGCCCAGGGGGCGGTCCCTCCGGACATAACCCTCCTCCCTGAAGCCAGATGCCTGTTTTTTCTGCCTAGCAGAGGAGAGGACGTGGCTGTCTTCGGAGCCAGTCTCCTGAAGATTTTATTTTTTTTATTCTTTTTGAATTTTTAATTTTATTTTTGAGATTCTTCTATCAACAGTCGGCTGGGCAACAGGTTGGGTAGTTGCTGTCCTCGTAGTCTTCCCAGTCCGACCACCGAGCGTGCTGATCCTCGCTCTGCTCCAGGGGTGGCCGGTGAGCCATTTTGCTCCAGGGTCCACACGTGACTGAACAGTTCTGCTGTATTATTCACAGTGGACCGGGCCGACAGCTACTCAGTACTGCACTGTGATAGACCTGTCAGGAACACACCAGTGGGTCCTCGCTGGACAGGTAAGTACTGGTTCCCCTGCCTCAGCAGGTGAGTACATACTGTGTGTTCCTATGGTAGGGGGGGGGTTTCCCTGTCCCCCCTTGTATTTGCTGCTCTGTCATTACTCTTTCGTGCGCTGACTGGGGGTCTGCATTATGTGTGGGAACGCTGTCTGTGTCAGCCTGGGCCTTGTGTTTTTGCTTGCGCCATCGGGCGCCATTTTTTACTATGTTTTTCTATTACTATTGAAAACTGCATTGGCGGCCATTTTGCCGTGGACACGCTGCGGCATACTTTTTAATCGCGGATGCTATTTTGTTGAAGTCCCGTGCTTTTCTGGTGCTAGTTTGGCCTCTACTGCTAAGAACGGCGTGATTCTCCTCAGTCTTCTCACTGTTCACTCGCGCTGGGAGCAGGACACAGGCAACGGAACCGCTCAGTCCTAGCTGGGTTGGCGAGACCCCTGGGTAACCCCCCCACAGTCAGTGCAGCTGGAGGGTGGACTTTTTTCTCATATTTTGATAGTCTCAGAGGGTGCTGTGTTATCATAGAGTCAGTGTCACCTGCTTCCCCCTTCATGTTAGAGGCAACAGGCAGTGCTACTGCACCTGCGGTTCCTAGGGACCAGTTGTCGGCAGTCTTGGACTCATTCGTTGCCAGGATGGAACCGGCGTGCGAGCACAGGGGGCTAAAAAGCGCCCTCTCCCCGCACCATCTCCAGGGGAGTGCTCCGATTCAGACATGGGCATTGCTGCGGCATAGGACCCTAGCTCTGAATTTTTGCATATCTTTTGACCAGGACATTCCGTGTGAGGAAAACTCCTTATCTGGGTCAGTACATGACAGGGCGCTTGTTAGTTAACTCATTGATGCTGTGAGGGACACTCTCAAGCTGGATGCTGCGGCTGAGGAACCTCTGGTGGAGGCAGTCAGTCTCCTTTGGTTCATTTAAAGCTAATCCTACTAAATAGGTTTTTCCCTTTACACCTTTTGTTTGAACATTTCATAGACCAGGTTTGGGACAAACCGCAGAAGACCTTTGCAGTCTCGCAGCGTCTGGCGGTTAGGTACACCTTTGAGGAGAGCACGATTTAAAAAAAAAAAAAAAAAAAAAATTATGGGCCTCTCCTCCGGTTGTCGACCCCCCGGTTGAATAAAGCCACGACTCTCCCGATTAAAGACAGGAGTCCCCTCAAAAGGACCCTACTGATAGGAGGTCGGAAGTGGTGAGCAGAGCCATGTTCACCATGCTGGGATCCGCGCTACATCCCATTGTAGCGGCGTCCCTGGTGTCTGACACTCACAGCATGGGCTAAGATTTTGCACTAGCCTGTGCAGGAGCATAATCTTCATCCGTATTGCATTGCACTGGCCGACCAAATGGTGCAGGGCCTGGTGTATGTGTGCGATGCCACTATGGACGCTGCCCCCTTAATTTCTAGGGCCTCAGTGTCTGCGGTGGTGTTGCGTCACCTTATCTGGTTGAAATGCTGGTCTGCTGACCTGGCCTCTAAGAAGCTCCTGACGGATTTACCTTTTAAGGGCGGAAGACTATTTGGTGCTTCCCTGGATGACATTATTAAAAATGTCACGGGAGGCAAGAGCACCCTTCTTCCTCAGCCTACTAAGGCGAAGGAGCCACGCCGTAAGCCGGGCCCTTCTTCGCCACACAGGAGAGGTTTTGTCGTCAGTCAGAGCCCACGGGAAAATTCTCCCTGACTGACAAGAGTGCAGCTGGAGGACAAAAGCGTCCCAGGGTACATAAGCCGAACAAGCCGGCTACCAAGCCCGCCACCGCATGAAGTCTTTTCCCCGCCTGACTCTGGGGTGGGGGGACGACTTTGCAGGTTCACGGATCGGTGGACCTCCCGGATCTCCGACCGGTGGGTATGCGAGGTGGTCACCTTGGGGTACAGGATAGAGTTCCTTTTCCGGCCACCAGACAGATTCTTTCCCTCAAATCTCTCTCCTTCCAACGCGTCGGGCTGCCCTATTGGGGGCAGTGCAGGACTTGCTGAGGTGCGGGGTAATTTTGCCAGTACCGCCAAAAAGGAGAGGTTTCAGGGATTTTATTCACATTTTTTTGTGGTCCCGAAGAGGGACGGAGTCTATCCAATTCTGGACCTCAAGGCCCTGAATGCCTTTGTAAAAGGTTCAAAGATTCTGCTGGAATCCATTCGCTCGGTGAGTGCTGCGCTCCACCCGGGGGATTTTCTGGCGTCCTTGGACATCATGGACGCCTACTTGCATGTCACCGGAAGTGTCTGCGCTTTGCGATAGGCGAAGACCACTATCAGTTTGTGGCTCTTCCCTTCAGTTTAGCGTCAGCACTGTGGGTTTTCGCCCTGATTCTAGCTTTGCCGCGAAAGCAAGGCATTGCTATCGTGGGCTATCTGGACGATCTTCTTCTGAGAGCAGGCTCTGGCTCAGAATTAGAGGAAAATGTGTTGACAGCCAGTCAGGCCATCCGAGAATTTGGTTGGCTGCTGAACATTCAGATGTTGGTCCTGGTTCCGACTCAGTCTGGAGTACCTAGGATTGATCCTGGACTCCTCGGAGACAAAAGGTCTTTCTACTCTTGAAATAATTGCAGACTCTTCAATCTGCAGTACGGGTGCCGACGTCGCGCAAAAGGGTCGTCACTCCGTTTTTTTCATGAGGGTTCTGGGACTCATGGTGGCTTCCTTCGAGGCTGTACCGTATGTCCAATTCCGCACTAGAGCCTTACAAAAGGAGATCCTATCCAGCTGGGACAAGTCTCCATTATCACTGGATCGTCAGATCCAGGTGAGTCATCTAGTCAGGGCATCCCATGGGGGCTGAGATCCCCGGCCCTTCGGTCTGGGAAGTCATTCCTTCCTGTCCAGTGGACTGTGATCACGACGGCCGCCAGTCTTACGGGCTGGGGCGGAGTCTGGGGAGTTCGGTCAGCCCAAGGGCTTTGGACTCCGGACGAATCCCGTCTGCCGATCAATGTTCTGGTCCTCCGTGTGATCAGACTGTCTCTCCTCGTGGTCAAGGAGACTACGGGGGCGCTCAATCAGGATCTAGTCACGGTGGTGGCTTGTGTCAACTATCAGGGGGGAACTCGGAGCTCAGCTGCGGCGTCCGAGGCCGCTCACGTCCTGAAATGAGCGAACAGAAGCGTGCTGGCTCTGTCGGCCGTTTACATTCCTGGTGTAGACAACTAGCAGGCGGATTATCTGAACCGCCAGCTGTTGGCACTGGGGGTATGGTCCTTCCATCCGGAGGCGTTTCACCTCCTTGCCCGGAGGTGGACCGACTGGCTTCTCGACTCGATCGCAATGTCGAGATTCATGGCCAGGTCCAGGGCTCCCTGGACGGATGCATCAGACGCGATGGTGGCCTCGTGGGTTCGGTATCGGCTGATTTATGCCTATCCTCCACTGAAGTTGCTTCCTCGACTACTTTGCAGGTTGGGAGGAAGAGAGAATTCCGGTGGTCCTTGGTACGCCGATCTTGTGCGTCTAGTGGCGGACATTCCATGGAGGCCACCACTGCGAAAGGACCTTCTGTCTCGAGGTCCCATTCTTCATCCCGTTTTGCAGTCGCTGGTTTTAACGGCATGGCTATTGAAAGCCAGGTGCTGAGGGAACAAGGTCTCTCGGATTTGGTCATTTCGACCATGCCAAGTGCACGGAAATCTTCCTCCAGGAAGGGATACTACCATACCTGGAGGGCCTACAATCGCTTTGTGCGAGGAGCTGGATTGATGTCCACGGACGTATTCCGTTTCCAGGATCCTGCTGTGTTCCCAGCGTGGTGTGATCCAAAAGCTTGCTTTAAGCACCATTAAGGGTCAGATTTCAGCTTTGGCTGTTTTCTTTCAGTGGCCGCTAGCGGGCCATTCCTTGATAAGTACCTTCGTTCAGGGGGTCCGCCATGTGCTCCCCCCTATTAAAACACCTCTTCCTCCTTGGGATTTGAATTGGTGCTCTCGGTTCTTCAAAAACCTCCTTTTGTAAACATCAGAGAGATTCCTCTTTTAACCTTATCTCAGAAGGTGTGTTTTCTAGTAGCCATTACTTCTGTCAGAAGGGTTTCTGAATTGGCGGTTTTGTCTTGCAAATCCGCCATACTGGCTTCTACATAAGGACAAGACGGTGCTACGCCCACAGCCTTCTTCTCTCCCGAAGGTGGTCTCGGCCTTCCACCTTACTAAGAACGTTGTACTTCCATCTTTATGTCCTCGTCCATCGCATCCCAGAGAGTTTGCGCTTCACTCTTTAGACGTGGTACGTGCTTGCGTGTGTACCTGTCTGCTACGGCTTCGTTTCGGAAGTCTGGCTTGCTGTTTGTGTCTGTTCCAAAACAGGCCCAAGCGGTTTTGTCTGCCACCATTTCTCGGTGGATCAGGCAGACAGTCATAATGGCCTATGCCCTTAAAGGGCGGGCGCCTCCCTTTCCGTTTACAACGCATTCAACAAGGGCAATTGGTGCTTCCTGGGCTTTCCGACATCAAGCATCTGTTTCGCAAGTGTGCAAGACGGCGACCTGGTCGTCCGCACATACCTTTTCTACGTTTTAGAAGGTTGATGTGGGTGCATCTTCTGATGCTTCCTTCGGCCGCAAGGTTTTGCAGGTTTTTTCCTTGATACTGTTCCAACCGCTTTCGTTCTTTGACAGTGCTTTGGGACGTCCCACTTTGTCAAGATTGAAGATGCTGCGTCAGTCCATGGACGGTAAGAGAAAATAGGATTTTTTTGTACTCACCGTAAAATCCTTTTCTCTGAAGTCCATGGACTGACACAGCACCCACCCCTCCTATTTTTAGGTTTGTACTGCTTTGTTACAAACTGAAGCAGCTGGCTGCAAGGAGGGGGGTTATGTCCGGAGGGACCGCCCCCTGCGCGGGGCTGTTCAGCTCTGGTAATGGAATGTATGTTAAAACATCTAACATTCTGCCTAGTCTTCTCCTATGAGCAGGAACATAACCCACTTTGTCAAGATTGAAGATGCTGTGTCAGTCCATGGACGTCAGAGAAAAGGATTTTACGGTGAATACAAAAAAATTCAATTTTTGTGCTTAAAAAATAAATAAATAAAAAAACAACAACAACCACCTGTAAAGTTAGCCCAGTGTTTTTGCATAAATGTGAAAGATGAAGTTACGCCGAGTAAATAGATACCTAACATGTCACCCTTCAAAATTGCACACGCTCGTGGAATGTCGCCAAACTTCGCTACTTAAAAATCCCCATTAATTTATTTTTTTACTGGTTACATGTTTTGAGTTACAGAGGTCTAGGGCTAGAATTATTGCTCGCGCCAACGTTCGCAGCGATACCTTACATGTGTGGTTTGAACACCGTTTTCATATGTGGGCAGGACTTACGTATGCGTCCGCTTCTGCATGCGAGCACACGGGGAGAGGGTCGCTTTAAAATATTTTTTTTTTTATTGTTCATTTTGCTTTATTTATTTTAGTTTGACACTTTTATTTATTTATTTTTTTGGGGGAAAAAACGATCCTGGCTTCAATCGTAGCGGTGAGTCGATAGAAGCACCGGAGGGCGGCAGGGGACATCCCCTCTCGCCTCCCGTAAGAACAATCAAGCGGCGGAATAGCCGCTATGATCATTCTCATGGTGTAGGGAATCGCCGGCTGAAAAAGCTGATATCTGAATGATGCCTATAGCTGCAGGCATCATTCAGATATCCCTGCACAAAGTCAAGGATGTCATATGACGGCCGGCGGGCGGGAAGTGGTTAAAACACATTTCTTTTTTTTTTAAACACAAAGTTGTCCATTTATACAATATTTCTAACACATAGCATGTACATACCAAAAATGACACCCCAAAATAGATTCTCCTACTCCTCCTGAGTACAGCGATACCACATGTGTGAGACTTCCACAGCCTAGCCACATACAGAGGCCGAGTACGGCTGGGCATCGCCATGGCAGAGTATGGCAGGGGATGGCTGTGGCAGGGTATGGCTATGGCAGAGTATGGCAGGGTATGGCTATGGCAGAGTATGGCAGGGGATGGCTATGGCAGAGTATGGCAGGGGATGGCTATGGCAGAGTATGGCAGGGGATGGCTATGGCAGAGTATGGCAGGGGATGGCTATGGCAGAGTATGGCAGGGGATGGCTATGGCAGAGTATGGCAGGGGATGGCTATGGCAGAGTATGGCAGGGGATGGCTATGGCAGAGTATGGCAGGGGATGGCTATGGCAGAGTATGGCAGGGGATGGCTATGGCAGAGTATGGCAGGGGATGGCTATGGCAGAGTATGGCAGGGGATGGCTATGGCAGAGTATGGCAGGGGATGGCTATGGCAGAGTATGGCAGGGGATGGCTATGGCAGAGTATGGCAGGGGATGGCTATGGCAGAGTATGGCAGGATCTGTGACTGAAATTGTCACAGAGCAGCGCTATGGGCACTACACATCCAGCCCACAGCGCTGCTGCCAACCGCTCTCTCCCCCTCTCCTCTTACAATGTACCGAGAGGAACCGGCGGTTTGTTTACAAGTGATCGCTCCATCATTTGACGGAGCGACCACGTGGTAGACGGCCGCGATCTGCGGCCATTTACCGTGATCTGTGATGCGCCGGATCTTCTGGACCCGGCGGTCACGGATATTTCCGAGAGCGCGCCCCAGAATAACTCGACCGCGCTGTTGCCGCAGTTTGGCTATAGCGCGGTCAGAAAGTGGTTAAAGCAGGTGTCTCAAACTGGCGGCCCTCCAGCTGTTGCGAAACTACAAGTCCCATGAGGCATTGCAAGGCTGACCGTTACAAGCATGACGCCCACAAGCAGAGGCATGATGGGACTTGTAGTTTCGCAACAGCTGGAGGGCAGCTAGTTTGAGTCCCCTGCTTTAAAGCATGAACTACAGTGCTTGTGCTGTGTAATTTGGCCCTATCACCTGAAATACCTGGCGGATCCTGCCTACTCTCCCTGTAAACTGACTACGGTTTCTCATGGCTGCTGAGCCCTGACACTGTGGTCAGTTCATGCGCCTCCATCATCATCTGCTCGCTCCTCTGTTCTCCTCTCCCCCTCCCTGCCCGTAAGCTAGTGACAGTGGCCGCCCCTCCCATCCTGGGGCTAAATGTACTTTCACATAAATCCTCTCTGTTTTCTAATAATGCCCATGTGTGTGCTTTATAAAAAAATATGCCATCTATACCTCATTACCTCAGGGCATCTTCAAGGGGTATCCGATAGACAAACGTCGCGGGACCATAAAAGTCTTCTGCGGCTTTTTCCCAGACCTTATCAATGAGCTGGTCAAAGAAAGGTACATCTGGAAAAACCTTTTTAGAAGGCCCGGCCTTAGAGAACCAAAGGAGACTGTCCGCCTGAGGTTCTGCATCCGCAGCATTCAGCTTGAGAGTGTCCCTCACCGCAGCAATGAGTTCACTTAACAAGCGCCCTGTCATTTACTGACTCAGAACTGGAGTCTTCCTTGCAAGGAATTTCCGGTTCAAAACCATCAAATATTCAGAGCTAGGGTCCTGAGCGGTAGCGGCTAGGCCCATATCTGAATCAGCGCACACCCCCTTTATTTATTTATCCCTTTTTTGGGGGAAATAAAGTGGGGAGAGGGGCTTTTTTGCTCCCTTGCGCTCACACAGCTTCCCTCCTGGTCAGATTAATGATTCCAGGACTGCCGACAACTGGTCCATAGGGACCGCAGGTGCTGGAGCACTGCCTGTTGCCTCAAACATGTAAGGGGAAGCTGTGACACTTACTCCGTGACGTGTGTACCTAGCTCCTGACTTCCAGGGCTGCATTGCTTCTCTCCCCAGGACTCTCCCCCGTATTCTCCCCTATTTCCCCCTGGCTCTCTCCCCTGCTCTCACCCTTGTCCCCCCGGTTCTCTTCCCCCCCCCTCCATCCAGCGGGACCCCAATCCATACGAGCCCCCCCGCGGCAGACACCTCCTCCCGCAGCCGCCGCCGCCGGGCAAGTCCGAGGCTGCGGCCTAACATCACTCATCCCACGGTCCCCCCCTCTGGCGCCTCCTTCACGGACCGGCTGCACCCCTGGCCTAGCTCACCGAGCTACATCCGAGCCCTCCACCCGCCACCGAGGCCATTCATCCGCCGCCGGCGGAACCCCCCTCCACCCGCCGACAGGAAAGTCCGCGGCTGCGGCCTAGCCACATTCAATCCCCCTTCCAGCATCCGGATCAGCCAAGGGGCCACCCTACGGCACTCACCCACTCGCGGAGCCCCCCAGAGGAGTCAGCAGGCCCCGAAGCAGCACTAGCTGCTACCTGCCCAGCAGGATAGACCGCGGCTTCGGCCTAGACTCGGCCGCAGCGGCCATCTTGGGACACCCAGCCTCAGCCCTCAAACTCCTCTCCCGGCCCCCTGGAATCTTCTGACCCGGGATAACTACCGGATCGCATCCACTCACGGGTCACTTGCCTGTGGCTCCCACTGGGTCGCTCACAAAAGGCAGCCGGGAGGACGAAATGGATATTCGGCCCAGTAAGTAGCGGCCATCTTGATACACCCAGAGCCTTTCCCCCAACACTGACAAAAAAAAAAAAAAAAAACTTATTTTTTTCTCTTTCTATTCCTACCAATTCCCCACCCCACCCCCATTACTATCTTTACAATACTCTTCAATAACTCTACTACTTATGACTGATCGCCCCCCCCCTGACGTACTCAAGCTGCCCCAACCTACAGCATCGACCGCCGCCACTACGCGATCTCCCCAGACCCACACACACGGCCAAGCATAACGGACGTGTGCGATAGGCCCCCGAGGCTCACTACTTCGCAGAGCAATCCGCACGCACGGTCCAGGAAGCGGACGTGTGTGACAGGAGCCCTGACCTCATCGCTTCACAGAGCAATCCACACATACGGTCAAGCGTAACGGACGTGTGTGGCAGGAGCTCTGGCCATACAGGAACCCCCTTGGACTCTGGCGTTTCGCTCCTCCAGCAAACGTTAACCTGACGACCTGCGGCTTCCACGGGACCCCACTCTCCCCAAGCTCAGATCCCCCAGCTCACCACCGCTTCACCCACAGCCGCCGACTGCCACCTGCCGCCATCCGGGCGCCCATTTCTAGACTGTTAGAACTGCAGGACAGACCGCGGCTGTGGCCTAGCCCCGGCCATCACTCTACACCCGTCCCGAGTCTCTCTCCAGCAGGCCCGCGTGTGCCGACCGGGTAAGTACATCGGGGCACCACCAACTAGTAGCGAGTTGATCCAGGGTTTACCCGATCGCCCCTCGGGGGGTCAGGAAGGAATTTTTCCCCTGCTGCAGCAATTGGCCAGACTCGGCTGGTGGTTTTTGCCTTCCTCTGGACCAACGGGAGGGCGGTTTAGGTCATTGGGCCCCATCCATCATCACCTTTTTCCTCCCATCATGTGCATCTTTAAATACTCAGCGGACACCCTCCACAGGCTAAGGAATACCGCCCCAACACTTCCAACCGCCACCCAAAAAATCCTACAAAAAGAACAACTGCTTAGGATCAACCGACAATCGACTATCAAAACCACAAAGACACCACTTCATCTACAAGATTTATCATGCGCCTTGATTAACACCAGATCGGCAGTCAAGCACAGACAGGAAATTCACGATTTCATCACGCAAAACGACATAGATTGCCTCTTTATCACGAAAAGCTGGCTAACAGCGGATTGTAACACCGTCCTAACGGAACTAGTAGCTGGGAACTACCGCATCCTAACTGAGCACAGAATAGGACAAAGAGGAGGAGGCCTAGCAGTTATCTTCAAAGCGCACCTCTCTCTTACCAAACCAACCCTACAGAACTCATTGCCATTCATGGAAACACTCACCCTGCAACTCCAAACAACACCCCATGACACCATTCACATACTGCTATGCTACAGACCACCAGGACCGAAGACAAATCTCACACCCTTCACCGAATTCTTCTCGACATACACCTTAAAAACCAAAACGTTTTTACTACTCGGGGACTTTAACCTCTGGGCTAACACCACTCAGGACCCCATCGCCACCGCCTGTATCAACCAATTGGAAGAACTAGGGTTGCAGCAACTAATAAATGCACCCACACATGGATCGGGTCACATTCTTGACCTCATCTTCAAACAAAATATGGACATCAACATACTGGACAACATGCCGTTACCATGGACGGACCACCACGCTATCAAATTCAAATTTACCACCAGCACCATCTCCCAAAAACCGGAAGACTCAACAAAAACATACTGGACAAGATCTCAGAAGAAACTACACTCAAAGCTTTTCAAAACCATTCTATCAAAAAAAATAGGAACGCTAAAGCATAACCGCTCAACGGAACAAACACTCAACTCCTTAAACAAAATATTACTACAAACAGCGGACACAGTCGCTCCGAGACGCAGAGCACACATCCGTAAAAACAACTCGGGCTGGTTTAGTGACACTCTTACGCTACTGAAGCAAGAACGCAGAAGAGCTGAAGGAGCCTGGAGAAGAAACCCAACGGAGGAAAACCACACAAACTACAAAGCACTCACTAAGAAATATCACAAAGCAATTTTTAAAGCAAAAAAGGAACATTTCTCAAACACCATAAAAAAAGCCCTAAAAGCCCTAAATTTTCGCTGGTCCCGATCACCATTGACACCACCAAAATCATCATCAGAAGCCTTAGAGACACTACATCGTCAAATGACATAATTCCCACAAAACTCCTGAAAGAATGTACCGACATTTTAGCTCCTACCATTACACACATCGTAAATCTTTCATTCAAAGAAGGTATGGTTCCAAACTCCCTCAAGCAAGGTATAATCAAACCCCTCCTAAAGAAACCCAATCTTGACCCTAAGGACCCAAATTACCGGAGACCGGTAACAAGCCTCAACACCATTTCCAAGATCATGGAGAAAGCAGTAGTACAACAGCTACAAGGCCATTTGGACACTTACAAACTCTTGGATCCACTACAATCAGGCTTCCGCCCAGGCCATGGCACAGAAACGGCACTTCTCAAAATATGGGATGACGTCCTCGAAGCCGCAGAATCATGTCTCCTGGTACTGCTGGACCTCAGTGCAGCGTTCGACACAGTAGACCACAAAACTCTACTCATTCGTCTTAAAGAAGTAGCAGGAGTCTCAGACACTGACCTTCCTTGGTTCGCTTCCTTTCTTGAGAATCGTTCTCAGACAGTGAAATTAGGTGCCTTTACCTCTGAAACTCGCGCAATTTCTTGGAGTCCCTCAAGGATCACCACTGTCACCCCTGCTCTTTAACATCTACCTCCGCCCACTCCTAAAAATCATTAGCAAACAGGACTTATGCTACCACTCATACGCGGACGACACCCAACTCTACTTTCGTATCACTGGAAAAAAAGACCAATATCACGGATTGGAAAAATGCCTCACATTGATCGATGATTGGATGACTGAGAGTTCACTTAAACTCAACGGATCCAAAACAGAACTGCTTCTCCTCCACGCTAATCGAAAGACAAAAACTAAAACCTCCTGGACACCACCCACCATTCTTGGACAGACCATCACCCCGAGCACCAAAGTCATAAGTCTCGGAGTCATCTTTGACTCGGAGAGGTCGATGGACGCTCAAATAGGATCAGTAATCAGCGGATCTCATTCTCTCTTCCGCCTGCTGCGTAGACTCATTCCCTTCATCCCAGAAGAGGACACAGCAGTAGTAGTTGGATCAATTATCAACTCCCGACTCGACTACGCAAACTCCCTCTACCTCGGACTACCCAAATACCAAATGTCACGCCTACAAGTCGTCCAGAACACGGCAGCCAGACTGATAACAGGAAAAAAAAACTGGGAATCCATCACCCCTGCACTGAGGACCCTTCATTGGTTAACCGTAAAGGATCGGGTCACATTCAAGACCCTCTGTCTCACCCACAAGTGCACACAAGGAATCGCTCCGCAATATTTATGCGAGAAGATAAAGCATTACACCCCCAAACGCAGTCTCCGATCAACAAACCAAAACCTCCTTCACATCCCCAAATTTCGCTACAAATCAAAGGGAGAACGAAGATTTGCAGTCCAAGGACCACGGCTATGGAACGCGCTACCCACGGATATCCGTATGGAAGAAAACCATCGGGCCTTTAGGAAAAAACTGAAGACCCACCTCTTCTGATGGATCATGAAGCTACTGGATGCTAAGCGCCTTTAGGCGATTTAGTTCGCATTTGTTAGCGCTATACAAGTTTTTCACTCACTCACTCACTCACTCCATATTGCCCCTTTCTGAGACTCCTCAGATAAAAAAAGTCCACCCACATGCTGTGCTGACTGAGGAGGGGGCGCCCAGGGGACTCACCAGACCGGACCAGGACCGCTCAGATACGTCTGTCTGTACCGCGCTGTGTCAGCGCGAGTGAGCTGTGGAGGAGATTTGCGCTGTTTACAGCTGCGATAGAGGCCAAATTAGTGCTGAAAAGCATGTGAGCTACAAGAAAATGGCCTCCGCACTTCACTGAGGCGATCCGCGGCAAAATGGCTGCCATGCGCAGATAAATTAAAAAATTCAAAACAGCACCAAACGGCGCCCAGGCCCCAAAATAACACAAAAGGCTCCCAGCGACATGCAGACCAGCATGAGCCCCCGCACCCCCCCCCAGGACAGTATGACCCCCAGGCACCCCCCACAGCACAGCGCCAGCAATGGTGACAGAGAGGGACAATAAAACACAGGGGGAGACAGGGAAAATCCCCCACAGAGAAAACACACACAGCATTTTGTACTCACCTGCAGGCAGGAGAGACTACTTACCCGTCCCCTGAGGGACCCACTGGTGTGTTCCTGACAGACCTATCACAGAGTCGTACTGCGTAGCTGTCGGCCCGGTCCACCGCGAGAGAAACAGTCCGTCAGGTACTGTTCAATCTTGAGAGGACTGCGGGAGCATGAAAGCAACCCGGCCACCCCTGGAGTCATGGGGCATGTCGTGAACTGAATCTCACACACACACACACACACACACACACACACACACAAAGGCGAGGATCAGCACGCTCGATGGTCGGACAGGGAAGACTACGAGGATACTAGTGTACCCAACCTGCTGCCCAGCCGACAGTTGATTGAAGGTCTCAAAAATAAAATACAATTCCCAAAGTAATAAAAATTCAAGTAAAATCTTCCAGGAGACTGGCTCCTGAGAGAGCCACGTCTTCTCCTTCTGAAAGGCAGAAAAAAAACTGAGGTCTGCTGACTGCAGGGGGTGGGTTATGTCCGGAGGGACCGCCCCCTGGGCGGGGCTGTTCAGCGGTGGCTTTTAGAATGTATGTATAACATCTTACATTCTGCCTAGGTCTTCTCCTGCAAGCAGGGACATAATCCACACGTTCAGTGAATAAGAGCCGCCGTGTCGGTCCATGGATGATAAGAGAAAGATATTTTTTTTGCTTCATTTGTTTCCTGCGATCAATTGCCGACTGGGTGACAGGCTGGATTCCTTGATCCTTGTAGTCTCCCCAGTTTCGGGCATCGAGCGTGTGCCGACCCTAGCTACGCGCTGGGTTTTCCACGACATGCCTGTCGCTCCACGGGTGGCCGGTGAGCCTACGCTCCAGGGCCTGCATCGGACCGCTCAGCTTCAGCTGTCCTTACGGCTGAGTCGCAGCAGCCTGGCCGGTGAGCTTACGCTCCAGGGCATACATATGATCGTCCCTTTGGGTCCAATCACAGCATGCCTGGCCAACAGTCACCTTCCGTGCTCGGACGATGATCTGTTTGGAATGTCTTCCAGCATGATACATGCAGGATAGGCAAGTAAACTCCCCTGCCTCGGCTGGACATTCCTGGAGAGACCAAGTAAGTGGTTGTGGCCCCTTTCTTCCCTCTCTCCCTGCCTTTCCCTCCTCCCTGGGCTTCTAGCTAAAAGGTTGCTGGGGGTCACCTAAGGGGTTTCACTGGAGCGGGCTGGCTGTAAACTATCATTTAAAAGAAATGTCATTTCTGCTTAACTGTATGTGCTTCCTCCTCCATGCTGTCGGCGGACATTTTGCGGTGGTCCATGCCGGTTTTGGCCTCTAGTGACTGCCTGGCGGCCATCTTCCTGTGGTTTCGGCGCCATTTTCTTGTAGTTCCACACCCACTGGCCTCTATCAACTGATCGGCGGCCATGTTTGTAATGATCCACGCTGTATGTATATATTGCCGTTCGGCGGCCATCTTTTTGTGGTCTACGGCTGCTTTGGCCTCTATCTTCGGCTTGGCGGCCATTTTCTTAGAGCCCACATTATCTTCCATACAGATGTTTGGCGGCCATTTTGCGAGAGTCTTCGGTCTCTAGGGTGCATTACACTGGCGCAAGAAATTCACACAGGAAGCACCGATAAAAGAAGCAGACTGACACAGCAGCAGTGGGACAGCATCACAGGCGCTGCACGGCAGCATGCGGTACCGATCCAAGGGTGGCGAGTCCTCTGGGTGACCCAGCATCTCTGCAGCACAGGAGGGTGGCCTATTGATATCTTGCCTGGAGCCCTGTGGGTGTCAGCGCGTGTTCAGCATGGCATCTGAGCCAGATGTCTTCTCCCCTGAAACACCAGATTTAGCAGCTGGTTCCCCTGAGGTGTCTATGAACGCTAGGACGTCAATCATAGAGGCGTTTGCTGCCAGGGTGGAAGCAGCACACGGAAATACAGGGGGTAGTAAACGCCCCCGTCCCCTGCAAGCTTCTGGGGATAATTCTGATGCAGAACCAAGTCCAGCTACGGCTCATGGCCCAGATTCTGATGCATCAGAGACTGCAGACCGTGACCGGACAGTGAGGAGGACTCCAAGTTCAGGTCAGTATAGCGAGATGGATTTGGTATCTGACCTTATTACTGCAGTGCGGGAAACGCTAAAGCAGTAGAGACTCCGGTCCACTTTGGGTTTCATAAACCTGCCCGCACTGCTAAGGTGTTCCCTTGTGAGTCTTATTTTGATAAACTCTTATACAAGGAATGGGAGAACCCACTGAGGGTCTTTACAGCCCCAAAGAGGTTTGCGGTACGGTACCCCTTTGAGGAGAGTTTTCTGAAGAAATGGACCTCTCCCCCTATAGTGGACCCTCCGGTGTCCAGACTTAATAGAGCCACCACAATTCCAGTAGAAGGGGCTCCTGTTTTCAAGGACCCTGTGGATAAGAAGGCTGAAGCACTCGCTACCTATACTCAGTGGTAGGCTCGGCAGTACGCCCGGCATTGGCGGGGGCCCTAGTGTCTCACACACTTACTGAATGGGCAAGATTGCTACTCCAGGGGTTAAGGAGCGAGATGCTCCTCCTGATGAGATAACATTGGCCGACCAGTTGGTCCAGGGCCTTAGGTTTGTCTGCGAGTCAGACATGGATACTATTCCCCTGCTGTCAAAAGCTTTGGTTTCTGCAGTAGCAATACACCACCTGATCTGGCTAAAGGGCTGGTCTGCGGAACCAGACCTTTAAAAAAGCCCTGTTGGATCTGCCTTTTAAGGGCGACAGACTTTTTGGGGCCTCTCTGGATGACATCATCAAGGATGCCACAGGAGGTAAAAGCACTTTGCTTCCTCAAACTAGTAGGGTAGGGGCCACACCAAGGGCAAGGGCCCTCCTTTACTGCACGTAATCGTTTTTTTTCGTCCCCCTAGGGCGACAGGGAAAAAAGACCCCAGGCCGACAAGGCGCCTGCCCAAGGACAAAAGCGTCCTTGGTCCCGCAAACCCAACAAGCCTGCAGACAAATCTGCGTCCGCATGAAGGTCCGCCTCCACCCAGCTCTCGGGTGGGGGGGGGGGGACATCTTCGCAAATTCGCGACTCAGTGGACACTCTAGTCTCCGACAGGTGGGTTTGCAAAGTAATCTCCTCAGGCTACAAGATAGAAATTCTCTCTTGTCCACCGGACAGATTCGTCACCTCCAATCTCCAGCTACTACCGACCCGTCGGAAGGCCCTGTATGGGACGGTCCAGGGTCTACTGGAATGCGGGGTAGTTATTCCAGTTCCAGAACAGGAACGGGGTCAGGGTTTTTACTCAAATCTGTTCATTGTGCCGAAGAAGGAGGGGGTTTATCCAATCTTGGATCTCAGAGCCCTCAATTGCTTTGTGAAGGTACAAAGATTTCGGATGGAGTCGGTTCGATCTGTAGTCCCGGCTCTCCATCGGGGGTACTTTCTGGCCTCCTTGGACATCAAGGACACATACCTGCATGTCCCCATATACTCCAGACACCAGAGGTTTCTGCGATTTGCAATCGGGAAGAACCACTATCAGTTTGTGACCCTCCCGTTTTGGCCTTGCCTCAGCACCCAGGACATTCACCAAGGTGCTCGCTCCGTTTCTGGCACTTCTAAGACAGCGGGGTATCGCCATCGTGGGCTACTTGGACGACCTTCTTCTGAAGGCCCCTTCAAGCTCAGAATTAGAGGTAAGCGTGTCCATTACCTGTCAGACTCTTCGAGACTGTGGTTGGATAGTAAACACGCAAAAGTCAGTATTGGTGCCCACTCAACGCCTAGTGTACCTGGGGTTGATTCTGGATTCCTCAGAGGTAAAAGGTATTCCTCCCTGTGGAGAAGTTGCAGACCCTCCAGGCTGCAGTATGGCAGCTGACTTCCAGGAATTGGTCGTCACTCCGTTTTTGCATGCGAGTGTTAGGCCTCATGGTAGCCTCCTTCAAGGCGGTCCCATATGCTCAATACTAGGGTTGTCCCGATACCACTATTTTAGGACCGAGTACAAGTACCGATACTTTTTTCCAAGTACTCGCCGATACCGATTACCGATCCTTTTTTTTCAATGTCATGTGACAGTTTGAAAGATGGGGACTGATAGGTGGCACTGACAGGTGGCACTTATGGGGACTGACTGGTGACTGGCTCTAATGGGCACTAATAGGTGGCTGGCACTGATAGATGGCACTTGTGGGCACTGATATGTGGCACTTGTGGGCACTGATATGTGGCACTTGTGGGCACTGATAGCACTGAAAGGTGGCACTTGTGGGCACTGATAGATGGCACTTGTGGGCACTGACAGCACTGATAGTGCAATCAGTGCCACCAAGCGCCACCTATCAGTGCTGTCAGTGCCCACAAGTGCCACCTATCATTGCCCACAAGTGCCACCTATCAGTGCCCACAAGTGCCACCTATCAGTGCCACCTGATAGTTGGCACTGGTAGATGGCACTGATAGGTAGCACTTGTGGGTACTGATAGGTGGCTGGCACTGAAATGCTGCGGGAAAAAAAAATGACACAGGATTTAAAATAAAAAAACTGCTGCAACGCCCATCTTGGTACACCCTGCACTCGGCTGAAGTAAGCAGCAGCAGACATCTTGTTACACCCAGCCCATATAGCTCGGGCTGGGTGTAACAAGATGTCTGCTGCTTACTGCAGCCAAGTGCAGGGTGTACCAAGATGGGTGTGGGGACGTTCAGCCGCTGACGGCGACCGAATGTGACATCACCGGTCACCGATCCTGATGCGGCTGCGCCCTGCACCCCTGCCAGCTTACCAGTTTCAACTGCAGGTGAGGGACTCGCTCTCCGCCCCCCGCCGCACTCTCCGTCCCGCTCTCCGCCTTGGTCTCCACCCCCCGCCCCACTCTCCGCCCCCCGCCGCACTCTCCGTCCCGCTCTCTGCCCTGGTCTCCGCCCCCTACCACGCTCTCCACTCCCTCTCCGCGTCCGCTCTGAAAAAAAAAAAAAAAAAAGTATCGGACTGGGCATCGGGAGCATTTGCGCGAGTACAAGTACTCGCGCAAATGCTTGGTATCGGTCCCGATACAGATACTAGTATCGGTATCGGGACAACCCTACTCAATACCACACTCGAGTGTTACAGAAGGAAGTTCTGTCCAGATGGAACAGATGTCCATCATCTCTGGATTATCAAATCCGAGTGAGCCACCTAGTCAGGAGATCCCTGGTATGGTGGCTGACAGCACCGGCTCTAATGGCCGGCAAGTCATTTCTTCCGGTTTACTGGATAGTGATCACGACGGACGCCAGCCTTACAGGTTGGGGGGGGGGAGGGGGAGTCTGGGGTGTTCAGTCGACGCAAGGTAGCTGGACCCCAGAGGAATCCCGCCTGCCGATCAATGTCCTGGAAAACCGGGCGATCAGGCTGTGCCTCTTCAAATGGTCTCAGAGGCTGCAAGGGCATCCAGTCAGACAACGCCACAGCAGTGGCATATGTCAATCATCAAGGAGGAACAAGAAGCTCAGCTGCAGCATCGGAGGTCGCTTGCATCCTGAAGTGGGCAGAGAGGAGCGTACCGGCACTAATCGGCCGTGTACATTCCGGGTGCTGAAAACTGGCAGGCGGACTACCTGAGTCCCCAAACGCTGGACCAGGGAGAATGGTCCTTACACCCGGATGTGTTCCAGCTGCTCTGCCAAAGATGGAGCACGCCAGACGTAGATCTTCTGGCTTCCCGACTCAATCGGAAGGTATTGAGGTTTGTGGCCCGGTCAAGGGACCCATGGGCAGACGCAACGGACGCGTTGGTGGCATTGTGGGGTCAGTATCGGCTAATCTATGCCTTCCCTCCCTTAAGGCTTCTTCCTCTTCTGCTCCGCAGAGGGGAGGCAGAGGGAATTCCAATGATCCTAATCCTCTAGGAATAGTCATCACCGCACTTGGAAGGCCTACATCTCCATGTGTGAGGAAATGAAATGGCATGCGCGTACTTATTTGGTTTCCTTGGTGGCTGTTACGTCAGTTAGACGAGTTTCTGAGCTGGCAGCCTTGTCCTGCAAGGCTCCCTATTTGATTTTCCACAAGGATAAGGTGGTGCTGCGGCCGCAGCCTTCCTTTCTTCCGAAAGTGGTTTTGGCTTTTTATCTCAACGAAGACATTGTACTTCCATTCTTGTGTCCTCATCCGTCGAATCCTAAGGAGTCCGCGTTGCATTCCTTGGACGTTGTTCGAGCTTTGAGAACATACCTATCTGCTACTTCCCTGTTCCGGAAGTCAGACTCACTGTTTGTTTCGGTGGCTGGTCCCAAGAAAGACCAAGCAGTCTTGTCGGCCACCATCTCTAGGTGGATCCGACAGATAGTAATCCAGGCTTACGCCTTAAAGGGTCAAGCGCCCCCCTTTCCGGTCACGGCGCATTCGACCGGGGCAATAGGTGCCTCTTGGGCTTTCCGACATCAAGCGTCTGTTTCCCGATTATGTAAAGCGGCGACTTTGTCGTCCGCTCACACTTTCACAAAATTCTACAAAGTTGATGTAGGTGCATCTTCGGATGCCTCTTTCGGCCGCAAGGTTTAGCAAGCGGCTGTGTTTAGAGTTGCAAATCCTCCGTTGGAGGAGTGCTGTTTTCTGTTAAGTTTATTTTTATGCTGTTACCACCCCTCCTTTTTTCTCTGACACTGCTTTGGGTTCTCACACTTTGTCAATAGATAAGCTGTGTCTGTCCATGGAGGAAAGAGTAAATAGGATTTTTTACTCACCGTAAAATCGTTTTCTTTGAGTCCATGGACCGACACAGCACCAACCCCTCCTTTTACGTTTGTACTGCTTTTTGACGAACTGATCTGCGAGATGCAGACTGAGGGGATATACCCAGAGGGTCCGCCCCCTGGGCAGTACTGTAGAAGGTGTGATGCAATACTTTTTACAAGTTTTCTGCCTAGTCACTCCTAATTAAACGGATAATACCCACTTTGTCAATAGAGAAGCTGTGTCGGTCCATGGACTCAGAGAAAAGGATTTTACGGTGAGTAAAAAATCCTATTTTTTTTTTTAAAAGGAGGTGAGCAAAACCTTAGCCCGTGCTTTGTGCACTGGTCCAATTCATTTGGTGGAGGGGGGGGGGATTATGGTGTAGGGTTGTTTTTTTAGGGGTTGGGCTTGGCCCCTTACTTCCAGTGAAGGGAACTCTTAAGGCATCAGCATACAAAGACATTTTGGACAATTTCATGCTCCCAACTTTGTGGGAACAGTTTGGGGATGGCCCTTCCCGTTCCAACATGACTGCACACCAGTGCACAAAGCAAGGTTCATAATACATGGAGGAGCGAGTTAGGGGTGGAGGAACTTGACTGGCCTGCACAGAGTTCTGACCTCAACCCAATAGAACACCTTTGGGATGAATTGGAATGGAGACTGCGAGCCTGACCTGATGTTGGACGAGAAAGTGCTTCTGGAAGAATGGTCCCATTCAAACATTCCCATAGACACACTCCTTACCCTCCCCAGAAGAGTTGAAGTGGTTATAGCTGCAAAGGGTGGGACAACTGAATATTGAAACCTACCGACTAAGGCGCCATTCATGCCGCAAGTAAAAGGCAGATGTCCCAATACTTTTGACAATATAGTATGCGTGATAGATAGACAGACATACACACACTTCCTCCAATTGGTAAACTAGATGGACTTGTGCCTTTTTTAAGCCACACAGGGCGGTTCCATTTGACGGACGGACTCCGCTTGCTCAGCGGGGGATCACTCCGCTGATCCCTGCTGAGCAGTCGGATGACAGGTCTGTCTCCGCTCACTGTGCAGAGCAGAGACAAATCCAGTCCCGCTCTCCTCTATGGGGAATTCCAATATAAAAACGGACCGCCTGTCTGTTTTCATCTGATCTAGGCCTGCAACTAACGATTATTTTCATAAACGATTTGTTGACCGATTATGGTTTCGATTAATCGGATAATAACCTTAAAAAAAGTGTGGTGTATAATTTTAGTTTATATGTAAAGTATAAAAAAAAAAAAAAAAAAAAAAGACTTTATTCTTCAATATCTATATGCAGTGGTAAATATAAATAAATATAAATAACCAACTATATGGTTAGAAAAAATCTATTCTATATCTATAGAAACGGCGTGGGGGTTCCCCCAAAATCCATACCAGACCCTTATCCGAGCACGCAGCCCGGCCGGTCAGGAAGGGGGGGTGGGGTCTGCGGGCGGGGGGCTTATCAGAATCTGCGAGCCCCTTTTAATAAGGGGGCCCCCAGATCCCGACCCCCATTCACCTGGGGGAAAAGTGTCAATAAAAAGAAAAAAAAGAAAGAAAAAAAAAACACTAGACAGCTTTTTAAAAGTAATTAGGCAGCTCCGGAGGTCTTCTACCGACTTCGGGGGTCTCTCTAATGCCTTCTCCACGATCTCCGGTGCATTCTGCCTTCTGCCGGGCACCTCCGCTATATTCTGCTAGCGGTGGCCCGGTCTTCATCGTCGTCTTCCCTCTTCTCTTCTTGAGAGGTTGACACGACGAGGTCTCCCGCTGTAAAGCTGTGTGTGAACGACTTATATAGACATGGGGCGTGGTCACCGGGTGATGTCACCCGGTGACCCTGCCCCCTATGACATCACAGCCCAGGGCATTATGGGACTGTAACATCATAAGGGGGCGGGGGTCACATCACCCGGTGACCACGCCCCATGCCTATATAAGTCGTTGCATGCCGCGCACACGGCATTAGAGCGGGAAACCTCGTCGGTTCAACATTTCAAGAAGAGAGAAGAAGACGACAATGAAGACCTGGCCACTGCTAGCAAAAGAGCTGGCAGAAGATAGCGGAGGTGCCCGGCAGAAGGCACCGGAGAAGAACCGGAGAAGGCACCGGAGAGACCCCGGAAGTCGGAAGAAGACCCCCGAAGCTGCCTAATAAATTACTTTAAAAAGCTGTCTAGTGTGTTTTTTTAATTGACACTTTTCCCCTTCAGGTGAATGGGTACTGGGGTACGATGTACCCCATACTCATTCACATAGGGTGGGGGGCCCCCCTTATTAAAAAGGGGCTTGCAGATTCCAATAAGCCCCCCCACCCGCAGACCCGACAACCAACGGCCAGGGCTGTCGACAAGGTGCTTTGGGATAGGGGGGGCCGCAGGGCGCCCCCCTGCCCCAAAGCACCCACCCCCATGTTGAGGGCATGCGGCCTGGCATGGTCCAGGAGGGGGGGGGGGGGCGCGCTCGCTCATCCCCACCCCCTTCCTGACCGGCCGGGCTGCGTGCTCGGATAAGGGTCTGGTATGGATTTTGGGGGGATCCCCACGCCAGTTTTTCAGCGTAGGGGGTTCCCCTTGAAATCCATACCAGACCTAAGGGCCTGGTATGCTCTTAGAGGGGAACCCATGCCTATTTAAAATTTGGCGTGGAGTTCCCCCTCATGATTCATACCAAATAACAGCTCTGTGGGAGGGAGGGGTTTGCCTTAGAGCCGGTTCACAGAGGGGCGACTTCCTGTAAAGTTGCCTCACTATGAACGGGGATCCGACTTAGAGGCGACTTCCATTGAAATCAATGGGTACAAGTCGCCTAGAAGTCGGATTGAAGTCGTACAGGAACCTTTACTGAAGTCGGAGCGACTGCAGTAGTGTACATTAAGACGGCTCCATTCACTTCCATTACTTTTCTAAACCGCGCGACTTGGGGCAACTTGAAGTCAGATCCCAGGACGCCCCTGTGTGAAACGGCTCTTAAAGAGAGATCAAATTTTTTATTTAAAAAACAAAAAAATTAAAGACTGTTTTGCTTATTTTCAGACAGAACTGTAATATATTATATACTGGCCTTACAAAAACAATATATCTTTGTTCGTTGGATTTTCTAATTGTTAGTGGGGTCAAATCGACGTTCGTATTCGACCACAGTGATGGGAAAATTCATAAGTAGCAGAATATAAAATACCTTGGTGAAAGGAATTTTCAGACAATGTATGCGGGTTTCGTTCTGAAATTACATTCATTTCAGAACTGAATGTTAAAAGCAAGTGAAATTTTTAAATGACATTCTTTAATTCAGCAAATGTACAAAGATTTTACGTATGAATATTCTCGTCCGAAAATCGATACGTGTATGGCCAGCATAAGGCTCGGTTCACATCTTTGCAGTTTGCTTTTGATCTGTTTCTGCAGTGATTTTTGCACACGCGATTTCGCATTTTTTACGCTGTATTTTGGAAAATTTGTTGTTGGGCAGATTAAAAAACGCAAATTGCTGCAAAAACGCACTACATAATAATAAATATATACACACACACACACACACACCTTTTTTTATCAAAAACATATCACAAGTTCGATTAGCAGCAAGGATGGGAAGTGTTATCATAATGGGGGATTTTAAATTATAGACTGGGCGGAGGGAACCACGCATTAGTCTAAGGTTCGTCAGTTCCTAAATGTCTTTCAGGAAAATTTCATGGGTCAGATGGTAGACGCACCAACTATAAATAAAGCGTTACTGGATCTACTGATTACAATATAGACTTGATCACGGATGTGGAAATACGGGGCAATTTAGGAAACAGATCACAGGCCAATTGGCTTCAGTATAAAAAAAATCATACTTCAGTATAGAGGTCGACCGATATATCGGCCGATATTTGGCCATTTTTGATTAATCGGCATCGGCCGATTATTATCAAAATTAGGCCGATATTTTACACTGGCCGTCCCTCCTTCTCCACACTCCGCAGCATCAAGGGCTGCGCTGAGTGTGTGAACACACACAGAGACAGAGAGACAGAGAGAGAGAGAGAGAGAGAGAGAGAGAGGAGCTGTCAGCTTGATGTCGGGAGTGAGGGGGGGGGGGGGGCAGGGGCGGTGTAGCAGATCACTTCACTTCCTTGTTACTTTTACTATGGTCAGTCCAGGCAGCTCCTCCCCGTCTACACTTCTCCCTCTCTGCCTTGCTGCATGATCACACAGTAAGTCAGCACCGATCCTCCTTGCTCCCCTGCCTAGTTCATTTTTCCCCATATCTTATCTGCTGTCCTCTCCATAAATCTTCACTGCACTTATGCTGCCTCCTGTCCTGTCTCAGCTCAGCATTCCACACACAGATCTTACACCCTTTCCATCCCAGTTTGCTTTTAGCACTCATAATTGTCCTGTCCCCACCATGCAGCCTAGGACATTCCCTGCATTTTGTCACTAATGAAGACATTAGCACATACGTTTACCACAGGGCTTGACAAATTTGCTTGGAATCTAGGAGCCAGCTAAAAAAGTTAGGAGCCAGGAACGCGCCCTGTCCCGCCGAGCTCGCGCGCAGAAGCGAACATTTACGTGAGTAGCGCCCGCATATGAAAGCGGTGTTCAAACCACACGTGAGGTATCGCCGCGATCGGTAGAGCGAGAGCAATAATTCTAGCCCTAGACCTCCTCTGTAACTCAAAACTGGCAACCTGTAGATTTTTTTTTAAACGTCGCCTATGGAGATTTTAAAGGGTAAAAGTTAGTCGCCATTCCACGAGCGGACGCAATTTTGAAGCTTGACATGTTGGGTATCAATTTACTCGGCGTAACATTATCTTTCACAATATAAAAAAAATTGGGCTAACTTTACTGTTGTCTTATTTTATATATAAAAAAAAAAAAAAAAAAAGTGTATTTTTTCCCAAAAAAGTGCGCTTGTAAGACCGCTGCGCAAATACGGTGTGACAGAAAGTATTGCAACGACCGCCATTTTATTCTCTAGGGTGTTAGAATAGAAAACATATATAATGTTTGGGGGTTCTAATTAGAGGGAAGGAGATGGCAGGGAAAACAGACAGGGAAACTCCATTAGCATTGCTGGTTGTCATACCAACTGCCACCACAAGATGGCGCTAGTTCACAGAAGGAAGCATAGGCCTGCAGAAGGCCGCAAAGCCGCGGCCTCAATTACCAGCCGGCGCGGCCCGACGTGATCCCGTGGCGCGGAGGGGGGGGGGGGGGGGGTTTGGGCACGGAGACACAGGATAACCCAGCTGTGCTGCCCCAGGCGCCAGGTCGCTAATTCTAGTCGCAATGGCGACCTGGCGCCCGGGGTTTGTCGAGCCCTGGTTTACCAACCCAACCTCCTCACCGATCCTCTATTTTATAATATCTTAACCCCCCCCTTCACATTGTAGCAATTTGTCATGCAATTTGACAAGTCACATCCTATTGCCGGCAAGGCACTGTTCAAATCAATGCGACACTGACTTTGAGTTGCCGCATAAAATTTGAAAAAGTAGTACATGCACTACTTTTGCGATTTAGGGTGTGACTTCAATAGCCAGACAGATGTCTTCAAAGTCGCAACCCAAAGTCGCACTGAGATGCAGCTCTGAAATTGTGCGATTTCAGGTTAAGTCGCACAATTTCAAAGCCACAGTCAATGTGAACGGGGGCTAATAGTAGGTTCACACTGGTGTGCTGTGGTCTGGCCACAGTGCGATTTGTATATTCAGTTTACCCAGAGTTTTAGGTGCGCTCCCATTCAATTCTATTAGACTGTCTGTTTTCACGAAAGCAAATTACAGTCTTGCATGCTGCATCTTTGATGCGCAATCAGAAAACACAGTCCACTAGAATTCATCAGGAGCACACCTAAAACTGCAAGTAAATCACACATACAATCGCACTGTGGTCAAACCAAAGCACACCAGTGTGAAACTGCTATACGGCTAGGTTCACGCGCAGTCAGGATCATGCACAAAATTGTGGTTTTCTTGACAAACACACAAGCACACTGTCCTTTAGTAGATGCACAGCAGTGCCATTGATAGTTAAAGGCACCCGCACTCATCACACATGTGGTTTGGTACAGGACATTTTTAGAAAAGGGTCTTGGACTTCCTTTCCACATTGGCACCACTGACCACTACCCCATATGTGTGCGCCCATTACTCTCAGGTTGCTACAGTGCAACACTTTAAGTCAGGGCTCGACAAACCCCGGGCGCCAGGTCGCCATTGCGACTAGAATTAGCGACCTGGCGCAGCACAGCTGGGGTATCCTGTGTCTCCGTGCCCCCCCTCCGCGCCGCGGGATCGCGTCGGCCGGTAATTGAGGCAGCGACTTTGCGGCCTTCTGCAGGCTTATGCTTCGTTCTGTGGTCTAGCGCCATCTTGTGGTGGCCGTTGGTATGACAACCAGCAATGCTAATGGAGTTTCCCTGTCTGTTTTCCCTGCCATCTCCTTCCCTCTAATTAGAACCCCCAAACACTATATATATTTTTTATTCTAACACCCTAGAGAATAAAATGGCGGTCGTTGCAATACTTTCTGTCACACCGTATTTGCGCAGCGGTCTTACAAGCGCACTTTTTTGGGAAAAAATACACTTTTTTTTTAAATAAAAAAATAAAACAGTAAAGTTAGCCAATTTTTTTTTTATATTGTGAAAGATAATGTTACGCTGAGTAAATTGATACCCAACATGTCACGCTTCAAAATTGCATCTGCTCGTGGAATGGCGACTAACTTTTACCCTTTAAAATCTCCATAGGCGACGTTTCAAAAATTCTACAGGTTGCATGTTTTGAGTTACAGAGGAGGTCTAGGGCTAGAATTATTGCTCTCGCTCTACCGATCGCGGCGATACCTCACGTGTGGTTTGAACACCGCTTTCATATGCGGGCGCTACTCACGTATGCGTTCGCTTCTGCGCGCAAGCTCGGCGGGACAGGGCGCGTTCCTGGCTCCTAACTTTTTTAGCTGGCTCCTAGATTCCAAGCTAATTTGTCAAGCCCTGCTTTAAGTACTATTATAGTGCATGTCACAAACATTACTCAGTGGGGGATCGTTCCTCTGATCCCTGCTGAGCAGGCGAATGACAGGTCCGTCTCCGCTCACTGTGCTGAGATGGACCCGTCAGAGACCCGCTCTCCTCTATGGGGAGATCGGATGAAAACAGATCGATAGGCTTTCCATCTGTCTGGATTTCACTGACAGGATCGGGTGTCAGCGGACATGTCACCGCTGACATCCGCCGCTCCATAGGAGTGAATGGAGGTTCAGATCAGGTCCGCCTGAAAAACTGACAGACAGACCTGATCGGAAAGCCTGTGTGAAAGGGGCCCAAGTCCAAACCCGAGGGGGGCGCACTTTGCCCTGGGCGCTGGATGACCTTGTCCCAGCACTGGTTACAGTTACACTCGGCTTAGTGTGAAACCTGCCAGTGTCACCGCCAATCAGTGCCATCTCAGTGCCACCTGTCAGTGCCCCCCGCCACTGCCACCCAGTTCCACCAGCCAGTGCCACCCGCCCCTGCCAGCCAGTGCCACCCGCCCCTGCCAGCCAGTTCCAATTGCCAGTGCCTCTGCCAATCAGTGTCATCTGTCCCAAACTAGTGCCATCTGTCAGTTCCAAACCAGTGCCACCTGCTAGTGCCAATGCCATCTGTCAGTTTCAAACCAGTGCCACCTGACAGTGCCAAACCCGTGCCACCTGCCAATGCCAACCAGTGCCATCTGTCAGTTCCAAACCAGTGCCACCTGCCAGGTCCAACTAGTGCCATCTGTACTGAGGACATCAAGTGTGTGCTAGAGTGACAGGAGTAAGCAAGGAGTGGAGTGGGTGAGGTTTTTTTTTTTTTAAATCGGCCTAAAATATCGGCCACAAAAATCGGCCATCGGCCGCCCCAATTTCTAAATATCGGCCAGAGAAAAACCCATATCGGTCGACCTCTACTTCAGTATTCCCCTTATGTTTCATAAGGGGAATACAAGACACTGAATTTCAAAAGAGCCAACTTCCCTAAACTACGAACCTTTGCTAGAAGGCATAAATTGGGATAAAATCTTAGGAACAAAGAACACGGAGGAGAGATGGGTTTGTTTTAACCTGCTGGAGCCCGGGCCATATACAAATGACGGCCAAAAGGTGGCTCTAGAAATCCGGGTAGCCGTCAATAGACGGCCTCGGCTCCTCCAGCCACTGGGGGGGGGCGCGTCACTTTGATGCCGATGCGCGTGCCTGGCGGCCGCGATGTCTGCCAGTTACCCGTGATCGGCCGGTACACAGACAAGGACGTGGATCTCTGTGTGTAAACACAGAGATCCACGTCCTGTCAGGGAGAGGAGACCGATGCTGTGTCCCGTGTACATAGGGACACAGATCGGTCACCTCCCCCAGTCAGTCCCCTCTCCCCACAGTAACAAACACTCCTAGGGAACACATTTAACCCCTTCCTCGCCCCCTAGTGTTAATCCCTTCCCTGCCAGTCACATTTATACAGTAATCAGTGCATATTTATAGCACTAATCGCTGTATAAATGTGAATGGTCCCAAAAATGTGTCAAAAGTATCCGATGTGTCCGCCATAATGCCGCAGTCCCAATAAAAAAAGAAAAAAAAAAACACGCAGATTGCCGACATTACTAGTAAAAATAAAAATGTCATAATTCTATCCCCTATTTTATAGGCGCTATAAAAAACTTTTGCACAAACCAATTCCTATACGCTTATTGCGATGTTTTTTTATACCACAAATATGTAGAAGAATACGTATCGGCCTAAACTGAGAAAAAAAAATGTTTGTTTTTTTTTTTTTTAAACAAAATTGCCATATTTATTATAGCAAAAAGTAAAAAATATTGTGTTTTTTCAAAATCGGCGCTCTTTTTTTGTTTATAGAGCAAGAAATAAAAACCGCACAGGTGATCAAATAGCACCAAAAGAAAGCTCTATTTGTGGGGGAAAAAAGGACGTCAATTTTGTTTGGGAGCCACATCGCATGACTGCACAATTGTCAGTTAAAGCGATGCAGTGCCGAAAGCTGAAATTTTGCCTGGGCAGGAAGGGGGTATATGTGCCCAGTAAGCAAGTGGTTAAACAAAAGTCCTGGATGGCTTAACTCCAATGTAAAAATGCATATAAAAGCAAAGGAGAAGACCTTCAAAAAATACAAGGCTGAGGGATCATCATCAGCATTCAGACCTCATAAAGAATGCAACAAGAAATTTAAGGGTACAATTAGGGCAGCTAAGATAGAACACGAAAGACACATAGCGAGTTCAGAGGGTGGTGATAAATGGGGAGTACTCTGAATGGTCAGGGGTGGGTAGTGGGGTCCCCAGGGTTCTGTGCTGGAAACAATCCTATTTAATTTGTTCATAAACGACCTGGAGGATGGGGTAAACGGTTCAATCACATACATAGGTTGGACTTGATGAACCGCTGCTCGTTTTAGCGGCGCTTTACCACTGTTTAACCACTTGCTTACCGAGCACTTAAACCCCCCTCCTGCCCAGACTAATTTTCAGCATTCTCACTCTTTGAATGACAATTGCGCAGTCATTCAACACTGTATCCACATGAATTTTTTTTTTTAATTTTCCCACAAATAGAGCTTTTTTTTTGGTGTTATTTATTCACCCCTGCGGTTTTTATTTTTTGTTCAAAAAATTCACAAAGACCAATTTAAAAAAAAAAGAAAAATAATACAAAACTCTTTTAATATTTTGTTATAAAATTTTGCAAACGGGTACTTTTTCTCCTTCATTGATGTACGCTGATGAGGCTGCACTGATAAGCACCGATCAGCATTGGTAGGTGAGACTGATAGGCAGCACTGCTAGGTGGCACTGGCTGGCACCACTGATAGGTGGCACTCGTGGGCATTGATAGGTTGATGGCACTTTATTGCACTGGCGGTCACTAATGTGGCTGATATGCCTCTTCCACTGGGGACTGATGTCCCTTACACAAGAGCAGGTGATCGGCTTTTTTTCCTCCTGACGCTATCAGCGTGAGGAAAAAAAAAAAAAGGGATTACCGAGCTTTGTTTACATCACGTGATCAGCTGTCATTGGCTGACAGCTGATCACGTGGTAAGGGGCCGGGACCAGCCCCTTACTCAGATCTGTGATCACCCGAGTCTCAGTGACTCGGTGATCACAGCACGCGCCCTGCAAGGGGCGCATGCAAAGGGGAGGACGTCTATTGACGGCCTCCTGGCAATTGAGGTCCATGCTGTAGCCGTCATTCGACTATAGCATGGACGCCTAGTGGTTAAGCAGTGCTTTTTGGCCACTAGCGGGGCGCTTTTAACCCCTGCTTGCAGCCGAAGGTGTTTAAAACGCCCATGTTGTGGTGCTTCGGAAGCGCTGACTATTCATTACAGTGTAGGAGTGCTGTATATAGCGCTCCCAAACCATCCCAATGATGCTGCTTGCAGGGCTTTTTCTAACATCCCGCAGCGTGAAAGCACTCAGGCTTTCACATTCGGGAGGCATGAGAGGCAGTTTTCAGGCGCTATTTCTAGCGCTAAAACACCTGAAAACTGCCTCAGTGTGAAAGGGGTCTAAAAGTAGCGCATTCCCACATAGGAAAAAATAGCCTGGTCATGAAGGGGGTAAAACCTTCCAGAGCTGAGGTGGTTACCTTACCTTTTCTGGAGGAGGTGTTTTAGCTGGAGCTCTGCTTTAGGAAATTTACCAGACTACATAATGAAATTGGTGAGTCGTAGCTCTACACATGACTGACAGACAGACTTCCCACCAACCACATACCAAGACACCTCAGTAGAGCTCACATTCATACAGAGTGCGGGCGACTCACCAGAACGGCGGCAGCGTTAACTGCGGGCATTTTCTCAAACGGCCGGAGAACAGCCATAATCAGCAATGCCCCCACCCGGGTGTCACACTGCACTAAACCGCGCAATTTACATTCAAGCTTCTATTCCTGTCTAGAGCGTGCGCGTCCTTGGCGCTGTCCAGGAAGAGGGTACGTGCACGCGCTCGCTCCTGATTGGCTGCTTGTGCTCTGTACCCCCTCGGAGTACTGGTAACCGGGAAGCCGCCAAGACATGAGTACTGCTGGGGAGAGGAAAGTGGCGGGTTTCGGGGCTCTGTGAGGCGGCCAGGTAATATGAATAGCGGGACTACGCTTTGTCCCTTACGGGCAGCGCAATGTTGTGTGTCTCTGTGTAGAGTAGTGTGAGCATGTCAGGTACATGGCCGTGTGTACTGTGAGAGAGGAACTTCCACCTGTGTTACAAAGTACAGCAGACGTTCCCACCTGTTATAACATGGAGCATCCCTTGTAAGAACTCTGAGGTACAATGTTCTATCTATACTCTCAGGTACAATGTTCTCTATCTATACACCCAGCACACTCCTCGGGTACAATGTCCTCTCTCTGTGCACCCAGCACACTCCCCGGGTACAATGTCCTCTCTCTGTACACCCAGCACACTCCCCGGGTACAATGTCCTCTCTCTGTACACCCAGCACACTCCCCGGGTACAATGTCCTCTCTCTGTACACCCAGCACACTCCCCGGGTACAATGTCCTCTCTCTGTACACCCAGCACACTCCCCGGGTACAATGTCCTCTCTCTGTACACCCAGCACACTCCCCGGGTACAATGTCCTCTCTCTGTACACCCAGCACACTCCCCGGGTACAATGTCCTCTCTCTGTACACCCAGCACACTCCCCGGGTACAATGTCCTCTCTCTGTACCCCCAGCACACTCCCCGGGTACAATGTCCTCTCTCTGTACCCCCAGCACACTCCCCGGGTACAATGTCCTCTCTCTGTACCCCCAGCACACTCCCCGGGTACAATGTCCTCTCTCTGTACCCCCAGCACACTCCCCGGGTACAATGTCCTCTCTCTGTACACCCAGCACACTCCCTGGGTACAATGTCCTCTCTCTGTACACCCAGCACACTCCACGGGTACAATGTCCTCTCTCTGTACACCCAGCACACTCCCCGGGTACAATGTCCTCTCTCTGTACACCCAGCACACTCCCCGGGTACAATGTCCTCTCTCTGTACACCCAGCACACTCCCCGGGTACAATGTCCTCTCTCTGTACCCCCAGCACACTCCCCGGGTACAATGTCCTCTCTCTGTACCCCCAGCACACTCCCCGGGTACAATGTCCTCTCTCTGTACCCCCAGCACACTCCTCGGGTACAATGTCCTCTCTCTGTACACCCAGCACACTCCCCGGGTACAATGTCCTCTCTCTGTACCCCCAGCACACTCCCCGGGTACAATGTCCTCTCTCTGTACCCCCAGCACACTCCCCGGGTACAATGTCCTCTCTCTGTACACCCAGCACACTCCTCGGGTACAATGTCCTCTCTCTGTACACCCAGCACACTCCCCGGGTACAATGTCCTCTCTCTGTACACCCAGCACACTCCCCGGGTACAATGTCCTCTCTCTGTACCCCCAGCACACTCCCCGGGTACAATGTCCTCTCTCTGTACCCCCAGCACACTCCCCGGGTACAATGTCCTCTCTCTGTACCCCCAGCACACTCCCCGGGTACAATGTCCTCTCTCTGTACCCCCAGCACACTCCCCGGGTACAATGTCCTCTCTCTGTACCCCCAGCACACTCCCCGGGTACAATGTCCTCTCTCTGTACACCCAGCACACTCCCCGGGTACAATGTCCTCTCTCTGTACACCCAGCACACTCCCCGGGTACAATGTCCTCTCTCTGTACACCCAGCACACTCCCCGGGTACAATGTCCTCTCTCTGTACACCCAGCACACTCCCCGGGTACAATGTCCTCTCTCTGTACACCCAGCACACTCCCCGGGTACAATGTCCTCTCTCTGTACACCCAGCACACTCCCCGGGTACAATGTCCTCTCTCTGTACACCCAGCACACTCCTCGGGTACAATGTCCTCTCTCTGTACACCCAGCACACTCCTCGGGTACAATGTCCTCTCTCTGTACACCCGGCACACTCTCCGCTGGAATACACTAATAGAGGAAGGCATAGGAAATGTTAGCGACTTTGTATGTCACACTAAAGGCCCATACATGCTATAAGAAAATTGAGAGAACATTTTCATCTGAGGAACGATCGTCTGATAGTGTGTACACAACTTTCTACAGCCGATTCCGACCTTCCAAAGAAAAATTTCTGAAGGGACAAATTCCCAAATTTTTCGCTTAATGTGTACAGTTTTCATACAAGAAAAATCGGAAAAAGACTGCGCATGATCAGAAACCATAAACAACAAAAAAAAAGCGTTTGTCGTACGAAAATTTTCGTACATTATTTCCTTCCTCTGTTCCGACTTGCTGTGAAACGATCGTTCGTCTGATTTTTTTATAGGGTGTACCCCCGCTTTACTGTAAATGACAATGGGATGAACTCATACACAGGAAATCGGAAAGGCCAGAAAAGAGATAACTGTGGTGTTCTCTTACATAAGTAAAGTGCCCCCTACACTGGGGGTCATGGAGAAGGGCCTCTGTTAGGTTCAGCGCACACACTTTGCAATCCATTTGAACAATCTCCTCAACAAGGCCTACGCGATGGCATACATAATGATTCAGTGGTTTAGATGGGTCCCCTTAGTTTTGGTAAATCTAAAGTGGACAGTAAAAAGATTGTATGCAGGATTAAAGAAGTATGAGTTTGGGGTTTTTCCCGAATCATACTTGCCTAAGTGGATGCAGCATCGGTCCGATGCTGCATCTATCCCCTGGCATCTCTTCACTGAGAACCGAGCCATCAAACACCGCTAATGGCTTTGTTCTCTGGGCTCCCCAAGAGGAGAGCTGCTAACTGTCGATCACTAGAGAGCTAAGCTGTGGAGGGGCAGAGAGGCTGAGACGGCCATGCATACTAGCTCATTATGCCTTCTTTTTTTTTCTTTTTTTTTGTAGGTTTACAATCTCTTTAATGCATTAAAGAGGTAGTAAAGGTTTGTTTTTTATTTTCTAAATAGGTTCTTTTAAGCTAGTGCATTGTTGGTTCACTTACCTTTTCCTTCGATTTCCCTTCTAAATGTGTTTTTTTTCTTTGTTTTCTTTGTCTGAATTTCTCACTTCCTGTTCCTCCTCAGTAAGCTCTTCTGGCTGAACCTATTTGGAAAATAAACCTATTTAGAAAATAAAAAACTAAAAAAACTAACCTTTACAACCCCTTTAAGGTAAAAAAAAAAAACCCATTATCTTACCGGCTGTGTTGTGTACAGTACAGGGTCCTCAGGGACTTTTGTAGGGCCAGGCTGGAGACTGGGGTTATACATCCTGGACACTTTAGGGGGTTAGAGTGAAAGTGCCCTTATCCATTAAAACTTCTGCCAGGATTTTAGTGCTGTCTGTGCCCATATGGAACAGACTTTCCATAACTTGCTATCCTTGTATTACACAGGGAGTTAGGAAAATCACCCCCGACAAGGAAGACAAATGTAAAAATTGGAACATTTAATAGAAATTCTATCCTTTCCCCATGCTACTAAAACAAGTGTTATTCTTCCCATTTTAGGCCTCATGTACACTGCAGCTGGTAAACAGATGTTTAGGAGCAGTTGGGCGGTTTTTTTTTCAGCAGCCCCTGAACTCTCTTCTGTTATCTTATTAGTACATGTACACTCAGGCATTTAAAGCAGTTTAGAAGTAGTTAAGGTTAGAAGCATTTTTCTCTTTCCGTCCATGGACTGACACAGCATCTTCAATCTTGACAAAGTGGGTTATGTTCCTGCTCATAGGAGAAAACTAGGCAGAATGTTAGATGTTTTAACATACATTCCAAAACCCGAGCTGAACAGCCCTGCCCAGGGGGCGGTCCCTCCGGACATAACTCTCCTACCTGCAGCTAGCTGCCTCAGTTTTTTTTTTCCTGCCTAGCAGAGGAGAGGACGTGGCTCTCTTCGGAGCCAGTCTCTTGAAGAAATATTTTTATTCTTTTTGAATTTTTATTATTTTATTTTTGAGATTCTTCTAACAACTGTCGGCTGGGCAACAGGTTGGGTAGTTCGCTATCCTCGTAGTCTTCCCTGTCCGACCATCGAGTGTGCTGATCCTCGCTCTGCGTGAGATCAGTTCACGACATACCCCATGGCTCCATGGGTGGCCGCTGAGCTTTTTGCTCCAGGGTCCACAGAAGATTGAACAGTTTTGCTGTATCTTTCGCGGTGGACTGTCCGACAGCTACTCAGTACTGCACTGTGATATGCTTGTTAGGAACACACCAGTGGGTCCTAGCTGGACGGGTAAGTACTGTTCCCCTGCCTCAGCAGGTGAGTACATGCTGTGTGTTCCTATGGTAGGGGGGTTTTCCCTGTCTCCCCTTGTGTATTTTGCTACTCTCTGTAACCTACTCTAGCGATGCGCTGACTGGGGGTGCCTGGGGGTCTCGATGTCCCGGTGGGGGTCCATAGGGGTTTGCATTGCGGTATGGGCTGTTTTCTGTCAGTTTGGGCCTTGTGCGATGTTCGGCGCCATGTTCTTACTTTACATTGAAAACCGCATTGGCGGCCATCTTGCCGTGGCCTCGCTATGGCGCACTTATAATTGCGGCGGCCATTTTCTTGAAGCCACGCGCTCTTTTTGTGCTGGTTTGGCCTCTATTGCTGACTGGAGCGATTCTCCTCACTGTTCACTCACAGGCAGCGGAACCGATCGGTCCTGACTGGTTTGGTGAGTCCCCAGGGTATTCCCCACAGGCAGTGCAGCAGGAGGGTGGACTTTTTCTCTCACATTGACAAAGTCTCAGAGGGTGGTGGTATTATGGAGTCAGTGTCTCCTGCTTCCCCATTTCTGTCAGAGACAACAGGCAGTGCTACTGCACCTGCGATCCCTATGGGCCGGTTGTCGGCAGTCCTAGTATTCTTTATTACCAGGATGTAAGCAGTGCACGAGCGCAGGGGAGCTGAAAAGCGCCCTCTCCCCATGCCATATCCAGGGGAGTGCTCGGATTCAGATATGGGCAATGCTAAGGCATAGGACCCTAGCTCTGAATTTTTGGATTTTGACCAAGGACATTCCTTGTGAGGAAGACTCCTTATCTGGGTCAGTGAATGACAGGTTGCTTGTTAGTAAACTCATTGATGCTGTGAGGGACACTCTCTCAAGCTGGAGGCTGCAGCTGAAGAACCTCTAGTGGAGGTATCTCCTTTGGTTAATTTAAAGCTAATCCTTCTTAAATGATTTTCTCTTACCGTCCATGGACTGACAGCCTCTTCATACTGAACACGTGGGTTTATGTCCCTGCTCGCAGGAGAAGCCTAGGCAGAATGTTGGATGTTACAACATACATTCTAAAAAACAGAGCTGAACAGCCCCGCCCAGGGGGCGGTCCCTCTGGACATGACCCTACTACCTGCAGCCAGCAGCCCTCAGTTTTTTTTTTCCTGCCTAGCAGAGGAGAAGACGTGGCTCTTTTAGGAGATTTTTTTTAAATTCCTTTTTGGAATTTTATTTTATTTTTGAGATCTTCTATCGACTGTTGGCTGGGCAACAGTTTGGGTACAAGATATCCTCGTAGTCTTCCCTGTCCGACCATCGAGCGTGCTGATTCCTCGCTCCGGCGTGCGACTCAGTTCACGACATGCCCCATGACTCCAGGGGTGGCCGGTGGGCTTTTATGCTCCGCGGTCCACACAAGATTGACCAGTCCTGCTGTATCTTTCGCGGTGGACCAGACCCACAGCTACTTAGTACCACACTGTGATAGGTCTGTCAGGAACACACCAGTGGGTCCTTCTGGGACGGGTAAGTAGTATCTCCTGCCTTCGCAGGTGAGTACATGCTGTGTGTTCCTTTTTGTATGGGGGATTTTCCCTGTCTCCCCCTTGTTTTTTGTTGCTCTCAGTCACCTTACTCTGGCGCTGTGCGGCCTAGGGGTCACTCTGGCCTGGGGGGGGGGGGGCTCATGGGTGTCTGCATATAGCTGTGGAGGTTTTTCTGTGGGCACCGTTCGGCGCCATGTTTTTTGTGTCACTTTGTCTTTTTGCATTGGTTCGCATGGCGGCCATCTTGCCGTGGATCGCTATGGCGCAGTTACATTGCGGCGGCCATTTTCTTGGAGCCACGTGCGTTTTTTTGTGATTGTTTGGCCTCTATCGCTCCTGCAATGGCGCGATTCTCCTCACACTCTCTCCTCACTGCTCACTCGTGCTGTACGAGCACAGCACAGGCAGCGGAACCGAGCGGGCTTCTCCGGGTTGGTGAGTCCCCTGGGTAACCCCCCACCGTCGGCGCAGCCAGAGGGTGGATTTTTTTTTCTTTTATTGGGAAAAGTCTCTCAGAGTGGCGAGTTTAGAGTCTGGTTTACCTGCTTCCCCATTCATGTCAGAGGCAACAGGCAGTGCTTCAGCACCTGCGGTCCCTATGGACCAGTTGTCGGCGGTCCTGGAATCATTTCTTGTCAGGGTGGAAGCGGTGTGCGAGCGCAAGGGGGCAATGAAGCTCCCTCTCCCCACACAATCTCCAGTAGGGGAGTGCTCTGATTCAGATATGGGCCTAGCTGCAGCTCAGGACCCTAGCTCTGAATTTTTTGAACAGGACATTCCTTGTGAGGAAGACTCCTGCTCTGAGTCGGCAAAGGACAGGGTACTTGTAAGGGAACTCATTGATGATGTGAGGGACACTCTCAAGCTGGATGCTGCGGCCGTTTGAATAAAGCCACAACTCTCCCAATGGAGGGGACTCCTGCCTTTAAGGACCCCACTGACAGGAGGTCGGAAGTGGTGAGCAGAGCCATGTTCGCCTTGCTGGGATCCGCCTTACGTCCTATTGTAGCGGCGACCCTAGTGTCTCAGACACTCACGGAATGGGCAAAGATTTTGCACCAGACTGTGCAGGAGCATAATCTTCCTCCAGAAACCATTGCACTGGCCCACCAACTGGCGCAGGGCCTGGTGTATGTGTGCGATGCCACTTTGGACACTGCTCCCTTAATCTCTAGGGTCTCAGTGTATGCAATGGTGTTGCATCGTCTTTTCTAGTTGAAATGCTTGTCTGCTGACCTGGCCTCTAAAAAGCTCCTGACTGACTTGCCCTTTAAGGGCGTCAGGCTGTTTGGTGCTGCCCTAGATGACATTATTAAGGATGTCACGGGGGGTAAGGGCACCCTCCTTCCTCGGGCTACGAAGGGTAAGGAGCCCCGCCGTTAGCCGGGCCCCTCCTTTCCAGCTCAGAAGAGTTTTTTTTTCGTCAGTCAGAATCCACGGGTAAGCCCTCCCAGACTGAAAAAAGTGCGGCTGGTGGACAGAAGCGTCCCTGGGTGCGTAAGCTGGCTCCCAAGCCCGCCACCACATGAAGTTTTGCCCCTGCCCTGACTCTGGGGTGGGGGGGGGCGGTTTCGCTGGTTCACGGATCGGTGGACCTCCCGGATCTCCGATGGGTGGGTGTGCTAGGTGGTCACCTCGGGGTACAGGATAGAGTTCCGCTCTTGGCCTCCAAACAGATTCTTTCCCTCAAATCTCCTTCCAGCGCGTTGGGCGGCCCTCTTAGGGGCAGTGCAGGACTTGCTCAGGTGCGGAGTAATTGAGCCAGTACCGTCACAGGAGAGGATTCGGGGATTTTCTTCTAATCCTCTTTGTGGTCCCAAGGAAGGACGGAGTCCTTCCAATTGTGGATCTCAAGGCCCTAAATGCCTTTTGTGAAGGTTCAAAAATTCTGCACGGAATCCATTCGCACGGTAGTTGCTGTGCTCCATCCCGGGGACTTTCTGGCGTCCTTGGACACCAAGGACGCCTATTTGCATGTCCCAATCTGCGCAAGTCACCAGAAGTTTCTGCGCTTGCGATCGGCGAAGTCCACTATCAATTTGTGCCACTTCCCTTCTTGCCCCGATTCTGGCTTTGCTGAGACAACCCACGATAGCAATGCCACGCTATCTGGACGATCTTCTTCTGAGAGCAGACTCTGGCTCAGAATTAGAAGAAAATATGACGATAGTCAGTCAGACCCTCCGGGACTTCAGGTGGCTCCTGAACACACACAAGTCGGTCCTGGTCCCGACTCGGCATCTAGAGTATCTAGGTTTGATCCTGGACTCCTCGGAGGTGAAAGTGTTCCTACCCTTGGAGAAGTTGCAGACTCTCTTCAGTCTGCGTGTGGGTTCTGATGTCCTGAAAATGGTCTATCAATCCATTTCTGCATGAGTCCTGGGACTCATGGTGGCCTCCTTCCGAGGCAGTTCCGTATGCCTAATCTCACACTAATGCCCTACAGAGGGGGATCCTGTCCACTTGGGACAAGTCCCCGTTGTCTTTGGATCATCAGATCCAGGTGAGTCACCCGGTCAGGGCGTCTCTGACGTGGTGGTTGAGATCCCCGGCCCTTCGGTCCGGGAAGTCGTTCCTTCCTATCCAGTGGACGGTGATCACGATGGACGCCAGCCTTACGGGCTGGCGGGGGGGGGGGGAGTTTGGGGAGTCCTCTCAGCTCAAGGGCTTTGGACCCCGCTCGAATCCCATCTACCGATCAATGTTCTGGAACTCCTCCGGCCAATCAGACCGCGCCTCTTCTCGTGGTCGGAGAGGCTACAGGGCCGCTCGGTCAGGATACAATCGGACAACGCCACAGCAGTGGCTTATGTCAACCATCAGGGGTGGAACTCGGAGCTCAGCTGCGGCGTCTGAGGTCGCCCACATCCTACGGTGAGCGCAAAGAAGCGTGCCGGCTCTGTTGGCCATTTATATTCCAGGAATAGACAACTGGCAGGCCGACTATCTGAGCCGTCAGACGTTGGACCAGGGGGAATGGTCCTTGCAACCGGAGGTGTTCCAACTCCTTTGCCGGCGATGGGGCACGCTGGCTGTGGACCTCCTTGGCCTCTCGACTCAGTCGCAAGGTGTCGGTTTGTGGCCAAGTCCAGGGACCCCTGGGCAGACGCCTCCAGAAGCGTTAGTTGCCCCGTGGGGTCAGTATCGCCTGATGTATGCCTACCCTCCGCTACAGTTGCTTCCCCGTCTGCTTCACAGGGTAGAGGCAAAGGGCATTCCGGTGATCCTCATTGCTTTCCGGTTGGCCGCGGCGCCATTGGTACGCCGATCTTGTGCGACTAGTCGCGGATGTTTCCTGGTGACTACCTCCTGTGGGAGGACCTTCTGTCTTAAGGTCCCATACTTCATCCTACTTTACAGTCCTTGGCTTTAACGGCATGGCTATTGAAAGCCAGGTGCTGAGGGACCGAGGTCTCTCAGATTCGGTCATCTCGACCATGTGAGGGCAGGAAGATCTATCACTGTACCTGGAAGGCTTACATCACTATGTGCGAGGAGCTAGATTGGCGTCCAGGGACGTATTCCGTTCCCAGGATTCTGCTGTTCTTACAGCGTGGTGTGACCCAAAAGCTGGCTTTAAGTACCATCAAGGGTCAGATTTCAGGCCCTGGCTTTCTTCTTTCAACGACCGCTAGCGGGCCATTCCTTGATTCGCACCCTTTGTGCAGGGGGTGCGCCATGTGATTTTTTCCCCCCCCCCCTGTCAAACCTCCTCTCCCTCCCTTGGGATCTGAATTTGTTGCTCTCGGTTCTACAAGAACCTCTTTTTGGAAAACATCAGACATTATCCCTCTCTTGACCTTGTCTCAGAAGGTGGCTTTCCTGGTAGCCATCACTTCTGTCAGACGGGTGTCTGAGTTGGCGGCATTGTCTTGCAAGCCGCCTTACTTGATCATCCATAAGGATAAGGCTGTGTTGCGTCCGTGACCTTCTTTTCTCCCGAAGGTGGTCTCGGCCTTTCACCTTAATGAGGACATTGTTCTTCTGTCCTTGTCCTCATCCATCGCATCCCAGAGAGTTTGTGCTTCACACGCTAGACGTGGTACGTGCCTTGCGGGTGTACCTGTCTGTTACTGCTCCCATTCGGAAGTCTGACTCACTGTTTGTGTCTGGTCCACAACAGGGCCAAGTGGTGTCGCCTTCCACCATTTCTAGATGGATCAGGCAGACCCTCATACAGGCTTATGCCCTTAAGGGGCGGGCGCCTCCCTTTCCGGTTACGGCGCATTCCACCAGGGCAATTGGTGCTTCCTGGGCTTTCCGACATCAAGCGTCGGTTGCACAAGTGTGCAAGGCGGCGACCTGATTGTCCGCACATACCTTTTTCTAAGTTTTACAAGTTTGATGTGGCTGCATCTTCGAATGCTTCCTTCGCCTGCAAGGTGTTGCAGGCCGCTGTTTTGAAGTTGCAACTCCTCCGTTGAGGAGCTCTGTTTGTTTGGAGTGAAGTTTTGGTTGTTCTTTTACTACTACTCCCACCCTTCTGATACCGCTTTGGGACGTCCCACACGTTTACAGTATCCAGCTGTGTCCGTCCATGGACGATAAGAGAAAATAGGATTTTTGTACTCACCGTAAAATCCCTGACATGGTGGCTGGAATCCCCGGGCCTTCGGTCAGGGTAGTCGTCTTTTTCCTGTTCAGTGGACGGTGATCCCGACGGCCGTCAGTCTTGCGGGCTGGGGCGGAGTATGAGAAGTTCTGTAAGCCCAAGGGCTTTGAACTCCGGACGACTCCCGTCTGCCGATCAATGTTCTGGACCTTCGGGCGACCAGTCTTTATCTCTCCTTGTGGTTAAGGAGACTACAGGGGTGCTCAGTCAGGATCCAGTTGGCAACACCACGGCTGTGGCTTATGTCAACCATCAGGGGGATACGCGGAGCTCGGCTGTAGCGTACGAGTCCACCCACATCCTGAAATGGGCAAAAAGAAGCGTGCAGGTTCTGTCGGCCGTTTGCAATCCAGTTGTAGACAACTGGCAGGCGGACTATCTTAGCCGCCAACTGTTGGACCAGGGAATAGTCCTTACATCCGGAAGTGTTTCATCAACTTGCTGGAGGTGGGGCACGCCGGATGTGGGCCTACTGGCCTCTCGACTCAATCACAATGTCGTGATTCAGGGCCAGGTCCAGGGATCCCTGGGCTGATGCATCAGACGCGTTGGTGGCCCCGTAGGGGTCGCTATCGGCTGATTTATGCCTATCCTCTACCGAAGTTGCTTCCTCGACTCCTTCGCAGGATGGAGGCCGAGGGGATCCTGGTGATCCTCTTCGCTCCTAGTTGATCTCTGCGTTCTTGGTACGCCGATCTTGTGCGCCTATTGGCGGACGTTCCATGGCGACTACCGCTGTGGGAGGACCTTCTGTCTCAAGGCCCCATTATTCATCCTACTTTCCTGTCGCTGACTTTGACGGCATGGCTATCAAAAGCCCGGTGCTGTGGGACCAAGGTCTCTCGGATTCGGTCATCTCGACCATGCTGTGGGCACGGAAATCTTCCTCCAGGTATATATACTACTGTGAATAAAATAAATAGTGCAGCGCTAAACCAAAAGGTAACAAGTAATATCACTCAGTGTGAAGTGACAACCAAACCTCAAATGAAAAATCCCAATGGATATGAGACTAAATGTGAATACAATAAAAAACACAATGAAGTGTATATATAATGGGTACTTCTATGTAAAGGAAGTCCATAAAACCTTAATAGTGAGGTGAATAAACATAAATGAATAATGTGAAATCCATAAAAATAAATGCAAAATTGATAAATAATCCCTGTGTATAGGGGAAAAAAGTCCATATATCTTGAACAAAACCATAGATCCTGTGTGGGCTGGAAATGAATCAACTCAAATAGTCCAAAATGAGTAAGTACAATATCATTGGTGAATGGAATACTATGAATGGAGACAAGTCCATGTGTCTTGAGCACACTCTATATTTATCTTCCCACAAAGGTGACGAAAACACAAAAATCTGACAATGCATTAAAAGGTAATCACAAAATAAGAGCAATGTGGGGTGCAGTATTATATCACCTTTTAATGCAATGTCAGTTTTTTGTATGACAATTTTATCCAATAAACCTTGTCACGGTTTTATTGACCTGCACCATTGGGAGTCTTCTCCTTTTTTGTTTCTACTTTTTTCCCTCTTTGTTCTTTTGGAACTTGTATGCTGGAGAAGTGTTGCACCTGCATCCCAATCCACTGGATCTTCCTCTTCAGGATCGTTTGAGACGTCCATGGCATCCTGTTCCATTGTTCCCGGTCGCTGAGACCTCAAGTCTATCTGACTCACTTTCGTATGATAGATGAGTCCACCTGTTGAGTTAAGAGTACCCCATCCAGTTATTTACTTCAAGCGGAGTTTCACCCTAAATTACAAGACTATATCATGCTGATCATCCCACCACATACATCTACATAAGCCAAAAGATTTTTTATTATGTGTTTACAATACCGTATATTCGATGTATGAAAGTTTGACTTCCGGGGTTTTCTCCCGCGGGATTAGGCGTCTCCACTCTTCCCCAGCGCCGCAATGTCTCCTGGGAGGACGGCGTCATACTTCCCAGGAGACAATGCGGAACGCCGTCCAGCGAATGCCATCACAACGGGGCGTGTACTTTCAACGGCGTCGACCGTTGGGATGGCAACCATTCACCGCTTCCAGGAAGTCAGTGCTTGTGGGCTTCACAATGCCCACAAGCAAAATGGGAAATGACAGCATCGGGTTTTATAACTTTATGTTATCTAAGAAAACGGACGGGGGATGCTTTTTGGCACTGTACAAGTGAGTACATACTTGTAATCTAAAAACCATTGTATGCAAACGAAAAAAAAAAAAAACGATTGGCCGCGGAACCTCCGCTTTTCAAGTGTTTTGATTCTACAGTCAACATTTTGTTTTCGTCACCTCTGTGGGAAGATAAATATAGAGTGTGCTCAAGACACATGGTCTTGTCTCCATTTATAGTAGTCCATTCACCAATGTTATTGTACTTACTAATTTTGGACTATTTGAGTTGATGCATTTCCAGCCCACACAGGGTCTATAGTTTTGTTCATGATATATGCCTTTTTTTTTCCCCCTATACACAGGGATTATTTATCAATTTTTTTGCATTTATTTTTTATGGATTTCACATTATTCATTTATGTTCACCTCCACTATTAAGGTTTTATGGACTTCCTTTACATAGAAGTACCCATTATATATACACTTTATTGTGATTTTTTTTTTTATTGTATTCACATTTAGTCTCGTATCCATTCAGATTTCAGCTTTAGCTGTTTTCTTTCAGTGGCCGCTAGCGGGCCATTCTTTGATTAGTACCTTCGTACAGGGGGTCCGCCATGTGTTCCCCCCCCCCCCCCCCCCTATTGAACCACCTCTTCCTCCTTGGGATTTGGTTTTGGTGTTCTCGGTTCTTCCTGACCCTCTTTTTGAAAAGATCAGAGAGATTCCTCTCAACTTTATCTCCGAAGGTGGCTTTTCTAGTAGCCATTACTTTGGTCAGAAGAGTTTTCTGAATTGACGTTGTTTTTTTCTTGCAAACCGCTATACTTGGTCCTCCATGAGGATAAGGCGGTGCTACGCCCACGGCCTTCTTTTCTCCCGAAGGTGGTCTCGGCCTTCCACCTTAAAGCGGTAGTAAACCCAACGATTTAATAGTTTAAAAAAAGTTACATTCCCGGCATGCCGGAAATGCTAACTGTCACATTGGTTGTGCTCTCAACCAAACTGTCACACCATCCAATGGCTGGTGTCATAACTGATCACATGTGCAGAATCATGGCAGTTGAAGATTAAACAGAGGCCAAAATGGCAGCTTCCTTGGCTAAAAATAATAGGAGGGTTTACTTCCACTTTAATGAGGACATTGTGCTTCCGTCTTTATGTCCTCGTCCATCGCATCCCAGAGAGTTTGCGCTTCACACGATAGGCGTGGTACTTGCCTTACGGGTGTACCTGTTTGTTATGGCTTCATTTAGGAAGTCTGACTCACTGTTTGTGTCTGTGTCTGATCCAACACAGGGCCAAGTGGTTTCGTCTGCTACCATTTCTCGGTGAATCGGGCAGGCCTTCATACAGGCCTATACCCTTCAGTGGCAGGCGCCTCCCTTTCCGGTTACGGCGAGTTCAACCAGGGCAATTTGTGCTTCCTGGGCTTTCATTATCATGCTTCTGTTGCACAAGTGTGCAAGGCGGCGACCTAGTCGTCCTCACATACCTTTTCAAGGTTCTTTAGGGTTGTTGTGGCTGCATCTTCTGATGCTTCCTTCGGGCGCAAGGCTTGCAAGCGGCTGTTTAATGTTGCAACGCCTCCGTTGAGGAGCTCTGCTTGTTTGGGGTGAAGTTTGGACTTTTTTCCTTGATACTGTTCCCACCCTCGTTTTTTGACACTGCTTTGGGACGTCCCACTTTGTCAAGATTGAAGATGCTGTGTCAGTCCATGGACAGAAAGAGAAAATAGGATTTTTTTTTTTTTTTACTCACCGTAAAATCCTTTTCTCTGACGTCCATGGACTGACACAGCACCCACCCCTCCTATTTTGAGGTTTGTACTGATTTGTTACGAACTGAGGCAGCTAGCAGCAGGTAGGAGGGTTATGTCCAGAGGGACCGCCCCCTGGGCGGGGCTGTTGAGTTCTGGTTTTGGAATTTATGTTAAAACATCTAACATTCTGCCTAGTCTTCTCCTATGAGCAGGAACATAACCCACTTTGTCAAGGTTGAAGATGCTGTGTCAGTCCATGGACATCAGAGAAAAGGATTTTACGGTGAGTACAAAAAACCCTATTTCTCTTATCGTCCATGGACTGACACAGCTCTCATACTGTTTACGTGTGGGTATATGTCCCTGCTCGCAGGAGAAGATCTAGGCAGAATGTTAGATGTTAGAAACATACATTCTAGAACAAAACCAGAGCTGAACAGCCCCGCCCAGGGGGGCGTTCCCTCTGGACATAACCCTCCTACCTGCAGCTAGCAGCCTCCAGTTTTTTTTCTGCCTAGCAGGAGAAGACGTGGCTCTCTCAGGAGCCAGTCTCCTGGAAGATTTTACTTTTTAGCTTTTATTCCTTCGGGAATTTTATTTTATTTTTGAGACCTTCAATCAACTGTCGGCTGGGCAACAGGTTGGGTACACTGGTATCCTCGTAGTCTTCCCTGTCCGACCATTGGGCGCGCTGATCATCGCCTTGTGTGCATGAGACTCGTTTCACGACATACCCCATGACTCCTGGGGTGGCCGGGTTGCTTTTATGCTCCCGCGGTCCTCTCAAGATTGAACAGTACCTGTCTGTATCTTTCGCGGTGGACCGGGCCGACAGCTACGCAGTACTACTCTGTGATAGGTCTGTCTGAAACAAGCCAGTGGGTCCCTCTGGGACGGGTAAGTAGTCTCTCCTGCTGCAGGTGAGTACATGCTGGCTGTGTTTCTTTATATGGGGTTTTTTTCCCCTGTCTCCCCCCCTGTTATGCTGCTCTCTGCACCCTGTACTGGTGCTGTGTGGGGGTGCTTGGGGGTCACTCTGGCCTGGCTGAGTGCGCTCATGTCTGTTTTAGTGGACCCTGGGAGAGGAGCAGTGTTCTGGTGTGTGGGTGTTTTTTACTTTACTGTGTGCGCCATTAGCGATGTGAGGTGATTTTCAAAACCGCGCTCAGCGGCCATCTTGCCGTGGATCAATGGCGCAGTAATGCATGCGGCCGGCGGCCATTTTCTTGAAGCCACGGCACTTTTACTTTCAGTTTTGGCCTCTATCGGTGCTGCTGAGGCGCGAATCTCGCACTCTCCTCAGGCTTCACTCGCGCTGCAGCGCGGTTTCACACAGCGGAAGTGAGCGGTCCTTACAAGGGTTGGTGAGTCCTCTGGGTATCCCCTCCTCAGCTTCAGCGTAGCCAGTGGGTGGACTGTGTTATTAAAAAAAGGATGTAAATTTTTGTTTGGGTACAGCGTCGCACTTCCACGCAATTGTCAGTTAAAGCGATGCAGTGCCGTATTGCAAAAAATGGCCTGGTCATTGAGCAGCCAAATCTTCCAGGGCTGAAGTGGTTTAATAACATGTTATACTTGCCTGCTCTGTGCAATGGTTTTTGCAGAGCAGCCCTGATCCTCCTCTTCTCAGGTCCCCTGCTGGCTCTCCTGCTCCCCTAGCAAGCTGCTTGCTAAATTATGGATAGCCCCCATCCACCCGAACAACTTATTGTGGAACACTAATGCTGATGTCCCTTCCACTTCCCTATTGCATACCATGAACTTTCTGTGTTCTTTATGGAAACAATTGAATCCTAGCATCCCACTTCAATCTGAGGCCTCCTTGGCCACAGCCTTTCTCTACAACCCTAAGCTCCCCAATGGTCTAACCTACCAGATGATCTCACCTTGGTTGCAGAAGAATCTTTTCCACTATGGACACCTAGTGAATCTGGTGACTAGGGTACTACTACTCTTTGACAACCTTTTGAGCTAAGCATGACCTCCCCCATACTGCTTTCTTTGGGTACCTTCAAATATGACACTATGCTCTTACTCTTCAGTTCTCCATACCTTCCCCATTTGAAAGAATAGTCTTATCTGGTCCCTCACAGAGAGGGCTGACCTCCGACATCATATATAAAATTCTTCTGACAGACTTTCATTGGGGAAACATAGCTGTAAATGGGAGGAAAATCTTGGGCATGAACGGTCTCTTGAACAATGGAGAACTATATGGTCTTGCGCGGCTAAGAGCTCTATATGTACACTTTATAAAGAAAACGCTTATCAGGTACTCTTTTGTTTGGTACCTAACACCATCTTGTTCATATGCCATAAACCCATCGACTTTGGACCGCTGCTGGAAATGTCTTAAAGACCAGGGCATGTTACTCTGTATTTATTGGAACTACCCAGCTCTTCAGTCCTATTGGTGCACGGTACAGGGGCTTCTCCATCGGCTGTTTGAGGTAGATATCCCCCCCCCCAGCTGTTTCTACTGGGTCTTCTCCCTCCTAAACTCCCCAGGCTGGCAAAAAAAAACTGGCCACACATATACTCACAGCTGCAAGGTGCTTGGTGGCCCTACACTGGAAAAATCGACACCCCCCCCCCTCAACACTCTGACCTCTATGCCATAATTAAAGTTGTGGAGCTCATGGAGTCTGTTGGCCCACTTAGATTGGATGGCTCGACATATGGCAATATAGGAGTGCTGGTATCTCTGGGTGGAACCCCCCCTTGATTTTGCTTGAGGTACCCCCTGCCATGTGTACCGAGTCTGTACGGGATCCTGGAGTGACGAGTCTAGCTGGTTGGATCTATTTTTCTATACACTTCTTCTTTTTTTTTTTTTTCATCTCTCTGGAAATGCAGGCCTGCCAATTATAGGATAATTATTATCCTGATAGTATGTTTGACTGACGATTGAGGTCCGCCTATAGGTATTACTAATGTATTATGGTCTCACTTTTGCAGACCCGTATTTCAGCCTTTTTTATGATCGGCTATGCTTCATATTTGACATTTACAGGACGCAACCGTGCTACCCACAGAAGTTTGTTTATTCCTCATTTTTCCATTCCCCCCCTTTTTTTTTTTTTTTTTTTAAAACTTTCATTTTATTATCTTTCTGTATTTGTGTCTTATTTTTGTTTTGAAATGATCAAAACGTAATAAAATTGTCAATTTTAAAAGACACAGAGCTGTCCAAATGTCGCATTTCCAAAATCCCCCTGACGTTGCATAAAACGAAACGATCGTAGGGAAGATGCACACACGCTGCTGCACAGATGCTTTTTTAATTGATGACTGTTTGTTTGAAGGATAGCACTGGCTATAGTGGAGAGATTTATAGCCAGCAGCCTCTTTGTTTTATATGTAAGTGCACTGATTTTAAAATAAAACGGTTGAGGCCATACTACACCATGAGGAGTCTCCCTGTTTTTTTACCCATTTAACTGAGGATTCATCCATCCATCCGAGACTGTGAGCTGGATCATCTTGTCACCATAAGGGGAACATGGTGAGGCTGGCGGGGGAATATTTCCGGATTTCCATCTGAGGATCAGAGATCCCAATAAGCGCTGAATGATTTTCCTGAGTAAGGAAGATCGCTGGTGGTCTGGTAAGCCCTCATCTGATTTTGGGTGAATGTCTGAGCACTGTGCCGTCAGGATCGATCTATCCAGTGTGGGACACTGGCATGCATTAACTGTTTGCACAGGAGCACTTTAGTGATAAATTTATGAACTTTGCACTTTATGAATATATTTATTATATTTTGCATAAGGACATTTTTGGATTGAATAATATTTTGATTGGATTTTCTGTTCACTTCAAAGGTTTTGTGCTTTGTTATATATGGTGTTTTGCACATGGTAAATTATTTTAGTGCTGCACTTTTAGGACATACATATTTGATTAACCTGGTATTCAGGTTTTAGTGCACAGCTCAGTGGCGGTGCGTCCATAGTGGGCGCAGGAGCGCCACCCCCTCTCTCCCCTGCACCGTCACTCAAGTCAACAATACATACATTCGTGCATTGCATGAATGTATGTATTGGCGCCACTGCCGCCCACTATTCAGATGGCCGGCCCCCGGGCGAGCGCCAGTCATCTGGATAACAGCAGTTGGTTGGTTTTTGGAAGTGTCTATCAGAGCCAGCGGCTTCCCGATTACAGCCTGTGGGCTCTAATCGGCTTCCAAATACTTAACCAGAGGACGCACGGGCTGTGCGTTACCTGGTTAACACTGACACCCGTCTCAGCCAATCGGGTTCACCAGGTCCTGGTTACCGGTAACCTGATTGGCTGAAGCGACATGAGGACGGAAGAAGACATGAGGGAGTGTGGAGGAGGACGACGCTGACCCGAGGAAGGTGAGTGCCGGGTTGGGGACAAACTGGCTGCATTTGAGGGGGCAAACTGGTGGCGTTTGGCAATTGATGATGATTTTTTTTCAGTTTGTTTGCGCCCCCCAAAAAATTTGAGTACCAGCCGCCACTGGCACAGCTGCTGTATTTACTTTTGACAACAGGCTGCCGCAGATTTTTTTCTGTATAGTACATGAGGCCTTATACCTTTTTGGAAGGATTCCTCTTAATTTGTGTCTTGATAAGCATACAGACAATATCTCCCCAGGAACAGAGAAAGCAATAATAACATACCAGGTGTTTTTAAAATGTTTTGGCTAGATTTGGTAATATTGATAACATGTAACATTGTAACTTGCCCATTCTCACCTAGTGATTCCTATTAATGTTACATGAGTAACTGCTACTTTATTTATTAAAGTGTATCTAATCCCAAGAACTAAAATGTAATGTATTCGTTTTCTAATCCTTAGATGTGGTGGCTGCAGTCGTTTTTCTAAGGCCCCTTTCACACTGAGGCGTTTAAAAAACGCAAAAAAATTATGAGATTTTTTTTCCCGTGGTAAAAATGGCGCTAACCCCTATGCGTTTTTACCGCGTTACTCATTCATTTCAATGGAGATAGGCGTTTTTACAGCGCTATTTTTAGCATCCTAAAGATGCTCCAAAAAAGCTTTTTGCAGGATTTTTTACAATGCACAGCCAGCAAAACGCCTCAGTGTGAAAGCCCTCAGGGTTTCATAGACAAACAAACAAAACACATACAACTTAAGTGCTTACAGTACTCATGAACGACGGTGCAACATTACAATTCTGCAAATACGGATGTGATGGATAAAGATAAATCAATTGTATGGTACGCAACCTCACGCCTAGAACATGCTCTTGGAAAGTGTTAGAATGGGTTTTAACAAAAAAATAAAAATCTAACAATAACGATGCTCAAAAACCACCACCCCTCATGAGGTGTTGGCCGATACCCCAGGAAGTGATCAGTACACAATCCCCATCATTTAGGCTGTTTCAGGTTCAGTCAACCAAGTACTCCAGACTCTGTCGTATTTTTGTGGGCAGCCTCTGTTTATGTAAGTATCTTTGTACAAAGGAAGGCTGTTATTCACCAACCGTTTCCACTGAACCAACGAAGGGGAAGTGGGTTTCTTCCACTGCATTGCAATGTTTTTCCGGGCGTAAAATAGTAACAATCCAATTGTTGTGCGTTTTAGCCATGGTCGGTATAATAGATTCAATGAGCCTTAGGAGGCATACGACTCTGTAAATCAAGTCAAGCACCGCCCCCCAATACTGCTGGACTTTAGGGCAATGCCAGAAGATATGGGAGAAATCTCCCGGCGAGGCTCCACATCTCCAGCATTCTGAGGAATGTGCAGGGTCCATCTTATAAAGTCTGTGTGGGGTGAAGTATGCCCTATGAACTATTATGAACTATTTTGAACTGCACCAGTCTGTCACGGCTGGAAACTAGCGAACTGAAAGGGAAATCCCAAACATCGTCCCAGTCATCATTGTCTAGTGTGGGAATGTCACTTTGCCAGCAAGACCAAAGTTTGTCAAGAGGTGGGAGAGACACAAAGATCAAGTGTGCATACAAATGTGAGGTAGGTTTCTCGGCACAGTTGAACCTGAGTGTCCTCTCCAGCTCCGACTGGGCCATAATACAGGAGGAGTGTGGGAATTGTGCAGCAAAAGCATGGGATAGTTGGAGGTAACGAAAATGGTAGCGTGCAGGCATATTATAAAGGGAGGAGAGAATTCTGCTACAATATGAGAAATGAGTTTGACTCCGTACTTGGTCCATGCGTAGGGGTCTAATAGTTTATAAAGATGGGGAAGGCTATGGTCCAGCCAGATCGGGGCATTTGGGGAAACCTTAGAGTGTTTGCATTTTTCAATAACTAGTCCTGCTCGCCAAGCCCGCAGGGTGATAAGCATGGAGGGGGTCAGGGAATAAGGGGCACGAGGGCCCCTGTAGATTAGAAATTGGAGGGCTGCTATTGAGCCTACCACCGTAGCCTCCAGGACCGTGGATGAGTTTGTTCTGTCCGGGAGTAACCACCAGGCCGCAGTCACCAGCTGTGCGGCTAGGAAGTATTTGTAACAGTCAGGGAATGCCATACCACCCTGCGTCCTCGGCCTCATCAAGGTCGACAGTCTGTATCTGGGCGGTGAGGAACCCCATAGAAAGGAAGAGAAAATTTGGTTAATTTTTTTTAAAGAAGGATTTGGACACCCATTGTGGGGAATGGCGGAAGAGGTCGATGAATTTGGGAATGATTTTCATTTTAAGGAGGTTGACTTGCCCCCAAACGGACAAGGGCAAGTTACTCCAGGATTTGAGTTTTGTCTGGGTGTCAAGAAGTACTGGGGTGAGGTTTAACAAAATAAAGTCTGAAGCTCGGGTGGAGGCGTGAACCCCTAAATATTTAAAGGAATCCACCCATTGATGGGGGATATCAGGGGGGATGTAGCCTTGGCTGCCTGATCGGTTGGAAATAGGAGGGACTTGGACCAGTTAACCCCAAGTCCAGTGACTGCAGTGAAAGTATCTAAAACTGTCAGTGCACCCTGCAACGACGGACCGGCGTCATTGAGGAAAAGCAACATATCGTCCGTGTACAAGGCTACTCTCTCCTTCAGCAATCCAACACAGAGACCCTTAATGTGCGGTAAAGAGTGCAGTGCTTCCGCCACCGGTCCAATAGCTAGAGCGAACAATGCTGGTGAGAGCGGGCAGCCCTGCCTAGTTCCTCTGAAGAGCCTAAAGGGGACAGACCGTCCGCCACCCAAGCGCACCGAGGAGGTGGGACACTTGTAGATCACCTGAAGCCATTTGATAAACAGCAGAGGGAATCCCATTCTGCGCAGCGTTTCCCAGAGGAAGGGCCACTCAACCATATCAAAGGCCTTTTCTATGTCAAGTGAAGCCACTGCCCGTGATCCCATGTTAAGGTGTTGGGTATGTATGTTGGTGAACAACCTTTGAAGATTAACATCCGTGGACCTACGGGGCATGAAACCAGTTTGGTCTGGGTCTATCACTGAGGGCAACAAGGGGTATAACCGAAGGGCCAGGAGTTTAGTTAAGATTTTTAGATCGTTATTTAGTAACGCTATGGGCCGGTAGGATGCACAGGAAGTGGGGTCTTTGGGAGACTTATATATTAGTGTCAAGTATGCATGATACATGGATTCTGGCAGTCTACCGTCGGCTAAACAGGTGGTGTATAATTGGGCCAATAGAGGTGCTAATAAGTCTCCATGTGTCCTATAAAAGTCAATCGGGAGTCCATCCGGCCCTGGCGCCTTTCCAGAGGGAAAGGACTGGATGGCTTTTTGAATTTCCAAGGCCGTGAACGGTTGAACTAAATTCTCTCGCTCCTGGTCGGAAAGCCAGCCAAGTGCCAACGGGTCCAACAGGTCACGTAATGTCTCAGGCTGGAAATCAGAGGGTAGAGCGGAGGTATATAAATTCTCATAGAAAGTATTGAAAGTTTACAGAATGTCCGAAGGGGAGGTTACCTTCCCTCCCCCAGGGGTCCGCAGGGTGGAAACGAGAGTGAGCGGTTGGTCGTGTTGTGCCATCATGGCCAAAAAACGGCCATTCCTATCACCCTGTTCAAAAGTCCTCTGTTTACCTTTGTAAGTGTTCAGTCGTGTGACCTCGGTCAGGTTCAAGTGTAGTTCTCTCTGAGCCGCCATCAGCAGATCAAAGTGAACGGGGGAGGGATCATTGCTGTAGGTAGTGGCGTGGTCCATCACCGACTGCTGCAGCAATTGGGTCTCAATCGTCTGTCTCTTTATGCTAGCGATAGAAGAAATATATTTCCCCCTAGTGTATGCCTTAAATACATCCCAGATAATGTCGGGAGAGGTGGACCCTGTGTTCTGTTCCCAAAATTCAGCCAACAGGGGTGGTATTTTAACAGAAAGATCTGGATGAGAAACCCAGTGTGCACCCAACCTCCAAAGCGCCGTGCTCCGGGAGGCCGGGGAGCGGAACACTACCGCCAGTGGGCTATGATCGGACAGTCCACTCGGTAGATAGGATGCCTCCAACACATCCGCTAACAGCGCGGGGTTGGAGAAGGCCAGGTCTATTCGTGATGCAGTCTTGTAGGAGGCTGAAAAGCACGAATAGGCCCTGGTGGCGGGGTGCTTCCACCTCCAGATCTCTACCAAACCCACCGCCTGGGCCCAGGCAGACAGGTCCATACAATGATTTTTAGATGGAGCAGGTCTATCTAAGTCTGGGGACATGGTGGCAATAAAGTCGCCCATAACTAGTATTTTCCCCGGGCAAAAAGGTGTGATCTTCTCTAAAAAGCATATAATATTGCAGGTGAGAACGGGGGAGGGATGTACAGGTTAATAACAATATACCTTTTGAGACCAAAGCGTAAACACCACTATTACAAATTTTCCCTGAGGGTCCGTACATATCTCCTCAATCACACAGGGAAAACTTTTGTGAATGAGGACAGAAACACCCTTGGCATAAGAGGAGTATGTGGCATGGACCGCCCGCTGTATCCACGTTTTTTTTAAAGTCAGGGTTTTCTGCCCATGAGGTGGGTCTCCTGAAGGAGAATGAGCTGGGGGGAGTGAGATTTTAGATATTGGAATAGGAGGGCTCTCTTGAATTTAAAGTTAAGACCCCTGACATTCCATGAGAGGACGGTAAAGGAGTCAGGAATTTGATTAGCCATTAGGCATAGATGGTGTCAATAGGTAAGGATATAGGGGAGGGCGTACCCATGAGCAGCATAATCCATGATACATCGCACCAGGTACCGTCAGCACTTAAACACACTACAAACCAGTAACAGAAAAAAGAGGAAAAACTAAAACTAGAATTAAACAACCCAGGCACGAGGTGCCTTTCCTACTATATCCCATCCCCCTCTCGAAACAGAGGAGAGGGCCTGGGAATAGTTTGTACCCTAAACCAAAAACCTTAAGATTGAAGTTGAACCCCTAAACTCGGGGCACTACACATCTGGTGCCAGTCCAACAACCATGCAACTGGTCAAAGCCACCCCAGCTCGTATGTAACCAATAACATTGGCAAGGGTGGGGGGACGTGTATCTCAACACAGTGAGAAGGGCTGGGCAGTCCGGAATGGGGTTGTAGTTCCTCCAGCTATTGGAGTACCTCTACGAGAATGGAGAGCACCAGGTCTATCTCTTCTCAGAAAACACCAAACCGTGAGGGTCAAGTGTGCGTCACGTGTAGAAGTGCATTTGTGGTTGCTCCGTTATTTGCCAACGGTGTGTAGGGTGAATTGAACAAGGATATGCAAGATCCGTGCATCAGGTAGAATTACAAGCAGAATCCTTTATCGTAGTGTGGTCAGCCAGTCGTCTGCATCCGCAGGGTTGTAAAAAAAATTGGCTTGCCCCATCGTATTGGATCCGCAGGCGGCTGGGGTAAAGCATGTTGTATTTAATGTTCTTATCTCTGAGTCGTCTGCAAACATCATTGAAGGATTTCCTCTGCAAGTTGACCGAGAAGTTGGGGAAAAGAAGAACCGAGGAGTTGCCATATCTGAGATTGGGATTTTTCCGGGCTTCAGAAAGGAATCCTGTCCCTGTCCCTATAGTTGAGGAAGCGGACCAGAAATGGGCGGGGAAAATTCCCTGGGATGGCACGTCCAGCGGGCACCCGGTGAGCCCTTTCAACCACATAAGTCGGTGGGACATCTGTAAGGCCCAGGAGAGTTTTGAAGAACTCCTCTGCGAACTCAGCAGGACGATCCCCCTCTTCTCTCTCAGGTAGACCCAGGACCCTGATATTGTTGCGCCTCAATCTGTTTTCAGCATCATCAGATTTTGCAACAAGGGACTGTACTGTGCGCTGCGACTCAGCGATGGAGGCGGCATGAGTGGCTGTAAGATCTTCGGTGGCAGACACTCTGGTTTCAGTGTCGGTCATTCTCCCTCTTATATTGTCGGTCATTTCGTATTAAGTTGCACTCCTCAGCAAGATGGTCAATGCGAACCAGCAGCGAGGTCCTACTCTGCTCGATCGCAGCAAGGATCTTGGCTGTACTGTCCGGAGACGGTGAGGCTGACCCCTTTGCCATCTGAGACTCTCCAGGCTCCATCTGCAGACCCGCCAGCAGGGCCCAAAGCTGATCGATCGGGATGGGATCCGTTTGCGGGGAGGCAGGCGGTGGCAGCCGGACCGGAGTGTCGGTCTTAGTGGCTTTAGAGTGCCCCTTCCCTTCTTCTTTTTTTTTTTGGAGGAGGCCATTAGGTATTTTTGTTTTATCCAGGGAGACCACTATAGCGGTCAATCAATCGTGCCCAGATGGGTGGCTAGTGGATAGCTGATGCGACCCAAGCTGGCCGCTAGGCCTCAAGTCTCTGGCTCCCACAAGGTAGACAGGGAGTCAATGTGCACCAGCAGACACAGACTGGGCACAGTAGTAAGGGTGTGGGAAGGCCCAGAGCAGTGTGTCAGAGGCAGCAGATTGGAGGCACTGGGCCTCAGGATAACACAATTCAGGCAGGCAGTACTAGGCAGCACCCTTGGATGGGTGACCGAGCAGATACAGAGAGGAGATCCACGCCTCTGAAGTCGGGCCGGACCGGCCGCCATGCACTCCCGCGGGACCAACAGCTCCAGGAAACGCGGGGATTCACAGGCCTCACTGGGCCAGGCCGTGGCCGCCACGGACGTCCCCGAGACACGGCTCGGCCTCCGGACTGCTCAGATAGGTGGATGGGTGGCAGGGGGGGGACGGATGGTGGTCCCTTACCTTCCTAAACTGCCGGTATCGAGTCCCCCGGGGAAGTCGCAGGCAGGCAAGATGGCGGCGGCCGCAGGAGTTAGAGGCAACGATTCTCGGGCGTCCATGGAAGAATTTGCCCCAAAATAATTGCACCGGACACTGCAGGGGACTGAGCTGAGCAGGCTGGTCGTTTTTTAACCGTGTATTGGACTTAAGATGCACGGATGGTACTCAGGATTCCCGGAGCTCCTCGCAAAAATGTCCGCCGCCGCTTACATCAGGACACGCCCCCTTCATAAATGAATGCACCCGCCCCTCCTAAAGTTCCCCATCAGGTCCGCTCAGCCAATGACTTGGGTGTAAATCTGAGAACCTGATGCGGAACGTGAGAAGGGGCGGGTCTATTCATGTATTACACTGTGGAGGAAGTTCCCATCAGGTCCGCCCCCTTGTATGTCAGACCCCGCCTACGTCATTGGATGAGCGGACCTGATGGGGAACTTCCTCCAGTATAATAAATGAATAGTCCCGCCCCTTCTCACGTTCCGCATCAGGTCCTCAGCCTTACACCTACGTCATTGGCTGAGCGGACCTGATGGGGAACTTTAGAAGGGGCGGGTCTATTCATTTATTACACTGCGGCGGAAGTTCCCCATCAGGTCCGCTCAGGCTCAGCCAATGGACGTGGCGGAAGTTCCCCATCAGGTCCGCTCAGGCTCAGCCAATGACGTTTCGTGTGGACAGCGCTGGACATCGGATCGCCGTGGGACACTGGATTTCATCGCTGGAATGTTTTTTTTTTTTTCTTGTTTTTTTTTTTTTATATATAAAGGACTTTACCAACGGGTGTCTTTTTATTATTATTATTTTTTTTTTTTTTACACTTTCTTTGTGAAATGGTAGGGGTACAATGTACCCCATTACCCAATTCACATGGGGGGGGGGGGGCTGGGATCTGGGGTGGGGTCCCCTTTGTTAAAGGGGTCTTCCAGATTCCGATAAGCCCCCTGCCCGCAGACCCCCACAACCACCGGGCAAGGGTTGTGGGTAGGATTGTCCCGATACCACTTTTTATAAGACCGAGTACAAGTACCGATACTTTTTTCCAAGTACTCGCCGATTACGATACTTTTTTTTTCAATGTCATGTGACAGTTTGAAAGATGGGGACTGATAGATGGCACTGACAGGTGGCACTTATGGGGCACTGACTGACTGGTGACTGGTGCTGATGGGCACTAATGGGTGGCTGGCACTGATAGGTGGCACTTGTGGGCAGTGATAGGTGGCACTTGTGGGCAGTGATAGGTGGCACTTGTGGGGCAGTGATAGGTGGCACTTGTGGGCAGTGATGTGGCACTGATTGCACTGAAAGGTGGCACTTGTGGGCGCTGATAGATGGCACTTGTGGGCACTGATGAGACTGATTGCACTATCAGTGCAATCAGTGCCATCTATCAGTGCCCACAAGTGCCACCTATCAGTGCCATCTACCAGTGCCACATGATAGGTGGCACTGATTGGTAGTACTTGTGGGTACTGATAGGTGGCTGGCACTGAAATGCTGCGGGAAAAAAAATTACACAGGATTTAAAAACAAAAACTGCTGCAACGCCCATCTTGGTACACCCTGCACTCGGCTGAAGTAAGTGGCAGCAGACATCTTGTTACACCCAGCCCATATAGCTCGGGCTGGGTGTAACAAGATGTCTGCTGCTGCTTACTGCAGCCGAGTGCAGGGTGTACCAAGATGGGCGTGGGGACGTTCAGCCCGCTGACGGCGACCGAATGTGACAGCACCGATCCTGATGCGGCTGCGCCCTGCACCCCTGCCAGCTTACCAAGTTCACTGCAGGTGAGGGATATGAAGAGGAAAAAATTAAAAATATGGACAGCCGCACTCCAAAAAACCTTTAGTTACCCTGGCTATGCTGTGATGAATTTTGGTGTAATTTTTCCATCTTTTTACAATAAAGGCGACTGTCAAAGGTTTTTTGGAGTGCGGCTGTCCATATTTTTTCCTCTTCATATGCTACGTGCATTGCTGGCACCCACGGTAGTCCTGTCATTACGGATTGTTGGAGTGTATCCACCTGGAGCGGTAAACCTCTCCCTCTCCCTTCCGGTGAGGGACTCGCTCTCCGCCCGTGGACTCCCTCCACTGACTGTGCCCGCCCTCTCCAGCCAGACTCCGCCCACACTTTCCTTCGGACTCTGCCCACCCCCTCTCCAGCCAAACTCTGCCTGCACTAGTCTCCGTCCACAGACTCTGTCCGCCCTCTCCAGCCAGACTCCGCCCGCCCTCCCCAGCCACTGACTCCTCCCGCCCTCTCCAGCCACAAAAAAAAAGTATCGGGTGAAGCATCGGGAGCATTTGCGCGAGTACAAGTACTCGCGCAAATGCTTGGTATCGATACCGATACTTGTATCGGTGTATCGGTATCAGGACAACCCTAGTTGTGGGGATGAGGCCCTTGTCCCCATCAGCATGGGGACATCCTCCCCATGTTGAGGGCATGTGGCCTGGTACGGTTCAGGAGGGGGGGCGCTCTCTCATCACCCCCCTCTTTTCCTGCGGCCTACCAGGTTGCGTGCTTGGATAAAGGGTCTAGTCTGGATTTTTGGGGGTACTCCACGCCTTTTTTTTTTTTTTTTTTTGGGGTGGAGTTCCCCTTAAAATCTATACCAGACCTGAAGGGCCTGGTATGGATATTGGGGAACCGCACACATTTATTTTTTTAATTTGCGGCAGGGTTCCCCTTAATATCCATACCAGACCTGAAGGGCCTGGTAATTGAATTTGGGGGAACCCCCACGCTTTTTTTTGTCAATTACTTTTCTATGTATTGCCGGGAGCCGACAATTCATTATAGCCGCGAGTGAGTTTTAAATGACTTTTTTTTTCCTTCAGAAATGACACTTTGTGCAGGGACAGTTCTAAGCACGGGAAACAAGCGCGAATAGTCCTCAGAAGTTCGGTCCCAATTGACTTCGATGGGATTCGGGGTCAAGTTCGGTCCCGAACTCAAACTTTTTTCCGAAGTTCGGCCGAACCCGAACATCCAGGTGTCCGCTCAACTCTAGTCTCCTCCCCTTGTGAGTCCCCTCCCCCTAATGTTAGAATCACTCCATAGGTAACACATTTAACCCCTTTATCGCCCCCTAGTGTTAACCCCTTCCTTGCCAGTGACATTTATACAGTAATCAGTGCTTTTTTATAGCACTGTTCGCTGTATAAATGTGAATGGTCCCAAAATGGTGTCGGATATGTCCGCTGCAATGTCAGTCACAATAAAAATCGCAGATAGCCTCCATTACTAGTAAAAAAAAAAAAAAAAGTAAATAATAAAAATTTCATAAATCTATCCCCTATTTTGTAGACACTATAACTTTTGCGCAAACCAATCCAATATACGCATATTGCGATTGTGTTTTTTTTTTTTTTTTGCCAAAAATATGTAGAAGAATACATATCCGCCTAAACTGAGGAAAAAAATTGGGATATTTTATTATAGCAAAAAATAAATAGTGTTTTCTTTTTTGTTTTTAAAACTTGTCGCTCTTCTTTTGTTTATAGCGCAAAAAAAAAATAAAAAAATGCAGAGGTGATCAAATATCACCAAAAGAAAGCTCTATTTGTAGAGGAAAAAAACATGTTATACTTGCCTGCTCTGCGCGATGGTTTTTCAGAAAATGCACAGTCTAATAGTAGTAGATGGGCACGCACCTTAAAACGCGCATTTAATCGTTCTGCGTGTAGACCTTGCGTGCCAGTTGAGCTAACCTGTATTAAACCCCCACTAAGGAAAAGTGTTGGCAAAAAAATAAATACCACACTGTCTATTTACATTGTAGCAATAAAACACGGGCACTGGTGTGGATCGCACAGGGTGCAAACAGCTACAGAGCTCACGCTTACTAGTCAGTTATGCAATAGGATTACTCCTTCCAATGCTTTTTGTATGAAAAGCAAGTTTTTACAGAACACTGCTGTCCATTAAATGTAATGGTATGCGTACAGTTAACGGTAACCACCCCCAACTATTAGTGTGGACAAGTCTTATGTTGGTGATCATTGGAAAATGCTCCCTTACATTGGAGGTCAGTGTAAGGAGGAGATCAATCCAACATTGCTCACAGTTCTGAGAAACCCTAGCGACCTCTCAGGGAACACTTGAGTTTTACAGAATCATGGCTGAAACAGGCTGCTTTAGTATCTATTTCAGGGGGGAGAAGGGTCTCTAAAGTGTTTTAACTAGTTCCGGACCGGCTTCCACACATTTACTGCGGCAAGGTGGCACGAAACAACGTACCTGTATGTCGTTTTGTGCAGTAGCTCTGGGGGGCGCACGCAGCGGGGGCACGATTGGACCCTGATTGGCTCCCCTAATTGCCAATCAGCAGGTCCAACTGATCGCTGTTCTGTCAGTGATCTTGTGTTTTTGCTAAGCAGGAACACGGGTCTCTCTCTCTCTCTCTCTCTCTCTCTCTCTCTCTCTCTCTCTCTCTCTCTCTCTCTCTCTCTCTCTCTCTCTCTCTCTCTCTCTCTCTCTCTCTCTCTCCAGTTAAACCATCCCCCACACATTTAGAAAGCACCCCCTAGGGTCGCCCCTGCCATTAACCCCATAAATCCACCATATAGAAAAGTTCAAAAAACGATACCTCCACCATATTTTGTAAAAGAATAATAACGTTATCATGACATGGATAGCAACACCAACCACACATTCATTCAGACCCAGAACACACAGGTATCAGCTTAACCACTTTAGGACCGCTGCATGCCGATGTACGTCGGCAAAATGGCACGGCTGGGCACATGGGCGTACAGGTACGTCCCCTTTAAGAGCCCAGCAGTGGGTCGCGAGAGCGCCGCTGTCGGCGCACTTGCGCTCCGGTCCTCTTCTCTGTGACCGTCCCCGCGGGAACAGCGGACCCGATCGCCGCTGGTGTCCCGCGATCGGGTCACAGAGAGGAAGAACGGGGAGAGGAGAGGTGAGTGTAAACAAACCTCTCCCCGTGCTTCCTATGTGTGCCTGTCACTTGAATGTCTGTTCCCTGTAATAGGGAACGACGATCAGTGACGTCACACGCTAAGCCACGCCCCCTACAGTAAGAACACAAATCGGCACACTTAACCCCTACAGCGCCCCCTCCTGGTTAACCCCTTCACTGCCAATGTAATTTTTACAGTAACCAGTGCATTTTTATAGCACTGGTCGCTGTAAAAATGAAAATGGTCCCAAAATCGTGTCCGATGTGTCCGCCATAATGTTGCAGTCACAAAAAAAAATCGCTGATCGCCGCCATTACTAGTAAAAAAAAAAAATGCCATAAAACTACCCCCTATTTTGTAAACGCTATAACTTTTGCGCAAACCAATCAAACGCTGATTGCAATTTTTTATTTTATTTTTTTACCAAAAATAGGTACAAGAATACGTATCGGCCTAAACTGAGGGAAAAAAAATGTTTTTTATATTTTTGGGGGATATTTATTATAGCAAAAAATATTGCATTTTTTTTTCAAAATTGTCGCTCTATTTTTGTTTATAGCGCAAAAAATAAAAACCGCAGAGGTGATCAAATACCACCAAAAGAAAGCTTTATTTGTGGGGAAAAAAAGGACACCAATTTTGTTTGGAAGCCACGTTGCACGACCGCGCAATTGTCAGTTAAAGTGACGCAGTGCCGAATCGCAAAAAGGGGCCTGGTCCTTATGCTGCGTATTGGTCCGGGTCTTAAGTGGTTAATAGCATTTGGTTCCTAAAAAACAAGATGAGATGTCCACTATTTGTTGTAGACGTCTATAATAAGTGTTGTTTAAATTGGCCAATTTTGAGCTCCTACAAATCTACAACGAATAGTGGACATCTCATCTTGTTTTTTAGGAACCAAATGCTATTAAGCTGATACCTATGTGTTCTGGGTCTGAATGAAGGTGTGGTTGGTGTTGCTATCCGTGTCATGATAACGTTATCATTCTTTACAATATATAGTGGAGGTATCGTTTTTTTAACTTTCTATATGGTAGAATTATTTATAATATAATTTTAATATTTTTTGCTAAAACATGTTTTTGTTCCTCTTTGATGAATCCTGTCCCGGCTGTTTATCCTCTCTTCTCTTTTTTCTAAGTATAGTAACAGTGCTTTTAGCACTGATCACTGTATTGGTGTCACTGGTCCCCAAAAAGATGTCCGCCAGCGATTTTTAGTGGGACAGGGAAATTGCGAACGCCACCATTACTAGTAAAAAAAAAAAATCCCCTTGTTTGTAGACGCTATAACTTTTGTGCAAACCAATCAAAATTCACTTTTTACCAAAAATATGTAGCTGAATACATATTGGCCTAAATTGAATTATTTTTTTTTGTTTGTTTGAAAAAGGACATCAGTTTTATTTGGGTACAGGGTTGCGCGACCACGCCATTGTCAGTTAAAATAACAGTGCCGTATCGCAAAAATGGCCTGGTCATGAAGGGGGGTAAAACTGTCCAGGGCTGAAGTGATTTAAAGCAGTTGCTTGCACTTTGTACCTGCAGCAGTTTATTTTTAACTGACGGTTTCTCCAAAGTAGCATTTTGATCTTCAGTTTAAATCCGTTAAATACATTCCAGGTGTATCAAAATGCCTGTAAGAGATAGAATACCTTTTTTGTTTTCATTTGGAATGCTTTTAGCTGATTTAAACTAAATATTAAATTGAGCATTAAAACTGAACTAAACCCTTCTATTCTTTTCAGCCATGAAAGCTGCCATCTTGGCTTCTGTTTGATCTATAACTGGGATGCACATGTGATCTGTTATGACTAGGGATGCACCAAATGGGTTTTTTGGTGCCGATACCGAAAACAAATCTTGATACCGAAACAGCACAGAAATATGTTTTTTTTTAATATATTACCCCCAAAAAATATTGGATATACAAAATTGTGTTACATTCCTATTTGTTATATTATTTATATTCAACTTAATCATTAATTTTATGAAGAAAAGAATACTACAATCCAGTAATGTCAAAAAGTACTTTACTAAAGTAAGTAACCCACATAAATTAGACAGTGGACACAGAAGATAAAAATAAAATAAGACTGCAGTCAGTGCACATTGCACCACCATACCAAATAAACCGGTCATTAAAAAAAATATATATAATATTAATATAATATAAAAATGCCAAAGACTGACTTTTTTATATTTTATTAATTTCCAACTTACATCAGAACTAGTAATTCAGTTCTCTCTCCGTAAGGTGTCAGCATGTGCGATAAGTGTATGTAGCTGCGGGTTAGATACATAGTCATACAGTAGACCGCACTGTGTTCCGGCCCCGGGTATGGGCGGAGACATCCTGGAACACAGACTAGTCTACAGCAGCGGTGCTCAGCCAATCACAGCAAGCAATGTAGACTAGTCTGTGTTAATGTAAGTCACCGCCCATACCCGGAACACAGTGCGGTATAATACTGTTACTGTAGTATGTAGACAGCCACAGCTACAGAACATACAGTTTTGCGTTTGCCAATGCAGCGGGCTGACAGCTTAGGGAGAGACATTGTTTGTTTGGCCCAACAGCAACAAACTATGGTACAGTAGTTCAAAAGCTGGAGTTCTCTCCTAAATTAACGTGCAAAAAACTGTAGAACTACAATGAACAACCAACAAAGGGCACAACTAGACAATTGGAACATACTAGGTACTAGTCATACTATGTTGTATGTTCCAATTGTCCAATAGCACAGTCCAATACATTTACTATGGTAAATGAATTGGTCTATGCTACGGATTTTTTAATCTATTTCAGTAAAAGTGGCAGATTTCGCTTTAGGAACAAAAGTTGTTCAGCTTTCTCACAGGAGAGACGGTTTCTCTTCTCATCAAGAATATGAGATGCTAGACTGAATAGTCTCTCACTCTCTGTACTGGTGCTTGGGGCAGATAAATATCTGCGTGCAATCTGTACAAGCTAGGGAAAACGTTCTTTGTTGATGCGCCAGTACTCAAGGGATTGTCGCTTCTGGCAATAGGCTGTTCAGCTAAATAAATGTCCAGCTGTTGGGTAGCTGCACTTGTTGTGGCACCGCTGTGGATTGGGGTGCATTAGTGTAAAATTTCTTCAAACATATCAGATATGGAGGGAGTGTGTTCCTCTTCAGTATGTGACCATTTCTCACTTTCCTCTGTGCGACACCTCGAAACTCCTTCACTAGATGCTTCCACCACCTCCATTTGTGCCAGTATCATTTCCCGTGCACGCTGCTTTTTCTCCACATTAACCACTAGTGGTCCGCGCTATAGCCGAATGACGGCTACAACGCGGACCTAGAATGCAGGGGGGACATCCGCCCCTTTCCTCGTCCCCGGCGCGCGCTTCTGAGCGCGCATCGGGGAACTTCCGTGCCCGCCGCAATGTCTGCCAGATACCCGCGATCGGCATTTACAGAGCCAGGGACGTGGATCTCTGTGTTTAAACAGAGATCCACGTCCTGTCATGGAGAGGAGACCGATGGTGTGTCCCTTGTACATAGGGACAACCATCGGTCAACTCCCCCCACAGTAGTAATCACTCCCTTAGGTACACTTAACCCCTTCAGCTCCCCTAGTGGTTAACCCCTTCACTGCCAGTGTCATTTATACAGTAACCAGTGCATTTTTATAGCACTGATCGCTGTATAAATGACATTGGTCCCAAAATGGTGTCCGATGTGTCCACCATAATGTTGCAGCTGCAATAAAAATCGCTGATCGCCGCCATTACTAGTAAAAAAAATAAAAAAAAATTATAATAAAAAATGCTATAAAAACTATGCCCTTTTTTGTAGACGCTATAAGTTTTGCGCAAACCAATCAAAACACTTATTTGCAACTTTTTTTTTTTTTTTTTACCAAAAATATTTTGCCAAGTGTCAAGCATGGATTTCTCTTATCATCCATGGACTGACACAGCTGGATACTGTAAACGTGTGGGTATATGTCCCTGCTCGCAGGAGAAGATCTAGGCAGAATGTTAGATGTTGGCAACATACATTCTAGAACAAACCAGAGCTGAACAGCCCCGCCTAGGGGGGCGGTCCTTCCGGACACTACCCTCCCACCTGCAGCCAGCAGCCTAATTTTTTTTTCTGCCTAGCAGAAGGAGAAGACGTGGCTCTCTCAGGAGCCAGTCTACTGGAAGATTTTACTTTTAAATTTTATTCCTTTTGGGAATTTTATTTTATTTTGAGACCTTCAATCAACTGTCGGCTGGGCAACAGGTTGGGTACACTGGTATCCTCGTAGTCTTCCCTGTCCGACCATCGAGCCTGCTTATCCTCGCCTTGTGTGCGTGAGACTCAGTTCACAACATGCCCCATGACTCCAGGGGTGGCCGGGTTGCTTTCATGCTCCCGCGGTCCTCTCAAGATTGAACAGTACCTGACTGACTGTATCTCTCGCGGTGGACCGGGCCGACGGCTACGCAGTACTGCTCTGTGATAGGTCTGTCTGAAACAAGCCAGTGGGTCCCTGAAAGGGACGGGTAAGTAGTCTCTCCTACTGCGGGTGAGTACATGCTGGCTGTGTTTCTTTATATGGGGGGTTTCTCCCTGTCTCCCCCCTGTTATGCTGCTCTCTGCACCCTGTACTGGTGCTTGGGGGTTACTCTGGCCTGGCTGGGCGCTCATGTCTATAGTGGGTTCTGGAGAGAGGGGCAGTTGTTCTGGTGTGTGAGGTGATTATTGCGTGCGCCATTAACGCGTGCATTAGCGCTGTTTGAGGTGGTTATTGCGTACGCCATTAGCGCGCATTAGAGCTTTGAATTTCGTGCTCGGCGGCCATCTTGGCATGGTTCAATGGCGCAGGTATAGCTGCGGCCGGCAGCCATTTTTCTTGTAGCCGCCGCACATTTACTTTCGGTTTCGGCCTCTAGCGGTGGCGCTGCGGCGCGAATCTCCTCAGATTCTTCACTCTCCTCAGGCTCACAGCGCGGTTTCTTCAGCAGGACTGAGCGGTCCTTAAGGGTTGGTGAGTCCTCCGGGTATCCCCTCCTCAGCCTCAGCGTAGCCAGTGGGTGGACTGTATATTCACTGTATAGTGTATAAGGTCTCAGAGGGTAGTTTTATGGAGTCTGATACACCTGCTCTCCACACTTGCTGGGTGCAACTGGCAGTGCTGCACAGTTAAACATGTTCATATGTTTCCTGCACCTGTGGTCCTTATGGACCAGTTGTCGCCAGTCCTGGAATCATTCCCTGTCAGAATGGAAGCGGTGTGCGAGTGAAAGGAGCTATAAGCCCACTCTCCCCACAAATCTTTAGTGAAGGAGTGCTCTGATTCAGATATGGGCCTAGCTACTGTGCTCAGGACCCTAGCTCTGAATATTTAATGTTTATGAACAGGACATTCCCTTGTGAGGAAGACTCCAGTTCTGTGTCAGTGAATGACAGGGCACTTGTAAGTGAACTCATTGATGATGTGAGGAACACTCTCAAGCTGGGTGCTGTGGCTGAGGTACCATCAGGTGGACGCTGTTTCCCTTGGTTCCTTCAAGCTTTTCTTTTACACAGCTTCCTCACTGTTTTCCTCACATGCTGCGTCAAGAGCAGCATGGATGATACAGTGGTACACAGTGTGTTTCCCTCCCCCCTGGTCGGTGCAGCATGGTGGGGGGGGGGGGGGACTTTATTCATTTATGTCTCTAGTCCCCTGTGAGCCTTCTGTGTGATGTCCTGAGGCAACAACAGGGTCTCTGCACCTGTGGTTTCCCGCCATTTCCTGGGGAACGCCCTGAGCTCTGACAGACACACGGTCTGAGGATCAGAGGTTACCTGTTACCTGCATGCTGCTTCGGCAGCACAGCCAAGCAGGTTGGAATGATACAGAGAAGATTATGCGCCTCTGCGCCATAATTTAAACTCATCCTATACCTCTACACTGCATACATTCACAGTGTATGTATGTGTTATTGGTCTCTGTGTCTGCGTGGGTGTCCCCCCACGTTCCAATGCTGTGTTTCAGTGCCATACATGATATAAACGTACAAAATGTTTCTGCACGACTCCAGATACATTCACAGTATATGTATGTATTATACTCTCTGGGTCGGCGCGGATTTCCGCTGGGGGCTCCGATGTCCTCCCGCACTCATGGTATGTGCGCTTCGGCTCTCTGCACAGTATAGACATGTTCAATATGTTTATTGCACATACTATACATGTTTACAGTATGGGTATACTGTTTGCGTGGGGTTCCTCCGGGTACTCCGGTTTCCCCCCACGCTCCAATGGAAATGCACAGCATAAACATGTGCAATATGTTTATTCACATGCTATCATTCCTACACGGTATCTGTGTGCTGTCTGCGTGGGGTTCTTCCGGGTGTTCCGGTTTCCTGCCACGCGCTGACGGTATGTGCGCCTTTTGGCCTTCTGCACAGTTAAACATGTTCAATGTTTTGTATGCAGTCTGTGTGTGTTTCCTCCAGGTACTCCGGTTCCCTCCCACACTCCATTGGTATGGGCGCTTCGGCGCTATGCACAGCCTAAATTTGTGCGATGGGATATCCACATACTAACATACCTACCTGGTATGTCTGTGCAGTCTGCGTGGGTTTCCTCCGGGTCTCTGCCCACGCTACATGACATGCGTGGCTTTGGTGCAATACACGGTGTAAACATACACATTATGTTTATAGACAACACTAAATACATTCACAGTAGTTGTAGGTATTGCATTCTCTGGGTATGCGTGGGGTACTTCGGTTCCTCCCACGCGCCAACGGTGTGCGCGCCTTCGGCGCTATGCACACATGGGCTTGTGCAAAATGTTTAGCACACATACTATAATACCTACACGGTATGCGTATGCAGTCTGCATGGGTTTCATCCGGGTGCTCAGGTTTCTCCCCTGCGTTCCAATGGTGTGCGCATTTTCAGCGCTATGCACAGTATAAACATGTGCAATTTGTTTATTCGCAGGCTAACATACCTACACGGTTGTGTACGCAATCTGCGTGGTTGGTTTACGTCCAACCCCCGATGATGTGCGCGCCTTCGTCGCTGGCATAGTATAAACGTGTTTTAATGGGTTTATCCACACACAGTAAACTACATACGCTGTATGTGGTTGTATTATGCTCTTTGTGGCTGGGTGGGTTTCCTCCCACACTCTGTTTGCGCGTTTGACGCAATACATAGTATAAACTATGTGTTTGTACAATCAGCACTTATCCATGGGTAACAGCTGGATGGAGCATTGTCACAAGGATCCCTGGTTTCGGGGGTACCACTTTCCACCAGCTTTCAGTGGTGATCAGAAGCGCTGGCTTGGACTGTGTTCGCCAGGCTGAGGTTAGCGTTACGCCCGTTAGTGGCTGCGTCTCTGGTATTTTTGTAGCTCAATGACTGGGCAAAAGCCTCTGCTTCATCCATCAGTCGACTAGCAGGTGCACTGCAACTGCTTTAGCCTTTAGGGTCTCTGTGCCCTGGGTGGGTTTGCGCCACCTGTGGAGGCTGAGGTACTGGTCCTCTGACCGAGTTTCTAGGGAAGCTCTGTCAAGTTGCCTTTATTGGCCAACAGTTGAGGCACCCTGTACACCGGGGCCTCTCTTCTCCGATACATTGCGGAGTCTCTTTGGGATTTTCATACATCTCGCTGCAAGACGGTCCTGTCGGCCGTGTGCATTGCAGGGGAAGGGTCCTTGCATCCGGAGGTGTTTCCACCTCCTTTACCGGAGGTGGGGCACCGGAAGTGGACCTTATGGCCTCTCGACTCACTCGCAAGGTGGCAAGATCGTGGCCAGGTCCAGGGACCCCTGGGCGGACGTGTCAGACGTGTTGGAAGCCCGTGGGGGCAGTATCGCCTGATATATGCTTACCCTCCATTACTGTTGTTGCCTCGCCTGCTTCGCAGATTAGGGGCTGAGGCCATTCCGGTGATCCTCATTGCTCCGGAACGGCGACATTAGTATGCCGATCTACTTCGGCTAGTCGCAGACGTTCCTTGGCAACTGCCTATTGGGGTGGACCTTCTGTCTCATGATCCCATACTTTATCCTGCTTTACAGTCCTTGGCTTTAATGGCATGGCTGTTTAAAGCCAGGTGCTGAAGGACCGAGTTCTCTCGTATTCAGTCATTTCTTCTATGTTGTTGACACGGGAATCTTCCTCCCCAGAAAGATATCTCACCGTACCTGGAAGGCTTGCATCGCTATGTGCGAGGAACTTGAGTGGCGTCCTCGGATGTATTCCGTTCCCAGGATTTTGCTGTTCTTACAGCGTGGTGTGACCCAAAAGCTGGCCTTGCATACCTTTTTTTTGAGGGTCGGATTTCGGCCCGGGCTGTCTTTTTTTTTTCAACGACCGCTACAGGGCCATTCCTTGATTAGCACCTTTTTTGTGCAGGGGGTTCGCCATGTGATTCCCCCGTCAAGCCTCCTCTCCCTACTTTGGGATCTGAATTTGATGCATCTCGGTTCTCCAAGAACATCCCTTTGAGAATATCAGAGAGATTCCTCTCTTGACCTTGTCCCGGAAGGTGTCCGTCATTTAGACGGGTGTGTGAGTTGGCGGCCTTGTCCTGCAAGTCGCCTTACTTGGTCCTCCATAAGGATATGGTGGTGTTGCGCCCACGACTGTCCTTTTCAAAAGATGGTCTCGGCCTTTCACCTTAAGAAGGACATTGTTCTTCCGTCCTTGTGTCCTCACCCATCGCATCCCTGAGAGTTTGCGCTTCATACATTAAGATGGGTACAAGCCTTATGGGTGTACCTGTCTGCTACTGTTTCCATTCGGAAGTCTGTCTCTGGTCCAAAACAGGGCCGAGCGGTGTCGTCTGCCACCGTCTCTAGGTGGATCAGGCAGACCGTCATACAGGCCTATGCCCTTAAGGGGCGGGCGCCTCCCTTTCCAGTTGCGGCGCATTCCACCAAGGCAATTGGTGCTTCCATGGCCTTCCGACATCAAGCGTCGGTTGCACAAGTGTGCAAGGCGGCGACCTGGTCGTCCGTTCATACCTTTTCAAAATTTTATAAGGTTGATGTGGCTGCATCTTCGGATGCTTCCTTTGGCCGCAATGCATTGCAGGCCGCTGTTTAATGTTGCAACTCCTCCGTTGAGGAGCTCTGCTTGTTTGGAGTGAAGTTTTGGTTGTTCCTTTACTACTGCTCCCACCCTTCTGATACTGCTTTGGGACATCCCACACGTTTACAGTATCCAGCTGTGTTGGTCCATGGACGATAAGAGAAAATAGGATTTTTGTACTCACCGTAAAATCCATTTCTCTGACGTCCATGGACTGACACAGCACCCACCCTTCCTTTTAAGGTTTGTACTGCTTTATTACGAACTGAGGCTGCTAGCTGCAGGTGGGAGGGTAATGTCTGGAGGGACCGCCCCCCTGGGCGGGGCTGTTCAGCTCTGGTTTGTTCTGGAGTGTATGTTGCTAACATTCTGCCTAGATCTTCTCCTGCGAGCAGGGACATATACCCACACGTTTACAGTATCCAGCTGTGTCAGTCCATGGACGTCAGAGAAACAGATTTTACGGTGAGTACAAAAATCCTATTTTTGAAGCATCAGATATTGCTGCTGCAGTATGTGATCCAACAAACTCACGTGCGTTAAGTAGGATGTTTTGCAATTGAAATTTGTCATCTATCCACTGCGTTGTCAGGCTGAGCATGCTCATTGGACTGACATCTGAACTCCAAATGACGGTAGTAAAACTGATTTCTATGATGTCGGTAGTCGTGAGCTCCTGAACGTGTTTTCTAACACTGCTAAACAATTCGTGTAGACTGGTATCTGCAAAGTAGCGTCTGCTTGGTAGTGAGTAACGCGGCTCAATAGGTTGCATGAGCCTATGGAATCCAATGTCCTCCCCAACAGAGAATGTCTGGTCGTCTAATGCAATAAATTCCATAATTTTAGCTGTAATGGCACGAGCTTTGGGACTGTCACTTGCATATTTTTTAACCTTTTCAAAGACTGTGGCCACAGATGGTGTTAAGCCTGAGGCACTTTTTAAAAGTGGCGCTTTTTTCCTGTAATCTGAATGCTGAACTGGATGACGTGTTTTCAGGTGGTGTATTAAACCTGTTGTTGAAAAATTCTTTGGCACTGTACCCCCTCTTGAAATTTCTGCTGAGCAAAGAGTACAGATTGCAAATTTGGGGTCTTTATCAGAAACTTAAAAAAAATTCCACACTGCAGACATGGTCCACCTTTTGTTGGTAACGTAGAATAATATCATAGAATGATTTATAGTGGTAGTGGGAGTGAAATATGAGGGGGGGAGGGGGGACGAAATCAATTTAAAGTGGAGGTCCACTCTAAAAAAAATCGTTACACTAAAAATCCTAAAAAAAAAAAAAAAAATTATAGAAAAAAAAAAAAAATTATACTCACCCTAAATGCCTGTTGCTATGCGTAAGTCCCCTAATCTGCCTCTAATGTTCCTCTTCTCCGTCCGCGGTGGGTCTCCTTCCGCTTCCTCTTCTTGTGAATGGGCCGCGCTGACTTCTGGGAACTGTGTGTATCCCAGGAGGCAAGCCGCCCATTCACAAAGCGCCATGCGAGTGGCGCATGCGCAGTAGGAAACGGGGAGTGAAGCCTTACGGCTTCACTGCCTGTTTCCCCTACTCAGGATGGAGGAGCCGGGAGCCTGCCAGCAGCAATCGATCGCCGTGGCAGGACCCACATCGCGGGCGAGTAGGACAGGTAAGTGTCCTTATTCAAAGTCGGCAGCTACACTGTTGGTAGCTGCTGACTTTTTTTTTTTTTTTTTTTTTTTTTATGGTGCTGCTCTTGGCATGCAAGGCATGTCTGCACTGCAATACGTCTGACTTGTACCAAAAAAATATAATTGAACTGAATACATTTGATTTGAAATGGAATGGATTGCTTGCAAATAGCAATTGCATGCTATTTAATTTTTTGGAGCTATTCTGTAGTATACTTCATGCACCTTGTTGTCATTGAATTAGTCACTATAGGGTTGATTTACTAAGGCCAGGTTCACACTGGTGCTACATGACAGTCGTCCTACTTTTGGATCGAACTTTGCCCTGCAACTTGAAGCCGACATACGTCCGACTTTCAATGGACGGGGATCCTACTTGGATCCCCGCCAACACCAGACACTGTGTTTGGTATGAATCTTAAGGGGGAACTCCACGACAAATTTTAAATAAACCGGCAAAGTTTCCCCTCCAAGAGTATACCAGGCCCTTGGGTCTGGTATGGATTTAAAGGGGAACCCCTACGCCAAAAAAAAGGCATGGGGGCCCCTCCCCAAATCCACACCAGACCCTTATCCGAGCACGCAGCCCGGCCGGTCAGGAAAAGGGGTGGGGACGAGCGAGCGCCCTCCTGAACCGTACCAGGCCGCATGCCCTCAACATGGGGGTAGTGCTTTGGGGCAGCGAGGCGCCCTGCGGCCCCCCACCCCAAAGCACCCTGTCCCCATGTTGATGAGGACAGGGCCTCTTCCCGACAACCCTGGCCGTTTGGTTGTCGGGGTCTGCGGGCGGGAGGCTTATCGGAATCCGGGAACCCCCTTTAATAAGGGGGCACCCAGATCCCGCCCCCCCCATGTGAATGAGTATGGGGTACATCGTACCCCTACCCATTCACCTGGGGGAAAAGTGTCAATAAAAAAAAACACACGAAAGCTTTTTAAAGTAATTTTATTAGGCAGCTTTGGGGGTCTCTTCCGACTCTCCGGCCGCTTCTCCCCTTCTCCGGTGCCTTTTCCACGCTCTCCGGTTCTTCTCCCGCTCATCGGTGCTTTCTGCCTTCTGCCGGGCACCTCCGCTATCTTCTGCCAGCTTTTTTGCTAGCGGTGGCCCGGTCTTCCCCGTCGCCTTCTTACCTCTTCTTCTTTTCTTGAGATGTTGACACAACGAGGTCTCCCGCTGTAATGCCGCGTGCCCGGCGCGTAACGACTTATATAGGCATGGGGCGTGGTCACCGGGTGATGTCACCCGGTGACCCCGCCCCCCTATGGCGTCACCGTCCCATAATGCCCAGGGGCTGTGACTACTTTAGTCCGACTTTCTTCACTCCATTGAATATCATTTAAAGTCGGAACGCTGTCTTGCATGATCCGACTTTGGCATGTGCTCTGCTGATTTTGAGGGGGAACTCCATGCCAAATAAAAAAAAAAAGACGGCATGGGTTCCCCTCCAAGAGCATACCAGGCCCTTGGGTCTGGTATGGATTTAAAGGGGAACCCCTACGCCGAAAAAACGGCGTAGGTCTTTTTTTTTTTTTTTTTTCTGGGTTCGCTGCGTGAAGCTCTAGAACATTCTTGCTTGCAGGCAGTACCACCCGGCAGTGAGTTTTTTTTTTTTGTCCTGAGAAACATGCCTCTACTTATTACGACTCCTTTTTATGCTCCACCTTGGATGAACGGTAGACGGAGGCTTTGTTCCCTTTTTTTTTTTTTTTTTTTTTGTAAAATCTTTTTATTGAAGTTTTTATAGACACACACATTTTGCCCACACATAGGCACAACCCCTTTTTTCTTTTTAACCTCTTGCTCCACATGGACCATTGGACTACCTCGCCCCTAGACAACTGACATCTTTTATTCCCCATCTGAAGGAGATCTTTTCACTGACACTATCGAAGTGTGTGTGTGTGTGTGTGTGTGTGTGTGTGTGTGTATGTATGTATGTATGTATATATATATATATATATATATATACACACACACACACACACACACACACACACACACACACACACACACACCTTGACAAATTTGCTTGGAATCTAGGAGCCAGGTTTTTTTTTTTTTAACGACCAATGCGTGAAGAAGCGAACGCATACGCGAGTAGCGCCCGCATATGAAAGCAGTGTTTAAACCACACATGTGAGGTATCGCCGTGATTGGTAGAGCGAGAGCAATAATTCTAGCCCTAGACATCCTCTGTAACTCAAAACATGCAACCTGTACAATTTTTTAAATGTCGCCTATGGAGATTTTAAAGGGTAAAAGTTTGTCGCCAATCCACGAGCGGACGCAATTTTGAAGCGTGACATGTTGGGTATCAAATTTACTCAGCGTAACATTATCTTTCACAATATAAAAAAAAATTCGACTAACTTTACTGTTGTCTTATTTTTTAATTTAAAAAAGTGTATTTTTTTTCCTCAAAGTACGCTTGTAAGACCGCTGCGCTAATACGGTGTGACAAAGTATTGCAACGACCGCCATTTTATTCTCTAGGGTGTTAGAATAAAAAATATATATAATGTTTGGGGGTTAACTTCTAAGTAAAGGGAAGGAGATGGGCGGGCAGTGAAACAGGCAAGCATTGCTGGTTGTCTTGTCATACCAACGGCCACCACAAGATGGCGCCAGATTACAAAATGCAGAAAAAAGGGGGGAGAAAGTTGAAGGATCAAAAGTCCTTCAACAAAAGAATTCTTCAACAAGGCTCAACTGGTTATACAGACTTATAGTAAGTGAACCGCAATTAGTAGAGTAGAAAATTTCATTAATTTATTTAATTAGTTTTAAACAAAACACAATATCAAGAACACCTGATTAAAATGAGACTAGTCAACAAAAACACTAAACAAGGATGGCCACCCGATCGACCATACACACCGCATTCATTCATCCGCTAATGATCTTAATGGTAATACCGGTATTGAGAATGTCAAAAATGTTCATCAATATCAATTTGATAGTCCTGGTGAATGGAGATAAATCAATACTAGTAATGGCTCCAAGAGTGTGGTTACCGGATTGGTCTATTAGGTGAATCAAAAAAGTGGGCCGGTTAGTGTTCACGCATATTTACTGGGTGACAAAAGGATAGCTTGGCTGGACATAGTGTACACAGGAGCATGCTATAAGGATAGTGCTTGATGCTGAAAACACGATCTTACAGCTCACCTTAGATGTCTTCACTGGGTCACTCGGTCACTCAGCCATCCAGATCAATAGTCTTTTGGTTTGCATATGATCCCATATGCAACAAACGCTCACCAATTTGCTGCGTGTCAGTCCGGTAATGATTCAATGATTCACAGCTAACTTCTGTTGTGTGGGGCTGCTTCACACCCATTCATTTACTTGGATCCGTAGATGTCTCCATAGAGTAGCTGTAGACCTTGCCGGAGTTGTAGAGCTTAGGTATTTAACGTGCCGGTGAAATATCTTCACATCAAGAGGCAATGGTATAATGATCGGGGCAGATGATTCGGTAGTCAGTCATATGGGTGGAACATCCATGTTCAGGAACTACATAAAATGTAGCATCAAACTGCTAAACTGCTTACATGTTTCGCTTTCATCGGAGCATGCGCATTGGTCTGGTGTCTGTCCTAATATAGATGGTTTAAACAGGTGTTTCAAATGTAATCACCTGTTGCTTATGTGGATCAATCACACCACCATTCGTGCTAATTCATACAATTATGTCACTGAAGACTATTGGGAAAATAAAAAATGAGAGGGGATTTTTTCTGTGAAACGAAAACTAGTGAATCAAACTTTATTATTGCGGATTACCCAGGGTTTAAAAGTTCACAACTTTAGAATACCTCTGATGTTTGGAGATCAGTCAAAACGTATCGTAATTGCACCAAAGTGGTTGCAATACACGTAACGATCTGATCTGTCAAGATAATAGACAGAATCTGGTGGTGAGGAAATGGAATGGTCTGTATACGAATAACAGGACACTTTATAGCAGTAGTTTGTATAGAGAACATCCAATGGACATTAATAAATGCTTTCGCTAGTTATAGATTGTTCCATTTTCTCAACCGATCAGTCAGCCTTTTCATTGTACCAAGAGTAACCATACAGGGAACTGTTAAGCGCATTGTCCATAATTAATCTATCAATATTATTTCGAAACAATAGCCGCTTACCAGAGTAAGTCTTTGCTGCGGTTATAAACTATCAAGGCACTCAGCTCATCGGTTTCAGAATAAATCAATCACATAGATAAATCAAAAATTGGACAAAGCGATAGGAGCACAATAATAGAATAGCCTAAAGTGTATACTAATGGGCATATGGCAAGAGCACTTAGTTGGCAGAACTTACCGATTCAATCGGTCAATACTAGGCCATTCTGTTCTCATCAATAATCATCAGGGTTAATTCATTCTATACAGTGAATATATATATGACTAGCTGATCGTGCTGTACAGATCACACCGTAACTCTCATATAGCCATGTTAAGGGGCATATTTCCCCATTAAGCCAAGACCGGTCATCTCTATAGTGAGAAGCTTTCTACAGTTGTTTTCTGAGGCACAGTAATAGAAAGAGCATATAGAATAAAAATGGGTATATCGCCAAAAAGTACTTGGTTGGCAGAGTTTGCCGATTGAATCAATCCATACTATACTACTTAATTCTCATGACTATTCCTCACGGTTCTATTTATCCTTTGGGATAAGTGTATATGACAGGACGATCAAGCTGTTCATATTGCGCCATAGTTCTCATGTAACCATGTTAGATCGTATATTTCACTGTTAACCAAAGATAGATTATCTCCATAATAAGCACAAACTGCTATTAGTTTATGAAGGTTAGTTGAATATTTCTACAAATGATTCGTCTCGGCTCATATACTGAGACCACTAATGGATTGAGGGTATTTTTGCATAGGTATGTTTCTGTCATTAGCACTAGATTTGACAGCCCTAATAATGGCTGAGAAATTGAAACATTGTCTAGTACCCAGACCACAGTAGATCAGTTAGGTATCAAGGAACACGGATAAGTTACATTCATTGTTTAACCCAGCCGGCTGCATACTGTCCAGATTGTATATCCACATTTTTTCTTTTCTATATAACATTTTATCAAAATCACCGCGTCGATGGGGAAGGTTTAGGCGGTAAATTCCCTTAACAGTTAATCCATCCGGTTTACCGTCGTGGTATTTCAGAAAATGAAGTGAAAGTGGCCGTTCGTCATCTTTTTTCATTATGGTTTGGATGTGTTCACCAACTCTAATTTTTAATTGTCGTTTTGTTTTTCCCACATATATTTTCCCACATGGGCAGGATAACATGTATATAACTCGGGTAGTAAGACAATTGATAAAGTTGGTAATTTTAAAGGTTTTAGTACTATCTGAGTTGGTGAACACATCAGTGCGGTCTGTATATTTACATAGGCTCAACTGGTTATACAGACTTATAGTAAGTGAACCGCAATTAGTAGAGTAGAAAATTTCATTAATTTATTTAATTAGTTTTAAACAAAACACAACATCAAGAACACCTGATTAAAATGAGACTAGTCAACAAAAACACTAAACAAGGATGGCCACCCGATCGACCATACACACCGCATTCATTCATCCGCTAATGATCTTAATGGTAATACCGGTATTGAGAATGTCAAAAATGTTCATCAATATCAATTTGATAGTCCTGGTGAATGGAGATAAATCAATACTAGTAATGGCTCCAAGAGTGTGGTTACCGGATCGGTCTATTAGGTGAATCAAAAAAGTGGGCCGGTTAGTGTTCATGCTATAAAGGATAGTGCTATAAGGATAGTGCTCTAGGGATGATGATTTCCACACAGAGGCGAGCCAGTTATATAGCAGATTTAGAGATAGAGGATATTCACATGGCTGCTTAAGAAAAGCCAAGAGAAGAGCCTTCCAAACTGATAGAAAGGACCTGCTAATTAAAAAGAAAAAAAGAGAAAGAAACTCATTCACAAGCTCCTATTCGCATCATCACGAAGTATGGTACCCAATGGGAACAGGTCAGGAGTATACTTAGCCAGCATTGGCATATCCTTTCAGAAGCCCCTATCCTTGGCGAGTTTGTGGGTGACCGTCCCCTGCTCACTGCAAGGAGATCCCGAAATTTAAAAGACAATCTTGTTCAGTCTGAATATGTCAGGTCAACCAAACCAAATTGGTTGACTGATTTACCCCCCCTTAAGGGCATGTATGCCTGTGGGAGGTGCTCCATTGTTGAAGAATTCTTTTGTTGAAGGACTTTTGATCCTTCAACTTTCTCCCCCCTTTTTTCTATATGGTTTTGCAATTCAGAGGCCAACTTGATGGACAAACCCCTAAATTATTGGGTATTTAATAAATAGTGGTTTTTATACCTAGCAAATCACTCACATTACCTAGTATTATACATTGGATGAGCTTAATACATACCTACCCTTTTGTTTTTTCTATATGAGATTACAGAATGAAACCTAGGCCTGCAGAAGGCCGCAAAGCCGCGGCCTGACGAGATCACGCGATCGCGGAGGGGGGGCGCACGGAGATACAGGTAACCTCAGCTGTGCTGCCCCAGGTGCCAGGTCGCTAATTCTAGTCGCATTTGCGACCTGGCGCCCGGGGATTGTCGAGCCCTGTGTGGTGTGTGTGTGTGTGTGTGTGTGTATATATGTATGTGTGTGTGTGTATATATATATATATGTGTGTGTGTGTGTGTGTGTGTGTGTGTGTGTGTGTGTATATATATATATATATATATATATATATATATATATATATATATATATATATATAATATGTGTATGTGTGTGTGTGTGTGTGTGTGTGTGTGTATATATGTATGTGTATATACATACATACATACATACATACATACATACATACAGTGCCTTGCGAAAGTATTCGGCCCCCTTGAACTTTTCATCCTTTTTCCACATTTCAGGCTTCAAACATAAAGATATAAAATTTTTATTTTTTGTGAAGAATCACCAACAAGTGGGACACAATTGTGAAGTGGAACGAAATCTATTGTTTTTTTGAAACTTTTTTAACTAAGAAAAAAATGAAAAGTGGGGCGTGCAAAATTATTCGGCCCCCTTGCGTTAATACTTTGTAGAGCCACCTTTTGCTGCGATTACAGCTGCAAGTCGCTTGGGGTATGTCTCTATCAGTTTTTCACATCGAGAGACTGAAATTCTTGCCCATTCTTCCTTGCAAAACAGCTTGAGCTCAGTGAGGCTGGATGGAGAGCGTTTGTGAACAGCAGTTTTCAGCTCTTTCCACAGATTCTCGATTGGATTCAGGTCTGGACTTTGACTTAGCCATTCTAACACCTGGATACGTTTTATTTGTGAACCATTCCTTTGTAGATTTTGCTGTATGTTTGGGATCATTGTCTTGTTGGAAGATAAATCTCCGTCCCAGTCTCAGGTCTTTTGCAGACTCCAACAGGTTTTCATCCAGATTGGTCCTGTATTTGGCTGCATCCATCTTCCCCTCAATTTTAACCATCTTCCCTGTCCTTGCTGAAGAAAAGCAGGCCCAAACCATGATGCTGCCACCACCATGTTTGACAGTGGGGATGGTGTGTTGAGGGTGATGAGCTGTATTGCTTTTACGCCAAACATATCTTTTTGCATTGTGGCCAAAAAGTTCGATTTTGGTTTCATCGGACCAGAGCACCTTCTTCCACATGTTTGGTGTGTCTCCCAGGTGGCTTGTGGCAAACTTTAGACGAGACTTTTTATGGATATCTTTGAGAAATGGCTTTCTTCTTGCCACTCTTCCATAAAGGCCAGATTTGTGCAGTGTACGACTGATTGTTGTCCTGTGGACAGACTCTCCCACCTCAACTGTAGTTCTCTGCAGTTCATCCAGAGTGATCATGGGCCTCTTGGCTGCATCTCTGATCAGTCTTCTCCTTGTCTGAGCTGAAAGTTTAGAGGGACAGCCAGGTCTTGGTAGATTTGCAGTGGTCTGATACTCCCATTTCAAAATAATCGCTTGCACAGTGCTCCTTGGGATGTTTAAAGCTTGGGAAATCTTTTTGTATCCAAATCCGGCTTTAAACTTCTCCACAACAGTATTACGGACCTGCCTGGTGTGTTCCTTGGTCTTCATGATGCTCTCTGCGCTTTCAACAGAACCCTGAGACTATCACAGAGCAGGTGCATTTATACAGAGACTTGATTACACACAGGTGGATTCTATTTATCACCATCAGTCATTTAGGACAACATTGGATCATTAAGAGATCCTCGCTGAACTTCTGGAGTGAGTTTGCTGCACTGAAAGTAAAGGGGCCGAATAATTTTGCACGCACCACTTTTCAGTTTTTTATTTGCTAAAAAAGTTTCAAATATCCAATAGATTTCGTTCCACTTCACAATTGTGTCCCACTTGTTGGTGATTCTTCACAAAAAATTAAAATTTTATATCTTTGTTTGAAGCCTGAAATGTGGCAAAATGATGAAAAGTTCAAGGGGGCCGAATACTTTCGCAAGGCACTGTGTGTGTGTGTGTGTGTGTGTGTGTGTGTGTGTATATGTATATATATATTATAAATTACACGGTGCCTTTTTAATGTTTTTTATATTATATATATATATATACTGCAATTTCAGTGTGCATCTTGTGAAGCCATTGGTCGGTATCTGGGAAATGTAGTTTTCTTGTCTGCCTAGCTAGGACATGTAATGTTCCCCAAGTATATTAGAGTAATGGACTCTGCGGACTCCCTTTGGGGGTCCCCTCTCAGTGTTTTTGGGGTGGGGTGTCTTGTACCCTGGGGGGTTCTGCATGTTCTCTGACAGCATGCTCCTAGGGAGGTGATGCTTCTTCTTCTTCCTTCTTTCTTCTTTCTTCTTTTTTTTTTTTTTTACCTCTTATTGTGGCCAGTTGGTACCCCCTTTCACAGAGAGAGCTTCTGCAGAGTCGAGTATCCTGATCTCAAATCCCCCCCCCCCCAATTTACCAGGTCTTTCTTCACTGGGGGATCTGGGGGCTCTCACAAAGTTACTCCGGTACATCACTGTCCCAAACTTTCCGGGAATGGGGGATCAAGGAGGTGATGTGCGGAAGGCCGACTGCACATATAACATGTCAATTTGTTATGGTAGATATGACTCCTTCTGGGTTATGCATATACATGGCTCTTTCCTTCTTGCCCTTTTTTTTTTTTTAACCTGTGTTAATTTATTTTAACAATGTATTTTGGAAGTAGACAAGTTATTTGCTATTGTTACAGTTATACCATTTGTTTTGCTTGTGAGGTTGGCCGGTACCTCCCCTGTCGGGGTCTTTGTGATGGACTACTGTCATTTTCTGTCCTTGCTTCTCTCTCCTTCCTCTCCCCTCTCATGTGAGGGGGTGGGGAGGTGGACGGAAAGCTGACTGAGAGGGGACGTATACGACTTCTGTTCTTTGCCGCATATGTTCTTTATATTTTTCTGTTGCCGGAGTGGGACTGACTGGGGGAGAGTCCATTAGGTGTGCAGGGGCGTCACCCCCCTAATCTTCACACAGGGTGCCGGACGCATGAATTTCAATGGGGTGCTTTTATTTTTTTAAGCGCTTGACTAGAGCCTTGGGCTCTAATTGGCTTACAAAAAGGGTGGGCTCAGGGTGCAGAGCACTGTTGATGGATGTCCTGTTTGCCATTTATAGGGCAGAATTGGTGGACGTGTGGCGCTCATTACACTCTGGAGAAAGGGAGTACACATTTTATTCCTCTTCTAAAAAAAACTATACCACATTGCTGTTCGGGAAGCCTCTATAGGCACCATTGCAGTACATGGTCCGTCCATGCACCTATCGCGCTTTCTGATATACCGTCCTCTAGGGGTGCAACGGATCAAAAAACTCACGGATCGGATCGATCCTCGGATCGGATCATTTTCGGATCAGCAAAAAAAAAAAAATACTAATATCCACGTCATCCCCCCCCCCACTGTAATATCCACAATCTCCCCACCACAATCCTCCCCCCAGTAATATCCACAATCCTCCCCCCAGTAATATCCACAATCCTCCCCCCAGTAATATCCACAATCCTCCCCCCAGTAATATCCACAATCTTCCCCCCAGTAATATCCACAATCTTCCCCCAGTAATATCCACAATCTTCCCCCAGTAATATCCACAATCTTCCCCCAGTAATATCCACAATCTCCCCCTGTATGTAATATCCACAATCTCCCCCTGTATGTAATATCCACAATCTCCCCCTGTATGTAATATCCACAATCTCCCCCTGTATGTAATATCCACAATCTCCCCCTGTATGTAATATCCACAATCTCCCCCTGTATGTAATATCCACAATCTCCCCCTGTATTAATATCCACAATCTCCCCCTGTATGTAATATCCACAATCTCCCCCCGTATGTAATATCCACAATCTCCCCCCGTATGTAATATCCACAATCTCCCCCAGTAATGGGCATCTCCCCCACTTACCAGTCTCTCCCGCCAGCCAGTTCAAATCCACGAGCAGCGAGGGGTGATGACGTCACAAGGCGGCCGCCGGCCCCGGGTGTACCAAGATGGCCGCGGCTCAGAAGCTAGGCCGAAGCCGCGGCCTTTCCTAAGGCCGCGGATCGCGGTGTGTGCCGATCCGAACGGGGTGACCCGTTCGGATCACGGATCGTCACCGATCCGTTGCACCACTACCGTCCTCCAAGAACCGGGTATTGAAACTGAATGAAAGCCTTCTACAGGACCCAGAGGTGCTGGCGGAGGTAACCAGGGAGCAGAGTTTTTCAATTTTCAGTCAAAGGATACACCAGACTGTGACCCGGAACTATCTGGAAGCTCACAAAGCAGTCATTCGGGGAGTGCTAATCAAACACAGATCGTGCATTAAGCGAAAAACTCTCCTCTTTTGATGGAGATCCATACCCTATAATCTCGACAAACATGCCCCGTTCCCGACATTCGAATGGAAATTATTGACCTTGCAGAGTGAAGAATAGAGATTAATATCTAATATTCTTATTAGCGCTAAATTTATCTCAAGGGCGTTTCTGGGTGAATAGCATTGATAGTCAGACTGACTTGAAAACAAAGGTGTGAGTTTATTGTCACACAGTTGGCATCATAAATACAATAAAAAAGGTATAACCGTTCAGTGTAGGTAAAAATATATAGAATAAGGTGGTCATAAAGCTGTAGTAAGCTTATGAAAGCATGTGTGCTTCATGTCTGCTGGCTCCAGACTCCATATTGTCTTGTCCAAAGTGAAAAAGAAGCAGGAATTTACGTTCTTAGACTTCTGGTAGAATTCAGCTGTTCTTACTTGTCAAAGTCTTAGGCCCCTTTCACACTGGGGCGTTTTTCATGCGGTTTAGCGCTAATATTAGCGCTATTATACCGCATGAAAAATTCGTGCCTGTAGCCTTCAATGTGAAAGCCCGAAGGCTTTCACACTGAAGCGGTGCGCTAGCAGGACCGCTCCAAAAGTCCTGCTAGCCGCTTCTTTACAGCGGTGAAGGAGCGGTGTGTTCACCGCTCCTTTACCGCGGCTGCCCATTGAAATCAATGGGACACCGCGGTAATACCACCCGCAAACCGCGGCAATAGCCGCGGTTTGCGGGCGGTATTAACCCTTTTTCGGCCGCTAGCGGGGGTTTAATTCACCCCCCTAGCAGCCGCATACCGTGGTAAGAACGACGGTATAGCAGTGCTGAAAATCGCGCTGCTATACCGCCACCGCACCTGCCCGCCCCAGTGTGAAAGGGGCCTTAGTGTAAATATGTCAGTGTTATCTCTTCTAGTGGGTGGGTGTCTGTGTGAGTGTGTGTGTTTGTGACCTCTTCCATCTCAATGTGTAGTCTTTACTAAACTAACTTAACAAGATATAAACAAATATATTATTTATCTCACTATGTAAATACTGGTCTATTCTTGTCTTCTTGACGTTCTACACCAAGATACCTCATGTCATACTCAAATTGGCTACACCAGAAACATCCAGCAATTCTCAGCTTTAGATGAAGAATCATGTCAAATCAATTGATCAAGGTCATTCACACATACTCTGGCTTTATGATTAGTCATAATAAATAAATATGTTTTGCAAGCTTGCCATGAATTAATATAACACCTATAAGTGCCGAATTATGAATTTGAAATAATATTCTAACACATAGACAAATCACAGATCTGATGCAATATAAAGCTAAAGTGGCATTACAAGTCTGTGGAAAATATGCTATTAATCGGGTGTTAAGTGTGGCGGAATGTTGTCTAGACCCCTTAGAGAACAAAAGTTAGCAATGTATATCCCTCAAATTTCAGCTTCGACCGGTCAAAAAGCTACGCTTCCTAATCAGTTCACAGGAGTTTAGAGAATTCTACTCTTCCTTTATAACCTCCCGGTCCCGTTCTACTCTGTGACTCAGCTGGAAGACTATCTTGTCGTGTCCCACTTGCCTAAATTATCGTTTGAGGTGCATGAGGAACTAGAGGCTCCTATCCCTATAGAGGAGCTCCAGCGAGCTGTAGGTGTGGCCAAGGCGGGCAAATCCCCAGGACCCGGCGGTTTTACAGTGCAATATTACAAGCTCCTCCCCGCTGTTGGCCCTTATATGGTTAAGTTGTTCAATTCGCTTGGAGCAGAGGCCGTCTTCCCTAGGGACACTCCTAAAGGCCCACATTTCCATCAACCTTAACGAGGGAAGTGACCCAACTTCTTGCAGAAGTTATAGACCAATATCGCTGCTGAATGTAGACCTAGGTCATTTAAAAAAAAATTGGCCTCTAGATTTCAACATCTATCACAATTGGTCCATTTGGATCAGGTAGGGTTAATCCCAACCTGCGATAATATGGTCAAGGTCCTTTTTAATCTGACTTATGTGGCTAATACAACGTACACCCTGTGCGTTTTTTCCTGGGTACTGACGCTGAGAAAACGTTTGACCAGGTGAACTGGAAGTTTGTTTATGGTTTTACGACACGTGGGACTTGGGGACACAATGCTTACGGTAATTGGTTTGCAAAGATCTATTCTAATCCAACAGCGCAAGTGAAGGCCAATGGAGTTCTCTCCGAGCCATTCACCATCTGTGCAGCTTCAGGATCTCCTTTGTGTTTTTTCGATTCCCTCTCTAACTAACCTGTTTGGCCCATCTTGATTAGACTTTTGGAGGGCTCTGCAATTACTCAATTTTTTACATTCCTTACCACCTTCAAGGGACTGTAGTCGTCATCCTACCTCCCTTGAGGAATACTGCTCTGATGATGTGATTTTTTCCCCATGTCCTCTCTAAAATGTATACACTTTTAAACATGCCTCCTGACGACTACCATCTGCCCTGTCTATTGAAATGGGAGTCTGACCTGAATCGTACTTTTACATCCGACCAACGTGATAATATCAGATTCTCCCTTTTGAGTCCTCCTATATGCACAAAGGTTCGAGAAACTAATATCAAGCTTTTGAGTAGATGGTATCTAACACCATCTCCATTACATATGGTTTTTTCTTTATCGTACACCACGGGACACAGAGCCAGTCATTACATAATGGGTTAAGGGTCACCAGCGGTGATTGGACACTGGCACAACCAATAGAAGACTGTTCCCCTCCATATAACCCCTCCCATCAGGGGAGTACCTCAGTTTTTTTGCCAGTGTCTAAAGGTGTTGGACGCGATAGGATGCTAAAAGGAAAGCTCTGCCAAAGAGACCCTCTGGGGGTATAATGAGCTATGCTTCCGGATCCATCCAAGACGCCTAAAGAAGCCAAAACTGGATGGGATCCGGGCCTCACCCAAGAGGCGTCGCCTGTAATGTCTCTCTTCGGAGGACTGGGCTCTAAGATCCAGCACTTTCGCTACTTCGCTAAAAGTCCTATTAAGAGTCTTTTACAAGGCCCAGGGGAGAGGTATCCTTTAAATAGGAACCCATATCCCTGAAGGTTGGCACACATAGCCCGCCGTGAGGGGTGAAGTTTGGTATCTGTCTTAAAATTTCAGCAGAAAAAACCTGCGGCGAGGATAAAGGTAAGAGGTTAGAGTCCTAAACTAGGTTTAAGGACCTTTCCAAGAAGATTTACAGTGGATGTCTTCTCTTATGCCGCCACTGGGGGGAGTAAAGAGCTGAGTGTTAACTCACCTCGCTCTGTTCAGTGTCTGTTTCCTGACAAGGTACACTGTCTGTCCCTCTGCTGCTGAGTCTTGCTTGGACACCTCCCTCCTCCTCTCGGATGGCCGACCAGACACCTGCAGAGGCAGGTAAAGTTGGATATAAGGGCTGGTGAGAGGGAGCTTCCCTTTCATCGTTACTACCGCCATTTAGCGCTAGAGCCGCGCGCTCGCGGGAGCGCGCTTTATCGGCAGGGGTGAGGGGGGGCGGCGGGAGGTCGCAAATTGACACGTGCGCGGGCACGTACACGCGCAGGCACGTGAAAACGGCGCGAAATTTGTAAAACAAAAACGTCTGCAGTGACAAGCAAGCTCTCCTCTGTCTGTCTGTCTGTCTGTCTGTCTCTCTGTCTGTCTCTCTGTCTGTCTCTCTGTCTGTCTCTCTGTCTGTCTCTCTGTCTGTCTCTCTGTCTGTCTCTCTGTCTGTCTCTCTGTCTGTCTCTCTGTCTGTCTGTCTCTGTCTGTCTGTCTGTCTGTCTCTCTGTCTGTCTGTCTCTCTGTCTGTCTGTCTCTCTGTCTGTCTGTCTCTCTGTCTGTCTGTCTCTCTGTCTATGTCTGTCTGTCTGTCTATGTCTGTCTGTCTGTCTGTCTGTCTCTCTGTCTGTCTGTCTCTCTCTCTCTCTCTCTATGTCTGTCTGTCTGTCTCTCTCTCTATGTCTGTCTGTCTCTCTCTCTATGTCTGTCTGTCTGTCTCTCTCTCTATGTCTGTCTCTCTCTCTATGTCTGTCTGTCTCTCTCTCTATGTCTGTCTGTCTCTCTCTCTATGTCTGTCTGTCTCTCTCTCTATGTCTGTCTGTCTGTCTCTCTGTCTCTCTATGTCTGTCTCTCTGTGTGTGTGTGTGTGTGTGTGTGTGTGTGTGTGTGGAGATACAGCAGCATTACAGGGACGTAAGACTCCATGTGGTTGGGCTGGGTACTTCCTAGACAGACATCCACTTTGTGCATGGAACTGTGTGTTTTTAAAGTTGCATACTTTATGTAAATTGCTAAACTTAGCACAGTAATATATGCATTTTTGGTACCTTGTTTTTTCTTAGCAGTATGCCTTCCAGGGGAAGAAATTCTGACAAAAAAGATAAGAAAGCACCACTGCCTGAGACAGGAGGCCTTAGCCGTGCTAACTCGGTACCTTCCTCTCCTGTATTACCTGACGCAGCATTACAGGATGAGCCATTACCTCTGTCAGGTATGGCGGCTTCCCCAGTGAAGCCTGGGCCTGCGTATGTCACTGAAGACACTTTGTCAGCAGCCCTAAATAACCTAGAAGAGAGAATTGCTACTTTGATCGCTAAGCCGTCTAAAAAGGAGAATAAGCGAAGCAGATCTCCTCCAGTTGTTGACCTCCCTGCAGAAGGATATGAGGATGATGCTACACCAGCAGAGGATGAGGAGTCAGACGGATCAGGGATATCAGATGAGCCTTTCTCTGCATCCCAGATTTTGAAGTCACAGGTGCAATGTTATGCAGGAACAGTGCAATCTGCATTTAAGTTGCCCTCTTCGGAGGTAACTGAATCACCTGTCTCCTCCCTAGGGTCATTAAGATCCCTGCAAGGTGCATGCTCTTTCCCGGTTCATCCATTACTAGAGGATCTAATGTACGCAGACTGGCAACACCCAGATAAGCGTTTCTCGCCTCCAAAGAAGTTTGACATTCTTTATCCTATGGAGGATTTTTTTTTAAAGAAATGGAGCCTGCCTTCTGTAGATGCAGCTATTTCTTGTGTAAATAAGAACCTGACGTGTCCGGTGGACAATGTGCAAGTGTTTAAAGATCCTTCTGAAAAGAAGTTGGAATCTTTACTTAAATCTTCTTTTCTTTTGGCCGGCTCAGTTACCCAACCTGCTGTAGCAGCAGTCGGTATGTGTCAGGTCATCAAACAGGTAAAGCAGGGAATGAAGGAGCTGCCTCCGGAGCAAGCCAAAAATTGGGAGAATTTGCCTAAAGCCTTATGCTTTACAGTGGATGCCATGAGAGATTCTATTATACAAGCATCACGCCTTACTCTCTCTCCAGCTGGTACATATGCGCAGAGTTCTTTGGTTAAAGCATTGGTCAGCAGAAGCCCCATGCAAAAAACTTTTGGCCAGTTTCCCCTTCCATGGTGAACGCCTATTCGGGGAGGATTTAGAAAAATATATCCAAAAGATATCAAGCGGTAAGACCACTCTTTTACCTGAGAGAAAGAACAAGAGGCCTTGTTTTAAACGCTCTCTTTCCCCAGCTCCAGGGAAACCTGCCTCCAGCCAGTGGCGACGGCATTTTCAGCCACCCAAAAAAGCCAAAGGAAATCATGCTCAGAGGAACAAGAAGCCGTGGGGTGCAAGAGCTAATAAGCAAGACCCCAAAGCCTCTCAGTGAAGGGGCGCCCCCGCTCGGCCGAGTGGGGGGAAGGCTTCGTCAGTTTTCAGCGACTTGGCGGACAGAAACCCAGGACAAGTGGGTTGTATCCACAATATCCTCAGGGTACAGACTGGAATTTCGAGAGATCCCATCTTCTCAGTTCCGAGGTTCAAGACTCTCCAGGGATCCACAAAAAAGAGGATCCTTCTTCAAAGGTTTGGATCACTTACTGTCTCAAGGGGTGGTTACAGAGGTACCCCTAAAAGAGCAAGGTTCGGGTTTCTACTCAAACCTTTTTGTGATTCCAAAGCCAAATGGAGACGTCAGACCTATCCTGGATCTAAGATCTCTAAATCGGTTTCTGAACATTCGGCATTTTCGAATGGAAACGATCCGATCCGTGGTCGCCACCTTACAAGGCGGAGAATTCATGGCGTCCATAGATATCAAGGATGCATATTTACATATACCCATCCACCCCGCTCACCAAAGATTCCTAAGGTTTGCGGTAGAACATCGCCACTTTCAATTTGTGGCCCTGCCCTTTGGTGTGGCTACCGCGCCCAGAGTATTCACAAAGGTGCTAGCTCCCCTGTTGGCAAATCTGAGGACACAGGGCATAGCGGTAACAGCCTATCTAGACGATCTACTTGTGATAGACCAATCAAGGGAGGGATTAGATCACGCTGTGCTCACTACAGTAAGGTACCTGGAGCATTTAGGATGGATTGTAAACCTACAAAAATACTCTCTTCAGGCCCAAAGAAGATTAGTGTATTTGGGCATGATCATAGACACAGCCCAAAACAGGGTATTCCTGCCAGAGCCAAAGATACAGTCTCTGAAAGACCTGATCCACAAGGTCAAAGCAAACAAGAGGCCGTCTATTCGCCTTTGCATGAGGCTATTGGGGAAGATGGTAGCCTCCTTCGAGGCTGTCCCTTACGCCCAGTTTCATTCGAGACTGCTTCAATGCAATATTTTAGCCGCCTGGAACAGGAAGAGCCAAGCTCTGGATATACCCATGCACCTGTCTTCACAAGTGCGCCAAAGCTTCAATTGGTGGTTAAAAACCAAGAACTTGCGGAAAGGAAGGTCCTTTCTCCCGGTCTCCTGGAAGGTGGTGTCTACGGACGCCAGCCTATCAGGCTGGGGTGCAGTATTCGAAGAGGCTTCTGCCCAGGGAACCTGGACCAAGACCCAAGAGATCCTGCCCATCAACGTACTAGAGATCCGGGCAATATATCTAGCCCTCAAGACCTGGACATACAGGTTACAGGGCCACCCGGTTCGGATTCAATCCGACAATGCTACTGCAGTAGCTTACATCAATCACCAAGGAGGCACCCGCAGTCGGGGTGCTCAAAAGGAGGTGAATCGGATTTTGGCATGGGCAGAGGATCATGTACCTTGCCTTTCTGCAATCTTCATCCCAGGGATAGAAAACTGGCAAGCGGACTATCTGAGTCATCAGCAGCTATCACCAGGAGAGTGGTCTCTCCACCCCGAGGTCTTTCAGGCCATATGTCTGAGATGGGGAAACCCAGATGTAGACCTGCTAGCTTCCAGGTTCAACAAGAAGTTGGACAACTTTGTGTCCAGGACGAGAGATCCTCTAGCCTGCGGAACAGATGCTCTAATTCCCTGGAATCAGTTCTCACTGATCTATGCATTTCCCCCCCCCCCCCCAATCCCTCTTTTACAAAGACTACTTCGCAGGATCAAAGAGGAGGGAATACCAGTAATCCTAGTGGCCCCAAATTGGCCCAGGAGGCCTTGGTATGCCGAGATCGTAAAGATGGCGATAGGAAGGCCCTGGAAGCTTCCGCTTCGACACGACCTGCTGTCACAGGGTCCAGTATTCCACCCTTCCTTACAAAAGGCTAAATTTGACGGTCTGGCTGCTGAGACCCACATTTTAAAAAAGCGAGGGGTCTCTGGTCCAGCTCTTTCTACGCTCATTAATGCTAGAAAGCCAGCCTCCAGACTTATCTATCATAGAGTCTGGAAAGCATACGTTTCTTGGTGTGAATCCAGAAGTTGGAACCCTCAGAAATATGAAATAAGCAGGATTCTTGCCTTTTGCCAGTTAGGAGTGGATATGAAATTAGCCCTTAGAGCCGATATTTGACCCTTGATAGTACTATCAGTATTTTTTCAGAGACCATTGGCATCTCATTCCCTAGTTCGGGCATTCATTCAGGGGGTACTGGAGGATAAATCCGCCAGTCAGGTCTCCCTTGTGCCCATGGGATTTGAATTTGGTATTGTCAGTGTTGCAAAAGCAACCTTTTGAACCTGTTCGCCATATTCCTTTAATTATATTAAGTAGGAAATTGGCCTTTCTGATTGCTATTGCTTCTGCTAGAAGGGTATCAGAACTAGCAGCTCTTTCTTGTAAAGAGCCTTATCTAAATTGTCACAAGGTTGTACTACGACCCCATCCTGCCTTTTTATCTAAGGTGGTGTCGGCTTTTCACTTGAATCAAGACATTGTTCTGCCTTCTTTTTTTCCAAACCCGCGGACGGCGGGGGAAAAGTTATTGCACTCTCTAGATCTAGTGAGAGCGGTAAAGGTGTATCTGCAGGCAACCGCTCAGATACGTAAAACAGATGTTTTGTTTATTTTGCCAGATGGTCCCAAGAAGGGCCAAGCGGCATCAAAATCCACCATTTCCAGGTGGATTAGACAGGTAATTGTTCAAGCTTATGGTTTAAAGAACAGGACTCCTCCTTTTTCTGTTAAGGCGCACTCTACCAGGGCGATAAGTGCTTCATGGGCAGTGCACCACCAGGCTTCGATGGCTCAGATCTGTAAAGCTGCAACTTGGTCTTCAGTCCACACATTTTCCAAATTCTATCAAATAGATGTGAAAGGACATGAGGATTCCGCCTTCGGGCGAAGTGTGCTGCAGGCAGCAGTATAGGGCTTCTTGTCCGCAAGTGGCCTGCTGGATCTGGGTCTCCCACCCTTCATATTGAGCATTGCTCTGGGACGTCCCATTATGTAATGACTGGCTCTGTGTCCCGTGGTGTACGATAAAGAAAACAGGATTTTTATAACAGCTTACCTGTAAAATCCTTTTCTTGGACTACACCACGGGACACAGAGGTCCCCCCCTTCTTATGGGAACCTTACTGCTTTGCTACAAAAACTGAGGTACTCCCCTGATGGGAGGGGTTATATGGAGGGGAACTGTCTTCTATTGGTTGTGCCAGTGTCCAATCACCGCTGGTGACCCTTAACCCATTATGTAATGACTGGCTCTGTGTCCCGTGGTGTACTCCAAGAAAAGGATTTTACAGGTAAGCTGTTATAAAAATCCTGTCCCCCCCCCCCCCCCCACACACACACTTCCGACCACTGTTGGAGATGCCAGGAGGAGCGGGGGAAGTTACTACAATCTTTTGTTCCTGTCCATTGGCGGCTGGTGAAGTTTTAGGATGGGGGGGAATACCAGACCCTACCCTTTTTTGGTCCCACCCTTAATAGAGTCCACCTACTTTGTCCCCTGTATTCCACTTGCTTCCACCCATACTTTCAGGAGTATACAGCCCCAGCATCACAGGACGGGGTATACAGCCCCAGCATTACAAATCAGGGTATGATGGTGGTAGTAGTGATGATTAGTAGTAGTCAGTGACCCCTCCTGATTGGACATCACATGGCAGTAAATAATCCTCAAAATGTTGCCCTCATGCTCCAGTCCAGCCGTGCGATCATCCGTCCCTGGCCTGGGCCTAGTCTGAGTGGAGAATGAATGACTGAGAAGCGCAGGCCAGGGAAATGTGTAAGGGGCGGCTAGACAGAGTAGGAGTGCACTGCAGAAGGCTGAGCCTGAGGACGGCGGCGCCGGCACCTACCGTTAGCTGCCAGAATCGCAGGTGCCGCTCAGGCCTTGCTAATCGGATCCACCGCACACACAGTCCACTCGGCTCCACTCCACACGGCATAGTGAGTGATGGCCGGGAAACCGCAAGTGACGCTGTAGTACCGCAAAAAACACCTCCCACCATCCTCCGGTCCCCCCAAATTTAAAAAAAGGAATGGAGGCCAGAGACAAATGATTGCAGAGTGGGAGTGTTTGCAGGCGCATCGCTTGCACGCCGGACACTCCCTAAACACCGGCAAATCAGCTTCCCAGTTGCACGCTGCTGATTGCAAGCTGGGAAAGCTTCCCGTAGACTACTGTGTGTCCGGTGCCTTGAGAGAGGTCCGGAGGATTGTTCAAAAGTTTACAAATCCAGATGATCCGGGCTTTTTTTCTTCATGTCTCTACTATTTCAGCAAAAATGTATGAATGATCCATTATTCATCACCTCTTAAACGCTGCTAAATCTTGCACTCCCCTTATTTGGAAAGTCCACAGTCACTGACTATTGGTCTCCGGCTTAAAAAAATGGAGGACTTAATCCTCACAGCATTTATGGAACATGTTTGTATTCTCTGAGGAAGTGAAGGCTCTTTTTGATGAATAGAGTGCAGAATGTAACGGTCTTTTGGGTTTCCCTGATGGGATATAATTTCAGTCTATCAAAATTATTCCACCCCTCCCCCCTTTTTTTTCCTCCCCCCACTTCTAAATGTATATTTAAATCGAGTTGGGTAGTCCCTGTTTTCTTGGGGTATCCAGTCGCACGATTATTCCCAGTCCTATACAGATAGAGTATGTATGTATATTCCATAAATGCTTACTGGTACATTTTGGTGTCCTGATTCTACTTATTTCCTGGATCTGCTTATGTTTTTGTTTACTGGTATGCCACGGTTTCTTTGTATTGTAGATTTTCTACTGAAAATAAAATATTTGAAAAATAAAATTGCAAAATAATTAATTAGTATGTGTATTAGAGAACAGGGAATTTTAACACTTTTACATCATTGTTTGGTTTGTAGAGCATTAGAACCTCTGCCTGCGGTCACATTGAGGGGGTGAGGGGCAAAACAAGAACACATTACACCCTAAATACACATGCAACATGTTCCAGCAGATTAACTCCTCCTTTAAGGGCCCATTTTTACCAGCAGGCACATGTTTTGCTTTGGTTACTGCTTTTAGATTTATTTATTTTTTACTTAACCAAAATGTCATTTAATTTCATTGAATCCTATGCACAGTACAGTGTAGTGTGGTGTGTTGCTCGGCCTAAAAATGCAACCTGTCACTCCTTTTTTTTTTTTTCTTTTGAATGCACACCAACCTAGTGCATTGGTGTTAGGTGAAGCAATAGGACAAATTGTCTTGTCCGTGCAATGAGACTTTGTTGGGCAACGCCGCCCATTCAATTCCAACTGGGCTGTTGTAAAAGAGCCCGAAGTCTAGGTTGATTTTAATAATTTTGGAATTATCTTTAATTAGTCCTTTTGGTGTGTTAGTCTGACTTGTGTTTTTTTTTTTTTTTCATTTTGCAGGGGATCTGGCTTGCAAGCTATGTCAACAAACCCTCTGTTTGCTACCAAAAAAAGGGACATTTTAATGCTTTATGGTACAAGTTGTGTTAATGCCAACTCCTCCGCTGTACCAATCTACCCTCCATGCCATGGTCAGATCAGCTGTCCTCCTTCAAAACGCCTACGATCAGCAAATGCTTCCAAAGGCAAAGCTATGGATGAGGTTTTTGGTGACAATGAAGACTTTACAGCTGATGATTTGGAAGAAATAGATATTTTGGCCTCACAGGCCTTCACACAGGACAGCAGTTCCGTAAATCTCAATTTTAATCGAAATCAAGGTAAAGTGCTGTCAGATAACCAACAGTCAACATCTACTTTTCCTCAGATACACAGACCAACACCCCACAGACCAGAAAGAGTTGTTACAAGTATGTTTACCTGATTATCGTTTGAAATGTAAAATGGCTAAACAAGTTTATTATGTACATCCTTTTTGCCTTCACACATTAAGGACGTGTAATTGCTTTTTAAAAGAAAATGCATAGTGATTCTGTACACAATTTATTTTTCTATTTATCAGACCCCTTTCACACTGAGGGCGTTTTGCAGGTGCTATAGCGTTAAAAATAGCGCCTGCAAACCGCCCTAAAACAGCTACTCTATTCACTCAGTGTCAGCGCTTTGCGGGTGTTTTTTTTACCCTTTTTCGGCTGCTAGCGGGGGTTAAAAGCGCCCCGCTAGCGGCCGAAATGCGGCGTTTTACCGCCGACGCTCGGGGCGGCACAGTGTGAAAGGGGTCTTGGGATCAGAACAGGAATACAACGGTTTCCCAAAAATGTGGGGGTGCTGTGTAAGATCTCAAAAAAAAATGTTTCCGAATCTTATGAACTCATATTTTATTAACAATAGGAAATAGAAAACATATCGTGGTTTCATAGTTGGTAAGGTTGAATAAAGACAATAGTCCATCCAGATCAACCTGTGCAGGTGTATGTGTGTCAGTGTCGATAACTATTTCCCATAAGATACACGTCCAAGAGTCCTTTAAAAATATCAGTACGCTTTGCTGACACCACCAATGTTTAAACTGAGAAAATGTACCGTTTTAGTGTAGTTTTGAAATTGATGGCAACACGTCTCAAAGTTGACAGGGCAACAAAAATCCAGCAAAGTACAACCCCAGTTCCAAATAAGTTGGTTGTTTGCTATGGTGTAGCATCCCCTCTTCTTATAACGACACTATCTGTAAATGTTTGTGAACTAACAAGACCAGTTGCTGAAGTTTTGGGAGAGGAATGATGTCCCAATCTCGCCTGAGCATATCCAATCTCGCCTGAGCAACATATGCTCAGGCGAGATTGGATATATCTTTCAGCATTGGTGGTGCCTTTCCAGATGTGCAAGCTGACCATTCTATACACACTGTCTCCCATACCATCAAACATGCACGAAGGTTCCTCTCCTCTTTAGTCCGGAGACCGTGGCACCCATGGTTGCTAAAAAAGAATGTAAAAATGTGATTTGTCCGAACACAGAACAGTTTTCCACTTTGCAACAGATCTTTTTAAATACATTTTGGAACAGGGAAGATGGCCAGAGCCTACCTGGCAGAGCACTGCCAGTTTAAGCTGATGCGACGCTTACTGCCCTAGGTTTCCTATTTCAAGGTGGCTCCTTTCTCTTGTAGCATCTTATAGAGCCACCCTTGCATATAGGAACTAGAGTTTTGTCTCCCTACACTGTGTACATCAAATGAAACATCTGCCCTGTGGCCTAGGAAGGCAAAGGCACCCCTGCCATCCTTCCTTCCCCCAACTTCTCCAAACTAACAGACTTGCCAAAGATTGCACTGTCTACTGACTAATAGTTCAGCCAGTGGCGGAACTATAGGGGTTGCTGCAGTTGCACTTGTGACTGGGCCCTTCCGTTCTGCCATTGTGGGGGGCCCCAGCACCCGGCATCTCCCCTGCACCTCTGGCTGGCTGTTTAGAAAGCAGCGGGGGAGGTTGGCGGCGGCGATCAGCAGCTCTATGGTCCTGTGGGCGGTGGGATCTCTCCGGGGCTTGTAGTTCTCTCTGACCGGGGCAGGTATCAGTTTCACTTTCACTCTGCTTGTTCACTGTTGCTGATACATGCCCAGGGCAGAGGCCCCTCCCCTCCCCTCTCCACTGTATACACTTGGGAGAAGAACTACTAGCCCCTGGGAGATCCCCCTGCCTGTGGACACCATAGAGCTGCCGATCGCCGCCTCCCACCTCCACTAGCCAGGTGCACAGGGAACCTCTGGAGGGGGGCGGGGAGTCGGCTTTCTTGGAAAACTAATGTAAGGAAGGGGCCCTCTGGGGACACTAATGTAAGGGGGGGATCTGCACTCAGATATGTAACAATACAGAGATACATATACGCACACGTGTATATTATATACATGTGTATGCCCGTTCGAGTGTATGACTTTCTTTACTTCGCTGCTATGGGCTCTAATCTGAGATCTTTTGTAGACCCAGCAACAACCCTGGTGGGGGCCCTTCATGGTTTTTTTTTTCCACCGGGGCCCTGAAGATTCTAGTTACGCCTCTGAGAGCAGGAACCAGCAGCATTGAAAATTGTAAACTGCAAGTGCTGGGGTTGGAATTTTAACAAGGTTTACTAGGGGATGTTTATTAATGCTTTAAAGTGGTTTCTAAGGCAGGACATTTTTTTACCTTAATGCATTTTCTGCATTAAGGTAAAAAATGTCCCAGTATTTGTAATGCCCCCTCACCTCCATAAATACTGACCTGAGCCCTATCTCAATCCCGCACACTGTGGCTGAGCGCATCAGTGCTTCTCTTTTCCTCTTCTCACAGGATTCGAAGCAGGAGCCCTTTGCGCCTGCTGCTGTCAATCAAATGCCATGAGGAGCGAGCGGGGAGTCGTCCTCATCTGCACTGTGTGTCTATAGACGCACCGCTGAACTCAGAAGCAAGCCGGCAGGTGTGCCCCATACGAAGTGGCTTTCTATGGTAGAGCACCAAAAAGAGGAGGTGCCTAAAGCATCAGTGGGGGGCCCCAAAAGAGGAGTTTCGGGGCCGCTCTGTGCAATATAATTTCGTTAGGACTACCCACCCAGCGCCCGTTATCAATCCCGCCATCTGGCAGCGCGCGCAGAGTTCAGGGACAGTCGGGCTCATTGTTTACCATGCATGGCCTGTTCTTTTTTGGCCACTGGTCCCAGGGCTTTTCTTAGAGAATAGGTGCAGGAACCCCCCCTTCCTACGAACGAGCACACCACGTCCATAGGGTGGGTGTGGCCAAATTGCACAGTGGGAGGGTCTTAAAGGGGCATTGTTAAATAAAACCAGGAGTGCATAATACACAGAGCTCTGGTCACAGGAATACATAATACGCAGTGCTGTGTTCAGGAATGCATAATACATGATACACAGAGCTCTGGTCACAGGAATACATAATACGCAGAGCGCTGGTCACAGGAATGCATAATACACAGAGCGCTGGGATCAGGGGTTTATGCACAAGAGGACATTTCTGCCTCCACGTCCAAAGCTCATCTCTACACTCTTCTCTCACAGATCTCTGCAGCCACCTCTTAGCCTTTTTTCCCACATCAGCTAAACTTTCCCCCACTGCCTCTCACACGTGTGCACAAACACCCCCATCTGCTCCCCTTATAAGCTGCCATTCTCAGCCTTCCACACAGTCCATGTGTGGCTCTGCCTCTCCTCCACTGGGCAGCAGCAGGGGGCGTCAGCAGCCAAGCACCAGGCTTTTTTTCAGCCAGCAAGCCCTCTCTGAAGCCCTTGCCACATCTGTGCATCTGCAGCTGTCCCTCTGTGTCCGCCCTGCGTGCTGTTCAGGGTGGTTCTGAGGGAGCCGCCAGGAGAATCGGGGCTGTGTTTACAAGGACAGTAAAGAGCGGTGACAGTGAATCTGGCCAGCCCGGGTCTATATTAAGGTAGGAGTCTGGTGCTACAGCTCCAATAGCCCTACGTTAATCCGGCCCTGTATACACGTGCATTCCCTCAAACGCAGCACAGTACCTACTTGCCCCTTTAAAATAATTTAGGTATTTCTTAAAACTAAATTGATTATAAAGGGGGAAAAAAACTAATAGTAGAGGTCACACTCGTCTATGCCGACATCCCTCACTAAGCACAAAAGGCAACTGAACACCCATAGGACTTTACAGGCAGAATACATTATATTACAATAATTTTCATGAAATCTGATCTTTTTATTGCTACCAACACTATATATTACTATACATAGAAACTGTTGTTGCATTCCATATACAATACCCATGTATCCCAAACCTTGAAAACAATTAAGTTGTCGTCATAAGTAGCATTATACAATGCATTTCGATTGCTCTTCAGGTTTTTTCTGGGTAAATCATATCTAATAATTGTACAGGCAATAATTCTTATGGGAACATGACCTCAAAACTTCCAAATACATTGAACTTCACAGGTACACTAACCATACATTTAAATCAACCAATAATAATAATTAAAAAAAAGTGCAGGTACACCCTCATTTCCCACTTCCAGCCAGCAGAAGGGACCCATCGAGTAGGCGAGACACCCACCAATGAGGCCAATGATCTGCATTGTCTATTTGTCAGAAAGAAGCCTTTACGGCCCCAATGCCACAAAAAAAAAAAAAGGCCAGTTACAATATTTCTGACAACACCTTGAAATGCCTCTCTGGCCTTTTTTTGTGGCATTGGTGCAGGAAAGGCTTCTTTCTGGCAACTAGACTATGCAGAATATTTTTGTGCAAATATTTGTCGTATTGTGCTGATTAAAAACATCGTCTTTCCAAAGCAGCCTGTATTTCTCCTGAGGTTTCCTGTAGGTTTTTTTTTTTGTACCCCAAACCAGTAGTTGTGGCTGCAATTTTTCTTGGTCTCCCTGACCTTGGCTTGCTATCAAGAGACCCCCTGAATTTTCCACTTCTTAATAAGTAACTGAACAGTACTTACTGGCAAATTGAAAGTGGTTGTAAACCCTTTACAACCACTTTTACCTACGAGTAAGCCTCGATTAAGGCTTACCTGTAGGTGCTCGAAATATCTCCTAAACCTCCACGGTTTAGGAGATATTTACAATAATGACGGGCGCCATAGACAACGGCGCAGGCACACTTTAGAAGCGGCGATCATGCTGTTTCTAAAGGAGGCCGTGCCGTGACGTCATCGCGGCTCCGGCCAATCACAGCGCCGGAGCCACGATACCCGGAAGTAACCCCCGGGAGAGATGTCTGCCGGCCGAGCGGTGTACGAGGACGGCTGTGGGGGCTTTGATCTGAGGTGAGTATTACATAATGAGCTAGTATGCTATGCATACTAGCTAGGGATGCGCCGAAATTTCGGGCACCGGAACATTTTGGGCGAAAATTGCCTTTTTGGCAATTTGCCGAAAGAGAATTCACGCCGATTAATGGTGCCAAAAATGGGGCGGGGCCTGCTGGTGCCGCCCATCACGGGGGTGTCGTTCTGGAGCGCCCGTCCTTGCTCTCTCCTCCTCCCCTCCCTTCTCGCTCTTGCTGCAGGTGGCCCGTGGGGTCTCTGTGTGCTGCCTCCCCGAGCGGTGGCTGCATATGGAACCGGGCTCCCCGATCCTCAGCCGATGTTTAAATCGGTGCAGGAGCTCGTCACACTGTTCTCCTTGCTTTCACTTTCAAAGAAAAGAAAGGTGTCTAGCAGTGTGTGCTGTGCTTCCTGCCTCCCCCTACAGTGCAGTACTCGGCATGGAGAGGAGTTTTTCAGCTGTAAAACTGCTCTTAACCACTTAAGCCGCGGGCTATTTGGCTGGCCAAAGACCAGAGCACTTTTTGCGATTCGGCACTGCGTCGCTTTAACTGACAATTGCGCGGTCGTGCGACGTGGCTCCCAAACAAAATTGACGTCCTTTTTTTTTTTTGGTGGTATTCGATCACCGCGGTTTTTATTTTTTGCGCTATAAACAAAAATAGAGCGACAATTTTGAAAAAAAAAACAATTTTGTACTTTATGCTAAATAAATATCCCCAATTTTTTTTCTCAGTTTAGGCCGATGTGTATTCTTCTACATATGTTTGGTAAAAAAAAAATCGCAATAAGTGTATATTGATTGGTTTGCAAAAAAGTTATAGCGTCTACAAAATAGGGGATAGTTTTTATGCCATTTTTATATTTATATATATATATATATATATATATAATATATAAATTTTTCTCTTCTCATCCATGGACCGACACGGCGGCTCTTATCACTGAACGTGTGGGTATATGTCCCTGCTTGCAGGAGAAGACCTAGGCAGAATGTTAAAACATTCTAGAACAAACCAGAGCTGAACAGCCCCGCCCAGGGGGGACGGTCCCTCCGGACATTACCCTCCCACCTGCAGCTAGCAGACCCCAGTTTTTTTCTGCCTAGCAGAAGGAGAAGACGTGGCTCTCTCAGGAGCCAGTCTCCTGGAAGATTTTACTTTTAAATTTTATTCCTTTGGGAATTTTTATTATTTTATTTTTGAGACCTTCAATCAACTGTTGGCTGGGCAACAGGTTGGGTACACTGGTATCCTCGTAGTCTTTCCTGTCCGACCATCGAGCGTGCTGATCCTCGCCTTGTGTGCGTGAGACTCAGTTCACGACATACCCCATGACTCCAGGGGTGGCCAGGTTGCTTTCATGCTCCCGCGGTCCTCTCAAGATTGAACAGTACCTACTATATCTTTCGCGGTTGACCAGGCCGACAGCTACGCAGTACGACTCTGTGATAAGTCTGTCTGAAACAAGCCAGTGAGTCCCTCTTTTGGCACCGAGGGTGAAAATTCTCCACGGTGCTTGCGGGACGGGTAAGTAGTCTCTCCTGCTGCAAGGTGAGTACATGCTGGCTGTGTTTCTGTGTGTGGGGGGTTCTCCCTGTCTCCCCCCTGTTATGCTGCTCTCTGCACCCTGTTTTGCTGCTGTGCTGTGTGGGGATGCTTGGGGGGTCACTCTGCCCTGGGGGAGGGGGGCCGCTCCATGTCTGTTAATATGTTTGGAAAGTGTTCTGGGGGAATGTGTGTTGTTTTTTTCGTGCGCCATTGGCGCAGTGTTTTAAATTTAAAAAGTGCGCCATCGGCGGCCATTTTGCCGCGGCTTAAATCTCAGTTATACAGGCGCCCGGCGGCCATTTTCTTGTAGCCGCGGTGCTTTCAGTTTCGTTTTCGGCCTCTAGCGGCGCTGCTGAACGGCGCAAATTCCACATCTCCTCACAGATTTTTTCACTCTCCTCAGGCTCGCTACAGCGCGGCTCATACAGCGGTACCGAGTGGTCCCTAGGGGTGGTGAGTACTCCGGGTATCCCCTCCTCAGCCCCAGCATAGCCAGTGGATGGGCTGTATTATTCACTGTAATGGTGAATAAGGTCTTAGAGGGTGGCAACATGGAGTCTGGTTCACCTGTTTCTTCACACTTGTTAGAGGCAACAGGCAGTGCTCCTGCACCTGCGGTCCTTATGGACCAGTTGTCAGCAGGCCTGGAATCAATAATCTGACCAGGAGGGAAGCAGTGTGTGAGTGCAAGGGAGCAAAAAGGCCCCTCTCCCCACTTTATTTCCACGAAAAAAAAAGGGGGGGTGTGCGCTGATTCAGATATGGGCCTAGCCACTACCGCTCAGGACCCTAGCTCTGAATATATTTGATGGTTTTGAACAGGACATTCCTTGCGAGGAAAACTCCAGTTCTGTGTCAGTTAATGACAGGGCGCTTGTTGGTGAACTCATTGCTGTGGTGAGGGACACTCGCAAGCTAAATGCTGCAGATGCAGAACCTCAGGCTTTTATGGTCCCGTGGCGTTCGCCTATCGGATACCCCTTTGAAGATGCCCTACTTAAAACGTGGGCTTCTCCCCCAGTGGTCGACCCTCCAGTCGCCCGGTTGAACAAGGTCACCACTCTCCCGATGGAGGGCACTCCTGCATTTAAGGACCCCACTGACAGGAGGTCAGAAGTGGTGAGCAGAGCCATGTTTTGCCTTGTTGGGGTCCGCCCTACGGCCTGTCGTAGCGGCGACCCTTGTGTCTCAGACACTTACGGGTTGGGCAAAGAGTTTTGCACCAAACTGTACAGGAGCATGATCTTCCTCCAGACACTATTGCTCTGGCCCACCAAATGGTGCGGGGCCTGGTTTAGGTTGTGACGCCACGTTAGACGCGGCCCCTTATATCTCAGGGCCTCTGTCTGGGCGGTGGTATTGCATAGTCTGATCTGGTTGAAATGCTGGTCTGCTGACCTAGCCTCTGAAAAGCCTTTGACGGATCTACCATTTAAAGGTGGTAGGATGTTCGGTGCTGCGCTGGATGACATCATCAAGGATGTCACGGGAGGTAAAAGCACTCTTCTTCCTCAGGCTAGCAAGGGTAAGGAGGCCGCTGTAAGCAGGGTCCTTCCTTTCCAGCAAAACAGTTTTTTTTTTCGTCGGTCAACGGGAGGCCCTCCCAGACTGACAGCGGTGTGGCTGGTGGACACAAGCGTCCCTGGGTGCGTAAGCCAAACAAGCCGGCACCCCAAGCCCGTCTCCGCGTGGAGTCTTGCCCCCACCCGACTCTGGGGTAGGGGGGACGACTTTGCAGGTTCACTGATCGGTGGACCTCACGGATCTCCTACCTGTGGGTAGGCGAGGTGATCACCTCAGGTTACAGGATAGGTTTCCGTTCCTGGTCCCAGACAGATTCTTCCTTCGAATCTTCCTCTCCTTCCTGCCCGTCGGGCAGCCCTATGGGGCCTATTCAGGTTTGCTCTGGTCCGGAGTGATTGTGCCGGTTCCGTCACAGGAGAGGTTTCAGGGATTCTACTCAAATTTGTTTGTCGTCCCAAAAAAGGGATGGGGTTTGGCCTATCTTGTACCTCCAGGTCCTGAATGCCTTCGTGAAGGTGCAAAAGTTCCGCATGGAATCCATTCGCACGGTGGTCAGTACACTCCGTCAAGGGGTTTTTCTGGCGACCTTGGACATCAAGGACGCCTACTTGCATGTTCCGATCTGCGCAAGTCACCAGAAGTTTCTGCGCTTGCGATCGGCGAAGTCCACTATCAATTTGTGGCTCTTCCTTTCGGCCTAGCCTCGGCACCGAGGGTGTTCACCAAGGTGCTTGTGCCGGTTCTAGCTTGCTGAGACAGCGCGGCATTGCTGTCGTGGGCTATCTGGCCGATCTTCTTCTCTGAGCAGGAAATGGCTCAGAATTAGACAGTGTGACTATCGTCAGTCAGACCCTCAGGGACTTCGGGTGGCTCCTAAGCATTCAGGAGTCAGTCCGGGTCCCGACTCAAGATCTGGAGTATCTCGGTCTGATTCTGGACTCCTTGGAGGCAAAGGTATTCCTACCTCCGGGGGAGCTACTGACACTTCAGTCTGCAGTGCGGATGCTGACATCCCAAAAAATGGTCGTCAATCCGTTTTTGCATGGGAGTTCTGGGACTCATGGTGACCTCTTTCGAGGCCGTTCCGTATGCCCAATCACACACCAGGGCATTGCAGAAGGGGATCTTGTTTCCTTGGGACAAATCCCTGTTGTCTTTGGATTCCGATCCAGGTGAGCCACCTGGTCAGGGCGTCCCTGACATGGTGGTTTGGGTCCCCGGCTCTTGGGTCCGAGAAGTCGTTCCTCCCCGTCCAATGGACAGTGTTCACGACGGATGCCAGCCTGAAGGGCTGGGGTGTAGTCTGGGGAGTCCTGTTGGCCCAAGGGCTTGGACTCCGGACAAAGCCCGTTTGCCGATCAATGTTCTGGAAATACGGGCCATCAGACTGTGCCTCTCCTCGTGGTCTGAGAGATTGCAGGATCGCTCCACTAGGATCCAGTCGGACAAAGTCACGGCGGTGGTGTATGTCGACCATCAAGGGGAGACTCGGAGCTCAGCTGCGGCTTCCGAGGTCCCCCGTACCCTGAAGTGGGCCAAAGAAGCGTGTCGGCTGTTTACATTCCGGGCATAGAACTGGTGGACTATTTGAGTCGCCAGACGTTGGACCAGGGAGAGTGGTCCTTGCACCCAAAGGTATTTCAACTCCTTTGCCACACAGACGGTGGGGCATGCCGGAGGTGGACCCGATGACCTCTCGACTCAATCGCAAGTTGTCGAGATTTGTAGCCAGATCCAGGGATCCTTGGGCGGATGCCTCCAGAGGCGTTGGTGGCCCATGGGGTCATTATCACCTGATATGCGTTTATCCTCCGCTGCAGTTGCTCCCTCGCCTGCTGCGTAGGGTGGCGACCGAGGGAATTCCGGTGATCCTCATTGCTCCGGACTGGCCTTGGCTTCACTGGTACATCTCGTCGCGGCCGTTCCCTGACGGTTGCCAATAAGGGAGGACTTTCTGTCTCAAAGTCCTATTTTTTTTTTTTCTATTCTGCCTTTACAGTCTCTGGCCTTAACGGCATGGCTGTTGAAAGCCAGGTGTTGAGAGACCGAGGTCTCTCGGACTCGGTCATTTCGTCCATATTAAGGACACGGAAGTCTTCCTCCAGAACTATCTCTGTACCTGGAAAGCTTACATCGCCATATGCGAAGAGCTGGACTGACATCCTCGGACGTATTCCGTCCCTAGAATCCTGCGTTTCCTGCAGCATGGAGTGGCCCAAAGGCTCGCTTTGAGTATCATTAAGAGTCAGATTTCGGCCTTGGCCGTCTTCTTTCGGCGACCGCAAGCGGGTCATTCCTTGGTTAGCACCCTTGTGCAGGGGGTTCGCCATGGGCTCCCTCCTGTCCAGTCTCCTCTCCCCCCCGTGGGATCGGAATTGGTACTCTCGGTTGTCCAGGAACCTCCTTTTGAGAATATCAGGGATATTCCCCTCTTCACTTTGTCTCAGAGGGTGGTCCTTTTAGTGGCAATCACTTCTGTTAGACTAGTGTCTGAGTTGGCGACTTTGTACTGCAAGTCGCCATATTTAGTCATCCATAAGGATAAGGCGGTGTTGCATCCGCGACTTTCTCTTTTTTTCAAGGGTGATCTCGACCTTTCACCTAAATGAGGACATTGTCCTCCCGTCCTTGTGTCCTCGCCCATCGCATCCCAGAGAGTGTGCGCGGCATACTTTGAATGTGGTACGTGCCTTGCGGGTGTGCCTGACTGCTACTGCTTCTATTCGGAAGTCTGACTCTGTTTGACTGTCTCTGGTCAGAAACGGGGCCAAGCAGCTTCGTCTGCCACCATTTTCTAGGTGGATCGGACAAACCGTCTTTCAAGCCTATGCTCTCATGGGGCGGGCGCCGCCCTTTCCGGTTACGGCACATTCCACCAGGGCAATTGGTGCTTCCTGGGTTTTCCGACATCAAGCATCGGTTGCACAAGTGTGCAAGGCGGCGACCTGGTCGTCTGTTCATACCTTTTCTAAGTTTTATAGGGTTGATGTGGCTGCATCTCCGGATGCTTCCTTCGGCCGCAAGGTGTTGCAGGCCGCTGTTTATTTAAAGTGGCAACTCCTCCGTTGGGGAGCTCTGCCTTGTTTGGAGTGAAGTTTTTTGGTTTTTCCATTTATACTGCTCCCATCCCTCTTGACACTGCTTTGGGACGTCCCACACGTTCAGTGATAAGAGCCGCCGTGTCGGTCCATGGATAAGAGAAAATAGGATTTTTGTACTCACCGTAAAATCCATTTCTCTGACATCCATGGACCGACACGGCACCCACCCTTCCTTTTAAGTTTGTGCTGCTTTGTTACGAACTGAGGTCTGCTAGCTGCAGGTGGAAGGGTAATGTCCGGAGGGACCACCCCCCTGGGCGGGGCTGTTCAGCTCTGGTTTGTTCTAGAATGTTTTAACATTTTAACATTCTGCCTAGGTCTTCTCCTGCAAGAAGGGACATATACCCACACGTTCAGTGATAAGAGCCGCAGTGTCGGTCCATGGATGACAGAGAAATTTATTTTACGGTGAGTACAAAAATCCTATTTTTTTTCTTTTTCTTTTTTTTTTTTTTTTTTTTTTTTTTATCGTGACTGCGACATTTGACACATTTTTGGGACTATTGTCATTTTTTCCCAGCGATCAGTGCTATAAAAATGCAATGATTACTGTGAAAATTACACTGGCAGTGAAGGGGATAACCACTAGGTGGCGTTTAAGGGGTTAAGTGTGTCCTAGGGAGTGATTCTAACTGTTAGGGGGAGGAGCTACCAGTGACACATCACTGATCACTGTTCCCGATCACAGGGAACATTCGATCAGTGACTTGTCAATAGGCAGAACAGGGGTCTGCCTTTGCCGACCACAATCGCGGGCCGCCCGGGAACATCGAGTTCACGAGATCCGCGAGCGCACTCACAAGGCACGCGGCGGTCGCTATGTGGTTAATCTAATAAAAACATGATAAAAACGCTGAAAAACTTGGCCATTCAGCATTTGTCAGCGTTTTTGAGCCATAAGCTTTGGTGGAATTGTAGTTTTGCTAAAAAAAAAAAAAAAAAAACAGAAAAATGTGGCTTCAAAAACTCTGCAAAACTCTACAGTTAACGCTACTGGTGTTTCTATTTAATGTCCAGTGTGCATGAGGCCTAATGGCAATTTAAAAAGCTAAAAATGTGGGAAATTAACCTTTTTGATTGCCATTTTAACCTGTGTGTGTGTGCCACATTGTGTGTGTCTGTACTAAGGCCAAACATTCCAGGGTTTTTAAACTTTTGATCAGGGCCATTTGGGTGAATTCTGTTATGATTTAAAAAGGAGCCAAAAAAACTGCGTGATAATAAATGGCTGTATATGATCACTAACCTTATGGCTACTTTCACACTGGGACGTTGGCGGTAAAGCGCTGCTAATTTTAGTAGCGCTTTACCGCTGTAATAGAGGCGCTTTTTGGGCACTAGCGGGGCGCTTTAAACCCCCCCCTCTAGTGGCCGAATAAAGGGTTAGAAGCAGCGCGTCGGCTGCGGTGCCCATTGATTCCAATGGCAGGAACGGTGGAAGAGCGGTGTATACACTGCTCCTGCACGGCCTGAAAGATGCTGCTTGCAGGACTTTTTCTAACGTCCTGCAATCGCACCGCCCCAGTTGGAAACCACTCGGGCTCTCACACTGGGGCTGCAGGGGAGATGTTTTTCAGGTGCTATTATTACCTCAAAAGTGCCTCAAAATGCCCCAGTGTCTAAATAAGAAGAGGTTTTTTTTACATGATCGATTATATTTTCTGTTTCAATATTTTTATTGGATTTTGGAAAATCGTAACAAGCCGTGGTTTGCCCACGCAGGGGCGACATTGAACAGCTAAATGAGGAAGTAGCACATGAATGCATAATTAATAACAAAACCATAAACTATAACCAGGGCCATAGAGGACCAGGTTGAAAATTAGGAATTAGGAATGTTAATCTGTACCCCGGAGTACAGCAGTCTACATTGCTAGCCTTCATATCAGAAAGCAATAAGAGAAGAAGCAGAAGGAAAAAAGATAAAGTAAGTAGAGGAAAAGAGGAGCCCCAAAAGAGGGCGAGTACCACGGACACAGGACCTGTCGAAACAAAGTTTCCTAAAGCTGACCATAACCTAGTCGGGGGCAGGGATGGAAGGGAATAACTTATCCACGGTTTCCAGACTTTAAAATGTTTTGCATGTGAATCCTTCAGTATACTGGACATCTGCTCATCAATCATCATAGCCGTCATTCTGGTTCTCACCCCCTGGAAAGCAACAGACGGAGTCTTCCAGGCCTGGGCAATGGCTCTCTTGGCAGAAATAAAAAGGTATGTGGCCAATTTCTGCTGGGCGTAAATAGGCCCGGTATAGGGCAATGTAAGAGAGCCAGTCGGGCATCCTTACGGATTGTCATATGAAATCACGTCTGCAACAGGCCAAAATTCCCTGGACCAGAAGCCGATCAAGCGTGGGCAAGACCACCTTATATGTAGGACCTCCCGACGTTGACCACAATTTTGAGAACATCTATCGCTGCTGCCAGGATAAGGAGCACTTTATAAGCGGCCTCTAGGGTGGAAGTGTTGAACGAACATTTTGCAATTGATGTCCAGGCTTTGCTCCAGTCCTCCCCCCTCAATCCAGATCCAAGGTCTCGCTCCCATTGTGTCACATAGGAAAGGGTCGATAAAGATGACCTGCTATTAAGAGAGGCATAAAGTGATGAAATAAGACCCGGGGACCCCAGAGAATGTAAACAAGTATGCTCAAAAGAAGTCGCTCGAAAAGGAAAGGTTGCGGTACGACAAAGAAGCAAAATCCAATTGCGCAATTGCCTGGGAATCTCGTGTGCCTCCTGAAGGGCCTCCCATGATTGGAACGAACGCGCAGTTAAAAAGTGTTTCACTCTGGAGAAGCCGTGAGTGGTCCACCAGGAGGAGCGAGGTCGCTCCAACCCCAAAAGAAAAAGAGCATTATTGACAATTGGTAGAAGAGGTAGGAAAGGGGACATCGAGCTCCCGGAATATCTAACAGAATCCCACAGCTTCAAGCTATCTAGCATTAAAGGCCTTAGCATTATGGGACGCAACATTTCTAAAGAAATCGGGGCACAATTAGGTAGTTCTAAAAGCACCCATAATGGGACGTCAGAAGTGGCATGTAACATGGACAGTTGAGAGATCTGAGCCGCCAAATAATACTTGGCCAGATTAGGAACTCCCAAGCCGCCTTGTAATCTGTGGGTGTAGAGCGTCAATATGGGAACTCTGGGGTGTTTGTGGGCCCATATAAACCGAAGGATTCTATTCTGTAAAAGACGTAAAAAGGAGGAGAAGACATGTATGGACAAGGTCCGAAAAAAAATAATAGAGGTCCTTGGGGAGGATCGTCATTTTAACCGCATGGATCCGGCCTATCCAAGAAAGGGAGGGAAATTGCCAGGAGTGGAGAAGAGAGGTCAGGGAGCGCAGTAGAGGATAGTAGTTGGCCGAGAATGGTAATAAGTAGAAATCCCCCATTTCCCAGCTCTCCTCTCTGCACAAATCTCCCCATTTTCCTCTCTGCACAAATCTCCCCCTTTCCCCGTTCTCCTCTCTGCACAAATCTCCCCCTTTCCCCGTTCTCCTCTCTGCACAAATCTCCCCCTTTCCCAGTTCTCCTCTCTGCATAAATCTCCCCCTTTCCCAGTTCTCCTCTCTGCACAAATCGCCCCATTTCCAAGTTAAGACTGGTGTGCATTAAAGTTCATGTGCGTGTAAACATAGGCATCCCTATACTTTTGGTAATATAGTGTATATGGGTATTCTGTATAGAACAGTTTATATGTATCAGCTGCTTTATCTCTTTTATTTGTTTTAACTGGATAATAATAATAATAAAAATATATGATTTTATGAAAAATTGTATTACCGTATATACTCGAGTATAAGCCAAGTTTTTCAGCACATTTTTTTTGTGCTGAAATAGCCCCCCTTGGCTTATACTCGAGTCACCTTTTTGCGCCTGATCTCTGGGATTTTGGGGACCCAGTACCGGCCGGCTGTAGGTCCCCTGGAACCCAAACTTAGCACACATGTAGCTCCACTCTTCCTTTATAAGTGTTTAAAGTTTGTTGTCCGGGGGACCTACGGCCGGGGAGCACTGATTTTTCAAAGCCGGGCACCCCTTCCATAGACTCCCATTTTAAACGGTAATTTCTCTGGTGACTTTGGAGACCCGGTACCGCCCGGCCGTAGGTCCCCAAACTTGGCTCACATGTAGCCCCATTTCTCATCTACAAGTGTGCAAAGTTTTTTTTTTTGTCTGGGGGACCTACGGCCGGGGAGCACCGATTTTTCAAATTCAGGCACCCCTTCCATAGACTCCCATGTTAAATGTCAGTCTAGTTATGGGCACAGTGAGGCATGGAGATGGGCAAAGTGAGGCATGCAGATGGACACCCTAGGCTTCTACTCGCGTCAATAAGTTTTTCCAGTTTTTTTGTGGTAAAATTGGGTGCCTCGGCTTATATTCGGGTCGGCTTATACTCGAGTATATACGGTATATGTTGCCTGTTGAGTCCCATGGATATTCAATTGTGTTTTGTACTTGTAGCCAAGATCCCAGTGCAGTGAAACAAAAATCTTCATACAGTCTCTGTATTAAATTCCTCTGAAGAAGCACCGTGATGCGTGGTGCAATCGGTTAGGGTGGGGCGTCACTGGATGCTGGAAGCTGGACGCAGGTTTACCTCTGTCAAACATCTATGCCTATCATTGCTGTCTGAATGCGAGTGCATTTCTTTATTTTTAATAAAATCGCTATTATATTTTACTAAACTATGGTGGGTGCCTGAGCATTTACAACTAGCCACTTTGAATTATGGGATGCCATGGGAAAACACCAGAGTGCTTCATATAAAGGGGAAGTTTACCTTAAATACCTGGAGACCCCTTCGCAGTGGGGAATGTGTGTTATGACTGCTGGCTGTCTGTACTGGAGATGAGAGTCCGTATATAACACGTGGTGATTTTTCACTTTGCCTGTTGAAGTTCTTTACAGCACTGGAATTTTGGGTTTACAAGAACAGCGGAAGAGAAATTGATGTGTGCCTGATTTGAAGTATTTGAAAGGACAATTTAATAACAACCGAATCTTCTACTCCCCTCATCAGTTCATCCCTCACAGTCCCTTTTGTTTCACCAGCCCCTTCCTCTTAAGCCTCGTACACACAATCTGATTTTCCGACAACCAATGTGTGATGGCAGGGTTTTGTCGGAAAATCCGACAGTTTGTATGCTCCATCGGACAATTGTCGGATTTTCCGACCACAAATGTTGGATAGTATGCTTTTAAATTTTCCGACAACAAATGTGTGCCGTCGGATTATGCGATCGTGTGTACACAAGTCCGTTGGAAAAAGATCCAAAGTACAAACACGCATGCTCAGAAGCAATGCTAACCATAGCACAACATTAGCAGAAGTTGCCCAAAGGGTGGCGCTAAAGAGCTGAAAAACCACGTAGTTTCTGTTTCTTGGCTGAGAACGTTTTGCCATCCTGTATGCATACCATGTTCACGGCCAACACCCTTCGCACAAGATTCCACGGATTTGTCCGATGAAAATCCGATCGTGTGTACGAGGCTTTAGATTGTAAGCTTGCAGGAACAGGGCTCCTCTAAGAGCCGGTTCACACAGGGGCGTCTTTGGATCCGACTTCAAATCGCCCCTAGTCGCCTCAGGTCGCGCTGGCTGAAGAAATCAATGTAAGTTAATGGAGCCGTCCTTATGCACACTACTGCAGTCGCTCCGACTTCAAAAAAGGTCCCTGTACTACTTCAATCCGACTCCTAGGCGACCTGTAACCATTCATTTCAATGGGAGTCGCCTCTCCCTGTCTTAATAGGAGCAACTCTCCAGGAAGAAAACATACATTTCTCAGGCAAACCTCTCCCTCCCACAGAGCTGATTCTTGTTTGATTGGCCACTGGAATGTCTCCTGTCCTGCAGGCAACTTGGAGTTGCCTTGTAAATAGCTCCAGGTCATGCTGTGATTCATTCTCAAGTCGTTTCTGAGTTGCCTCATAAAATCGCGCTGGAAGTCTTGTTGCCCCAGTGTGAACCGGCTCTAACTCTCTTGTTTTTTAATTGCACTGTTGGTGTGTTGTCTCCCTTTGTGTTGTAAAGCGGTGCACAAACTGTTGGCGCTATGTAAATCCTGTATAATAATAATACACAGATTGCATGAAGGTTTTTGTTTTACAGCACTGGGATCTTGGCTACAATTTAGTTTTTTGGATAGATGTTCATTACTTTGGTTATTTTCACTATCTGATTACACTCAGACAAATTTACAAGGATCTGGATTAGCTTTGCAGCACCAGGACTTTGGTTACAATCTTTGTTGGATACTTACGCGTTACTTTGCAGCGCTATACTATTCATTTTTTGAGATTCATATTAGTGTGTGGCAACACGCATGTTGGCAGCAGCAGTTTTAACACAGGAGATTAGCAACGCACTGGTTTTTAGTGTATACATAAATAAAAGAAAGTAACATTCTGGTGGCGTTTGGGGCAAGATCAATGGATATATTTAGGCTGGGTTCACACTAGTGCGACTTGGATGCGGTTTTCCCCACATCCAATTCGCACAGCAGGAGATTGACTGGCGCTCTATGGAGCCAGTTCATATATCTCTGCAGCGGCTCTGGTGCAATTTGCACAGGAGCCCTGTGTGTCTTTTTTGGTCCGTTTTTCAGGTCCGACTTCAGCCAAAAATTTGTGCTGAAATCGGACCTGAAACGGTGAACGAGGACGCACCGGACTCCTGCTATGAGCCACTGCATGCTCATATGTGAACCCTTTGTGCTTATATTCGTGCACTAAAAACTGAAGGTCACAAAGACTTGCTGTTTTTCAAAGTGTGGCTTGAGTGTGCTGATAAAATGTTCAGACTGCTTATCACTGTACTCTGTATAAAGTGAGCGCATACTACTGCCTGCAGGTGTCCATCTTGGCAAACTGATATTTGAGCTGAAGTATTGGCTGCTATGACAGAGAACAGTACTTCCAATTTATATGCAGTGCAGTTAACCTGACTGATGCATTGATATATGAATAAGCCTTTTGTGTAATAGCAGCCTACTTTTCCACCATAGGAAAGCTACTGTAAGCATATCTGCAACAGGGAAAATATCTTCTTTCTCTTATCGTCCATGGACTGACACAGCTGGATACTGTAAACGCGCGGGTATATGTCCCTGCTCGCAGGAGAAGATCTAGGCAGAATGTTAGAAACATTCTAGAACAAACCAGACCTAAACAGCCCCGCCCAGGGGGGCGGTCCCTCTGGACATTACCCTCCCACCTGCAGTCAGCAGACCTTAGTTTTTTTTCATGGCTCCAGGGGTGGCCGGGTTGCTTTCATGCTCCCGCGGTCCTCTCTAGATTGAACAGTACCTACTGTATCTTTCGCGGTGGACCGGGCTGACAGCTACGCAGTACGACTCTGTGATAGGTCTGTCTGAAACAAGCCAGTGGGTCCCTCTAGGGACGGGTAAGTAGTCTCTCCTGCTGCAAGGTGAGTACATACTGGCTGTGTTTCTGTGTGTGGGGGGGTTCTCCCTGTCTCCCCCCTGTTATGCTGCTCTCTGCACCCTGTACTGGTGCTGTGCTGTGGGGTGCTTGGGGGTCACTCTGGCCTGGCTGGGCGCTCATGTCTGCAGTTTTTTTTCTGGTGTGTGAGGTGATTATTGCGTGCGCCGTTGGCACGCGCATTAGCGGGAGCTTTGAATTTCGTGCTCGGCGTCCATCTCGGCGTTCAATGGCGCAGTTGTAGCTGCGGCCGGCGCCCATTTTCTTGTGGCCGCCGCGCATTTATTTTTGAATCCCCTCACAATCTCCTCAGACTGAGCGGTCCTTAAGGGTTGGTGGGTCCTCCGGGTATCCCCGCCTCAGCGTAGCCAGTGGGTGGACTGTATATTCACTGTATAGTGTATAAGGTCTCAGAGGGTGGCGTTATGGAGTCTGATACACCTGCTCTCCACACTTGCCTGGGGCAACTGGCAGTGCTGCACAGTTAAACATGTTCATATGTTTCCTGCACCTGCGGTCCTTATGGACCAGTTGTCAGCAGTCCTGGAATCATTCCTTGTCAGAATGGAAGCGACGTGTGAGCAAAAGGAGCTATAAGCTCCCTCCCCCCACAAAAATCTTTAGTGAAGGAGTGCTCGGAGTCAGATATGGGCCTAGCTATTGGGCTCAGGATCCTAGCTCTGAATATTTATGAACAGGACATTCCCTTGTGAGGAAGACTCCAGTTCTGTGTCAGTGAATGACGGCACTTGTAAGTGATCTCATTGATGATGTGAGGAACACACTCAAGCTGGATTTGCTGTGACAAGCCTTTCTTTTACACAGCTTCCTCACTGTTTTCCACACACGCTGCCTCAGAGCAGCATGGATGAGGGAGGACTTTATTAATTTATGTCTCTAGTCCCTGTGAGCCTTCTGTGTGATATCCTAAAGGCAACATTTCCCGCCATTTCCTGGGGACTGCTTGAGCTCTGACAGACACACGGTCTGAGGATCAGAGGTTACCTGTTACCTGCATGCTGCTTCGGCAGCACAGTCAAGCAGGTTGGAATGATGAAGAAGATTATGCGCCTCTGCGCCATAATTTAAACTCATCCTATACCTCTACACTGCATACATTCAGTGTATGTATGTGTTATTGGTCTCTGTGTCTGCGTGGGTGTCCCCCCACGTTCCAATGCTGTGTTTCAGTGCCATGCATGATATAAACGTACAAAATATGTTTATACACGACTCCAGATACATTCACAGTATATGTATGTATAATACTCTCTGGGTCGGCGGGGGCTCCGGTGTCCTCCCGCGCTCTCATGGTATGTGCGCTTTGGCTCTCCGCACAGTATAGACATGTTCAATATGTTTATTGCACATACTATACATGTTTACAGTATGGGTATACTGTTTGCGTGGGGTTCCTCCGGGTACTCCGGTTTCCCCCCACGCTCCAATGGAAATGCACAGCATAAACATGTGCAATATGTTTATTCACATGCTATCATTCCTACACGGTATCTGTGTGCTGTCTGCGTGGAGTTCTTCCGGGTGTTCCAGTTTCCTCCCACGCGCTGACGGTATGTGCGCCTTTTGGCCTTCTGCACAGTTAAACATGTTCAATGTTTATCACGCGTGCTATAATACCGACACGGTATGTGTAGGCAGTCTGTGTGGTTTTCCTCCGGGTACTCCGGTTCCCTCCCACACTCCATTGGTATGGGCGCTTCGGCGCTATGCACAGTCTAAATTTGTGCGATTGGATATCCACATACTAACTTACCTACCTGGTATGTCTGTGCAGTCTGCGTGGGTTTCCGCCCACGCTACATGACATGCATGTCTTTGGTGCAATACACAGTGTAAACATACACATGTTTATACACTACACTAAATGCATTCACAGTCGTTGTAGGTATTGCATTCTCTGAGTATGCATGGGGTACTTTGGTTCCTCCCACGTGCCAACAGTGTGCGCGCCTTCGGTGCTATGCACACATGGGCTTGTGCAAAATGTTTAGCACACATACTATAATACCTACACGGTATGCGTATGCAGTCTGCAGTCTGCATGGGTTTCATCCGGGTGCTCAGGTTTCTCCCCTGCGTTCCAATGGTGTGCGCATTTTCAGCGCTAGGCACCATATAAACATGTGCAATTTGTTTATTCGCAGGCTAACATACCTACACGATTGTGTACGCAATCTGCGTGGCTGGTTTACGTCCAAGCCCCGATGATGTGCGCACCTTCGTCGCTGGCACAGTATATACGTGTTTAATAGGTTTATCCACACATACTAAACTACATACGCCGTATGTGGTGGTATTATGCTCTTTGTGGCTGGGTGGGTTTCCTCCCACACTCTATTTGTGCGTTTGATGCAATACATAGTATAAACTATGTTTTTGTACAATCAGCACTTATCCATGGGTAGCTGCTGGATGGAGTATTGTAACAAGGATCCCTGGTTTCAGGGGTATCACTTTCCACCTGCTTTCAGTGGTGATTAGAAGCGCTGGCTTGCACTGTGTTCGCGAGGCTGAGGTTAGCGTTGCGCCCGTTAGTGGTTGTGTCTCTGGCGTTTTTTGTAGCTCATTGACTGGGCAAAAGCCTCTGCTTCATCCATCAGTCGTCTAGCAGGTGCACTGCAACTGCTTTAGCCTTTAGGGTCTCTGTGCCCGGGGTGGGTTTGCGCCACCTGTGGAGGCTGAGGTACTAGTCCTCTGACCGAGTTTCTAGGGAAGTTCCGTCAAGTTGCCTTTATTGGCCAACAGTTGAGGCACCCTGTACACCGGGGCCTCCCTTCTCCGATACATTGCGGAGTCCCTTTGGGATTTTCATACATCTCGCTACAAGACGGTCCTGTCGGCCGTGTGCATTGCAGGGGAAGGGTCCTTGCATCCGGAGGTGTTTCCACCTCCTTTACCGGAGGTGGGGCACCGGAAGTGGACCTTATGGCCTCAAGACTCGCAAGGTGGCAAGATCGTGGTCCGGTTCAGGGACCCCTGGGCGGACGCGTTGGAAGCCCGTGGGGCAGTATCCGCTTATATATCGCAGAGTAGGGGCTGAGGCCATTCCAGTGCTCCGGAACGGCGACATTGGTACGCCGATCTACTTTGGCTAGTCGCAGAGATTCCTGGCGACTGCCTATTTGGGTGGACCTTCTGTCTCATGATCCCATACTTCATCCTGCTTTACAGTCCTTGGCTTTAATGGCATGGCTGTTTAAAGCCAGGTGCTGAAGGACCGAGTTCTCTCGTATTCGGTCATCTCTTCTATGTTGTTGACACGGGAATCTTCCTCCAGAAAGATATCTCACCGTACCTGGAAGGCTTACATCGCTATGTGCGAGGAACTTGAGTGGCGTCCTCGGATGTATTCCGTTCCCAGGATTTTGCTGTTCTTATAGCGTGGTGTGACCCAAAAGCTGGCCTTGCATACTTTTTTTTTTTTTTTTTTTGGAGGGTCGGATTTCGGCCCAGGCTGTCTTTTTTTTTCAACGACCGCTACCGGGCCATTCCTTGATTAGCACCTTTTGTGCAGGGGGTTCGCCATGTGATTCCCCCCTGTCAAGCCTCCTCTCCCTTCTTGGGATCTGAATTTTGATGCATCTTGGTTCTCCAAGAACGTCCCTTTGAGAATATCGGAGAGATTCCTCTCTTGACCTTGTCCCGGAAGTTGGCCTTCTTAATGGCCATTGCTTCGGTTGTCTGAGTTGGCGGCCTTGTCCGGCAAGTCGCCTTACTTGGTACTCCATAAGGATATGGCGGTGTTGTGCCCACGACCGTCCTTCTTTTCTAAGGATGGTCTCGGCCCTTCACCTTAAGGACATTGTTCTTCCGTCCTTGTGTCCTCACCCATCGCATCTCTGAGAGTTTGCGCTTCATACATTAACCACTTGACAACTGGGCACTTAAACCCCCTTCCTAACCAGACGAATTTTCAGCTTTCGGTGCTCTCACATTTTGAATGACAATTACTCAGTCATACAACACTGTACCCATATGAAATTTTTGTCCTTTTTTTCACACAAATAGAGCTTTCTTTTGGTGGTATTTAATCACTGTTGGGTTTTTTATTTTTTGCGCTATAAGAGAAAAAAGACTGAAAATTTTGTAAAAAAAATGAATTTTCCTTTGTTTCCGTTATACAATTTTGCAAATTAGTATTTTTTCTTCATAAATTTTGGCCAAAATTTATACTGCTACATATCTTTGGTAAAAATAAGTACAAATTGGTGCATGTTTTTTGGTCTTTGTGAAAGTTATAGAGTCCACAAGCTATGGTGCCAATATCTGAAAATTGATCACACCTGAAGTACTGACGGCCTATCTAATTTCTTGAGACCCTAACATGCCAGAAAAGTACAAATACCCCCCAAATGACCCCTTTTTGGAAAGAAGACATTCCAAGGTATTTAGAAAGGGTCATTGTGAGTTTTTTGAAGTTGTCATTTTTTCCCACAATTCTTTGCAAAAATCAAGATTTTTTTTTTCTTTTTTTTTTTTTTTTCACAAAATTGTCATTAGCAGGTTATTTCTCACACACAGCATATGCATACCACAAATTACACCCCAAAACACATTCTGCTATTCCTCCCGAGTATGGCGATACCACATGTGTGAGACTTTTACACAGCGTTGCCACATACAGAGGCCCAACATGCAGGGAGCACCTTCAGGCTTTTCTGGAGCACCCAGGCCAATTCTGACGTTTCTCTCCTACATGTAAAAATCATCATTTGTTTGCTAGAAAATTACATAGAACCCCAAAACATTATATATGTTTTTTTAGCAAAGACCTTAAAGAATATAATGGTGGTCATTGCAACTTTTTATCTTGCACGGTATTTGCGCAGAAATTTTTCTAACGCGTTTTTTACGGAAAAAAAACAACTGTTTTGTGCTTAAAAGAAGAAATACCCAGTAAAGTTAGCCCAATGTTTTTGCATAATGTGAAAGATGAAGTTACGCCGAGTAAATAGATACCTAACATGTCACCCTTCAAAATTGCACACGCTCGTGGAATGGCGCCAAACTTCGCTACTTAAAAATCCCCATAGGCAACGCTTTAAATATTTTTACTGGTTACATTTTTCGAGTTACAGAGGAGGTCTAGGGCCAAAATTATTGCTCTCGCTCTAACGTTCGCAACGATACCTCACATGTGTGGTTTGAACACCGTTTTCATATGTGGGCGGGGCTTACGTATGCGTTCACTTCTGCATGCGAGCTCGCGGGGGCAGGGGCGCTTTAAAAAATATATATATATTTTATTGTTCATTTTATTTTACTTTATTTTAGTTTGACATGTTTTTCCGCCCCAAATTTTTTTTTGATCACTTTTATGCCTATTACAAGGAATGTAAACATCCCTTCTAATAGGAATATGGCATGACAGGTCCTCTTTACAGTGAGATATGGGGTCAATAAGACCCCACATCTCACCTCTAGGCTGGGAAGCCTGAAAAAAAAACAAAAAAACAATCTTGGCTTTGATCGTAGCGGTGAGTCGGTAGAAGCACCGGAGGGCAGCGGGAGGGTTGGGGCATCCCCTCTCACCTTCCGTAAGAGCGATCAAGCGGTGGAACAGCCGCTATGATCGTTCTTATGGTGCAGGGAATCGCCAGCTGAAAAAGCGAATATCTGAATGATGCCTGTAGCTGCTCCCATCATTCAGATATCCCTGCATAAAGTTAAGGACGTCATATGACGGCCGGCGGGCGGGGAAGTGCTTATTGCGGAGTATTGCCGGGTATTGCCGGGTATTGCGGAGTATTGCCGGGTATTGCGGAGTATTGCCGGGTATGGCGGGGTATGGCGCGGGGGTATTGCAGAGTATTGGCAGAGTATTGCACAGGGATGGCTGAGCAGGGATGGATGGATGGATCTGTGACTGCAATCTTCACAGATCCAGCCCACAGCTGACATGATCTGACATGGGGGAGGGAGCGGACATGATCCGCTCCCTCCCCTCTCCTCTCACACTGTACCGATCGGTACAGAGAGGGGAGAGAGGAACCGGCGTCATCACATGACGTCGGTCTGTTTACAAGTGATCGCTCCGTCATTTGACGGAGCGATCACGTGGTAAACGGCCGCGATTAGCGGCCATCTACCGTGATCCGTGATGCGCCGGGTCTTCCGGACCCGGCGGTCACGGTCATATCCTGGAGCGCGACCCAGGGGGTGCGCGGGAGCAAGATTCTGTGAGGACGTCCCTGGGACGTCCACTCAGGATAACTCGACCGCGCTGTGGACGTCTTTTGTACATGGCGCGGTCGGCAAGTGGTTAAGATGGGTACAAGCCTTACGAGTGTACCTGTCTGCTACTGTTTCCATTCGGAAATCTGTGTCTGGTCCAAAACAGGGCCGAGCGGTGTCGTCTGCCACCGTCTCTAGGGGGATCAGGCAGACCGTCATACAGGCCTATGCCCTTAAGGGGCGGCCGCCTCCCTTTCCGGTTGCGGCGCATTCCACCAAGGCTATTTGGTGCTTCCTGGGCCTTCCGACATCAAGCGTTGGTTGCACAAGTTTTATAAGGTTGATGTGGCTGCATCTTCGGATGCTCCCTTCGGCCGCAAAGCATTGCAGGCCGCTGTTTAATGTTGCAACTCGTCAGTTCAGGAGCTCTGCTTGTTTTGGTTGTTCCTTTACTACTGCTCCCACCCTTCTGATACTGCTTTGGGACGTCCCACGCGTTTACAGTATCCAGCTGTATCAGTCCATGGACGATAAGAGAAAATAGGATTTTTGTACTCACCGTAAAATCCTTTTCTCTGACGTCCATGGACTGACCCAGCACCCACCCTTCCTTTTTAAGGTTTGTACTGCTTTGTTACGAACTGAGGTCTGCTGACTGCAGGTGGGAGGGTAATGTCCGGAGGGACCGCCCCCCTGGGCGGGGCTGTTCAGCTCTGGTTTGTTCTAGAATGTATCTAACATTCTGCCTAGATCTTCTCCTGCGAGCAGGGACATATACCTGCGCGTTTACAGTATCCAGCTGTGTCAGTCCATGGACGTCAGAGAAATGGATTTTACGGTGAGTACAAAAATCCTATTTTTTTACTTCACCTATTTATTCAGTGCAAAAATTTTGCTGCAAAACCACATGATGTAGAGCAGTGTTTCTTAACCTTTTTCAGTCAAGGCACCCTTTAAAATTATAGACCATCTCAAGGCACTCTTTAAAATTATGGACAGTCCCGAGGTACCCCATTCTAAAAGGAAAAAACTATTCTAATAGTTTTACATAATGCAGCAACATGCCCACGTAGGACGCCCACCATTAGAGGTGATTTTTATTTATTTATTTCTTCCAAAGCAAATATACTTTTGCACACTGGTACTGACTAGTATCCCAATGTTTCTCTTCTCCCTCAATTTCTCCATCAGTCAGCTAATGTGACCCCAGTACTGATGGAGAGGGGCAGGGGAGGGTCAAACAAGGATGCTGTGGAGGCCACAGACATCCTCCTTATCAACTGATGACATCATTGGTTGTTTGGATGCAAGTGTGTAGAAAGTCGTAATGGTGCATAATTGAAACCTGTGGCTTTGTGTAACTAAAAGGCAGGCTTCAGCCACCTGTTGGCTTGTATATAATTTTTTTCAGCGGCGCTTTCTTTTTAAAATTGATTTTTATTCATACTAGTTCTAAATCCCAAACAACTTGTAGGGAAAAAAGTAAGTGTCTGTTTAATATACCGGTGTATTTTGTCTACCATAATTTTTGTGTAATGTATAGTCCTGTCCTGTTTATTTACTAGATCACCGTGATAATAATGCCTTTGGTCTGGAAGTTTTGCAGTCTCCACTTGAAGATTTGAAGCAAAAGGTGAGTTTAAGCGCATTTATATTGCAGGGGTTGTGTAGACTGGGGGTCAGCATTGTCGTGCTTATGAGGATAATTTTCCTGCACGGTATTTATGATTGAGTCATTTTTTAAATAATGATATTTTTAAGATTCAGGATCAATCAAATATTACCACTGTCTAAAAATTAGAAATTTATTCACCAGACATGTAATCATACAAAATAGTTACGTATTGGTTGACAAAATAAACGCTGCATAAAATTTAAATACCCATTGGGCTAATTAAGAGTCTCAGTTGAAACACCCGCTAATGGGAGTGTTGTACCTTTTGAAATGACACAGCAATGATGAACTTCACAGACATATAACCATACTAAATAGTTATATATAGATTGGTTGGCAAAACAAATGTTACATAAAATTCAAATAATAATTGTGCTACATAAAAGCTTGAATATCAATTGAAACACCTGATTAAATGGGAGTGTAATACCTTTGAAAGGACACAGCAATTATAAACTTCCCTGTAGAATCAATAACCGTTACTATACTGCAGGTAAGTAAGTGCTTAACAACGTGAAATAAAATTAGACGTTTGTTATGTCAATAGGATGGAAACTAAGCAAATTAAAAATATTGAAAATTGAATCTTTTTAGAGAATCTACAGGGCGGTTACTGATTCGAGGGAAATGGTTATTCAACTGTATAATAATAATGTAAATATTTAAGTTAACACAAATGTATATAAGGTAAAAATCAACATGACATAATTACCCGTTCCAAAATAGCTACTGGTCTGAAATACTGGTTACCAGAGTGTTTAGAATGGCTACTCTTAAAGAGGAATTACTTCTTGTGACCTCCGAGTTTCAAAGCATAATGTGTCCAGAAATCTTCATGAATGTAGAAGTGTGAGTTGATGAATGGTGTATGTGTCTGCGTGTGTGATTAAGTGTAATTAAGAGTCTTCTCATGGCATCTATCTTGCTTCTAAATACCATGTTGGACAATAGGATCATAAAAATTATAATAAGCTTAGCCCAAAAGCTATGGCTTCTTTTCCATTGGTTGAAAAAAAATATATAATAATTAACTCTTGAGAATTCTGGTAATATCACCTTCAACCACTAGGCATGTCTGAGGGCAGAAAAACGTGTTCTAAACGATCTATTAAAGAATATGTTATATATAAAAATTATTCAGGGACTCTGTTAACGGTACAATATACAATACACTCAGTATTATTTTGATTAAGCAATATCACATAAATATATTCTCTATATGGATAAATGTATAGTTCTTGTATATCCTACGATTGCTTGTTTATCTAGGAAAAACGCATGCTATATGTATATTTTTATACAGATATACAGTCTCGATTTATGTCTTTCATAACACTGATTGGTATCTTTAAAAACATTATTACTTCTAATTTGTTCTACATCAAAATATTATATTTTTACCTTATGACAGAATAATCATTGGGTCAGTAGACACTAAAGTCATAATTGTATCTATGACCTGGAATATAATATATAATCCCTACATAGTTTAGGATTTTAAGGAGACAAGCCCAATATCTATTAACTCTGGTCTAAATCACAATTCTAAGAAGTGTCCAGCTGGGTAAACATCCTCCACAATTTTCTTGTAAGACATTGTTTGATAGTGGCTCATCTCACCTGGGAGACAATGGCGTTTGTTTTGTCTTTTAAGGACAATTCAATCAGATATATATGGGTAATCCCTTGTTGCAGTGTGGTATCTCTTTATCTATCTACCAAAGACATGTAAATATCTTTTTGGTTTCTGCTTCGCAATTAGCTTGGTTGTGTAAACTAGAATGGTTCATCCATTTAAAATTGGGAAATGTATGAAGTCATGGTGACCGTTGGTTCACTGCTGTGTTAAGGCCTAACCAAATTTGCAACCATATATCCCCATCTTTAACTTATGAGAGATGGTTATTTCTTCATCATAATTACAACAGCATCCTGTGGATCGCGATCTACCAGTAGATCGCGGACAGGTGACTGGTAAATCGGTCTGGGTTTGCTAACCTGCCATTTCAGAGCATCTGAGTGCAATGCAGAGGGACTACTTGTAAATTTGGAGCTTTAGTAGGAAGCAAGAGCGGCATAAGCCAATGCTTCCTCTGTAGTGCTGGCTCCTGTCCCAGGCGGAGTGATACCAACTGCACTCTACCTTTTTATCCTGGCTAGCGGTCTCCAGAGTGGTGCCAGCAGCAGGAAAGACGAGATCTTAAGGTCAGTGTGAAGCAATACACTGGGTAAAATTTTATAGGGCTGCTTTCACACTGATGTGCTGCGGTTTACCCACACCACAGGTGCAGTGCAGTGTACCTGCAGCTTTCCTTTGAGTTTGCTACACTTACACATATGCTTCAATTGTATCCTGCGAGTTTGGTGCACTTTTTGAATGCAGGAGTTTTGGTATGCTTTCAGAAAGTGCACCACACCTGCAGGATATAATAGAAGTCCATGGCAAAGCGCAGCTAACCCAGGAAAGTTGCAGATGCACTGCACCCTGCTAAGTAGGGAATGAAAACAACTAGATCCCCAGTAAAAGCAGTACACACATGAACACTCATTAGGCGCATATTTAACCCTTTGATCGCCCTAGATGGTAACCCTTCCTGCCCAGTGTCATTAGTGCATATTAGCACTGATCACTGTAATAATGTCTGTGTGCTTTCCCGCTATAAGTCGCTGATCAGTGTCATTACTAGTATTTAAAAAAGAAAAAAATAATTCCAGTATATATCCCATAGTTTGGTAAAAAAACAAAAAGGGTATAGCGATTGTAGATGCTATAACAAAGACATGTAGCAGAATAGCTTTTTGGCCAAAATTTATGAAGAGATTTGATTATTATTTTATGTTTTTTATAGCTAAAGGTAAAAAATATTGTGTTTTTTTTTTTTTTTCTTTTTTTTTCTTTTTCAAAAGTCTTGAAGGGGGGTAATTCTTCCGGAGGTCAAGTGGTTAACCACTTCAGCCCCGGAAGATTTTGCCCCCTTCCTGACCAGACCACTTTTAACAATTTGGCACTGCGTCGCTTTTAAGGCCCCTTTCACACTGGGGCGTCGGCAGTAAAGCGCCGCTTTACCATCGTATTTGCGGGGGTATTCAGCCGATAGCGGGGCGAAAAAGGGTTAAAACCACCCACAAAGCGCCACTGCTGCAGTTCTTTGCCGTCGGTATAGCGGCGGTGCCCATTTATTTCAATGGGCAGGGGCGGTGGAGGAGCGGTATACACCACACCGCTTCTTCACTGCTCCAAAGATGCTGCTAGCAGGACTTTTTTTTTACCGTCCTGCTAGTGCACCGCTCCAGTATGAAAGCCCTCGGGGCTTTCACATTGGAGGGACAGCAGCGGCTCTTTCAGGGAGCTTTGCAGGCGCTATTTTTAGCGTTCTAGCGCCTGCAAAGCGCCTCAGTGTGAAAGGGGTCTAACTGACAATTGCGTGGTCATGCAATGCTGTACCCAAACTAAATTTGCATCCTTTTTTTCCCACAAATAGAGCTTTCTTTTGGTGGTATTTGATCACCGCTGCGGTTTTTATTTTTTGCGATATGAACAAAAAAAGAGCGACAATTTTGGGGGGAAAAAACAATTTCTCTTATCGTCCATGGACTGACACAGCTCTCATTCTGTTTACGTGTGGGTATATGTCCCTGCTTGTAGGAGAAGACCTAGGCAGAATGTTAGATGTTAGAAACATTCTAGAACAAAACCAGAGCTGAACAGCCCCACCCAGGGGGGCGTTCCCTCCGGACATTACCCTCCCACCTGCAGCTAGCAGCCTCAGTTTTTTTCTGCATAGCAGAAGGAGAAGACGTGGCTCTCTCAGGAGCCAGTCTCCTGGAAGATTTTACTTTTAACTTTTATTCCTTTGGGAATTGTATTTTATTTTTGAGGCCTTCAATCAACTGTCGGCTGGGCAACAGGTTGGGTACACTGGTATCCTTGTAGTCTTCCCTGTCCATCGAGCGCGCTGATCCTCGCCTTGTGTGCGTGAGACTCAGTTCACGACATGCCCCATGACTCCAGGTGTGGCCGGGTTGCTTTTATGCTCTCGCGGTCCTCTCAAGATTGAACAGTACCTGTCTGTATCTTTCGCGGTGAACCGGGCCGACAGCTACGCAGTACTACTCTGTGATAGGTCTGTCTGAAACAAGCCAGTGGGTCCCTCTGGGATGAGTAAGTAGTCTCTCCTACTGCAGGTGAGTACATGCTGGCTGTGTTTCTTTATATGGGGGGTTTATCCCTGTCTCCCCCCCTGTTATGCTGCTCTCTGCACCCTGTACTGGTGCTGTGCTGTGTGGGGGTGCTTGGGGGTCACTCTGGCCTGGCTGGGGGCGCTCATGTCTATTTTAGTGGAGAGGAGAAGTGTCCTGGTGTGTGGGTGTTTTATACTGTGTGCGCCATTAGCGCTGTGAGGTGATTTCAAAACCACGATTGGCGGCCATCTTGCCGTGGGTCTCTGGCGCAGTAATGCATGCGGCCGGCGGCCATTTTCTTGAAGCCACGGCGCTTTTAGTTTTGGTTTCGGCCTCTATCGGCGCTGCTGCGGCGCGAATCTCACAATCTCCTCACACCCTCCTCAGGCTTCACTCGCGCTGCAGCGCGGTTTCATACAGCGGATCTGAGCGGGCCTTTCAAGGGTTGGTGAGTCCTCTGGGTATCCCCTCCTCAGCCTCTGCGCAGTTAGTGGGTGGACTGTACTATTCACTGTAATAGGTGTATAGGGTCTCAGAGGGTGGCAGTATGGAGTCTGGTTCACCTGCTTCTCCACACTGTCCGAGGGCAACTGGCAGTGCTCCTGCACCTGCGGTCCCTAGCGACTAGTTGTCGGCAGTCCTGGAGTCATCCTTGTCAGGATGGAAGCGGTGTGAGAGCTGTAAAGCGCCTCCTCCCCACATATTCTTCTGTAGGGGAGTGCTCTGTCTCAGATATGGGCCTAGCTACTGCTGCTCAGGACCCTAGCTCTGAGGATTTTCATGTTTTTGAACAGGATATTCCCTGTAAGGGAGACCCCAGTTCTGCATATCTGACAGGGTGCTTGTAAGTGAACTCATTGATGCTGTGAGGGACACTCTCAAGCTGAATGTTTAGGCTGAGGAACCTCAGGTGGAAGCTGTGTCTCCTTTGGTTCCTTTAAAGCCGTTTATTCAAAAAAGGTTTTTTCATATGTGCTTTTTTTTTTTTTGATACATTTATTGACTAAGTCTGGGATAAGCCGCAGAAGACTTTGACGGTCCCGCGGCGCCTAGCCATGAGGTACCCCTTGAGGAGGACCTGGTTAAGAAGTGGGCTCTCCCCCCAGTGGTCGACCCCCTGGTCACCCGTTTGAATAGGGCTACCACGCTCCCAATGGAAGGGACTCATGCATTTTAAGGATCCCACTGACAGGAGGTCAGAAGTGGTGAGTAGAACTATGTTTACCTTATTGGGGTCTGCCTTACGCCCTTTCGGTTTTTTTCTAGAATGTATGTTTCCAACATCTAACAATCTGCCTAGATCTTCTCCTGCGGCCAGGGACATATACCCACGTGTTTCAGTATTAGAGCTGTGTCAGTCCATGGACGTCCGAGAAAAGGATTTTACGGTGAGTACAAAAATCCTATTTCTCTTACCATCCATGGACTGACACGGTGTCTCTTTACACTTTACACGTGGGTTATGTCCCTGCTTGCAGGAGAAGACCTAGGCAGAATGTGAAATGTTATACATACATTCTAAAAGCCAGAGCTGAACAGCCCCACCCAGGGGGCGGTCCCTCCGGACATAACCCTCCCACTACAGTCAGCAGACTTCAGTTTTTTTCTGCCTAGCAGAAGGAGAAGATGTGGCTCTCTCAGGAGCCAGTCTCCTGACCTATTTTTATTCCTTTTCTGGAATTCTTTTTTATTTTATTTTTGAGAATTTTCTATCAACTGTCGGCTGGGCAACAGGTTGGGTACAAGATATCCTCGTAGTCTTCCCTGTCCGACCATCGAGCGTGCTGATCCTCGCCTTGTGTGCGTGAGACTCAGTTCACGACAGGCCCCATGACTCCAGGGGTGGCCGGGTTTGCTTTCATGCTCCCACGGTCCTCTCAAGACTGAACAGTTCCTGACTGACTGTATCTTTCACGGTGGACCGGGCCGACAGCTACTCAGTACTGCACTGTGATAGTCCTGTCAGAAACACACCAGTGGGTCCCTCAGGGGACGGGTAAGTAGTCTCTCCTGCCTGCAGGTGGTTACAAAAGGCTGTGTGTTTCTCTGTGGGGGATTTTCCCTGTCTCCCCCTGTATTTCATTGTCACTCTCTGTCACCATTGCTTGCGCTGTGCTGTGTGGGGTGCCTGGGGGTCACACTGTTCTTGGAGGGGCTAATGCTGGTCTGAAGATATGCTTGGGGCCTTTTTTTGTGTGTTTTGGGGCCTGAGTGGCGCTGTGTGTGTGCTGTTTTTTTCACTTTTGCTGAGTCATGGCGGCCATCTTGCTGCGGATCGCCTCAGTGAAGTGTGGCGGCCATTTTCTTGTAGCCCGCGCGCTCTTCAGCACTAGTTTTGGCCTCTAGCGCTGCTGTAACAGCGCGAATCTCCTCACAGCTCACCAGCGCTGACACAGCGTGGTACAGACAGCGGAACTGAGCGGTCCCTGGTCCGGTTTGGTGAGTCCCCTGGGCGCCCCCTCCTCAGTCAGCACAGCCTGTGGGTGGACTTTTTATCTGAGGAGTCTCAGAGGGGGGCAATATGGAGTCTCTGTCACCAGCTTCCCCTAAATGTCAGTGGACAACAGGCAGTGCTTCAGCACCTGCGGTCCCTAGGGACCAGTTGTGGGCAGTCCTGGAATCATTTCTGACCAGGATGGGAGCTGTGTGCAAGCGCAAGGGAGCAAAAAAGCGCCCTCTCCCCACTTTACTTCATGAGGGCAGTGCGCTGATTCAGATATGGGCCTAGCCACTACTGCTCAGGACCCTAGTTCTGAATGTATTGGATGGTTTTGAACAGGACATTCCTTATGAGGAAAACTCCAGTTCTGAGTTAATAAATGACAGGGCGCTTGTTGGTGTACTCATGACTGCGGTGAGGGACACTCTCAAGCTAAAATGCTGCGGATGCAGAACCTCAGGCGGATACAGTCTCCTTTGGTTCTTTTAAGGCCAGGCCTTCTAAAGAGGTTTTTCCATATGTACTTTCTTTGACCAGCTCATTGATAAGGTCTGGGAAAAGCCGCAGAAGAATTTTTTTTATGGTCCCGCAGCGTTTGTCTATCAGATACCCCTTGAAGATGCCCTACTTAAAAAGTGGGCTTCTCCCCCAGGGTCGACCCTCCAGTCGCCCGGTTGAACCAGGCCATCACTCTTCCGATGGAGGGGACTCCTGCATTTGAGGACCCCACTGACAGGAGGTCAGAAGTGGTGAGCAGAGCCATGTTTGCCTTGTTGGGATCCGCCCTATGGCCTGTGGTAGCGGCGACCCTTGTGTCTTAAACACTTACAGGTTGGGCAAAAATGTTGCACCTAGCTGTACAGGAGCATAATCTTCCTCCAGACACAGTTGCTTTGGCCCACCAACTGGTTCAGGGCCTGGTTTATGTGTGCAACGCCACATTGGACGCGGCCCCTTTAATATCCAGGGCCTCTGTCTCGGCGGTGGTATTGCGTCGTCTTATCTGGTTGAAGTGCTGGTCTGCTGACCTAGCCTTAGGAAGCTCCTGACGGATCTACCATTTAAAGGTGGTAGACCTTTTGGTGCTGCTCTGGATGACATCGTCATGGATGTCATGGGAGGTAAAAGCACTCTTCTTCCTTAGACTAGCAAGGGTGAGGAGGCCCGCCGCAAACAGGGGCCTTCCTTTCCAGCAAAACTGGGTTTTTTCGTCAGTCAGAATCCACGGGTAGGCTCTCTCAGACTGACGGCAGTGCGGCTGGTGGGCACAAGTGCCCCTGGGTGCGTAAGCCGAACAAGCGGCTCCCAAGCCCGCCTCCGCGTGAAGTCTTGCCTCCGCCCGACTCTGGGGTGGGGGGACGACTTCGCAGGTCACGAATCGGTGGTCCTCCCGAATCTCCGACTGGTGAGTGTGCGAGGTGGTCACCTCAGGATACAGGATAGTATTCCGATCCTGGCCCCCAGACAGATTCTTTCCCTCAAGTCTTCCTCTCCTTCCTACCTGTCGGACAGCCCTCTTGGGGGCTGTACAGGATTTGATCAGGTCCGGAGTGATTGTGCCGGTTCCGTCACAGGAGAGTTTTCAGGGATTCTACTCGAATCTGTTTGTCGTCCCAAAAATAGGACGTGGTTCGACCTATCCTGGACCTCAAGGCCCTGAATGCCTTCGAGAAGGTGCAGAAATTCCGCATGGAATCCATTCGCACGGTGATCGCTACACTCCACCAAAGGGATTTTCTTCTGGCGTCCTTGGACTTCAAGGACGCCTACTTGCATGTTCCGATCTGCGCAAGTCACCAGAAGTTTCTGCGCTTTGCGATCAGCGAAGTACACTATCGATTTGTGGCTCTTCCTTTCGGCCTAGCCTCGGCACCAAGGGCGTTCACCAAGGTGCTTGCTCCAGTTCTAGCCTTCTGTTACAGCGAGGTATTGCTGTCGTGGGCTATCTGGACGATCTTCTGCTAAGAGCAGAAAGTGGATCAGACTTAGAGGAAAGGTGACTATCGTCAATTAGACCCTCAGGGACTCGGGTGGTTCCTGAACATTCAGGAGTCAGTCCTGGTCCCGACTCAGTGTCTGGAGTATCTAGTTCTGATTCTGGACTCCTTGAAGGCAAAGGTATCCTACCTCTGGAGAAGTTGCTGACACTTCAGTCTGTGGTGCGGGTGCTGACATCCCAAAAATGGTTGTCAATCCGTTTTTTGCATGAGAGTCCCGAGACTCGTGGTGGCCTCCTTCGCGGCCGTTCCGTATGCCCAATCACACACCAGGGCATTGCAGAAGGAGATCTTGTCCACCTGGGACAAATCCCCGTTGTCCTTTTGGATCTTCAGATCCAGGTGATTCACCTGGTCAGGGTGCCCCTGACATGGTGGTTGGGATCCTCGGCTCTTCGGTCCGGAAAGTCGTTCCCCTCCCATCCAATGGACGGTACTCACGACGGACACCAGCCTGATGGGCTGGGGTGGAGTCTGGGGAGTCCTGTCGGCTCAGACCTTGGACTCTGGACGAGCCCGTTTACCAATCACTGTTCTGGAAATACGGGCCATCGGACTGTGTCTCTCCTCAGGTCGGAGAGAGTACAGGGTCGCTCCATCAGGAGCCAGTCGGACACCGCCACGGCGGTGGCGTATGTAAACCATCAAGAGGGAACTCGGAGCTCAGCTGCGGCTTCCGAGGTAGTCCGTATCCTGAAGTGGGCCGGAAGAAACGTGCCGTCTCTGTAGGCCATTTTACATTCTGGGCATAGACAATGGGCAGGCGGACTATCTGAGTCGCCAATCGCCAGACACCGGACCAAGAAGAGTGGTCCTTGCATATTTCAACTCCTTTACCGACGGTGGGGCACGCCGGATGTGGACCTGATGGCCTCTCGACTCAATCGCAAGGTTCGAGGTTGTGGCCAGATCCAGGGATCCTTGGGCGATGCCTCGGATGCGTTGGTGGCCCCATAGGGTCCTTATCGCCTGATATAAACTCCGGCGATACTAATTGTTCCGGATTGGCCTCAGCATCACTGGTACGCTGATCTGGTACGTCTCGTCGCAGACGTTCCCTGGTGGTTGCCGATGAGGGAGGACCTTCAGTCTCAAGGTCCTATGTTTCATCCGGCTTACAGTCTCTGGCTTTAACGGCAGGGCTGTTAAAAGCCAGGTGTTGAGGGACCGAGGTCTCTCGGACTCGGTCATTTTGACCATGTTAAGGACACGGAAGTCTTCCAGGCAGATCTATCACCGTGCCTGGAAAGCTTATATCGCCATGTGCGAAGCGCTGGACTGGCGTCCTCGGACGTATTCCGTCCCCAGAATCCTGCGTCCTCTGCAGTGTGGAGTGACCCAAAAAGCTTGCTTTGAGTACCATCAAGGATCAGATTTCGGCCTTGGCCGTCTTCTTTCAGCGACCTCTAGCGGGTCATTTTCTTGGTTAGCACCTTGTGTTGGGGGTTCGCCATGTGCTCCCTCCTGTAAAGCCTCCTCTCCCACCGTGGGATCTGAATTTGGTGCTCTCGGTCCTCCAGGAACCTCCTTTTGGGAATATCCGGGATATTCCTCTCTTGTCTTGTCTTGTCTTGTCTCAGAAGGTGGCCTTTTTAGTGGCAATCACTTCTGTTTGACGAGTGTCTGAGTTGGCGGCTTTGTCCTGCAAGTCGCCATATTTAGTCATCCATAAGGATAAGGCGGTGTTGCATCCGCGACCTTCCTTTTTTGCCAAAGGTGGTGTCCACCTTTCACCTACATGAGGACATTGCCCTCCCGTCCTTGTGTCCTCACCCATCGCATCCCAGAGAGTTTGCGCTGCACATATTGGAGGTGGTACGAGCCTTACGGGTGTACCTGTCTGCTACTGCTTCTATTCGGAAGTCCGACTCACTGTTTGTGACTGTCTCTGGTCCATAACCGGGCCAAGCGGTTTCGTCTGCCATCGTTTTTAGGGGAATCAGACAAACCGTCATTCAAGCCTATGCTCTCAAAGGGCGGGCGCCTCCCTTTCCGGTTACGGCGCATTCCACCAGGGCAATTGGTGCTTCCTGGGTTTCCCGACATCAAGCGTCGGTTGCACAAGTGTGCAAGGCGGCGACCTGGTCGTCTGTTCATGCCTTTTAAGTTTTATAAAGGTTAATGTGGCTGCATCTTCGGATGCTTCCTTCGGCCGCAGGGTGCTGCAGGCCGCTGTTTAAAGTTGCGACTCCTCCGTTGAGGAGCTCTGCCTTTTATTGGAGTGAAGTTTTTTGTTTTTTCCATTTATACTGCTCCCATCCCTCTTGACACTGCTTTGGGACATCCCACGTGTAAAGTGTAAAGAGACACCGTGTCAGTCCATGGATGGTAAGAGAAAATAGGATTTTTTTGTACTCACCGTAAAATCCTTTTCTCTGGCATCCATGGACTGACACGGCACCCACCCTTCCTTTTAAGTTTGTACTGCTTTGTTACGAACTGAAGTCTGCTGACTGTAGTGGGAGGGTTATGTCCGGAGGGACCGCCCCCTGGGTGGGGCTGTTCAGCTCTGGCTTTTAGAATGTATGTATAACATTTCACATTCTGCCTAGGTCTTCTCCTGCAAGCAGGGACATAACCCACGTGTAAAGTGTAAAGCGACACCGTGTCAGTCCATGGATGCCAGAGAAAAGGATTTTACGGTGAGTACAAAAAAATCCTATTTTCCCTTATCGTCTTTCAGGACAGCACATGAGAGAGTGGCTCCACCCACTAGGAAACGGGAAACAAACTCCACCACATTTTAAAAGGAGGCAACTCCCCACATCTCATCACTTTTTGTGTTTCCTCCAGCAAGGGAACACCTAGTTGGAGTCAGGTCTCTTAAGGTGCTATCCCGAGGAGCTAGGCTGCCTACCCCACCGTACTTTTTTTTTTTTTTTGTCCTCCAGAGAGTCCGATCCTCCCACACCGTGCCAGTGGGTAGTTGGTAAGTGGGCTCCTTCACCCCTTTCAGCTCAGAGGAGCGGGACTGTTCCTGGAGCCGCTCCTTAGACAGCGGCAGCCGTTCGCGGGTTTTTTTTTTTAAACCGCATGTCGGCGTTATACGCCGCCGCCATCTTTTTGGTGGCAGAGTAGAGACTCGGCTGGCAGGAAATGAGGTATCCTGCAAGGGGCGGCACTGGGATCAGGCGCAGCGTCATTTCCGGCGGAACTCCCGGAGGTGGAGAGAAGAGGAGTGGTCCTGGTGCCTATAATTGCGGTTCCGGTCCGGCGCAGCGGCGTCTATGGACTCCGGAACCGTCGCTTTGAAGCCACAGAACGAGCGCTGCTCCACAATGGAGACTCTGACAGCAGCGAGTGGGACAGGCACCAGCAAGGCCCAGGTAAGGGGGTATGTGGGATCTACCCTGTAATACTGTAGGTGCCTCTCTCTACATGTTTTTTTTCCCCCTGGTGGCTGGGGCCTGTCTGGGCACAGGCTGTTGGCTGTTATACTAACTGTGCACCTGTGGTGAGCTCGTTAGGAGGCAGGTTTGACTCACTGGGATGTTGGTGTTTTTTTCTCTTTTTGTCTTTTTTGTGTGGCAGGCTAAGAGCTCTGACCCTCCTATCAAAAAGAGATGTCCCTCATGTAAAACAAAGTTACCAGAGGGTTGGAAGAAAGCTTTATGCCAGGATTGCGTTGACTCCTTTTGTAAAGGAAGAAGCTTCTTTTGCATGCAGCGATTTAATCACATCAGTCAAGAAAGAGCTAGATGCTACCATACAATCCTTTCGCTCTTCTCTTGCAACACCATCCCTGAGTCAGCCAACTACCTCAGGATTCTCTCAGGGCTCACAATTAATCCCAGGGGTAGAGGCTGAAGCTGGCCCTCCTACCCAAGGGGAGCATTCCCCCTCTCACTCCAGGGAAGATGAGGAGGAGGAAGAGGAGGCAGGAGATGCACCTTCAAGATACAAACTGTCCTTAGAGCAAGTAGACAGTTTGTTGAAAGCAATATATGCAACATTGGGAATAGATGAATTAAAATAATTATCGCTGCATGACCGAATGTATGCAGGGCTTAGCGAAACAAAAAGTCACAGTTTCCCTGTGCATTCAGTAATCTCGGAAGCCATTAAAAAGGAATGGGCTGTTCCAGAGAAAAAATTATTTTTCCCAAGAGAGCATAGAAGACGCTTTCCGTTCAGTGAAGACCCAGATGCGCTTTGGAATAAAATTCCAAAATTAGACGCAGCGTTTTCACAAGTTTCCAGGTCAACCGACTTGGCATTTGAAGACATGGGTATACTCAAAGATCCCATGGACAAATAAAGGATCAGCAGCTTTAAAAAGCTTGGCAATCCATCATGGGTAACCTTAAACCAGCTATGGCTACTACCTGTGTCTCCAGGAACATGGATTTCTGGCTGAATCAGCTTAAAGCCCATATTATAGCAGACTCACCTAAGCAGGAGATCCTTGATTCTTTTTCTACTCTAGCAGCAGCCGTAGCTTATATTTCTGACGTTTCTGCAGAATCAATAAGGATGTCAGCCAGATCTGGGGCCTTAAAGCGGAAGTAAACCCATCGATTTAACAGTTTCAAAAAGCAGTTACATTCCCGGCATGCCGGGAATGCCAACTGTCACAACTGTCACATTTGGTTGTGCTCTCAACCAAACTGTCAAACCATCCAATGGCTGGTATCATAACTGATCACATGTGCAGCATCATGGCAGTTGAAGATTAAACAGAGGCCAAGATGGCAGCTTCCTTGCCTGAAAATTATAGGAGGGTTTACTTCCACTTTAACCAACTCAGCCAGGAGAGCTCTATGGCTTAAGACATGGCCAGGGGACGCAGCTTCCAAAAATAGGTTATGTGGAATTCCTTTTTTTGGAGATCTTTTGTTCGGTCCTGATCTAGATTCTGTTTTAGATAGGACAGCGGACAAAAAGAAGTCCTTTCCTGTTAAAAAAAAAAAACAACCAGTTAAGCGTTTTTTTCAACCTCAAAAAAATCAGGATTAGGCAAGCAGACCCCAAGAAAAAATAAGGAATTGGTCGGCGCAAAAAGGTAAAGGCAGAGGGAATGTCCTCTTCAATCCTCCTGCGCCAACCAATAATACGCAATGACTTGTCATTGCCTGTGGGGGGAAGGCTTCAAAAATTCCTTCCTCTTTGGACAAGTGTGATAGAAAACACATTTTATTTTGGACACGCTGGCCCAGGGATACAAAATAGAACTTTTGGATCTTCCTCCAGAAAGATACTGTGTAACAGACCTGCCAAGGGACACAACAAAGGCCCTAGCCATGAGAAACCTGTTGGGGGATCTGATGAGACAGGGTGTTGTGGTTAAGGTATCTCCAGAGGAACGTTACCGGGGTTTCTACTCCCATATCTTCCTGATAAGGAAACCATCAGGAAGCTTCCGTCTCATTCTCAATCTGAAACCGTTAAACAGGTCAGTCCAATACAGGCGGTTCCGCATGGACTCCATCTTTTCGGTGAGAAATCTCTTAGTCAAGGGATGCTTCATGGCATCAATCGACTTAAGAGATGCATACCTGCATGTGCCCATAGCCCCTCAGTCTCAAAGATACCTCAGGTTGGCAATAAATATGGGGAAGGAGGTGCTTCATTTACAATTCAAGGCCCTCCCGTTTGGTCTGTCATCCGCTCCGCGGATATTTACCAAGATAATGGCGGAAGCTCTAGCTCCTCTCCGTCTACAGGAAATCTCAGTCATCCCTTATCTGGATGACCTCCTAATTTTTGCCCCTTCCAGAGAGAGGTTGCAGGTAGATCTAACCAAGGCCCGCAGTCATCTGGAAGCCTTGGGCTGCATTGTAAATACTCAAAAATCTCATTTCAATCCTGCTCAAAGAGTTCAGTTTCTAGGTTATATGATAGATTCTGTAGAGCAAAGGATTTTTCTCCCAGAAGAGAAGAAAGACAAGGTCTTGAGGGTAGTAGCCAGTCTTCAGACAAACCAGGAAGTGTCAATCAGGATGATTATGTCAGTCCTGGGAACCTTAACCTCAACAATGCCGGCCATTCAATGGGCAAGGCTCCATTTCAGGCCCCTCCAGAGTTTTCTTTTACAGGTATGGGATCACAGCCCAGAAACCTTAGACACAGAAGTAAAGCTTCCCACCAAGGTCAAGAGGACTCTGTGGTGGTGGAGGAATCGGGCAGTTCTGTCAAGGGGCCTGCTTTGGTCCTTCCCGACAGAAGCAAGGGTCACGACAGACGCCAGCAGTTGGGGATGGGGAGCCCACTGGGATCAAAACATCACAAAGGGAGTTTGGTCCCGATCCGAAGCAAGAAGGTCCTCAAACTGGAGGGAGTTGAAAGTAGTTGCTCTAGCCTTAGCTGCCTTCTCTCCAAACCTCCAAGGGTCCCATGTGCAGATTCTTTCAGACAATGTCACCACAGTGGCATACCTGAACAAACAAGGGGGCACAAGGAGCAAAGCTCTACTGTTGCTGTCATCAGAAATCCTAGAGTGGGCAGAGAAGCATTTACTCTCCCTGTCGGCAGTGCATCTTAGGGGCACGCTAAACGAAGTAGCAGACTTCTTGAGCAGACAAAGAATTCAAGAGGCAGAGTGGAGCCTGAATCCGGAGATATTCTCACTGATCACCAAGATGTGGGGATGTCCTCAGGTGGATCTGTTCGCATCAAAAGACAACGCCCAGCTCCCTCAATTCTTCTCTCTGCACCGAGACAGCGGATCAATAGGGATAGATGCCTTGGCACATCCCTGGAACTTCCATCTGGGTTATGCCTTCCCTCCTTTTCAGCTAATCCCACTTGTATTGAGAAAAATACAGAAGGAAAAGGGATCAGTAATCCTGATCACTCCGTTCTGGCCGAAAAGAGGCTGGTTTTCCTCCATGCTACAAATGATGATCAAACCTTTCTGGCAGCTTCCTCTCAGACTGGACTTGCTACTTCAGGGCCCAGTATACCACCCAGATGTAGCCAGACTAAGCCTCACCGCTTGGTATCTGAGGAGCAGTTATTAAGGAACAAAGGTCTGTCAGAGCCTCTAGTATCCACTCTACTCGCCAGTAGAAAGAGAGTAACTAGAGATATCTACGCAAAAGTGCCTACTGCCTACTAAACATTTTCCTAAATGGGACCTGTCAGTAGTTTTGCAAGCCTTCACGAAAGAACCTTTGGAACCGTTACAGACAATCTCGTTGAAAGATTTGACTCTTAAAACTGTATTCTTAGTTGCAATTACGACTGCGAGACGAATCGGTGAACTACACGCTCTTTTAATAAAATAACCTTTTATGTTAATTTACCTAGACAGGATTGTGCTTAAAACGGATCCGAGGTTTTTGCCAAAAGTGGCGTCAGTTCATAACAGATCGCAGGAAATTATCCTGCCAACTTTTTTGTTCAAATCCTTCAGGAAGAAGGGAGACTTTATTCCATAACTTAGATGTAAGAAGAATTTTATTACACTACTTGGAAATAACAAAGGACTTTAGGTCTTCGGACTCTTTATTTGTTCTTTTTTCTGGCAACAGAAAGGGACGCCAAGCATCGAAGGGGTCAATTGCTAGATGGCTAAGACTGGCTATTTCTGAGGCTTATTCCCAGACGGGTTTGTCTCCTCCACAGGGAATACGAGCACACTCTACTAGAGCTCTAGCCACTACATGGGCAGAAAAAGCTGGTGCCAGCCCCCATCAGATCTGTAAGGCGGCTACGTGGTCAAGCTATTTGACATTTGTCCATCATTAGACTGGACCTGCTGTCAGCCGATGATCAGGCATTTGGCAGAAAGATCCTGCAGGCTGTTGTCCCTCCCTAGTTGGTAAGTCTTGATTATCCTCTCATGTGCTGTCCTGAAAGGTGATAAGGGAAAATTCAAGTTAGACTTATCGGTAACTTGTTTTCCAAGAGTCTTTCAGGACAGCAAACTACCCGCCCTTCTTGGTTTGTGTATGTGTGTGTGTATGTGTATATATATATATATATATATATGTGTATATATGTATATGTATATGTATATGTGTGTATATATATATATATATATATATGTGTGTGTGTGTGTGTATATACATATATATATATATATATATCTATATATATATATATCACACACATGCTGTGATTAACCATATTCTGATTGTGTTCCAGCTTGGGCCGGAGGTACTCTACTACAACTGATGAGATGTGGGGAGTCGCCTCCTTTTTAAAATGTGGTAGAGTTTGTGTTTCCTGTTTCCTAGTGGGTGGAGCCACTCTCTCATGTGCTGTCCTGAAAGACTCTTGGAAAACAAGTTACCAGTAAGTCTAACTTGGTTTATTTTTACTTTTTGCTATAATAAATATCCCCAAAAAGGTTTTTGAAAAACAAATTTCTAAATCAGTTTAGGCCAATATTTATACTTCTACATATTTTTGGTAAAAAAAAACCGCAATGAGCGTACATTGATTGGTTTGCGCAAAAGTTATAGTGTCTGCAAACTATGGGAAACATTTATGGCATTTTTTTTTTTTTTTTTACTAGTAACGGCAGCGATCTGTGAATTTTCAGCAGTAATGCGACATTGCAGCAGACAAATTGGACACTTTTGGCACATTTTTGGGACCATTGACATCTATACAGCGATCGGTGCTAAAAAAAATGCACTGATTACTGTGTAAGTGTCACTGGTAGGGAAGGGGTTAACACTAGGGGGTGATCAAGGGGTTAAATGTGTGTTCCCTCAGTGTGTTCTAAATGTATGGGGATAGGACTGACTAGGGGAGGAGACCTATCATTGTTCCTACTTGGTAGGAACAAACGATGGGTCTCCTCTCCCCTGACAGAACAGGGATTTGTGTGTTTTTATACACACAAATCGCCGTGCTGTCTCTTGTGCATGTGATCGCGGCTCTTAAAGTGGACAACGTACTCTTACACGGTTTTGCGCAGCTGTGCCATTCTGCTGCAGTATATCTGCGTGAGGCGGTCGGCAATCGGTTAAAGACGAAATGTGGAAAAAAAAACATACATACTCTCCTATATGGCTACAGCATCGGTCTGATGCTGCAGCTGTCCCCCACTGGCTCTAAGCTTGCTTGACTACTGATCGCTCAGTTCTCAGGTCTGCTTTGAGACAGTCACCGCTTTGTGCTCTGGCCCTCCAGCGCTCAGTGGAGCGCCAGACTGTGTAGGAGGCGGAAGCGGCTGGTCGCTGTAAATTTTTTATTAACTAGAGTGGCATGTTCCTAACTTTTCACTTTGTCGAAGTTGAGAATCTGTGTCTTCCATGCTTTTTGCAACCATCTGTTTTGTGGCCAAGAAACATATGTGTCACACGAGCGCGTTCTCGTTTTGGTAGCACCTTCTATCAGTTTGTGTAGAAGTGCCTCCCAAGGGTCTTTTCCCAAATTTATGTGTAGTACCGAATAGACCATGTTGTATACCTTTTATCCACAGTCGTTTGACCTTTTGGGCATGTCCACCATATATGCTTCATAAGGTTTTAGCATCCCCTAAAGTATGTGGGAGGGTAGATAGGCAAACATTGAGCAATTCTAGCTGGAGTAAAGTACCACCGGGACAGTACTTTGAAATAGTTTTTTCTAATGTT